>OZ021726.1:88971262-90171262 GCA_963978545.1 Linyphia triangularis
ATATATATATATATATATATATACCTCAAAATATTTACGTAATCCATGAAGCAAGAATCCATGGTGAAGTATGGCTGCTGTCAACATTTTGCAATACTAATTGAACATAACAGCATTAATTTCTTTCAAATTTCAAGAAATTGTAGTCTTCAGATATATCTTCTATGAAATGTAATTGATTTAGAAGAAATACAATAATGCCACTAAGGAAAAAGTTAAGCCTGAGGATGTTTTTTTTTTTTTTTTTTTTTTTTTTAGCTTCTGAATTCTCTAATTGACCATATATGTTATGCGTGTGTTATTGTCTATGTATGAAAGTGAAATTAGTTTTTCTATATAAAGACTGGAGTACTTACTTTAAAGTTTATCGCCCTACTTACTTGCAAAGTTTGAAACAACATATCATAGAGGTTAAATTGTGAAATAATTAGTTATAACAGTTGTCTAGTTATTCTGTGATATAACTAGTTTTTGTATAAAATTCCTAATGATAGACAATTAGATAGTAAAATAAAAGCACGCTATAATTTTTTATTTTATCTTTTGTTGCAAAACTCTAAAAGTAACAAAAGGTATAGCAAGCATCTTCTTCGAACAGTCGTTTGAAGCCCCTCAAATTACCTTATTATTTTAAAATCACTTACTGTTGCCAAATTTATTGCTTTTAATAATAGTGTTCTCAAATATCAATTTTGGGGAATTAGAGGTCCCAAATGGTTGTTGGACGTAACAACTTTCAGTAACAAGTCAATTTTTTTAGCAATAATTAAAAATGGACAAATATTTTTTGTCACTAATTAGGAAGTACTAGTCTGATAAAACCTCTGTTATCAGAGTGAGTCATAGATAGACATAAATATCAGCATTAGGTATTGTATTCTTTTACTAAGAGATGTATTGAACCTTGATTCGAAAGGCAGAACTTGGCATGGCTCGGATATCTGGTCGTGTAGTGATAAGTTGTATCTTGTGAATCCATTATTCAGTTCAATGGAACTTTTTTAATATATAAGTTATATTTTTTAAGAAATAATGGAGGGAAATGTTTAAAATTAAAAACTGTTTTAAAACCATATTTTTTTATTTTTTTTTGTACTTTTAAGTCTCACAGGTGAAAAGAGGATCATTTCCAGCTCGAGTTAACATATTTCCTACTGCATATTCATTAAAAACCAAAAAAAATAAAAATTGTCAAACAGATAGCAATATGTGCAATTGTAAATAAACTATTTGTTGGACGCAGAGGTGTGTTAGCTTTTTAATTGATATACCATTATCAGTTTTAGTTTTGCAAAGGTAAGGTAAAAAGGATTTAAAAGAAAAAAAAATCAGAAAGTAGTAAGTCATACTATTCCAAATAAATTTGTTAGTAATTAATGGATTACAGTGATGAAAGCTGTAAATAATCACTTGTAACAATATCAGAATTGAGTATAATTATCAATTATTTATGTTGGCATTACACATTTTAATTACTATTATAACCTTGTTACGAATATTTAAAGTTGGCACAGAATTTCTGTTTTTATTTTTATGAACTAGCATTCTGTGCTATAATTGCATTAGATTTTTAAAATTGCATTGTGAGTGGCAATTTTAAAAATGGTGTATTTTAAACTGAAATTTAAGAATAACCTATTTTTAATTTTCTAGGTCCAAAGCCTACACCTAATGCTCTGAAACATGGAGAAAGAATACTACATTGAAGGAAGTGGCATAATTCCTGACAGTCAGATTGACAGATACCTTGCCGAAAAGAAAAAACATTCTGCAATATTTAGTGTAACAAAGAATATGTTTGCTTTGTGTTCAATAAAATAAACTTATTACCTTCTTATGTTTTTCTTATGTTTTTACTCTTATTTTAATTGCATATTTCCATTTTAATTGCATATTTCCATTTATATTTTTCTTCTATGCTAAACTTATAAAGGGGAAGATTTGCACAAAATGGCAAAACAACATTGTAATCAGTTTAAAAGAAAAATTGAGATGCATGAGATACATTACATTGTGCTTTAATAGATTTAGTCATGTTTTGTCTTATTTTTAAGGTATATATTTAGCTGAGAAATCTATTGGAATGGATAAATTCTCTTGGTTAAAGGCTAATTAGGTAGTTAACTGTTTCATTGGTTTTTAATATAGGAGACTAGTTTTTACTTCCCAAAGTCTTGTTGAAGACGAACAAATATTTTCTAATGCTATGATTCTTTAATTTATTATACCATTAAGTTCATGTATATTAAGTTTAGAAAAGTTCATACTTATAGAAAATATTCAAATATTTTCTAACACTATGATTATACCATTAAGGCCAGTCATTAAAGTAATGACTGGCCTTGATAGTATAAATTATATTACCATAGTATTAGAAAATATTTGACGTAAAGAAAAGATACTGAGCCTCTTCATAGTGAGAGTAGGTACTTGAAACAGATATAGGTAGTTGATAAAAAAAATTAATTGTGAATTTTTTGTATAATTATGTTGCAGGAACAAGGCTTTTGTTGTGAAAATCACATAGATGTCGCCAAAATCACTAAGATCACAATGTGACATCGCAGCGACAAAGCTTTCTTTGCGAAAATCGCATAAATCACACGGATGTCGCCAAAATCACTAAGATCACATTTAGGTCACAAAGCGATATCGCAGTGACAAAGCTTTCGTTGCGAAAATCGCATAAATCACACTGATGTCGCCAAAATCACTAAGATCACAATGTGACATCGCAGTGACAAAGCTTTCGTTGCGAAAATCGCATAAATCACACGGATGTCGCCAAAATCACTAAGATCACATTTAGGTCACAAAGCGATATCGCAGCGACAAAGCTTTCGTTGCGAAAATCGCATAAATCACATGGATGTCGCCAAAATCACTAAGATCACATTTAGGTCACAAAGCGATATCGCAGTGACAAAGCTTTCGTTGCGAAGATCGCATAAATCACACGGATGTCGCCAAAATCACTAAGATCACATTTAGGTCACAAAGCGATATCGCAGTGACAAAGCTTTCGTTGCGAAGATCACATAAATCACACGGATGTCGCCAAAATCACTAAGATCACATACAGATCACAATGTGACATCGCAGTGACAAAGCTTTCGTTGCGAAGATCGCATAAATCACACGGATGTCGCCAAAATCACTAAGATCACATTTAGGTCACAAAGCGATATCGCAGCTACAAAGCTTTCGTTGCGAAGATCGCATAAATCACACGGATGTCGCCAAAATCACTAAGATCACATTTAGGTCACAAAGCGATATCGCAGTGACAAAGCTTTCGTTGCGAAGATCGCATAAATCACACGGATGTCGCCAAAATCCCTAAGATCACATTTAGGTCACAAAGCGATATCGCAGCTACAAAGCTTTCGTTGCGAAGATCGCATAAATCACACGGATGTCGCCAAAATCACTAAGATCACATTTAGGTCACAAAGCGATATCGCAGTGACAAAGCTTTCGTTGCGAAGATCGCATAAATCACACGGATGTCGCTAAAATCACTAAGATCACATACAGATCACAATGTGACATCGCAGCGACAAAGCTTTCGTTGCGAAAATCGCATAAATCACATGGATGTCGCCAAAATCACTAAGATCACATTTAGGTCACAAAGCGATATCGCAGTGACAAAGCTTTCGTTGCGAAGATCGCATAAATCACACGGATGTCGCCAAAATCACTAAGATCACATTTAGGTCACAAAGCGATATCGCAGTGACAAAGCTTTCGTTGCGAAGATCACATAAATCACACGGATGTCGCCAAAATCACTAAGATCACATACAGATCACAATGCGATATCGCAAAAATCGCAAATTCGTCCCCAATGTCACAATGTGACGAAAAGCGATATCGCAGCGATATCACAAAGTTACGTCGCAAAACCCCCTCTAAAACGGACATTGGACGACTATGTGACCCCTGTGTGATATCGCCGTGACATCGCGTGATCTCTATGCGATATCGCTTTTCGTCACATACTCGTCACATGGTTATTAGGGTATGGACTGAATTTCATAAGTATAAACTTGATGTTGTGGTTTAGTAGTACACACAAAATTTTCAAATGTATAATTTTATTTTAATTAAAATTATGTAACTCCTTTAAAAACTTAAAAATACAATTTAATATATTTTTTTAAATATATTTTTTAAAATCCTTTATATTAACTTCGATTTTGTGTATGTGTAGGTCGTTGGTTAGTTGGTTGGTTGGTTGGTTGGTTGGGCGGGCGAGTGAGTAAGTTTGTCGATGGAGGGCAAATCTGCGGAGGCCTAATTAACCCCCTTGCCGACATCCAATCGGGCTGAAACTTGGCAGATAGATTCGATGTCGATGCATTCTCATATTTTGACGTATGTCACTGTCATTAAAAGTTCGGTTTTACGGAATACTAATAAACCCAACTCACCGTCATCCAATCGCGCTGAAATAGCATTTATTCGATCATCGAAGAAACTCTTTCCGAAATTGTTTTAATAAACAATAAAATTGTTTTCATCAGAATAAATCAAAGACATTTGGGTGTGGAGTGCATAAATTCATTTTTAATGAATAAATTTTTTAAAAGTAGTTTACCGCATATGTAACCGATAGCGATGTTTTTGATATTTAGAATGAGATGCCAACACCAAGCACACGCTGGCAACAGAAACAACACTTTGATAATGGGAATAAAAATTGACAATGCGTTTAAAAGATTTATATTAAAAACTTTTTTTATGTGTTATGTTATTTAAAACCGAATTCGAAATTTCGTTTGAGAAGGAATTTTCCATAGAAATCAGCAAACCGTACCACTACCCTTTTTAACACTAATCCTACTGATATTTTATACGTACCTATTTCCACCGAAGGCAGTCAACTGACCGCTTAATTTAAATAAAAATAAACTAGGGGGCTCCGCCCCCTGCTCGCTGACGCTCGCCAACCCCCTGGATTGCTATGCAATCCCCTTGGCTCGCTTTGCTCGCCTCAAAGTGAAGCATTTAAAATATGCTATAGCAAAAAGCTATTTCAGCTGCATAATGCCATAAAACTGAAAACGTTTTGTTATTTATGAAGAGCCAGAATACTTGTCACGTCATTATCCTACTGCTGTCGAGACGCGTTTAGCAGGGACAGTGTGGCAATGTAGTAGAAAGTTCTTAGAGAACAACAAAAATAAACAGCGTCGTACATATATTTAAAAAAGATCGGTTATTTCATTGAACAATTAAAGTTTACGGGCAGGTTTCGTATGCAGCGCCAAAATAATTCAAGTTGCTTATCGAAATTTCTTAACGAAGCATTTATATGTTCGCATAATCTTTTTGGCGATACTTAGAAAATAAAATAAAACAGTGAAAGGCCAGTTATCAGGCATTCAATGAACAGGAATTTTTTAAAAATCAAATTTGGCGAGAAAATTAGCCCTATTTCGCTAAAAGTTTTTTTTTAAATTTCTTATGAGATTTTGAAGTGGGTAGTTTTATTCGTAATTTTGATAGTTTTCCATTGATAATAGCTGAATTTGCACTGATTAGAAATGAATATAGGTTCAGATAGACCCAGAATGAATATAGATTCTGCACAATACCTCTTAGTGACTTTTTGAAAGTTGGCGATTTAGCGCTGAATGCAACTCGGCGACCTCCGTAACATGTTCAGCAGATAACTTTTCCGAAAAGTCTGGTTTATCCGGAATTCTAATCCAAAAGAAATGTACACATCTTGGATCTATTTATTCTTGCATCATCGTAACTATTAAATCAATACGTTTTAAATAGGCAATAATTTCTATCTATAGATTGTAATAAGAAAAACAAAATATAACGCATCCAAGTTGTTTCTGTTGCCAAATGTATTAGTCAAATTTCGAAAGCTATATTGTGATTGCCTGGATTGGCTGAATTTGGAAATTCGTGTATAAAGTACATTTAGAAGATTCATGATCTGATGTTTGAAATCGTTGCCATTCTGCTCACAGAAATACAGCCGAATTTGGACGTTACGCAAGAGAATTATATATATAGATTAACCCAGAAAAACAAAATGTTCACTAAAAATCATTAGGTGAATTATGGTTGGTTGGTTATATTCAAATTATCTGGCGCCGTCAGCAACACGAGGGCTATAATGCGCCGAAACATTCGTCATTTGAAGAATGCATTCTCATCGACAAAGAGTCTGCCAAGTTTTAGCACGATTGGATGACGGCAAATGAGTAAATTAGTCCCCCGAAGAGGCAATAGAAACGTATGTAAAAGCGCCTTTTTTTTTTCTTCTTTTTTTTTTTTTTGGCGACTCCCACCAAAATTTAATAAAATCCCCAAAATTATCATCGAGTCTATCTGTCGAGTTTGTACGACTGAATGACGGCGATTGGGTTATAATTAGACTTTCGCAGATTTGCCGTCCACAAACAAACAAAGTCAAAAGATAAAAGAATCGAAAAGTAATTTTTATGTAGATTTAAGACAATATGCAATTACGGACACAAGTGAATCGAATGAAAACGCTAAATCAAAATGCCAGGAGTTTGGAAATTGCTAACTTATCACTTGAGGTTTGAAAAGAAAATTACTACTTTACACCCCATGGTCATCTGCATCTGAACAGCAGTTCAGATGAAAGCTTTTTATTTAGGCTTTTTGTTTCGTTTTCGCGGTTTTGACCTTGGGCCCTCCCCCCCCCCCCCCTCCCCACAACCCATCACCTGTTGTGGTTTACAGAAAAGGGGGGGGGGGGGGGAATGAGTTCCATTAGGATCGTCTGCGCTTCCGCGTCGGAGAAACATCAGACGAGAGAGAGGAGAGGGTGTCACGTGGGGAGGCGCGGCAGGCAAGGCTAGACAATGATCAGACATCGTCTGGCTTTTCGGTCGGGCTCTTATGCGACGTCTGCTTTCCCTCCCTTCTTTACCATGCATAGTCTTCTCTCTCTCTCTCCCTGGGCCTTTGTATCAATTTGTTCCAATGTTCGAATTTTTTTGTTCGTTTTGTTTTATTCTGTGTCAAGAGGGGTGCTCTCACGCAGCAATAGGGGGTGATGATGAGGAATGCGGTTGCGACGTACTGGTCGATATATGGGTTAAGGATTCTGGGTTATGCATAATTTACAATTATTCATTTTTGACCTAGAGAGAGTCGGGAATTTTCAGAGAAGATTCAATTATTAAGACACGGTCATTCCTTAAAAAAATCGTGGAATATATATATATATACAACAAAATTCACGAAATAGAATTTACTATATAACTAAGAAAAGAAGTTTAAAAACGATTAATCGTTTTTAAATTTTAAAAGTGATACAAAAATAATTCGATTTTAGAAATAATCGAAAAATTAATGGATTAATGTTTCGCAAGTCGTATCACAAACCTTGCCTTGCAGTTGAAAACTAACATTTCTAGTTTAAAATTGTTCTAATTTAGTTAAAAAATATTAGGAGATTTTTTTTTCCATTAGAATTTACCGTGCTTTATTTTCCAGGATGTTTATGAAAAAATCTAGTCACTAAACGATTTCCATTTTAAATTGGAAAAATAATATTTCATCGAGGATTTTCAGAGAAGATTCAATTATTAAGACTATACCATTATATGGAAAATCATGGAACATTTTACTAAAAGAATAAAACTATCTATACTACAATTTTCGGGCAATAGAAATTACCGAGAAAAGAAATTTAATAACGATTGTTTTTAAAATCAAATATTCATTATTCAATTTTTAATAACAAAAACGTCAATGGAAGTCGTTTCGTAAGTAAACCTTGTCTTTCAGTTAAAACTATAACATTTGCAGAGGAGATTCAATTCTAAGACAAGGTCTTTACATGAAAAATTGTGGAATATTTTTTATAAGAGAATAAAACTTTATCTATACAGCAATATTTACGCAATAGAGTTTACTATATACCGAGAAAAAAAAAAGTTTAATAGTGATTAATACTTTTACTTTAAAACGAAACATTAATTATTCGATTTTTAATAAAAAAAAGTCAATGAAAGTCTTATCATAAACCTTGTCTTTCAGTAAGGAGGTCCAGGGTACAAAATTCTAAAATCTTTATTTTTGGAATTATTTTTCTGAAATTTTTTTATCCAGGACAGTATTATGCTTTGAAACTCCAAAAATTTAAATTTTCAAATTTGAAAAATATATATATATTTTTAATTACAAAAATTTAACGTTTCCTATATTTAATAAATTTAAAAAAAAAAATTAAACAAAAATCCTTCCATTTTCGCCTTAAATTACTTTATATAATTCATATCATAAATTTTCTTTATAATTTTTTAATAAAATATTTACAATTTCTTTTTTTACATATATATTGTGCAAAACTATAATAAAAAAAAACATAGTCTGTTAAGTTCCACAAACTTTTTTTAAAAAAGTTAAATTAAAATACACAGTTCCTGAAAACAAATTAAAGAAATACTTATGAAAAATATTTGTGGAAAGTTTCATATATTTATAACAAATAGTTTCTAAGTAATATCCATTTAAATTTAAAAAAGGATATATTTATACGATAGCAAATATACGATAGTTTTCAATATACGATAAGTTAAGACGCAAATATACGATAGTTAGGATATATTTATACGATAGTTTTCACGATAGCAAAAGGTATAAAAAGCCATCACCGTGAAAAACAGTTTCAAAGTTTTACTATAGCAAAACGGGATACATTTGTCATGTAACAAAAACTAAATTATTTCAAGTTCTACTAATGATCGAAACAAAATTGTTCTTTCATTTTATTCAGAAATATTTTTATTATTTTTACAATAATAATAAAATAAAAAAAAATGAGGATTTTTAAAATTTTGAGTCCCAGGCCCCATTAAAATATTTACAGAGGGAGAAGGGAATTAAAAATAAGTTAGAACTTTGGAATAGCATTACTGTTCCCTAAGGTTCAAGTTTTTTAATCATTTGATGTTAAATGGGGAGTACAATATTCTTCTATAAACGGTCAATGAGCTATATTTCGGTGAATGTGTACATTTTGCTAGTTAGTATGTGCTGTTTACTGAACTGAAGCTGCTTATAGATCAGTATTACTGAACTGAAGCTGCTTATAGATTAGTATTACTGATCGGAAGCTGCTTATAGATCAGTATTACTGAACTGAAGCTGCTTATAGATTAGTATTACTGATCGGAAGCTGCTTATAGATTAGTATTACTGAACTGAAGCTGCTTATAGATTAGTATTACTGAACTGAGGCTGCTTATAGATCAGTATTACTGAACTGAGGCTGCTTATAGATTAGTATTACTGAACTGAAGCTGCTTATAGATCAGTATTACTGAACTGAAGCTGCTTATAGATCAGTATTACTGAACTGAAGCTGCTTATAGATCAGTATTACTGAACTGAAGCTGCTTATAGATCAGTATTACTGAACTGAGGCTGCTTATAGATTAGTATTACTGATCGGAAGCTGCTTATAGATTAGTATTACTGATCGGAAGCTGCTTATAGATCAGTATTACTGATCTGAAGCTGCTTATAGATCAATAATATAAAAACTTAATGAGCAATTTAACCAGCCGACTTAAAATGGAAAGAATCGCGAAAATCGCTGTGTATTATACGCTCTGAGCACCCCCATTTATAAAAACAAACCTTAAAGTCCAAAGTGTTGCCAAAACGTCACTAGTAATAGGGGAAAAAATATATTAAAAAAGAAGAGCTATTTATTATTATAGTCTAAAAAATTATGACCGTTTTACGACCATTTTAGCACACCCGACAAAACACTAAGAGATAAATTCTCTTTACAGGAAATTATTTATTCATCAGGTTAAAAAAAAAAATAAAAAAAGAATTACAGGAACTCGCTAAATGTGGTTCGAATTTCTACGAACAGCGAAAGATCATTTCTAAGAAAAATTAATGCCCACACAAAAACAGTGTTTGGATCACTTAAAACAACAACTATTTTACTACAAGCAGAAAAAAAAGATTTTAAAATTACGATTAATTATGCACTTCGATTATGGAAGGGAGGGAAAGCATTTTTGAAACATTCGAACTTATTTCTCAGAATATAAGATATTTCGATAAATCAAAATCTTCCTATAAACAGTTCATAGTTAACTGGCGAATTATTTTTTAAAGTTTTCTACCTTAAGTTTCAGTTAGATTTTTTTTTTTTTTTATGCCAGATCTACATGAGGGAGATGCTGCACTATAAAAATATAACATATTGTTAAGGATTTTCTCAGACAAAATGAAGTCACAGCTTTTACAAAATAAAAGCTATAATGTATTCTTCATTCAGGCGATCACAAACTTTAAAACAGCGAACTCGTTATTAAGCTGCAAAAACAGCTTCAGTGCATTCAAATTCAGCGATAATTCAGGCACTGCAAAAGTAAACAAGCGCTTAGTTCTTTCAAAACTTACGGTCAAAATCCAACTTACTCATTTCGCGACTAGACGACGTTTTATACTAGCTTTTGACATTTCCCAAAAATCAAGTGCGAACGATTTTCGATCAGAAGAAGCAGAATGGTCGTGAAACCTCCCGTACCGTCAACCCTTTCCTCTATCACTGCCGACAAGCAAACCTAATAAAAAAACAGAACTTAATAATAATAATAATAATAATAATAATAATAATAATAATAATAATAATAAACACCATTTCGAAGTTGGTCAGATGACGAGATGTTGGCACCTGTGCTAGCACCTTTCCTTTTGGAATTATCATTGTGCGCAACGAAGGAATTTTATATAAAATTCGGCACTTTTAATTATTTTTTTTTTAATTTTGATTGTTGTAAAAATTCGAATATTTTCATTTTTAATGTAAGCTCAATACTTATTATTTAATTTACAATGTTCTTATACTAAATTACTCATATAGATTAATAAAGTAAATTGCCTATTTAATTTTTGTTAATCATCATTAGCTTATTTTATTTAAAACTTTAACTACAAAACTTCAAATAATTATTACATTTTTTTTTTTTAAATTCTACAATTTGTAAAATTTATATTTATAAATAATTTTAAAAGACAAGATTAAAGATATATATTTGAAAGAAATTTCAAGTATTTTTGTTATGTACGACTAAGTATTTAATATCAAAAGTTGTACTTTAGGTAAAGTTTAACTTTCAATTTCTTTCCATTCAGATCGATCGAAATTATTTTTTAAACAGAAAAAAAAATGTGAAAATTTGGTAAATTTAGTGTCTTATTCACCTTTAAATGTAATTTATTATAGAAATATATATCGAATACAAAGAGAAAAACTTATTTATTTACAGATGTTATTAATGATGTTTGAATTGCAATATTTTGATTTCTTTCATCACAGGAATACAAGTGAAACAGAAGGTGAAAATATTTTAGCTTTTTAGAAGTTAAATAATGTAACTCATAAAAAAAAAAATTCTTAGTTTAAATCCTTTATATGCAATGCCAATTTTTATAGTCAATTAACCTAGCGTAATTTCTGTTGTCAGCTTGTGCTTGGTGTTGACATCTAATTTTAAATATTAAAAACATCTCTATCGGCAAGATATGTGGTAAACTACTTTCATTAAAAAAATAATGTTTTCATTATATAATAAATCTTCATTAAAAAAATAATGTGAATTTATGTCCTAACTTTCTTTTTTAATTCCGATTAAAACAATTTTTTATTTATAAAAACAATTTTGGCAACAGGATAGAGTTTCATGAAGAATTTTTTTTCACAGGAAAGAGTTACTGCAATGATCGGTCCAATGCTATTTCAGCTCGATTGGATGACGGCAAATTAGCTTATGAGTATTCAGTAAAAGATACCTTTTAGTGACAGTGACAGCCCTCAAAATTTGATAGTATACATTGTCATCGAATCTATCTGCCAAGTTTCAGCCCGATTGGATGACGGTAAGGGGTTAATTAGGCCTTCGCCGATTTACCCGCCATCGTCAGACACGCACACAAAATCGAAGTTAATATAAAAGATTTAAGAAAGGCAAATATTTCCTCCCGGAAGTTCAACTTCGAATACACAAACCGAAACAATTTCAATTTGTAGTCGACCCCCCCTCCAATGTCACTCCGACCTTGCCTGTTGACACTGTCACCTAGTAACAGAGATTGAGAGAGAGAGAGAAGGGGGTTTAAGCGCGACAAAACAAAGCAGCCCTCCAATTCCAAAACCATGGGGGTAATCGCGAAAAAAAGATACTATAAAAGTGGTAAACACGAACTGTCTAGCCGGCTGGGACTATTTGGATCGTTTAGTTATTTATTTATTATTTTTTTATTTTTTTATTATTATTATTTTTTTTTTTTTGACGAAAAAAAGGAAAATCAGCGGTCAACATTTCCGGATCGTCTGGTATTCTGTTTATTTTCGATGTGAGTGATTGCTATATATTGATTGTGGATTCTGTCGGTAGGACGATATAACTTGCACAAGTAACCTGAGGGGCCTTTGGAAATATGTTTCAAAATGTTTATTTTTTTTTGTGTACACATGTATACATATATATATACACATATATATATTGGTCAAAGGGAAAAGGTTTGTCGCTAGGACTGTATTCGTTAAGTGCATAAATAAAATTTTATTTTGAAAATTTTAATGGTTTGATTATTTTGAGAAGTAATATTTGTTAATTTTTTCAAAAGTAAATTTTGGTAATTTCTTTTCCAAGAATAAATTTTGATAATTTTTTTCAAGGTATATTTTATTTTGATATTTTTCTTTTCGTAATTTTCTAGAATAAAATTTTGTAATTTTTTCCAAAGAAAATTAATGTAATTTTACAAAATTAATGTAATTTTCAAAAAAAAAAAAAAAAAAGAGAGAGAGCAAAATATTGCAATTTTTCCAGAAAAAAGTAATGTATCATGGGTAAAATTTTGAAATTTTTCAAGAGTAAAATTTTGTAACTTTTCCAAGAGAATTTTTTTTTTTTTTTAATTTTTCCAAGAGTAAAATTTTTTAATATTTCAAAGGTAAAAATTTTTAATTTTTCAAGAATTTTGTAACATTTTTCAAGAGTTAAATTTTAGAAATTTTAAAAATAAAATTTTGAAAATATCTTAATTCTAAAAGTACGAGGACATTTTTTGTCTGACAGCGTACAATATCACCAATCCATACTGCAACCAGCAATTAATACTAAATGTCAAAATTTCTACAATTGTACCAAATAACCGGATAACAGACAACCGGAACCCCCAATTGCGACTTTGTACAGCCAAAATGACACATATAATGTCGACATGACAGTGCTATATATCAATTTGATAGTCTGATTGCAGAAAATCACAATTGACTTTATGCTCATTCCCCATGCCAAATTCTTATTTGTAAATATTATCAAATTAGTAATATTTTGGTTACCAATTGTCATCAACTGTTATCTGTTACAAAATATTTGAGCTTATTAGGGAGTTTGTAAAGGAATTGGAGCTATGTAGAAGGAGTCTATTAGTGACAGTGGGGCGTTGCCAAAAGTAAGCTTATTTCATTTGTTTAAATAATTTGCTCTGCTTAACACCTCTTCTAATCCAAGTAAGGGTTTTAAGGGAGCACTGCCATCTAAATTTATTTTTCATTATTGTATTTTTAAATTAAAAAAAAAAAAAATCTATGTCCCTTATTTGAATTTATATAAAAGAACAATATTTCACAAAAAAATTAAATTCTTTTTCATTTTTTAAGAATTTAAAAATTTCAAGTTTTTTGCACATTTTTTAAAATATGCTAAGGCTTTTTTAAATACTAAAATTTTTCCCACAATTTTTTCTAAAAAAATTCTTTAAACTATTAAATTACATAATAATTTTTAATTGACAATAAAAGCAAAAAGTGAAAGAGCAAACAGTGAGAAAAATTGATGTAAAGTTTTCATTTCTTGGGATAGAAGATCAATCATCCTAACATCCAGCATAAAATGCCACAACTCATTAAAAAAAGATACTTTTTTAAAATTTTGCATGTGTATTTAGAAGACCTCAAACTATAATTGTAGCAAATAAATTAGGGAAGATAGTTAGGGTAATTTTTAGGTTAGAATGTCCCCCTAAATGTCAATAAATTAAGAGAAATATATGAATATTTTATAAATAACTTGGTCCGAGAAACTTTATCCGTCAGAGAGCATTTAACAGACGCTAACTTGAAATACAAACTTCCAGCCAAATTACTTTAAAACTCGCCAAAATATGTTCAACCACTTACGTTACCTTTTCCGAATGTTGAATTTCAAAAATATGACATATCATTCTTTATGTTTATTGCCATTTACATGGTATTTATAATTAAAGTTCAATTTTCAAAAAGCTGTATGAAAAAAAAAAACTGTTGAGAATGACCTGAAATTTGACTTGTATGTATTCGAAAGAGGTGGAAACGGAATAAGGAATAAAAAAAAATCTATTTAAATTTTTTTTTTAATTCTATTTTATCTTTTGACTTTCTTTGTATATATTCAGGTCACTCTGACAAGAGTTTCTTTTTTACAGCTTTTTTGAAAATTGATCTTTAATTATAATCACCGCAAAGTGATTATAATTAAAGTTCAACTTTCAGAAGGCATTATTTCAAAAACACGGCCTTTTTTCCAATGCCGAATCGAAGATTTCAAGACAAAAAAAGGATTCAAAGAAGAAAAAAAAGTTTAAAGAAGGTTTTCCACTTTCAATTACCCATATGCTTACATAGGGTAATGAAAGTATAACATTCGGTAAATTTTTTTTTTTTTTTAATCTTTTACATTTCTCCACCTTTTGGAACATCCTGACTTCGAAAAAATTCGTCTAGAAAAAATATCTGTGTGTACTGGATCAGCATAATTCGTGAGCAAAGTAACATACGCTGTTCAAATTTTGAGTGTGGATGACCATGAGACCTAACCATTAAGGTTTTCCTCAAAATCGCGCATGCGCAAAAAGTTGAAGACATGAAAAACCACGTTCTTCAGCAATTGCTAAAAAAAACGTCTCAAACGATTTTGATTAAAATCTCTGCGCTAATGCCTCCTAAGATGTTCTAATCGTTCACACCTTCGAAATTCCAGTAGAAATACGATAAAAAGATAAAAAGTTGAAAAACGATAGCCTTTAACACAGAGCTCTCTGCCTTTGAGCATCGGCGATCGACGTTTGATTTGTTTCTGTTTCACGCACAAGAAAGGACAATGTAATGCCTATAGAATAACGTCGCCAATCTTGGCGGGTTTTCTTCCCATGTAAAAAAAAAATATCGCCAAACTTGGCCATTTTTGTTTCAATGAGTGAAAACATGGAAACGGTATAAATAACACCATATCAAATTTCAATGCATTGGCCAACATTGAAAGTCGTGCGATGTTCCACACCCCTAGTTTTTTGCGGCTTTTTGAGAGCTTTTAGCTAGAAACTCTTAATTAAAAAAGCATCCTGCATTTCAGCCCCGACTTCAACTGTCACATTTCGGACTTGATACAAATGCGAGACGCAAAAGAGACTTAATTAATTCGCCGAAAAACCCGAATAGTAACTATGTCGCTCCTTAACTCCTAAAAATGTTCCAAAGTTAAATAAATTCGTGACACTTTAAACCCAAATCTCATCCTCGCTTCTCGACGAAAAAGCTCGGCTACAAGTTGTCAAGGTATGCCGAGTGGGGGGGGGGGGGGGGGGTGCCCCAAAGTGCGACGTCTGGAACTTTTATCGTCTGCGCTTTTGGCTTAATAGGGTGTCTGGTCGTCTGAAAACGGAGTAAGTGACAATGTCTAGCCGGCATACTTTGTTGACGGAAATGTTGCTTTTCCGACTAGGAAAAGGAATTTCTTTGGTGAAAGTGTTTTCAAACCCGCCTTATTACCTGCTGATTTATTGGCCCAGACGATTTATTAGCTCGCACGCCCCCCCTTGTTTTTAGAAATGTTGTTTCAAAGGAATGTTTTAAAATAAACTTTCTTGGAATTGGGATGGGGGTTTCAAGTATTCGGAATAGTTATGTAGAATTTATTATAAATTCGACAATCTTCTAAATAGTTTGTCATTGTAACGAAATAAAAATGTGTAAAAACTAAATTTCGAGTCGGTATAAAAAATATAACCCATAAAAACAAATTTTTTAATATATATTAATCCTTTGTATGCATTATCAACTGTTGTATTCATTAATATAGCTCCGATTGTGTAGTCTGCGTCTAATTTTAAATATTAAAAACATCTCTATCCGCAAACTATTAGAGGCAAACTACGTTTCAAAATTTATTTATTAAAAATGAGTGTAAATTTATGAGTTCACGCCGAAATGTATTTTATTTATTCCGATGAAATCAATTTTGGCAACAGGAAAGAGTTTCAATAATGACCAGGGGCGTAGCCAGGATTTTTTTTCGGGAGGGGCTGAGAAATTATAAATGTCAACTTCGGAAACAATAATTATCATTCAATAATTTACAAATCAAAATTAATCAAACTAAAAAACAAATAAACACTTTTTGGGATTGTAATACTTTTAGCACATATAGCGTTCACTGGAAAGAAAATTTATTCGTTAAATGTAGTAATAATCAAATGACCCTTTCTTTTCACAATCGTGACATTAAGTATTAACCCTTTGCACTCCAGTGGAGCCTCTCAGGCGCCACACGATTGGATGCCAAACCACTAGAGGACCATTAGGTGTGATGCGGAAATTCGATGCAAGGCCAATGACTGTGTTTAGTTTCTATGAAGCAAATCCATAAACACCAGCCGAACCTAAAATGTCTCGAGTTGCTGATTCCTCCGAGCGAAAAAGGCCTGGAGTGCAAAGGGTTAATATGCATGAATAATACTTGATTAAGAATGCTTTAATGAAACACAATAAAAATGCTTTTTAAAATAAGGAAATGAGAAGAAATATCACATTTAAAATAAAGTTTAATAATGGGACAATTGTATTTAATTAAGAGGCATTACAAAGTTAAATTGAATTTTCTAACAGTTCCACTGCTGACAAATTTGTTGAGGACCATCTCGTCTGAAACTGAGCATTGCCTATGGATATTCAGCTAAGCCAGTCCAGTTAAGCGATTTTGGCTTGTCGTACTTCTAAGATAAGTTTTCAATCTCCGAAGAGTAGAAAAACTTCTCTCAGCTGTGGCTGCTGACACTGCAGAATGGATAGGATTTTGAGCAAAACGTATACGCTGGGGAAGATGTTTTGGTCGCATTCATACAGCGACCAAATCGCTGAGTTTGGTAACATTTCGACCGACATCCACTTTCTTTTCCACAGCTCCCATCCACCTTCAATCACATCTTTGTAAGTAGGAAGATCTTCTTCATAAAAGGAGATGCATGGTTCAATATCTTGAAAACTCTTCCCAACAGCGTATTGCGGAATAAGGTTTTGCAAGGAAGAAATTGTTTCTTTATGAGGCAAAAAGAGCTCATTTAATGAAGATATCATATCATCTAAGTAGGGCGTAAAAATTGTTATTCTATAGTATTCTTCAGTTGTTTTGTAGGCTATATTTGGGCGATTCTTTTGGATTTTACACACTCTTTGTGTTTTGACTTCTATATTATGTTTTTCAGCTAAGGTTTCAGCTTCATTATATATAGAATTAAACTTATCCACATGGTTGTTTCTCATTTATTGCAACATCGTCGTTATGTTCACCCAAAGCACTGGCCAAGTCAATGTTAGTACTTTGCAGATACTCGGATAGGTTGTATGTGCAACCGAGCAGTTTACTGGCGATGCACAAACATACTAGAAAAGAAAACTGGCATGTGCTTTGCAACAAAATGTTTGGCTTTTTGGACGAATCGTCTGTTGCGAGGCCCTCGATTTCCTCTAACGAAGCGATGATTGGCTCTAAAAACTCCTTGAACATTAAAATGGCTTCATGACGTAAAATCCAACGAATTTCACATAACGTCTTAAGTTTCGTCTGTTTTGTGTTGGGTTTCAAGTCTTTAATATTCTTTTTCAGAATATCTGTTCGTTTTGTAGATTTATGAAAGAAACTGCAAATTTCTGAAATTACACCAAAGGCCTTTCGGATGCCCTGAACTTTCGTTGCGTCAGATATGCAGAGATTGAGATACTCAATGGGTATATACAACTTTCGGGTATTTTCTCTCACCATAGCTTGAACACCACGAAATTGCCTACGCATGTTTGACGCCCCGTCGTATCCTTGGCCACGTAGCTTGTTTAAATCAAAGCCAAGTTTTAGCAAGTCTTCTACAATTGTAGCTGTAAGACCTGCACCAGTTAAATCAGTGACAGGAACAAAAGCAAGGAAATCTTCTCTAGTTTGTACAGTTGCTTCATCAATGTACCTTATGCATAAAGACAGTTGTTCTATTTGAGAAATATCTGTTGTTTCGTCGGCAATGATGGAAAAAAACTCTGAATTTGATACTTTTTTTAACTATTTCGGATTGTATGAGCTCTCCAAAAATACTTATGATTTCGTTTTGAATTGATGGGCTTATATAGAATTTCAAAAAATTAGAAAATAACGAAAACTTGTGTTATTTTCAAATTTTAATTATCCAAGCATAAATAGATCTATTTCTGACTTTCGAGGTTTGAAAATTTCGGGGGGGGGGGGGGGCTGCAGCCCCATCAGCCACCCCCTGGCTACGCGCCTGATAATGACCAATTCTGCACTTCGTAATAAATTTAAGCATTCATCTCGAATTATCTTTTTTTATTTATCCTGATGAAAATAATTTTGGCAAAGGGAAAGAGTTGGAACAATAATCGGTTTTGGTAAATTAGTAAAGGCGGTATCCACACGTAGTACCAAAATCAATTAAGTATTAAGAAATTAAATAAACAGTGGACTCAGGATCATCAGAAGGTTAAAAAACTTATGTTTCTCGAATGTGTTCGGTACCTCAACATATTTATTGAAGATACATTTTAAGTTTAAGGGTTAAGCATTAAGGTTGGTTGTATTCAGATTATCTGGCGCCGTCAGCAACACGAGGGCTATAATGCACCGAAACATTCATCATTTGACAAGCCAACATACATTTACAAACACCCATGCCTATCACGGGACTCGGAACCTTGCGGTCCAGAAGCTAGCACGCTAACCACTATACCGTTTGGTCGGCGTTAAGCATTAAGGATAATATAAAAGTTACAACATTTCAAAGAACAGCTTCTTGTCGATCTGCTATCTAGTACAGCGTTGCCAGACTCTGAAAAGAAAGTTTTTTGGGCATAGACTGCAGCTTGTGACGTCATTTGAGGGGAATTGATGATTCCCCACACGGTTAAATGGGATTTATTAGTATCCTACCATGATTATGGAGACTTGTGTAAAAGCGACCTTTCAGTGACAGCCTCCAAAACTTGATAGAAAGCATGGTCATCGACATCGAATCAATCTGACGAGTTTTAACCCAATCGGATGACTGTAATTTGGATTAATAAGACTTTCGCAGATTTGTCTGACAGCCACACACACAAAATCCAAGTTAATAAAACAAAATATCGTAATAAACAAATTTAAATTACATCTTATCTTGACGTAATGGGATTTTTCATTGTGCAAGAGATAATCCTGGCCTTTTCCTCGATTCCAAGACAAATGCGCGGCAGTTTTTCCCTTGAAGGTTCTCCCGGAAGGCTTTCCCCGTTTCGTACTACAGATCTTAATCTAATTATATTCCGGTGTAGAATACACACGTCGTGTTCCCTACAGTTGCGTATAAATGGGAGAAACAATAGGAAACTCCCTAAAGGAAGACTAACAATCCAAGACTATTTGACGCAATTGTCATCGCGTCTACTTATTTTTTAAAAGGGGCGTGGAGAAATTAGTTTTGTTACTGGTATGCCTAATGAAAAGCGAATTTTTTTCTTTCAATTATCCATTTGTTAACATGGGGAAATCAAAATATCGGATTCAATAATTTTTTTTTTTTTTTTTTTTTTGCATTCACACACGTTTTGGAACGGTCCGAGTCAAAAAAACAAACAAAAAAAAACGGTGTAGAAAAAATGGCCGTGTGTGGCCAGCATAGCTTCCGAACGGATTATTATTGACTTTATCTCCAAATAAGATCTCCAAATATTGTGTACACGTTAACGGTGACCTTGGGCTCTGGTGTTAAGGTTTTCGCCAAAATTGCGCATGCGCAAAAGGTACCTGCCATTGAAAAATTATTAAGTTTTTCAGCAATTGCCAAAAAACAGCTCAAACGATTTTGATCGAAATTGCTGTGGTAATGCCTTTTAAAATGCTCTAAATATTTCCGCCTCCGAAATTTTCGTAGAAATGCGGTAAAGGCGTAAAAAGGTGACAAACAAATGTATTTAACACAGTTCTTTTCCCTTGAGCATCACCCATTAAGGATTGTTTCTTCCCTGTGTCACTTGCAAGGGAGGATAATGCAATTTTTATCGCAAGATATATCGCCCATTTTACCGTTTTGGGGGTGTTTTTTAATTGCCAGCGTTTTTTTTTTTTTTTTTTTTTTTTTTAATTAGCAGTAGGTATAACGATATTTCTAAAAATATCGCCATACTGGCAATTTTTTTTTAAATAGTAGGAACATATATAAACGAAAAACGGTAGATTACACCAATCCGTGACAAATTTAAATGTAGCGACCAGTATTAAGTAATTGAGCAATGATCCTCACCCTTGTTTTTTGTTTGTTTCCTTTCCAGATATTTAATTATGAACACAGCAACATTTAGGTTATTTCAAAGAAGGGGAGATTTCCGAGAGGTCTTTCAAAGAGAAACTGCCATTCATTTATGTCTATCAAAGAATCAGTTGCAAATACAGTCAAACCCCGTTAACTCGAAATCTATGGCGTTGCCGAAATTTTTCGTGTTAGCCCTCTGAAAACTTTTTCATCTAAATAATGCATATTTTAAACTACTAGCTATATGTGTATTTATTTGGGCTGTGTTTTTGGAACATTTACATTGCGAAGTATATATTTAGCACATTAGTTTAACAAGATATTCATTAGGAACACACAAAAAAGTAGATGTATTTATCAGTAACTTATTATTGTTACGAATTTCTGTATATTTGTAAATATTTTGCAGTATTAATTATATAAAAAGGAAAATTTATGTACATTTCGCATAAGGCAGTGCAATAGTTCGTCGTGAGCTTGGCTTCCCTGCAATGTGTCTATTAATGCTTGAAAACGAGTTTTACAGAGATAAAGCTGGGAAGCGAGTTTTACAAGGAGCAGGTCATTTAACATCATGGTTAATGGCAATCTCGCCAAATTGGGGAGATAGAGCCAAGTTGGCGACGGTTTTGGTGACTAATTTTTGTCGCCAAACTTGGCGACCATTTGGCGACATTTTTGGTCCCCATGCACATGTATAGGGCTTTTCGACTACGATCTGTAAAGTTCTCCAAATTTCTATCTCTGGAAGTTTCGCGAAGATTCTCCTTGCCTATATAAGCCCAAGAGAGCGGATGATGGAGTTAGTTGAGTTACTGACTGAGTGGAGTTACTGAGTTAGCTGTCTCTCAGTGAACATTCAGAGTAGTTCTAAAGCGAACTGTATTGCATTGTCTTTTGCGGTGATTTTAGCAGTTGTGTATCAAGTTTTTAACTGCTGTTGTGCTCTATTGTTGTGTGAAGAGCTGTATTGAGTCTACTAGAACAAGAAGTTTTGGAGTTATATTGGAATAAATTTCTGCAAGTTTTGATCTGCTTTGGCTTCAAATCTTTCGAACCCATCCACGCAACATTATTTATTTGACTTATTGAGAAGTCTGTTATTTATTTTTGCTTTAAGTTTTTAATAAAATATTTTTTTTAAATGTGTGTACCTCTTACGAATAATTTAAAGCACATGATACTGCATTAGAAAACGTTGCAAGGTTTCATGTAAAAACTAGGGATGCGGAACGTCGCACAGCTTTCAATTACACTATAACACCGATGTCGATTTGAGTCATTTGCCGTTTTTATATTTTCATCATTTATTAAAAAAAAAAAGTGGCCAGTTGAGCGATATTTTTCACCATAATTCTTGTATGGGTCTTTAAAAAAAAAAAATTGCCAAATAGGTAATTTTGGCGATATACTTTTCAATAAATATCGTTTCTTATATCTGAAACTGAGGGGAGAGGAGAAAAAATTATCTTTGTTGAGGTATGCTCAAGGAAAGAGAACTCGGTGTTAAACGCATTCGTTTTTCAACTTTTTACGCCATTAAAGACTTTTTGCGGGAATTTCGGAGCTGGGGATGTTTAGAACACATTAAGAGGCATTACCACGGCGATTTTGAACAAAATCCTTCGAGTCATTTTTTAGCAATTACTGAAAAACATGATTTTTTTTCAAAGGCCATGAGCGATTTTGACGAAAACTTCAATGGTCCTGAACCATCTTGTACCATCCGTCCTCACCAACCCGCACACTAAATTTGAACTTCGTAGGGTCAATTTGTTCGAGAGTTATGCTGACCACAGACACACACAGACAAGACATTTTTCCTACATCACTTTTTTGAGATCAGGATGTTTCAAAACGTGGAAAAGCACAAAAAAAAAAAAATTATTGTTGACCGAATACTATACTTACATTACCCTATACATATGGGTAATTGAAAATAATAAAAAAAAAAAGTATATGTAATTACCATTAACTTATTATTTATTTTACCTATTAAAAAGTCTGTTATTGCTTTTTGCTTTAAGTGTTTGATAAAATATCTTTTTAAAAATGTGTCTACCTCTTCAATATTATTTAAAGCACATCAGGTATTATCCTGCTGCATTCATCGATATAAATAAACAACTGGATAGACTGCTTAACGCTGGGAAAATGAAGCCGTTGCCAGATGCAATTGGTGGGATAAAAAATACGGATTGCTAAGGATTAAAAATAAAATGTTGGGTTGTACACAGCAGAAATGTCAATAGTAGACCTTAATTAGTAATAATGTGCAAAAAATATATATACTCTAGCATTTTACAAGGTTTTTCGCATTTCTATCCAACTATAAAAGTGAACTGTGATTGGTTAATCTTCCCACCAGCTTCGCAATCCCCGGCGCGCTTTTCTCTTTGCATTGACAGTGGAGCAGTCTATCCAGTTGTTTATCTATATCAATGGATGCATTAGGAAACGTTGCAAGGTTTCATTATTAAAAAAAAAAAAAAATTGTTTAAATAGCAAAAAAAAATTTCGCCTTAAGCGGGATTTCATTATGTGGAATTTCGTATTAAGCGAATAAATAGCGTTAAGTTTAAGCTTCATCGTACGGAGAAGTAGTTTTACTTCGCGTTAAAAGGGATTTCTTGTTAAGCGATTTCGCGTTAAAGCGGTTACACTGAATACAGGAAGTAGCTGATTTGAAATGCGAACGCAAAAGGTAGGTAAGAGACAAAATTAAAAAAAAGGATTAGTGTCATTAAATGATTGTACATTAATAGAAGACTTAAATCCTCATCGGGAATTAATGTAAATTCGAAACGACAAAAAAAAAAAATCAGGTCGTGTCGTTTTTGGCATTTAAATCCTCCCATTGCATGAACCGGCTGTAATAACCGACACCAGACGATTTTTTTTTTTTCTCTTCTCCTTTTTGATGCCAATTTATGGAAACTCACTGGGAGCGCGACTATTTTCCGCCAGTTACAGGAAAAGCACCTCGAATTGAAGCAGAGGAGGTTAAGAAAAAAATCGTTATTAATTGCCTGTCAAAAACGGAAACGCGAATCTGGCATCGCTCATAAAATAAACAATGGGAGATAATTGAAATTTCAGGAAGTGTTTTTCTCTCTACAAAAATAAAAAAAAAAAGAACTGAATTTTAGTCGCCTGTGAGAATTCTAATTCATATTCAAGGATCATTAGATAATATTTCACTTCACTTCAAAAATCCAAAAACTAGTTTTAATTTTCGGATTTCATTTCTCGCTGATTTGTAAAAATCGATTAAATTTTTTTAAAAAAGCAAAAACAAAGTTAAGGCAAATGTGCTGTAGGTGTTATAGCTCTCAGCATTGATAATCTTTAACATTTAACAAAATTTAACCCATAAAAACAAAGCTTTTTAGAATAAATCCTTCACATATGGCATTGCAAACTTTTATGTGCAATAGACAATTCTCGCATTTTTTAAAAACGAGTGAAATTAGTTTATATTTAAGAAGAATTTCTTTCCGATTCCAAATATTCAAACAAAAGTTCTTTAAAAATATTAGTTATTTAAATATTAACAAAAGAAAATGCCCCTAACCCTCATCCGATCGCAGTAGGATCAAAACGATCCACTATAGCTGTGACGTCACGATATCCTTCCGTTTCCATGGTTATCGTGAGGGTTCTGACAAATAGTTGGCGTTGGTTTGGTAGACAGTTGCCGTATCCCATAGCGGTTGACGTGATTAACGAGAAGCTTGCAAAACTGGTTTTCCCTGCTGCGTTTCAAGCCAAGTTGTTTCAGATGAAGTGACGTCACATTAGCTTCGAGACGAGTGTGTCGTTTTCCGTGACAAAATAAACAAGCGATTTTATGTTGGAAATTGAAAAAAATAAAATAAAATAAATAAAATTAAAGAAATTTTTTAAAAAAAGCGCATTGAACAAAAATTTGTGTTTATGGCCACTTTTGAACCACTTAGAACTTAATAAGAAATTTTTTTTTAAAAATGCGGGAATTGTCCATCGCAATTTCTTGAGCTCAGATCGAGTTTCCATAGTGTTTGACCACTAAGAACAAAAGATCCCTACCCAACTATTTAATAACTTCTTTTTAGCCCCAAAAACTTGATTGAATACATTGTCACCTACAAAGAGTTAAAGATCTACGAGAGTTCATAAGACTGACGTAAGGCAATAAAAGCAAATATCTTTTTTTTTATTTAGATTAAAAAAATTTTGGCGAATAGAAAAAGATTCAACACCGATCGGTTGTGTGGGATTTATTAGTATACCAAAACGGTTATAGAAACATGTTCAAAAGCAACTTTTTCGTAACAGTGATAGCCCCCAAAATTCAAAAGAACGCATTATAATCGACAACTAGTCTATCTGTCAAGTTTCAGCTCGATTGGATGATATCAAGTAAGTTAATTACTCTTCCAAAGCGCCTAATAGAAACGTATATACGTGTGTAAAAGCGGTCTTTTAATGACCACCTCCAAAAATGTGGCAGAATGTATTGTCATCGACAACTCACATCTGCCAAGTTTCAGCTTGATTGAATGGCGGCAAATGAACTAAATAACCTTCAAAAGATTTGGCCTGTCACTAACACGCAAAATCGAAGTTAATATAAAGGATTTTATAATAAAACTGATTTTTCCAAAAAACTTACTGTTTTAAATCCTTTATTTTTACTTCGATTGTGTGTGTGTGGTTGGGTATGTCGATTGCAGGCAAAGGTCACTAAAAAGTCGCTTTTACGGAATACTAAAAAAAAAAAAATTGCCGTCATTCAATTGCGCCGAAATAGCATTTAACCGATCATCGAAGAAACTCTTTCCTGTTGCAAATTGTTTTTTTAATAAATAATAAAATTATTTTAATCAGAATAAATTTTAAAAAATACTCGGAGAATGGGAAATAATTTCGCATTCATTTTTAATTTTGAAAAGTAGTTTACCGCATATTTTTGCTGATGGAGATGTTTTTGATTTTTAAAATTAGATGCCAACGTGGTCAATACCAAGCACAGGCTGGCAAACAGAAGCGGCGTTTTGTTAATGCATATAAAAATTGTCAATGCATATAAAGGATTTATATAAAAAAAAAAACTTTTTGCGCGATATATTATTTAGAGAGAAATTACCATCCTCGATTAAAAAAACCCCTTCCACAGAAATTTTCTGGCTGCGCCCCTGGATTCACACCCGTTCATTAATTTCTTTTTAAACACCTTTGCAATTTCGTCATAGTATTCCACCGGTATATATGCAGATCCAGCCGCAACAATTAAATATCGAAGTATACACATTAAACCCCGCGAGATAAGGCATCCCCTGTGACATACATTGTTGTCAAAGCGGTCGTCGTTAGCACAGCAGAGTTAACAATGCGCCGAAGGTCGATCCGAAGGTCATGCATTAGAAGAGAGATCAAATGGAATAGATCACTCGATGCGATTTCACGAACACGCGCATGAAAAGTGGTGCCCGAAAAAAAACCAGGAAATGCACTTGCGGTCATTCTTTTTATTTAAAAAAAAAAAAAAAAAAAATTGGTTTAGTGGAAGTTCTGTACGCGCTTTGATTTGCCATTCAACCTATTAACGAGGATTGGTAAGAAAATTTGACAGTCGATGTTTTTTTTTTTTTTTTTTTTGCGGATTTTTCCATGGTGTAAGATCTGGACAAGGAACACAGTGCAGAGAAACTAAAACTACTAAAGCAACCCGTGAATTAATGGGAAAAGTCCGAACTTTGAACGAGGAAACCACCGCGAAATTTGGATCACGAATGGAAGAAAATACAGAAAGTTCCTTCCAGGTAGCCTAACAATTGACGGGACTATCCGTCATAATCATCGTCGTGTTTTCTTCTTTTTTTAAATATGAGAGATCGCATAAGATAACGCGAGAAATCAAAAATTGAGTTATATCGCATAACTCCTCACCCTATGCCACACACAGTGACGTTTTATCGATCCCCCCCCCCCCCATAACCTTATCTCGCGTTACTGCCATAGTCTCTCCTAAAAAATTCATTTAATTTGTCCCCCTCCCTCTTTCGATTTCAGACTTATTTAATTTTGGAATTAATTCATATAGAATAAAGTTCAACTTATTGCAGATTCGTTTTTTTGTTCAAGTGATTTCAAATGACAAAAGCTACATTTTTTTTTAAATTTTAAATTAAAAAAAAAAAAAAAATTAAAAAAATATATATAATAACTGTCAGTAAAAACAGTGCCATTTTAAAAATCTTATAGTTGTGCTATTGCAGAGTAGTCAGTCTTTACAGACAGGTTTCAGATACTATTCGGTTGGTTGGTTGTTTTTCAGATTATCTGGCGCCGTCAGCAACACGAGGGTTATAATGCGCCGAAACATTCCGTCATTTGACAAGCCAAGATACATTTACAAACACCCATGCCTAACACGGGACTCGGAACCCGCAACCTCGCTGTCTAGAAGCCAGCATGCTAACCACTGTACCGTTTGGTCGGCACACACAAAATTGAAGTTAATAAAAAGTATTTAAAAAAGTGACAATGGTTTGGTAAGGAAGAGGAGGTGGAGAATGTTTCGTTCGCAAAGTTAAACTATCGAGTGGAAGAAGGGAGGGAGTATCGAAAGTGTATAGCACCGTGACAGCGATTTTCGGAATGGTTTGGTGACAGGCACTGTCCGACACCCCAAGGTCCAGTCTTACTCCTCCCTAATCAAAAGAGTATGGTTCAGAGAACAGTTACAAAGGACATTTGAATCGAGATATTGAGAATAACACATCAGGCCAAGACACCGTAATGGAAGCTGTGGTTCAGTAGGAACTCTTACGGCTTTGGAAGAAGAAAACGGGCAGTGTTACAAAATGTGGGAAGAGTTATCTTCGTAATAAGGTAACGAGTGTTCTGAATTCGTCGAATTAAAAGTGGACAGTTTAAAAGAAATTATGGTGCTACCTTTTTTTCAAAAGCGCGCAAACTTCAATTGAGGTTTATTTTTTTACAAGAATTAAAGTATTCAACTTCTCGTTTCAATTGAACCCGAGTTACAAACGAGCTATGATGCAGTCAACCAGCTACTAAACGTCCTTCATAAAAGCAAGAAGTGACTTATAATACCATTTAAGATGTAATGTATAACAATAAAACTTAATTGTTTAAAAACTTTAAACGTCTTGAGCAACAGTCAACACCGTTGCCAGAAGTAGTATTTTTAGTACTGTGTTGTTTTTTCTCACACCTATAATTCGACATAGTGCCTTTCTTTAGTACTTTTTAAAGTGCAAAAAGTCTCAGTTTTTGAAGTACTATTGATATTTTAATAGGTAAAAATATTATTAAATATACTATGTCCAAAATGCCCTTGTGAAAAATTGCCATCCTAAGAATTTTAAGTCCAAAATTTGGCAACGCTGAGTTATACTCAAGTATTTTTACCTCAAAGATAGCTTAACTTCAAATCTTCTTTGTCTAGATATATGACTAACTTCACTTCTTCAGAATCTTAACGATAACAGATCCTTTATAATGTAAACCTCAGCCATTTTATACTCACCCACAGAGGATACCATATCTTGACCATTGCCTTTACCTCAAGTAATCATTTTCGTAACCTACAACTGAACCTCAAAAGTCTTCTGCGATTGGACCTATAGATGAACCTTATGGTCTTAATCCAATTTTCTAACCTCATTTTCTCAGCATCTTCGAGCTACCACTGCGTCCTCAACTGTTCAGTATCCAAAACCTGCATCTGAACCTCAGACCATCTATATCTGAATCTGCAGCTGAACCTTAAGTTCTAGAAATCTTCATCTACAGTTGAACTTCAGCATTTCGAACAAAAACATGAATCTCGTTTCCTCAGCATCTCGAACAAAAACATGAATCTCGTTTCCTCGGCATCTTGATCTACAGATGAACCTTTTAGTTTTCAAACATCTGGGTCAACAGCTTAGTCCTCAACAACTGAACCTTAAGACTTGATGAAGACCAGGAAAGCCAGCCTGCAAATCGATTGAAAGCGATTGGAATACCAGATTGGCGTTTACATGGTGCCAGCTGTTTGAACAATACAGCAATGAGCGACCGTTAAGCCATCTGTTGGTGGTCACAGGAAAGCGCAGACGTTTGAATGATGGGAGTTGTCGCGCCAGTCAATAGAAAATGTTTGATCTACTGGAGACTACAGCCAGAAGCTATCACGCGACAAACTGGCCTATCCTAGGACTGGAATGAAACGTTTATTCGGTGCCAGCACTGATGTCACATGACTGGCTATATCAACTAATACGCCGACTGGTAACTTATAAATTAGATCTTAGGTCTTCAGTAACGGAACCACGGATTCCTAACTGCAACTTCTTCTGTATAGGGCATGCTTGGCTATTGACTTCAGCCAAACAAAGCTTAACAGTCACCATAGATTGGTTGGTTGTTTTCAGATTATCTGGCGCCGTCAGCAACACGAGGGCTATAATGCGCCGAAACATTCGTCATTAGACAAGCCAACATACATTTACAAACACCCATGCCCTAACACGGGACTCGGAACCCGCAACCTCGCGGTCTAGAAGCTAGCACGCTAACCACTATACCGTTTGGTCGGCGTCAGTCACCATAGAAATCTATATTGGCAGCTTCCCCCAAACTAGTTAGAATGGGTTTGTAACCAGGGGCAACCTATTACGTAGCATAGATGGTGGAAGTATTCATTTGGCTTCGTCTTCTTGCAAGAGCAGAAACCTCTTTTTAAGTTATCCAGAAGTTGCAGTCAAGAGATAAGTGAACTGAGCCCACATTTGAACCTTAAATTCTCAGAATCTTGAACCTACAGCTGAAACTCTGCAACTTAACCACAATTTCAAGTACCAAGTCAGCCTTATATTGGGATATATTTTCCCATGGTACTTAACAGTGGAACAATATATAACTCGTCATCTTGACTGTTGGTTAAGATACTAAGGACTCGAGTTTCTGATATTCGGAGGACAGAGAGAAATATGAACAAAGCATGGATTGCAACCCAGAACCCAAAAGGCCAGGAGATCTCTCCGTTTCTCATCAGGTGAACACATGGTAAACTCCTCGCGACTAGCTTACAATGAATGCTTCGAAACGGATTGACTGATTGACTTCTCTCACCAACGTCAACTTCCTTCCGGCTCCTGGAGTGCAGAGAGCAGTTCCGGTCTCTTCTTATCAATGGAAACTGCTCCCCTTCCTCTCTTAACAGAAAAAAAACCACCTCATGAATGAAAATCGTAGTAGTCGTAGTAAAAGAGAGGGAAGTATTTCGGAGAAGCCCCACTTTGTATGTGTGAGTAAAGAGCAGCTAGTTGGAATAATGAATGAAGTTATAAATAGCATTAATGACCTTTTTTTTTTATTTCTTTTGTCGTCTCTTTCTTTCTTATGGGATGGTACATCTGATAAGAGGGAAACAACGGAGTATTAGGGGTCTATCTCACTACCATCAATTAATTAATTTACAATACAAACATACTGTTACGAATGCTTGTATATTTGTAAATATTTCGTAGTGTTAATTTTGTTCGTCGTTAGTTTGCTTCCCCGCAATGTGTGTCTTGATGCTTGATAACGGGTTTTACAGAAGTAACGCTGCGAAGCGAGTGTTACAAGGAGCAGGGCATTTAAGATTATGGTAATGGCAATCTCGCCAAATTGGCGATAGAGCCAAGTTGGCGACCATTTGGCGACATTTTCGGCCCCCATGTACATGTATATTACTTTTCGACTACGATCTGGAAAGTTCTCCAAATATCTATCTCTAGAAGTTTCACGTATGTTCTTCTCCCCTATAAAAGCTCAGGAGAGCGGGTGATGGAGTTAGTTGTTAGCTGAGTCCATTAGTTGACTGGAATTACTGAGTCTCAGTGAGCATTCAGAGTAGTTCTAAAGCGAACTGTATTGCATTGTCTTTTGCAGCGATTTGAGCAGTTGTGTTGTCAAGTTTTTAACTGCTGTTTTGTGCTCTTTGTTGTTGTGAAAAGAGCTGTATTCTGTCTACTAGAACGAGAAGTTCTGGAGTTGTAAAGGAATCTGTGAAGAGTTATATTGGAATAAATTTCTGCAAGTTTTGATCTGCTTTGGCTTCAAATCTTTCGAACCCATCCACGGAACAATGCAAACATAGGTATCTCTTTTAAGCTAAGGCTAGAAGGTATTTTCTTTATGAAAAATAATATTTCTTTCTTCGTAAGTATGAATATTCTGCATTGGGTTGGAGGACTGATACCTAACGATAAATTTTATAATTTCGCATCTGATAATCAAAATATTAACTAGTAAGGAAATAATAAATACTTCCAAATACAAACATTAAACAAGGGTAAAAATTTTATTGTTATTTTAATGAATATACAACGGCTCAGTTCTATTTACTTAGAAGTAAGAGATGAAGTGAAGTAATAATTCAACATTATATGCATAACTGTTTATTTAGATTTATATAGTGCTTCTAAATGTACATACTTTCATGAAATTAAACTAATAGAGAACTTTAAAACGGTTTAAATGGTTTGTCTTTATTATATGAAATAAGGTTAGAAATTTTTCTTAAAAGAAAGTTCTTCCAAAATTAAAGGTTGACCAAGCGTAACAGTATTCGTGAATAAAAATACTTATATCTTTATACAAAGTAGTATAATACATTTTTATAACTTTCAATTACCCATATATATACATAGGGTAATGAAAGTATAGTATTTGGTAAAAAAAAATTCAATTTTTTTTGCATTTCTCCACATTTTAGAACACCCTGATTTCAAAAAAGTTATCTAGAAAAAAATTCTGTCACTGTGTACGTGGTCAACATAATTCCCGAGCAAATTAACCTACGATGCTCGAATTTGACGGTGTGCAGTTTGGTGATGACACGAGAGCCTACCGTTAAAGTTCTCGTCAGAATCACGCATGCGCATAAGGTAGCTACCATTGAAAGAATCGTGTATTTCAATAATTGCTAAAAAAAGGCTCCATCGATTTTATTCAAAATCGCTGTGGTAATGCCTCTTAAGGTGTTTTAAACATCCCCACCTCCGGAATTCTCGTAAAAATGCTTCAATGGTGTAAAATGTTGAAAAATAAATGCTTTTAACACAGAGTTCTCTTTCCTTGAGTATACCTCATCAACGATCGTTCTTTCTTCTCTCTTCAGTTTCACTTATAAGAAAGGATAATATAAGAATTATCGAAAAGTATATAGCCGAAATCATCATTTTAGCGAGGTTTTTTTTTAAAGACCCATACAAGAATTACGGCAAAAAATATCGCCAAACTGGACATTTTTTGCTAAATGAATGATGAAAATACAAAAAACGGTAAATGGCACAAATTGACATCAGTATTATAGTGTAATTGAAAGTTGTGCGATGTTCCTCACCCCTAGTTGTAGTATGGTTGGTTGTATTCTGATTATCTGGCGCCGTCTGCAACACTAGGGCTATAATGCGCCGAAACATTCGTCATTAGACAAGCCAACATACATTTACAAACACCAATGCTAACACGGGACTCCTAGTTATAGTATGACATATTGATATATATATATATATATATATATATATATATATATATATATATATACCATTTTTTTTTTTTTTTTACATTTGTAAAATTTAAATCACTTTTTCTCAATGTCACTACATTTAAAGGTTAGTGTTTTTTTCTTTAGAAGTTTTCAGACTGACTAAATGTTTTTAAAAGTAGGGAGATAGATTTCAGAGGTTTTAGAATTTTTTTTTTTTGGGGGGGGGGAACGCATGGGTATTTCTTTGAAAAGTGGGGGTGACGCGTCACCCAGCGTCTACCCGCACTTCTATCTCTGCTTAACTTTATCTGTCTTCAGTGATTTTGGGGATAAAAGAGCATCGAGTTCTTTTCCTGAGCAGTGAATCGAAAAAAAGAAGACGTCATCGAATGAAGTCTTTTATCATTCTCCAGCGTCACTGTCTCTCAAGCGCTGACGCTGATTAATTCCAGCACGAGCGCCTTTTAAGAAATATAATCACCTATCGATGACACTGCAAATCAGACCGAGGTCATTTGTTGAGGGGAATTCTTTTCGATGTTTTTTTTTCAAAAATCACTACTTTTAAGGGTTCCTGTGTTGTGCCCTTCCCCTCTCCCCCCAAACGACGTCATTCCACATCCGCTGCTGTTATTATTATCACTTTTATTAGTTAAAAGGCTCTTATCATAAAATAAAAAAATTGCTGAGTGGTCGTTTGAAATGTTGTTAATCGGGTGGTTGCGAGTTCTTCGATTCTTATCGGCCTTGTTTATTCCAATCCAATTAGGAAAATACTGTGAAGTTGTGTAAAAAAGTAATGGATAATAATATAACTCATAAAAATAAAGTAATTAATAGGAATCATTGCCAATTTTTATATTCATTAACAGAGCGCCAATTCGGTTGCCAGCGTGTGTTTGGTGTTTGCATCTCATTTTAAATATCAAAAACATCTCTCTTAACAAAATATGCGGTAAACTACTTTTCAAACTTTATTCATTAAAAACGTATGTGAATGCATGCACTCGCATCCAAATATCTTTTATTTTTTTTCTGATTAAAGTAATTTCATTATTTATCAAAACAATTTTGGTAACAGGAAGGAGTTTCTTCAATGATCGGTTAAATGCGATTTCAGCGCGTTTGGATGACGGCAAATTGTTTCATTAGTATTCCGTAAAATCGACCTTTTAGTGACAGCCTCCAAACTTTTATAGAATGCATTGTCATCAACATCGAATCTATCTGCCAAGTTTCAGCTCGATTGGTTGACGGCAAGTGGGTTAAGTAGACCTCCGCGCCATCGACATATCCGGCCACACATGAAATCGAAGTTAACAATGACTTATGGTATACGACATATTTGATTCCTAATACCTCCGACCTTGCTTGGAATTCCCAATCAAGAGAAATAAAATCCCCCCAAATTATTCACCGTCATCCGTCGTAATCTCTGACAAAGACGTCATTTCTTTAACAGATGTCATTGCTAAATGACAAACGCTACGACCTACGATTTATTTTGATCGTATATTGGATATCAAAACGGAAAGGGTGAAATAAGTGTTCGCGATATACAGCGAGATGTTGGCGCTAATGAACTGACTTTGGGTTTAACCCGAGGACCGTCAGAAATGGGAAGATCACCTTGGTTGATTGTCCTGGAGATATTTGCTAGTTGTCATCATGTGTAATTAGTGGTGTAAATCGACTCGATATCTATACCTGTCAGTTATTCAAGTAGTAATCGAACAACGTAGCGAACTATTGATGTATGACAATAAATTAAAAAATAAAAAGCCTTACTTGTTGAAAGTTTTTTCAACCTTTTGTCTTTCTTAACATCTTTGCAGTTCATTCAGAGATTTTGTTTGGGTCTACATTAAAAAGGCAATCTATAAAGGTCTGCGCGACTCTGTCCGACTGCAGAAACTAACTTCCAGGATTCGGAGAACTCTGAAATTTTAAACACGGGTAGTATTTGACCTCTAATTTGGTTTCTGACGCCCAGAATGTTAAAATTTCATTTAGCATGTTTTTTATGCAAGAAAAAGCAACCACCATCGTCGCCAGTTCAATAAAACTCCCACTTGTCTCTTTTTTTTCACTGTTTCTTAGTTATGTCATTTCAAAGTTAAGGATTCCTCAATGGAAGACCAATTCCTCACTGAGAGGTGACTGAAAGTTTAGGTACCTCGATAAACATCATTCCGAATTTTTTTTAATAGAATGTAGAGAAATGTTAGTAGATCATGAATACACTGGTCTGCCGGGACAAAAATGGCCGAAACTATTCAAAAAACAACTTTGAATGAGTTGAACTAAATCATAACTTGTAAAAATATAAACATTCCTTTATTTCCTGTGACTCACCGCTCTTTAATATTCAATTAAGAAAGTTGCAGACGATTTGTGTTTCCTGGCGATAAAATATTTCATCTTTTAAAAGTCAAGCCAAAAGCTGTCAATAAATATTACGTCATCAGTGACGTTATACATATCGCCAACTTGGCTCACTTTTCCAAAAATGGAAGTATTTTTCACCACAGAGTAAATATCGTCTGCACTGTTCCTCATCGAAAATTAAAGAGCAGTGGGTTACCACGTAAAAAAAATGCCCAATATTTAGTAAGTTATGACTTTATGACACTACTGGCAATCGGACTTAGTTCAACTCATTCAAAGTCGATTTTTGAATAGTTTCGGCCATTTTTGCCCCGGCAGACCAGTGGATTCATGATCTACTAACATTTATCTACATTCTATAAAAAAAAATAATCTCAGAATGATGTTTGATGCATCGATATAGATAAACAACCGGATTAGACTGCTCCATTGTCAATGCAAAGAGAAAAACGCGCCGGGGATTGCGAAGCTGGTGGGAAGATTAACCAATCACAGTTCACATTTATAGTTGGAGGGGAATGCGAAAAACATTGTAAAGTGTTAGAGTATGTATTTTTTTTTTTGCACATTATTACTAATTAAGGTCGACTATTGACATTTCTGCTGTGTACAACCCAAAATTTTACTTTCAATCCTCGGCAATCCGTATTTTTTTATCCCACCAATTGCATCTGGCAACGGCTTCATTTCCCCAGCGTTAAGCAGTCTATCCAGTTGTTTATCTATATCGATGGGTTTGATGGGGTACCTTAAAGTTGCAGTCTCCTCCGGAACTATAAACTAATATTCGAGTTCTGCCGAAACTAGGAGTTCTGTCAATGAGAATGACGCAGTAAGTATACACCACCAAGTTGTGTCAACGACCTATCTGCGGATAAAATCTCGGAAGAAGTTGATCATACGACGGATATAACAACAACAAAACCGATGAGCTCACACCGATTCCGCTATCGATACCGTGTGATTCATTCCTCGGCGAAAACGCAACATCCGACCGATGTTAATACGAACCATCATCATCGGCAAGTTTCCGATCCGGGGGATTAAAAATAGCCTTTGTTTACAAAGAAATAGGAAGGAGGCATGTCCTATTAACAGAAATATAGATTTTTTAATTTTTTTTTTTTTAGAATTGTAGAAACATAGTGGGGAAATTTTTGAGTTGTTTTTCTGGGAAAGTCATAGTTTCGGATTTGGGGTCACCAAATCCGCCGGCTTGTTGAAATAGAATCAAAAACGGAACTCTGAAGGCAAACTCTGATGAAATCATGCTTGAGCTTTGTAGAGTTTTATGTATGTAGTAAAGTATAGTATGCTACTTAACTTCTAAATTACGTATCTGCGAAACGGGGAGACATCAGTTGTACAGTAGAACCTCGATTAACCGTCCCTTCTTTATCCGGAACTCTGTTAACCGGCAAACATTTAGTCGACATCAAAAATCTCCCAAAGGAGTAATAAATCATTTGTTCCTTTTTAAACCGTAATATTTTCCCTCGCTCTAAAGTTACATAAGTAATGGTGAGGCTTTTGACTGTTTTTCTAAACAACTGACATGGTTAGAGCAACCTTCGGATGCAGATCAAACCGAACTATTGCCTTCAAAAAGATTCCGGGATAGAGCAGCGAAACAAAGATTATCAAGATTATTGCGACAAAAACTCATTTTTAACAATTATGTCATAAAAAAAACATTAAAAGTCCTGTATCCAATAAACGAAAATCATTTGCTTTTTACTGTTTTTTACAACTCTTTTATCCGGAATTTTCGCTTAACCGACCTACCGTTGGTCCGAATTAGGTCGGTTAATCGAGATTCTAGGCTGTACTTTAAAACAAGTGCAAGGCGGGCCCATAGGAGAAACTTTAGTATTTTTACGGATTTCTGTTAAATTTTAATTTCCAACCACGGACAGTTACGAAAGTGTCTTCGTGGGGAAAAGTTCCACTTGAGTTCTTCAACAGCCAACTCATAATTTAAAACTGAACCTGCATCGCGGAGAATCATGTTGTTGCGTGATCATTTTCATCGGATGTCAAGTCGATATAACAGTCACTGACGCTATTGCCAGAGATTTACATCTGTCAGTCATGGCACAGTTCAGCTGAAAAGCGGATTTTAGCACTTCTTTTTTTATTTTACTGAAATTTTTATCATTCCCAAGATTAATACAAATCTGCGTTACAATCTAATTGGGCTTGCTTGTAAAGTCTGATAACCGCAAAACCTGTGCAAGTTCAGACTTTCCCAAACCTTCGATATCATGACCACTTTTTCCTGCAAAAATTGCCAGCCACTATCGGCATTATTTACGTTGGTGAGTGGTGGTTATTTTCGCTGAGCATTTTAGATGACGCAATGACCGCTCTTGCAGAGAATGGCGCTATAATGCCGTACATTATCATCACTGAGATTTGCGTTGTTGTGATGCTCATTTTCGGCTAGTGTCACGCGATATAATTGCCACTATTTCGAAAGTTTGTGCCTGTATAGTTGTCTCTATCTCCGAAATTTACGTGGTTGTGATAATCAATTTCTTAGGGTATTAAGTCGATAAAATCGCCTCTATTGCAAAGATTCCCACCGATATATATAGGAGCTGGCGCTGATGTTTATGTTGGCGCGATGGTCATTTTTGCCAATTGTTACTTCAATATAATTGCCGAGAATTACATCGGTATGGTGACCACTATCGTTAATATTTACTTTGGAGTAGTGGTAATTTTTGCATAGGCTGGAGCCGTTTTAAAGCAGCTGTTGTCGAGATATACTACGCAGTTTAGGTGTCTTTCGCCTAGGGTTCCGCTGACGTCCGCAAAAAATCCGTACTTCCTATTTCCAAATAACAACCTAATTATTATATGATGATTAGCTATTTCTTAATTTCATAAAATTTTCTAATTTCTAAAATTAATTCAGTACACTACTATATGGGAATATATTTTTGAGAATATGGTGAAATTAATTGGTGCCGGAGGGGTTCCTTGAAAATTTTTGGGACGAACCTTTAAGTTATGCTTGATTTTTTTTATCAGAAAGTTTGTTGAACACCTTGTTACAAATATTTGCCCAGCATAAGTGTAACTGATTTGATTAGTGTAAGTTTGATTGATGTATTGAACTGGTTGGTTTTTGAATTGTTTGATGTGTAACTTGTGTTCCTTATTAACACACATCATTAAATCAAGCCTTTGTTTTCTTCTCTACGATTTACTTTTTATAATCCAACTTTCTAAAAAAAGAAATCCCAATTTTCATTGTGATGGGCACCTAATCTCATTCTTGCACACACAGTTTTTTCTCTTAGGTCACCTCTGAACAAATGGAACAAGCGACAAGTAGTGTCGGAAACTGTGGAAATTCAAATATACGAGTTAACGAAATTGATTGACGGGAGTATATTTGATGATGACCGCATATAGTTTAGTGATGAGGCTTATTTTCATTTGGACAGATTTGTTAATACACAAAACTGGTGAAAACGTGGTACTGAAAACCAACATGTGTGTCTTGCAAATCACTGCATTATGTAAAAGGGACATTTTTGACTGCACAATCCAGTAATATTATCATAGAAATCTTTTTACTTTCAATTACCCAATATGTTTGCGTAGGAAAACGAAAGAATATCATGTCGTAAAAAAAAAAAAAAAAAATTCGATTCTTTTAAATTTTTTCTCGTTTGGAAACATCCTGATTTCAAAAAAGTGGCCTAGAAAAAATGTCTGCGTGTCTGTATGTCTGTGTGTACATGGTCAGCCTTACTCCCAAATAAGTTGACCCACGATGTTCAAATTTTGTGTCAAAGTTTAGTGACGACCTTGGGACCTGCCATTTAAGTTTTCGTCAAAATCGCTCATGCGCATAAGTTTGAAATCATGAAAAATCATGTTTTTCAAAAATTACTATCAAATTGGTCGAACGATTTTGATTGAAATTTATGTGATAATGCCTCTTAAGGCATTCTAATCGTTCCCACCTCCGAAATTCCAGTAGAAATGCGATAAAAGCGTAAAAAAATTGAAAAACGAGTGCCTTCAACACAGAGCTCTCTACCCTTGAGCATCGCCCATCAACGATTTATATTTTTCTGTTTCATGCACATGGAAAGGACATTGTAACGTCTATAGCATAACATAGCTAATTCCGCCGGTGGTGTTATTTCTTTTTTTGCTCATGTAAAATTATTTTAAAAATATTGCAAAACTGACCATTTTATTTAAATGAGTAAATATGGAAACCGTAAATAACACCTTGCCAAATTTGAATGCAATGACCAATATCATAGAGTAACTGAAAGTTGTGCGATGTTCCACACCCCTAGTTTTGAAGTAACCTTTTTAGTCTAAACGAAGAGCTTAAGATCTCAAATACCATCTCAAGTGCCAGGGAATATATTCAGAAAGAATGTCTTGTCTGCCCCCCCCCCCTTTTTTTTCCCCCCACTCACATCTTTTTTGGTAAATGACTATCCACTTAATTCACAATACCTCCAGAACAAAATGACAAATTGAAGCAGCAGCCAATAAATCGGCTGCTTCCAGGAAAAGCTAAAAAAAGTCAACTTCTAAATGCAGAGGCACGATCTAGTCGAATATTTGCATGCTCTCCACAAGGTGATAGATGTAACTTTCCACTTCAAAAAGGCACGTAGCACTTCTTCAGCAGGGGCAATCCCAAGATTCTGTCGCCATGGCAACCCAACTCCGAGCAAGGACACGTGGTGGCGATTATGGCAATCTCAAATCCAGATTAAAAAGTTATCTCTCATTCCCCTGATAAAAGGGTTATCGAAGGCTTTAATGAGATAAGATCTTTCGCGAATGGGAAAGGACGGAATGTTCTTCCAGAACTATCTTTTTGTGGAAAAGGGTCCAATCAGTGGCGGATCTAGCTCTTGGGCACAGGGGGGGTGATTGCCCCTTCGGCGGTGTCTCAAAACGGTACTGCCGAATATGATATATTTATTTTTTTAACTATAAATATTAAATCAGTCCAGCAACAGGGAAATATCAGAAAATTTAATAATTTCTGCAAAAGATCGGAAATTTATCTGAATTTCGTAGCTGAAAACTGCAGTTAATTAAGGACATTTAATATTATTATTAGTTCTTAATTTAATAGAAACGATTAAAAGATTTGGATAAGAAGCAATCAAATTTTCCATCAATATTTAAAAAAAAAATTATTTCGTTTTATAAATTAAATTTCTTTAGTTTTAGTTGGCTGTATTCAGATTATCTGGCGTCGTCAGCAACACGAGGGCTATAATGTGCCGAAACATTCGTCATTAGACAAGCCAACATACATTTACAAACACCCATGCCTAACACGGGACTCGGAACCCGCAACCTCGCGGTCTAGAAGATACCCCGCTAACCACTATACCGTTTGGTCGGCAAACATAATTTAGAGAATATTAGGATAGCTGACTCAAATAAAAATTTCTATCATTTATATATATATATAAAAAAAAAATGCTTCTTGAGTACAATGTTATCGATAAAGTTCGAAATATCAGCTTTAACTGCAAAAGACTTTTTTGATCAAATTTTTCGTTTTGAAAAAGCGTACACTGATTTTTAAATGTAACATCATCTTCAATTTACTGCTATTTTTTTTTAACACTCTCCCCCCTCCTCCCCCTTTTAACTGATAAGTCTGCGTACGTCATTGATTCTAACATAGAATAAATACATACCTTAGTTTTAAGAACCGTTGATTTGAAAAGGTCATATCGATAGCATTATCTCAAAGCATCTTTTGATGATAAGAACGCTACAAAATTTTTAACTGGAATTTATATCAATCATACTTACCCATGGAAAAAAAGTTTTTAATGTAAATTCCTTATATGCATTCCCAACGTTTAGGTGCAATTTCACCTTATTTAAGCGATTTTGAGTTGACATTTCAGTATTTGACAAATACGAACTACTGATTGCGAGCCATTGACGTCACCCCTCCCCCCCCCAAAAAAAAAAACTCGACAGAATGCATTCTTAATCAACGATGAGTCTATATATCAAGTTTCAGCTCGATTGGAAGACGGAAAGTGGGTTAATTAGTCATTCGATTGGTTGGTTTGTACGCTCAATGACCTGTTTTTATGCACAGTGACGGCTAATCAGGCCGTGACCTACAGCTTAACGTGGATTCCGAACCACAATGAACATCCCTGTCTAACCGGGATTCGAACCGCCAGGTACATTTGTCACGCGAGGCCAGAGATCTAACCACACAGCCTTCAGGTGAGCAATTAGTTATTTGAAGCGGTAATAGTAGCTGTGTAAAAGCGGCCTTTTAATGACAACTCCTAAAACTTGGTGGAATGCATTGACATCGACATCGAGTCTCGCCTTTTCAGCTCCATTGATTTAGGTTGGTTTGTACGCTCAACGACCTGTTTTTATGCACAGTAACGGCTAATCAGGCCGGGACCTACAGCTTAAGGTGGATTCCGAACCACAATGAACATCAATGTCTAACCCGGGACTCGAAACCGGCACCTTTGGCATGCGATCTATTGATTTAGGACAAGTGGGCTAGTTAGCCTTCTGTAAATTCGCTACAAACGAAATCAAAGTATATTAAAAGTCAAAGGATATTAATATAGTACGTTAACAAGGCTCCACAAAAACGCATAAAACGCAAGCATCTCCGCAGAGAAAATTGGCGCTTACGCAACGCGAATTCGATTGAAAAGAATTTCCAGAATTCGTCAAATAAAAACACTTCTACAAGATATTTTTATAATTAACGCATTTCCTGCTATACGTCCTTTTATTATCTGCATTTCTAGTTTCTCGCTTGACGCGGTTTTCAAAGTCATTCTAAATTCGTGACATTGAATTTTTTTTTGTCCGAATTCGTTTTTTTGACCAGTTAGTAAGGCGTGTCATCGGACCAGTCACAGTTATAGTAGGACTCTTGATTCTAGGAAGCGTAGCCTACGATTTCGATTATTCACGAAATTCTGAGAAATACGGAAAAAGCCGAAATTCGAATGAATTTTGCTTGGGTGGAAAGCAACTCTCGTGGTTTACCTATTGTTCAAAAGTTAAGAATTCTTGAAAAGAACTGTTGAATATGATTGGTATTTTGTGAATAAAAATTCATTTCTTTATATAAACTTTGTAAATTTTGGTAACTTCTTTGCATTAGGTATTTATTGATTTATTTACTATTATTTATTGATTTATTCTAAAAAATGTGTCAACCAATGTGTTTTTTCTGAAAATTCTGATGTACTGTAAAAATTCCGACAGTAATAAAAGATCATTAACAAATTTTAACGTGAAAATAACTGTTTTTTTACTTTCAATTACACATATGAATACATAGGACAATGAAAGTATAGCATTCGGTCAAAAAAAAAAAATTTAAATTAAACTAAATTAAAATTTAAAAAAAAAAAAAAAACTATTTTTTCTTCTTCTTTTCTCCACGTTTTGGAACATCCCGATTTCAAAAATGTTGTCTAGAAAAAATGTCTGTATGTGTGTCTGTGGTCAGCATAACTACCGAACAAATTGACCTACGATGTTAAAATATGTTAAGCGGGTTGGTGGTGGCCATGAGATCTACCATTAAGGTTTTCATCAAAATCACACATGAGTATAAGGTAGCTTCCATTGAAAAAATCATATTTTTCAATGATTGCTAAAAAACGGCTCTAAAGATTTTGTCGAAAATCGCTGAAGTAATGCCTCCGAAATTCCCGTAAAAATGCTTTAATGGCGTAAAAAGTTGAAAAACGAATGCCTTCAACACAGAGTTCTATTTCCTTGAGCATATCTCATCAAAAATCATTTTTACTCCTCTCCTCAGTTTCCCTTATAAGAAAGGATAATATAAGAAGTATTGAAAAGTATATCGCCAAAATTGTCAATTTGGTGGAAGGTTTTTTTTTTTTTTTTTTAAGACCCATACAAGAATTATGATAAAAAATATCGCCAAACTGGCCATTTTTTCTAAATGAATGATAAAAATATAAAAGCGGTAAATGACACAAATTGACATCAGTATTATAGTGTAATTGAAAGCTGTGCGATGTTCCACACCCCTAGCTTTTTCCAACGCAATTAGTAGACACTTTTTATTATACTGAATTTGGCTTTTAATTGTGATTCATATCCTTTTTTTTTTAATTAATTATCGTGTAAGCCGCACAAATTTGTTAAAAATTGCAAGTTTTTTTTGACAAAATAAGCCAGAACAAAAAATATTTGAAAAACAATAACAAAATCTCACTTGAGTATGTACAGATATATAAAAAGTGTGATAAAAATTGAATGTAGATAATTTGTGCATTTTCTGAGAAAAAGCCACACGAGTAATGAAAAGTGTAGTTTTGAGAAAAACAAATTTTAAAGAAAACATTGCCTGTACTAATAGTTCCCAATTTTACATTCAAAAATTATTAAAAAAATACTCGTAAACGAGGTACTATTACAAGTGAGGTATCATTTTTAAGGGAAGAATTTAAATTTTAATAAATAATAATGAACCCAAAATCGATTTTTTTTTTAATATAAATTTTAGCTTACCAACTCTATTTAGTGCAGAAGTAGATGCAAATGATGATGCGTACTGTTCATGTTTGGTATACTTTTTTATGATTTGAAAAGAAGAGTAAACGTGTTTTTTGTTAAACGAGACCCGTAAGCAAAAATCAAAAACTTTTATTAATGAATTTCGTAGCACCAAATTTTTTTTATATAAATAAAACATCTATTTTTAAACAATTATTGATGCAAGTTATTTCCTTTTTAAAATTAATATTTTTGTTTTTTAGTGTTTTTTGGCCAATATATACGCCTTTTTAAAAAAGACTACTTCTACTTCAATTTTTATTATTTTTATTAATTTCAAAACTAATAAATAAATAAAAAAAAAAAAAAAAAAAAAGTAAAAAGTGCCGCGAGCAGAAATTTTTGTGTTTATGGCTTTTTCGAAACATATAGTGTTGAATAATTTATTTTTTTTAAAAAAATGCTGGAATTGTCCATTCTCTGCCGTGGCAAAAGTGGCCGAAACAGGTCAAAAATTTACTTTGAGTTGAACTAAATCCGATTGCCAAATGTGCCATAACTTGCCAAAAGTGAACACACTTTTTCGTCTGGTAACTCATCGCATCTTGATTTTCAATGCGAAAGGGTGCAGACGAATTCTAATCACTGGCTCGGAAGACTTGCTTGCTTTAAAAACGAAGTACCAAATTGTCTATATCAGTTACGTCATAAGTGACGTAATATTTATTGCAAACTTGGCTCATTTTTAAAAGATGCAAGCAAGCCGTCGCCAAATATCTAAATCATCTGTAACCTTCTAAATTGAAAATTAAAGAAGGATGGATTATCACATTTAAAAAAAAAAAAAATGCTCATTATTTGGCAACTTATGGCGTATTTGGCAATCGGATTTGGTTCAACACATTCAAAGTCTATTTCTGACCTTGTTTCGGTCATTTTTGCCTCGGCGGACCATTGGATCCGTATAATCCACTCACTTTTCTCCATGTTCTATGAAAAAATTTAGAATGATGTTCTAAACTTGCAGCAGCATCTCAATCTGTCCACAGGACCTGAGTCAAACACTTTCACAAAAAAAAAAAAAATTAAAAAAAAAGTCTCCTCTGTTATCCTCCATTTTCAAAAACTCGTGTGAGCAATCAAAAGTTAAAAAAAAAAAAAAAATCCTCATCCCGATGTTTGAATAGATGTCGTCGCACACAGCTGATTGCACGTATCGGATACAGAATCCGGAGTTTTATTATTAATATACCCGAGCCATCATTCCATATATACCTCGGTTGCTCAATTATCTTCTTACCAAAGCAAAAAGATGGAAGTCTAATGACCTGTGGACAGGTGAAGAACATGCAAATGAAGAGTGGTAACGTCGTTAGGGAGAGAAGAATTAATTAAGACACAAGTCATGTGTTCTTTGATCAGGAGGTCTTGTGGTGACAACAAAACTGTAATAGGTCATGGACGGTCATTTGTTGGAAGACATTGAGAAACCTGGAGCCGACACCCACTACAAGTCCTGAAAAAGTGCTTCAGAAACGAAGCCATGATTCTCGACTTTTAATGTCCAATTGACGATTTCGAGATGATAATCGTAATTATTAAATCCTTTGTGTTGAACTTCGATTTTGTGTGTGGCTAGGTATGTCGTTTGGCGGTTGAATCTGCGGAGGGCCAAATTAACACCCCTTGCCGTCATCCAATCGGGCTGAAACTTGACAGATAGATTAGACGTCGATGCATTCTGACAAATTTTGGGGGCTGTCACTCGAAGGTCGGCTTTTACGGAATACAACTTGCCGTCATCCAATCGCGCTAAAAAACATTTAACCGATCATTGAAAAAAAAAAACTCTTTCCTGTTGCCAACGTTGTTTTAATAAATAAATAATAAAATTGTTTTAATTTTGGAATGAATAAAAGATATTTGTAAGCGAGTGCGTAAATTCACTCATTTTTAATGAATAAATTTTGAAAAGTAGTTTACCGCATATTTCGCTGATAGAAATGTTTTTAATATTTAAAATTAGCCAACCAGCACCAAGCACAAGCTGGTAACAGAAAAGGCTTCATGGCAAGAATTTTTCAATTAGTTTCGTTAATTCTTTACATCAATTTTCACTGGCTCATTCATTTTTTCATTTAATATTGACTTGTTGTTAGGTCCTTTTGGTTCCGGTGAGTGTTTGCTAGCTGTAAAACATGTTCAACTTGGCATTTCAGTCACAAGCCAGGAGGCAAATTTTATAGCACACCTCCATGATTTATTTCATTTTGGCGGCATAAATAATGTGATTTGACGTATTATGTTTTCACATCTATCATGGATTTCTTATATTTCTTTTCTATAGAGATGATGTGTTTTCAAAAATATTTAAATTGTAGGGAACTCTTCGGTTAGTCAGGTACCAGTTGTTGTCAACCCTAAATGTTTACAAGTTTAAATGAAGTGTAAATCTATAGCAAAGTCTAAATGTTTACGGTTTATTACAGGGTAGCTATAGCAACCATATAGCGGTTTGTTACAGGAGTGATAAATGGTTTGAAGATTGTTTTACTGAATGCGATAACAATTTTAGTTAAAATTTAATTTTTATTTTATTCTATATCTTATATTTATAACTATATTTAACTGCATATTCGTTTATGAAAACTAGATGGATCGATACCAAGCCAATAGTTTTGCCCACATAACCGTTTTTGGTCTGCATTACCGTAACATAGCGGCGGGTCGTCATCTTCAAAACAATATAACTGAATTTTCAAATTTCAATTGATTCGACCGCAGGTTGTTTATTTCATCGATATAAATAAACAACTGGATAGACTGCTTAACGCTGGGAAAATGAAACCGTTGCCAGATGCCGTTGGTGGGATAAAAAATACGGATTGCCGAGGATTGAAAATAAAATTTTGGGTTGTACGCAGCAGAAATGTCAATAGTAGACCTTAATTAGTAATAATGTGCAAACATATATATACTCTGGCATTTTACAAGGTTTTTCGCATTCCCATCCAACTCTAAAAGTGAACTGGGATTGGTTAATCTTCCAACCAATCGCTTCGCAATCTCCGGCGCGTTTTTCTCTTTTCATTGATAATGGAGCAGTCTATCCAGTTGTTTATCTATATCGATGGTTTATTTACCGAAATACAATCCAATGTTCCTACTAGACTAACGATTTTTCTCCTTGTTTCAGAGAATGTCCTTGTGATGGTTTACCTGTTGTGAAGGAATATCGTATGAAGTGGAAGAGAAAAACTGGACTTCTTGTTAATAGTTGTAAATACTGTTTTGTGACTTGTTGATGACGTTTTTATGATGCTGTTCAGCGACACTTCCTACTACTGACTTAGGTTGGTTGGTTGGTTGTATTCAGATTATCTGTCACCGTCAGCAACACGAGGGCTATAATGCACCGAAACATTCGTCATTAGACAAGCCAACATACATTTACAAACACCCATGCCTAACACGGGACTCGGAACCCGCAACCTCGCGGTCCAGAAGCTAGCACGCTAACCACTATACCGTTTGGTCGGCAACTACTAACTTAGGAGGAAGACTTAGCAAGGATCACTCAATTTACTCGCAATGTTACAATCTTCTAGACCCAGTGCATTTAGAAACTACTTTGTATAACCACCTTCACATTTGGTGAGTAGGTACGATATAGATAACTTAATAAAATTACATAAATTGTTTTCATTCAGTGGCAATATATTACAAATAAAAATTGAAACAGCAAAAGACAAAACCAGATGGAACCACTGCATAAGCATAGGCGTAAGGATTTCAAATATAAAATAAATAATTGTTACGAATTTTTGTATATTTGTAAATATTTCGTAGTGTTAATTTTGTATATAGGAAAATGTATGTACATTTCGCATAAGGCGGTGCAATAGTTTGTTTTCCTGCAATGAATCTCTTGATGCTTGATAACGAGTCTTACAGAGATAATGCTGGGAAGCGAGTTTTACAAGGAGCAGGGCATTTAACATTATGGTAATGGAAATCTCGCCAAATTGGCGAGATAGAGCCAAGTTGGCAACAGTTTTGGTGACTAATATTTGTCGCCAAATTTGGTGAGAAATCACCAAATGTCACCAAACTTGGCGACCATTTGGCGACATTTTCGGTCCCCATGTACATGTATAGGACTTTTCGACTACGATCTTGAAAATTCTCCAAATATCTACCTCTAGAACTCTTGGTTGTCTGCAGCGAGCATTCAGAGAGTTCCCAAAGCGAACTGTATTGCATTGTGTTTTGCGGCGATTTAGCAGTTGTGTGTCAAGTTTACTGCTGTTTGTGCTCTATTTTTTTTGTATAGAACTGTTTTGAGTCTACTAGAACGAGAAGTTCTGCAGTTGTAAAGGAATCTGTGAAGAGTTATACTGGAATAAATTTCTGCAAGTTTTGATCTGCTTTGGCTTCAAATCTTTCGAACCCGTCCACGCAACATAATAATAAACGCCATTTTCGAGTTCTTAATTTCCGTCATTTCATGAAGTGATAATTTTTCTTACCTATTCACCAAATGTCAAGGTCTTATACAAAGTAGTTTCTAAATGCATCGGGCTAGAAGATTGTAACATAAAGAGTAAATTGAATGATCCTTACTAGAACTTTACTTAAAAAGGAAGCAGCTGTGACTGACTGACAGACTTTGATGCACAGTCTGTGACTGATCACAGCCTATGAATGAACGGGTCATTATATGTGGCTGACTGTGAAACCGACTTTGACTTACAATGATACAAATTCTACAACTAAATTCACTGACTTGGTGATGTCACTACAATTCCCTACGACAATACGACTCCAACAATGAACAATTCGCGCATTTTTTTAAAAAAACGAGTTAAATTAGTTTATATTTATGAAGAATTTCTTTCCGATTACAAATATTCAAACAAAAGTTATTAAAAAAAAAATTAGTTATCTAAATATTAAGATAAGAAAATGCGCCAAAAACAGTCCGATCAAAACACTCGACTATATTTGACCTCAAAACATCCTTCCGTTTCAATGGTTATCGTGAGGTTTTCTGCCAAATTGTTGGCGTTGGTTTGGTAGACAGTTGCCATATTCGTCCATGGCGAGAAAATTGCAAAACTGGCTTCCGCTGCTGCGTTTCAAGACAAGTTGTTTCAGATCAAGTGACGTCACATTCGATTCGTGCTGAATGAATGTTCTCGATACAATGTCTAATAGGTAAACTTAGATAGTAAATTAAAAAAAAAATAGGCCAGTGAGCGGAAATTTTTGTGTTTATGGCCCTTTTGAAACATTAAGAATTGAATGTAAAAAATGCGGGAATTGTCTTTTGAGAATCGTGAATCATGGTAGACATTTGGACAATAATAGTTTTTACCTATTCAACCACTGTCTGAAATAAGCGCTAGAATCACAGGAAATTCCTTCAGCTGAATATGTAACATCACAATTACGTTTTTGTTAATAATATTTCTGTTTTACAAAATAATTACCTCAAATGCCCGAAATAAGTGTGTTTTGCGTCTCTTTGTCATTATTTCAGCACATTAATGTATCTTTAAATTTTAACTACCAGTTAAATTGTGCATAAGTTAGTCTCAAAGACCGAACACGCTCGCAGAGCGAAATTAAAAAATGACAGTAATGCGTTTAACACACGGGTCACTGAATGCTTTTCTTCAAACTGTAAAATGCATCTATTTTGAGTAAAAGAAAAGGTGCGAGATATACAAGATTGAGAACACTAAAGTAATCACTACATTTCCATTAACCAGTCACTGCTTTTCCATTAATCCAACGTATCTATTAACCCATCACAACATTTCCATTAACTAGTCATTACATTTCGATTAACCAGTCACTACATTTCCGTTAGCCCCAATGTATCTATTAACCCTTCACAACAATTCCATTAACCCATCATAACATTTTCAATAACTAGTCCTTATATTTCGATTAACCAGTCACTGCATTTCCATTAACCCAATGTATATATTAACCCATCACAACATTTCAATTAACCAGTCATTACGTTTCCATTCACCCATCACTACATTTCCGTAAGCTCTTCAAAACATTTCCTTTAACCCATAACTCATACGATCTGCAGTATTATCAAATGATGATACGCAAGTTAACGCTTATTGCCACCAGGAAATCTTATTCCTCCCACCCCTACAAAAATCAACATAGTCCCAAGGGCAACAATTAATAAATCTCCAAGGGCAAAAACAGTTTGGAAAAGCTCTCCTTAAATTCCATATTCTATCCCGACCCAAAATCTGTAAGTCATCCGATAATCTCAACCCTTTCTACGCTGGAAAAATATCTTATCGTAAACACGTGTGGCCATTCCGTAAATCCCCCCCCCCCCCACCTCACCTCCTTTTCTATAAGTATCATGCGCGTGTGCGGCCATACCAAAAAATAACACGCGATAACAATCTGGAACGGTAAAAAAAGAATAAATGATGCGCGGATAAAATAGATAAAATACGTTCCCAAAAATAAACTTTGATCTTGAGGATCTTGAGGATCACGCGGTAATAGGCCCACTACAGGGAGTAGCTGCGTGGCCTGGCGTTGTCGGGAACGGTAGCATATATTATTTACTATAACAGAACGTATTAAAGATCGAGCCGCCACTGTCTAGAGTATACTGAACTATGTTGATGTAAAAACAAAAAAATTCATCTTGTCCAGACCGTGGGAGTTCAACGGTAAGATTTAAGACTTTTTATAAACTCCACGGTCGGAAAAGGAATTTCATTGAAGTCCCCGGGGCGTGGGAGGGGGTACAAAAAAAAAAACTCACTTAAACACAGACATAAAATTGACAAAATACTTAAAGTCACGCTTTGACACATAGATAAAAGCAAACAAATAATGGTTCGTCTAAATAAAATTTTAAAAAATTCTTTTCTTAGAGAAAATCTGAAATCTCTTTGCTAATATGTCTAAGTGCAGCTTTCTGTACACAAAAGATACAAATCAAATCAAATAAAGTTCTACACGTGCTAAAACAAAAAATAGGTAATAATGGAAATTATATTATTCAACTTAATTATTCAACAATCAGAAGGGAAATTTGGTGTAGTAGCTTCGACAACAAAAATAATCAGAATAAAACTTTCTTAGAACAGAATAAAATTCATTGTAAAATTTAATTAATAATTAATCACGAAGAAAAACAGCCACGAAATGAGATCTGTTAAAGTTGAATAAATTTAAGCATATAAATATAATTAGGGGTGCAGAACATAGCACAACTTTCAGTTACGCTATAATACTGGTCACTGCATTTAAATTTGGCGTGGACTGATGTTATTTACCGATTTCATATTTTTATTTGTTAAATAAAATGGCCAGTTTGGCAATAATTCTTACAGGGGTTAAAAAAACACACGCCAAAATGACGAATTTGGCACTATACTTTCTGCTAATTCTTACACATTATTTTTTCTTGTAAGTGAAACCGAGAAGAAAAATAATTGATTGGCCATAGTTTGAGTCGTTGATTGATGGATGATGCTCAAGGGAAGAGAACTCTGTGTTGAAGATACTGGTTTTTCAATATTTTACGCATTTATCGCATTTCCACAGGAATTTCGGTGGTGGGAATATTACCACAGCAATTTTGATCAAAATTGTTAGAGCTGAGTTTTTTTGTTTTTTTTTGACAATAGCTGAAAAACTTTTTCAATGGCAGTTATCTTTTGCGCATGTGCAGTTTTGACGAAAACTTTAATGGCAAGTTCCTTGTCCACCACTAACATCTTAAGTGAATCCGTTCGTAAGTATGCTCGCTACAGACATTTTTATGGACCACTTTTTTTTTTTTAACTTGGCACATTCCAAAACGTGTACAAAATGAAAAAAAAAAAAAATTTTTTTTTATCTATTACAATACTTTCATAACTCTGATTGGTTGGTTGGTTGTTTTCAGATTATCTGGCGCCGTCAGCAAAACGAGGTCTATAATGCGCCGAAACATTCGTCATTAGACAAGCCAACATACATTTACAAACACCCATGCCTTACACGGGACTCGGAACCCGCAACCTCGCGGTCTAGAAGCTAGCATTCATAACTCTGGAAATCCAATAAGATAATAATAACAATTAAAAAAAATCAATTTCAATTAGATAACAAAAGATTATACTAAAGAATCTACAAAAAAAAAAGTTATAAATCTCCTCAAGATTTCCCCAACCATTTTCACAAGAACCGAAAAAACTTTTTTTTTTTATATAGGATCGTTTTTTCCTGAATGAATCGCCCTCGAAAAACTCACTATTCTACAACAGATCGTGCGAGTTTTATTGTAACAGCTGCCATCTTTGCACACACACTAGGGCAGTATTAACCAAAAGAAAAAGATCAATAACAAAAATCACTTGGCGGCCTTCGTTCTAATTGTGCGTCTGCCACTCTTTTAGTTCGAACCTAATATAAGGCATTCGAAACGCATTCATTTCTGAAAACGTGTAGTAGAACAGAATTTCTATTTAAGAGTTTACGTTTTGTTGCGTATACGCTGTAAGAATAAAATGCGACGTTGTTTCTCAAAAAAAAAAAAAAAAAGGTTAAACCAGAACTCGTTAAGATAATAGCTACATAAGAACTCAAACCTATTTTTTACTTTCAATCACCCATATGTTTACATAGGTAATGAAAGTATAGCATGCGGCCAAAAAGAGTTTCGATTTATTTATTTATTATTATTATTATTATTATTTTCATTTCTACACGTTTTGTTACATCCCGAGTTGAAAAAAGTGGTCTAGAAAAAATGTTTGTGAGTTCGTGGTCAGCTCCCGAATGAATTGACCAACGATATTCAAATTTGGTGTGTGGGTTATGGGTGGCCATGGGACATTCCATTAAGGTTTTCGTCAAAATCGCGCATGCGCATAAGGTTGAAATCATGAAAAAATCATGTGGTCAATTGCTAAAAAACGGCTCTGACGATTTTGGTTGGTTGGTTTCAGATTATCTGGCTCCGTTAGCAATACGAGGGCTATAATGCGCCAAAACATTCGTCATTAGACAAGCCAACATACATTTACAAACACCCATGCCTAACACGGGACTCGGAACCCGCAACCTCGCGGTTTAGAAGCTAGCACGCTAATCACTATACCGTTCGGTCGGCCTCTGACGATTTTGATTAAAATCTCTATGCTAATGCCTCTAAAGGTGTTCTAATCCACCTTCGAAATTCCAGTAGAAATGCGATAAAAGCGTAAAAAGTTTAAAAAACGAATGCCTTTAAAACAGAGCTTTCTGCTCTTGAGCATCGCCCATCAACGATTAATTTTTTTCTGTTTCACGCGCAAGAAAGAACAATGTAATGTCAATCGAATTCCATTGCCATTTTTGTGGAGGGTTTTTTTTTTTTCTTATTTTTTTCTGCCAAAAAATGTGCAAAAAATTTCAGTGCAAAAAATTGCCAAAAATATTGCGGAAGTGGCCATTTTTATTATTTAAATGAGTGAAAGTATGAAAAGTATAAATAACATTATATCAAATTTTAATGCAATGACCAGTGTTATTGAAAGCTGAGTGATGTCCCACACCCCATCGAGCAAAACGAGTCTCTTATTGAGTAGCAATGAATATTTCAAGATTAGCGAAGCCTTGTTCACGAAGCTTCAAAAGCTGAGACACAATTATTTGTCCCAGCAATGCAGGACCACGCAGCTGGTATTCAATAATTCACAAATACTAAATTCATATTTCACTGAGATATTTTATCGATTTCTTCATTAAGTTTGGCATATTTCAACCATGATTTCCCATACGACTTATGCAACGTTAAAGAATATGATAGTCTATCATGGTCGATATGATCCAAATGTATAAGGAAAAAAAGAAAGTTTACCTTGACAGTGAATTATCCAATGTTGGTGTACATAACAACAGGATGTCTTCATTTTCATAATAATGTCTGAGGCTTCGAGTAACTTAACAACAACTATAAACATCAGAACTGATATTTTGAGAATACTTCGTACTCGATTGTAAATTTGAAAAACCAGTTTATTTCACACACCAACACAAAACACGAATTCCAAATCCCCGATTCCTAACTGCGACTTCGTATGGCTATTCACTTCACTTGAATTCGAAGAAGATTTAAAACAAGTGTTACGTTGGTGTCCACGACCTCACCCGGAGAGAGCATTGAATTGGCAACTTCACAAAACTCCTTCTGCCCCGAATTGATTTGATATCCCCCCCCCCCTCCTTTTTTTATTAGGTTCTTTTTTTTTTTTTTTTTACTTCAACCTGTTCCAGAGAGGTGGTTCTCTCACATATGTAAGAGGAGGCAGGTGCTAGTTCACAAAGTCCTTCCTTTCCACTCCCATCCGGGAGTTCAACCAACCAGATTTAAAACGTTAACTGCCAATCACGCGATAACGCTCGATTGACATTCGCTGCCGATCACGTATCTTGTTACTCCCCAATAGCCTGTCCTGATCAGACTGCTCCCGATCGGAGTTGCCGTTCTTTTGCTGGAATTACCCGAAACTGTGTTCTAAAAACACAAGCTTCCAGCTAACCTTAATGGAGGAAGACAAGATGCATCTGATATTCACGCCACGTGCAAATATGGTTGGTTGGTTGGTTGGTTGAGCTCCCAGCTGGGTGTGGAAAGGAAGGACTTTGTGAACTAGCACCTGCCTCCGCGTACATATGTGAGAGAACCACCTCTCTGGAACAGGTTGAGGTAAAAAAAAAAAAAAAAAAAAAAAAGAACTAAAAAAAAAACGGGGTTGTCAAATCATTTCGGTGCAGAAGGAATTTTGTGATATTGCCATTTCAATGCTTTCTCCGGGTGAGGACGTGGACCAAAAATTGTGACAAATATTATTTCGTTATTTCAGCCGACCAAACGGTATAGTGGTGGCTTCTAGACAGCGAGGTTGCGGGTTCCGAGTCCCGTGTTAGGCATGGGTGTTTATAAATGTATGTTGGCTTGTCTAATGACGAATGTTTCGGCGCATTATAGCCCTCGTGTTGCTGACGGCGCCAGATAATCTGAATACTACCAACCAACCAATTTCGTTATTTCAGTTAATTCCAGCATGAACGGAAACTCCGATCGGGTGCAGTCCGATCAGGACAGACTGCTGGGTAACAACCCGACATTCCGCGTGATTGGCAATGAACGAGTTAGCAATTACCATAGCAACTTTCCTCCCCTGAAACTAGTTAGAATGTCTTTGTATTCCGAGGGCAACCAGATGGGAGGCTTTAGCCTTTAACTGCTGCATGCGGTCTGACAGACCGCGAGTCATCTTTTTTTTTGGAAAGCTTCCACCCCCTAAAATATTTCATCTTTGACTTTTACATTAATTTTTCTGATACTATGTTTCCTTAAATTTAAACTGATGTTCACCAATTTGTTTGGCGCAGTATAGACCACTTGTTGCCCTTGCGTCAAAAACATCAAACCACTTAACCAAAGCAGTTAAAGTTTAACTCGTTGACTGCCATATGAGTTGCATTCAACTCACACCACTGGTTCGAGCTCTTCTCCAATCAACGCGTCGACGAGTGCTGTGGTTGTGTTGCGTCATCATGGAGTTGCTTATATGAATTGACTTTTGTACAACTCAACTTGTTCCGAGTTTCTGTTACAAGCTGAAAAAGTGCAAACGATAATTTTCTTTAGAATAGTAAAAACGGTTGTTTTATATAGTTGTTGTTCTAAACTTTTCGTAATAAAAGAAAGACGTGAAGGATTTTGCTCTCGTTTCCTAAGTGTACTTGCGTTTATTATCTTCCATAATTTGAACCTGAAAAAGGATTCAAATAAGATCCTACAGGTTGGATGGTTTGATAATTTTGGCGCAAGGGCAACACGTGGTTCGTACTGCGCCAAAGAAATATGTGAACATCAATTTAAAATTTAAGAAACATAGCATCGGAACAATTAATAAAAAATTCAAAGTTGAAATATTTTAGTGGGTGGAAGCATTCCACAAAAAAAAAAAATGACTCGCTGTCTGTCAAACCGCATACAGCAGTTAAATGTTAAATCAAATTGGCTCTTTAAACCGCAATAGTGCCAAAATTCCGAGGCAGTCAACGTGTTAACAACCACAATAGTGATCTATACTAGCAAACTAGTTGCAATGTCTATGTAACCATGGTAACCAGGAAGAATTCAATTGGCTTCATCTGCTTGCAGAGTAGAAACCGTTTATAAGTTATCCAAAAGTTGTAATTTGAGATCAGTGCTTGTTTAGCAGAAACCGCTCATAAGCTATTGAAAAATCAACCCACCGGAAGCATTATTTTTTCCTTGCATAAATTGTAAAATTTTATCACCGAGAAAAAAAACTCCTACTCAAAAATAAAAAAAAACATTACAGCCATACCTATTTCTGTTATCTAAATATGAGATTTTTCGTTGGCTTACCGATTCGAGAGATATTGGGTTATTTCGCTGAAATTTTCCGAACGTTCCAGCATTGGTGAGGAGAATAAGGTGAGATGTCGGCGCTTCATTATCTGACCAAATTCGAAATAAAAGAGACGTAATTGTAGATGTTTTTATTACGATGATTCGAGACTGCCCTTTTGTCGCACTCGCGACAGTAAACTGCTAAAACAAGCCCATCAACTGAAAATGCTCGTTTAAAACAAAAAATGGATCCGTCACAAAAACATTCCACAGCTATACTAAACTTCAACTTAACTTGACATCACTTAGACGGTAGATCGTCACAGTGCTCATAGGTATTTAATCCATTTTGGCGGCGTGAAAGCATAATGTTCGCCAAACCACAACCCTGTAGAGAACAAAAGGTTTGGCGAGAATTATGTCTTCACTCCGCCAAAATGGATTAATTGCCTATGAGCACGGTGAAGATCTATCGTCTAGTGATGTCAAGTTAAGTTGGAGTTTAGTATAGAGGTGGAATATTCGCACAACTTTCAATTACACTATAATACTGACGTGGATTTGTGTCATTTACTGTTATTATATTTTCATCGTTCATTTAGCAAAAGTGGCCAGTTCAGCGATAATTCTTGTGCGGATCTTGGAAAAAAAAAAAAAAAAAAAATACCTACTCCGCCCAAATGATGATTTTGGCGATATAATTTTGGAAAATTCTTTTATAATCCTTTCCTATAAGTGAGACTAGGGAAGAGAAGAAAAAACGATCGTTGATGAGGTATAACTCAAGGAAAGAGAACTCTGTGCTAAAGGCATTTATTTTTCAACTTTTTACGCCATTAAAGCATATGTACGAGAATTTCGGAGTATGAGACGTTTAAAACACTTTAAGATGCATTACCACAGCGATTTGAAACAAAATCGCTTGAGCCGTTTTTTTGCAATTACTGAAAACTACGATTTTTTCAATGGCAGCTACTTTATAAGCATGCGCGATTTTGACGAGACCCTTAATGCTAGGTCCCTGTGCCATCACCAACCCGTACATCAAATTTGAACATCGTAGGTCGATTTTCTCGGGAGTTATGCTGACCACAGACATACAGACACACATTTTTTCTAAATCACTTTTTTGAAATCAGGATGTTCCAAAACGTAGAGAGAAGCAAAAAAAAAAAGAATCGAATTTTTTTTTGGACCGAATACTATATTTTCATTACCCTATGTATACATATGGGTAATTGAAAGTAAAAATCTAACCCTCAAAAACAGATCCTTAAAATCTAATTACCTCGATGGGTCATTTGTATATTTTATCAAATTGCATGATCTCATTTGATTTTCGCTTAATGATTAACATTATAATCCTTCATATTAGCTTTGATTCTCTGTGTGTGTAGCTGTGTATGTGGCCTATTTAGCCCTGTTGTCGTCATCCGATCGAACTCTAACTTGGCAGATAGCCTCGATGTCGATGACAATGCATTCTATCAAATTTTATCAGCTGTCACTGTCACTCAAAGATCACTTTAACGGAATGCTAATAAACCAACTAGCCGCGATCCAATTGCGCTGAAATAGCAATTAACCGATCATTCAAGAAACTCTTTCCTGTTGCCAAAATTGTTTTAATAAATAAATCTTAACGTTGTTTTAATCAGATAAATATAAGAGACTTTTATGTGAGTGCATAAACTCGCATTCATTTTTAACGAATAAATTTTTAAACTTAGTTTCCCATATATTTTGCCGTTAGAGATGTTTTTAAATATTTAAAATTAAATGCCAATTCCAATTACACGCTGACACCAGAAACATTTCTATGTTAATGAATATGAAAATTGGCAATCCATATACAGGATTTATATAAAAAAAAAAAAAAAAAAAACACTTTTATCTGGGTTATATTACTTTAATCGCTTTTATTAACTTCGATTTGGCTATTTTGAATTTTTTTGGGGATATCTGCAGAGGGCTAAATAACCTGGCTGCCATCATCATCCAATCGCGCCAAACAGTCTGATTTTTAGAACTAAAATCGAGGCAAATTCACTTCCGGGTACGGGGAAGTATTCGAATGAAACAGCCAGCTAGGGTCCATGCTATTTGTGTGTGTGTGTACAGCGGAGCTCACCTTGACCTTGAAGCGACCTTCAACTGACGAAATGATCATTGACGACTAGTGTCTGGTCTAAACTCAACGTGCACCTAGTTTGAGTTTTTAACAACATATTTCATATTCGTCTACCAGTCCATTTTTGAACGAGAAACAGTACAAACATTTGAACGGGCTAAATGGGTAAAGGGGGTTAGGGTGACATATTTCTTTAAAAATCTGAGTTTTCTGTATGAAAGGGAAGGGGTGAGGTTTTAGGTTGACTTTTGACACTTACCCTATACTGTTTAGTGAAGAATATTTTGATTAATGAACCAGCAGAACTTTCAATTACACTATAGGACATTCAATTACATTTCAATTACATACATTTGACATTTCAATTACAATATAGGACATTGCATCAAGATTTGATACAGTGTTATTCACCGTCATTATTTACCGTATTTTTAGTCATTTAAATGAAAATGGCCAGTTTGGCGATATTTATGGCAATAATTTTTAAGTGGAAGAAAAAAAACACACGCCAAAATGGTGAAATCGACGATGTTATTCCATAGACATTACATTGTCCTGTCTTGTGCGGGAAACAAAAAAAATCGATCGTTGATGGGCAATGCTCAAGGGCAAAAAAACTCTGTTAAAGGCACTCGGTTTTCAACTTTTTACGCTTTTATCGTATTTCTATGGGAATTTAGAAGGTGGGAAGATTAGAACACCTTAAGAGGCATGAGCGCAGAGATTTTAATCAAAACCGTTAGAGCCGTTTTTTAGCCATTAAGATTTTTTCATGATTTCAACTTTACGGCGCATGCGCGATTTTGACGAAAACCCTAATGTTAAGCCCCATGGTTATCACTCACCCTCACACAAAATTTGAACATCATTGGTCGATTTGTTCGAGAGTTATGCTGACTACGTACACACAGACAAACATTTTTTTTTTCCAAACTACTTTTTTGGTTGGTTGTATTCAGATTATCTGGCGCTGTCAGCAACTCGAGGGCTATAATGCGTCGAAACATTCATCATTAGACAAGCCAACATACATTTGCAAACACCCATGCCTAACACGGGACTCGGAACCCGCAACCTCTCGGTCCAGAAGGTAGCACGCTAACCACTATACCGTTTGGTCGGCACTGATTTTTTTGAAATAAAGGTGTTCCAAAACGTGGAGAAATGAGATTTACCGAATGTCATACTTTCATTACCCTATGTGAACATATGGCTAACTGAAAGTAAAAATCTAATGCACTTCAATCAACATGGCGCCTCCATTACCAGAGTGTGGTTCCGAGTACTCGAAAAACTTGAATTGTTTCGTTTTTCACGCAAATATGTGAAGGTAAATAAAATAAAATTAAAAAAAAACAAAAAAAAAAACGATTGTCTTTCACGGATTGAGTGGCAAAACTCATCAACGCGGGTGACCGCATTTACCTTTGGAAAAATACGGAAGTCGAAAACAATGGCCGGGAGATGAATCTTTTACGATTTTCTTCGAATTTTTCCTACAAAATTCCAGTTTGTGGGATGGGGGGGGGGGGGGGTGAAATCGAATTTACTTATCCATCCTTAAAATGTTTTTGAAGATAAAACTCTTTTTTTTTTATTGATGATTGTTAATGCTGAAAGGAAGGCTGTTAGAAATCACATATTCAAATTAAAAAAAAAAAAAAAAAAAGTAATTGAAAATAAATTCGAAAGCGCTGATTGCTGATTTTTAACCGAGAATCTTACCGACCACGAACTATTTTTTTTTTTTTTTTTTACTGCGTCTACTCCAGCGAATTAATGTTGATAATAGAACATTTCACTTTTTGAATTCGAAATGACAATTGTTTTGCGTGCGTTAATATTTCCGCATATGGACTTCCTCGAGAACAAAGGAGTGTAAACAATTAATCCATAATAGCAGAGTTTAATGTAAACATTTTATAAGCATAGCCAACTTTTATATTCATTAAAATAGCGCCGTTTCTATTGCCAGCGTGTGCTTGATGTCGGCATCTAATTTTAAATGTGTGTTAAAAATATCTGCATCAGCAAAATTTCTGGTCAACTACTTTTCAAAATTTATTCATTAAAAATGAATGGGAATTTATGCACTCACATCTAAATATCTTTTATTTATTCTGATTGAAAGAATTTGTTTTATGCCTTATTTATTAATACAGTTTTGGCAACAGCAAAGAGTTTCTTCAATGATCGGTTAAAGGCTATTTTAATTGGATGACGGCAAGTTAGTTTATTAGTATTACTTAAAAGCGACCTTTTTGTGACCGTAACAGTCTCCAAAATTTGATAGAATGCATTGTCATCGACATCGAATCGATCTATCTGTCAAGTTTCAACTTGATCAGATGACGGCAAGTGGGTTAAGTAGGCTTCCACAGATTTACCTGGCAGCAACAAACAATCAAACAAAATCGTAGTTAATATAAACGATTTAAAAAGAACTATTTCTCTTAATTTCGAAAGAATTTTTTCCCAACAAATTTCTAACGGTATAGTGGTTAGCGTGCTAGCTCTTTTAGACCGCGAGGTTGCGGATTCCGAGCCCCGTGTTAGGCATGGGTGTTTGTAAGTGTGTGTTGGCTTGTCAAATGACGAATGTTTCGGAGCATTATAGCCCTCGTGTTGCTGACGGCGCCAGATAATCTGAAAACAACCAACCAACTAGCTGTGAATCAAACAATTCGATCAAATTCACGCCAATGCTCATCTTTCCTTGATAAATTCGGATTTCTGGAGGCCCTCTTTCTAAATAATAATAATAAAACACACACACACACAAAAAAAGAGAAAAGAGCAGCAATCGTGCTTTTTCTGAGAAATCTTCGTAAACACGGAAACGAGTTTCACTTCGGCGCACATGAAAAGAAGCTCATCCGACCATAGATTCCGAACAATCGGCCGATAAGAACACCGAAAAATTTAAATTTTTGATGGTCGGAACAAATTTGGCAATTGCATCTATATATTATCGGGAAGCGATTAATAGAGATTTCGACATTTTTTTTTAGCTATTCTGAAGAATGAAATGAAGATTCTTTCGGATGTTTGGCGGCTAATGTGATCGATTTTCGGACGCCGACTTGACTTTTGGCGGTTTCGTATATTAAGAACGGCGGCTTTTTTTGGCGTGAAATTAAATCTTTTCATTACCATAAGCTCTATTGCGGTAATTTGTTTGATTTTTACGTTTAGGTTTTTGGTTGTAAGAGTACATATTGCTAAAAGGAAAGTAACGTGTTTTTTTTAATTTTAAAGTTTTCTTTTTCCGTTCAATCGTTCCTTTTTAACCACCGAGAGGCGACTTGCAAGTTTAGGTATCTCATCGAACATCATTCTGATTTTTTTTTTTTTCTTTATAGAAAGTGGGGAAATACTAATAGATTTTAAGAATATATACTGGTCTACCGAAGAAAAAGTGGCCGACACTTTTAGGAAAAAAAATCGAATTGGAATGAGTTGAACTTAATCCAATAGCCAAATATGTCGTAACTTGCCAAATAATGAACATTCTTTCTTATTTGGTAACCCAGCGCGCATTAATTTTCTATGAGGAAGAGTGCAGACGATTTCACCACTCTAACGCCAAATACTTGCATCTCTTAAAAGAGAACCAAGTTGGCTATAAATTTTTACACGACTCATGACGTATTATTTATTGTCAATTTGGCCTTACGATTCCAGCCATTTATGTCTAGGCAGACCAGTTTATTCATAATCTACTTATATATATATATATATATATATATATATATATATATATATATATATATATATATATATATATATATATATATATATATATATATATATATATATATATATATATATATATATCAGAATGATGCTTGATAAAGTACATAAACTTGTAGTCGTCTCTCGGACTAGTAATCTTTGTGACTTCCGGTTTTGATGTTGTAACTCTTCTCACCAAGACCTCTCATTTAACATATATCACACTTATATATAGCGTATGGAGTTTTGTCTGTGAATTTCATCATACCATGACTCCCAGTGAGAACAGTCGAATATTTTCTATCTCCTAACGCAAATGCGTTAAGACTAAATCTACACTTGCCCAGGCAAGCTGCCTTGCTCCTGTTGACGATGCCCCAGCAGATGTAGTCACTGATGATGTAACACTACTGAGGCTCCTTTTCCTGATATTGAAGTACCCATTCTTATGGGTGAGCGGATAGCTGCCCAAGATGTTGGCATTTCAATCCCTGTGATTGATGCTCCTGTTCCTACTATAGTGAACGCTGTCGACATTCATGTTCCTGCTATCCTGCCACCTCGACCTCGGCAACTCTTTTAAAGTTGTAATACGAGGACTGGCAAACAATACTTCAATCTTTGATTTAGCCGAATGGCTAAAATGGAAAAAGAACCTGATTTCCCCCCTTCCAATATTACTCAATGAAGAGAAGATCTGGGCAAAAGATGCCACTCTTCATTCTTGAATTCCCAGCTACCCTTAATATTGATACCATTCTTACTTGGAAGAATTTGTTGTGTACTAAAGTCAGTATAGAGCCCCTCAAAGGCAGGAAGGCGAGCGGACCCCAACATTTCTACAAGTGTCAGCATTGGGGTGCCCACCTTGCTGCCACTTGCCATTTACAAGCCAGATGTCGCCACTGTGCGCAAAATCATTTGAGCTGAAATTGCCAGGTTAAAGATAAACCTAAACTCTGCTGCAACTGCGGCCAAGAACATCCTAGCTCCTGTCCTACTCACAGGCGACTGATTCCTCCTCCTCCAAACAGAACTTTGGTCAACAAGGCGACCAGCTCTGTTTCTTCCTCCCACCCGAATCCTTCCTCGACACTTTGCTGTCAGAAAGGACAAAGTTTCTTACGCCGAGGCAGTTACCCAAACTCTTTCTGCACCCGTTTTTATAATCCAAGAGACCATGACATCTCCATTTTCTGCTGATAAGGAAATTCAGACATCCCATGCTTCTTGCCCTAGTGTTGACAAGGGTGTCAAATCCCAGACGCGCCAAGTGCTGCTCCTTAAACGTCTGCACTTCAGATCGAGTTCTCCTTGATCGTACTCTGGATTTCCCTTTTTAACATCGACGATCGCATCACCACTGACTTTCCGAGTACAAAGTGTTTCTCCGAATTTGTCAACATGCATAAGTTCTTAATCCCTCTGCTGGAATTCCTTGCCTTTTACCACCACCTTTCATGATCCGGAACTCTAGGTACTAGCTCCTCCCGGGTTCCCACTCAAATCACAGAATGAAAATCAATGACTTTTAAGGACCTAAATAAGGTTTTTAAGGACCTTTAAAAATTTGTTTTCAGGCATCATGTCTGTATATAAATTTTTAATAAAGTATATTCTACCAAAAAAAGTTACAAGTTGGTGGATGCGTAATACAAATATGACAGAGAATTCCGATACAGTGCAGATAAGTGGCATTCAAGTGGGCATAGCAAGTCCGAGTTGTATTTTTATAACTTTTTCAGTTGGGCACACAACATCTGCAAAAATTGAGGACTTTTAAGGACCTCTAAGCATTTTCAAGGACTTTTAAGCACCTTTGAGCATTTCCAAGGCCTTGAAAACGAGTTCATAGTATTAAGCACTTTTAATGACTTTCAATGACAGTGGGTACCCTGTCCTCCCCTCGACCAATAGCAGCTTCCCAATTTGAAATCTAACTTGCCCATGACAAGCAAACTGCTTCTTTTTCTTCTTCCAAGTGTGGTAGCGATGTTTTGATGTTTTGTTATTTACGTGCCCATTCAATTTCTTCAATAAATTTTTTTCAACCAGATGAAGGGGTAAATAATCTCCGGATTAAAGCCCTGCCTGCTGAGACAATTATTTAAGCTAAGCTGTGAATTTTGATTTCAGATATAGAGTATAGACGAATAAAGCCATTGTGTAACAGAGTGGCCATAGAACCTGAAAACCAGGGAAATGTCAGGGGATTTTTTTAAAATTTCACGAAAATCAGGAAATTTTTCTATCATTGTTTAAAGCACGTTTTTTCGTTCAACCGTATTTCGGTGCCATTTATCCGGAGAATTGTGTTGCTATACTAAACTCCAACTTAACTTGACATCACTAGACGATAGATCTCCAACGTGCTCATAGGCAATTAATCCATTTTAGCGGAGTGAAGACATAATTCTCGCCCAACCTTATAGCCTTTTGTTCTCTACAGGGTTGTGGTTTGGCGAACATTATGCTTTCACGCCGCCAAAATGGATTAAATGCCTATCAGCACTGTAACGATCTACCGTCTATTGATGTCAAGTTAAGTTGAAGTTTAGTATAGTCGCTGGAAGTTTTTAATGATATGGAATAATTGAAACTTTTCATTACCGCCAAAACTATTTTGAAAAAAATTGGTCAACTATCTCTTTAGCATAAATGTTATATTTGATCTGAGTGTCTACACTTTTGTAAAAAATTGGGAAAATTTGAAAAAAAAAAAAGTTTGCCGTAAAATCAGGGAAATTTTTTAGAAATCTGCTATCAGGGAACTTTTTTTCTTGAATTTTGTAACCACCCTGTGTAAGATTCTCAAACATTAGTGTTGTAAGCTAAAAGTTTTCAAAATATTTCACATATGTAATCGCCCCTGTGTTATGAATTATTAAAAAAAAAAAAATTGTTTCATCTGAAAATATCTGGAACCTAAATTTTAAAATTTAGAGGTAAAAAAATTTGGAAAAAAACCAGTCATAATAGTTTATCCAAAACTCTTGAATAGCTTTCAGAAAAACTGTATGGGTTTACCTCAAAATATTCAGATTTAAAAAAAAAAAAAAAAAAATGAAAATAATTTTAAAATTCGGCAAAATCACAACGGTTGAAAAAAAAAAGAAAGCATAGTTTTTAATATCGGGTGTAGGAGAGGTGGAAAACTTAAAAATAAACACTATTTTGAACTCAAAATCACAAAAATGTTCGCCAAAGTGCGAAGGCAAGTGTCAGTCTTCATAATCAGCGCCCTCTCGAAAAGACCTCCCGGAAGGTGTCCTTAAAACTCGGGGGAAATATCCAATAGAACCACCCAACAATTCCGAGTTCATCGTCATCTTGCTTAGTAACTCGTGGAAAACTGTCATCTCATCGGATAGTAACACACACACGATCAAGAGACCCGTTATCAAAAACTCCAAAGTGGAAGAGGTATACGTCATCGGTGACGTCACTGATAAGCTTTTTTCTGATTGGCACGGAATAACCACCTCATAAATCGACGAGAGGATACGAGTTCTTTTCTACACAAAACGCACGGAAATGTCTATCTTGGGGAAGAGTTCAGCTAGTTTCCATACGAGATGGGGAAATGAAATTATGCATACAAATCTACGAAAAATAACCCATAAAATCAAAGTTTATACTATAAATCCAAAGTTGTGACAACTTGGATGCGTAATTGTAACTCATTTATGCGATTTTGAACTCTGATCAATCTTTCACAGTATTTGATCATTATTTTAAAAAAAAGTATCCATTCCTTATCGTTGAATAATTATTTTTTACTCCCAAAGTTCATAGTATGCATTGCCTTCAGCAACGAGTCCATCTGTCAAGTTTCAGTTCAATTGGATGACAGCGAGTGGGTTAATCAGAGGACAGGCCGGCAATATAAGCGTATGTAAAATCGGCCTTTTAGGGAGAGGCCCTAAAACTTGAAAGAATGCATTTTCATGGACAATGAGTCCATCTGCCAAGCTTCAGCACATATGCAAGATCGAAACTAATATCAAGGATTAATAATAAGATACAAATTTTTAAATATAATACCCATAAAAAGAAAGTTTTTAATATAAATCCTTTACTATGCATTGCCCATTCATTAACACAGCACCTATTCTGTAAACAAAGTGTGCTTGGTGTTTGTATCTAATTTTAAATATCAAAAACATTTCTGCCAGCAAAATGTGCGGCAAACTAATTTTCAAAATTTATATATTAAAAACGAACGTGAAATGATACACTCGCATGCAAATACCTTTTTTTTCTCAATAAAACAGTTTGTTTGTTTGTTCGTTCGTTGGTTTATTTGTTCGTTCGTTCGTTTGTTTATTTATTAAAAAAAAATTGGCAACAGGAAAGAGTTTCTTCAATGGTCGGTTAAATACTTTTTTAGTGCGATTGGATGACAGCAAGTTGGTTTATTAATACTTCGTGAAAGCGGCCTGTTAGTGACAGATAAATTTGATAGAATGCATTGTCATCAACATTGAATCTATCTACCAGGTTTCAGCCCGATTGGATGACATTAAGGGGGTTAATTAGGCCTCCGCAAATTTGCCCGTTATCGACATACCCACCTACCCACACACACACACAAAATCGAAGTTAATATAAAGGAATTAAAAAAGGGATATAATAGAAGACCCTGATACAGCAATTTTGTTTACAAACATTAAAAAAAGCCGTCAAATCACACACTGCATGTTCGGTACCCGATTGTTGCCTACGGCAACACACATTTGTTATTGTGATTGATCACAAGTTGGGCAAACGAAAATACCTCATTTTAAATTCAATCTATTCACCTCTTAAAGATAAATACTAAGAAAATTTAAAGCCTTGTTTTTCTTGTTAGTTTCTCAAAGAAAATATTATAATTCAATCTTGAATTAATTTGCTCTAATTTTTAAAGTATGTATAATGATTTATTTTTATTCTAGTATTTAAAAACTCTTTTACTGGATTCTAACGTCATCTATTTTATATTACAATTTTACTTTTATAAAATATCCATCCGCCATTCAAATCAGGCTAAAATGCCTGACTCAATAAAATCGAGTCAATGCCTAATTCCATTTACTTATCGCGGGTATTTATCGTCTGCGTCAATTCGACCAATCGAAATTGCCCCATATGACGCGTTATTCCATCCTTCTATTCCAATAAAAACTGATGCCACCTTTTTCTTCAATATTAACTCACGCCTTTGATTATTTCGAACTTCTTTTCGGTAATAATTTACGTTCCGTTTCAGGACGACTCTCGACGCACATAATCCTTTGAGAAACGAATAAAAATGTCAAGGATTGGCAGCAGGAAGAGAAGTCCTCATCTCGGAATGGAAATGGGTCATCCGCGCCTGATCAACTGATGAAGAACGAGAAAAACGGATTCGATGATGGATTTTGAAGAGTGAAACTACTTTCTCCTTCCCCCCCCCCAAATTTGACCTTGTTTCCGAAATGAAGTCAAGTCGTCCCGTGCATCGTTTATGCCAGGTCACTTCTCAGCTGAAATCTCTTTCCTTCCGAACTCATGGCGCAGAGGTACCTGCATAACTTTAGAAAAAAGGCTCTTAGTAATCTGTAGTTTCAAATACGAGAAGACAAGATGGCGATTGCGACAATATATTTAAACCACCACAACTTTTTGAGGAGAAAAAATATCAATAAATTGCACTTGGTTTTTGTATTACGTTAGGTGTTTCGTTCATGGAAAAACTTGCATTTAAACTTGTTTTGGGGTTTCCTGCCTCTAGGAATACACCAATGGCCCTCTGGGCTCATGGTTTGGACGGATTTTATGTGCAGCAGCCTCCATTATTATTCTACACCATTGTAACTTACCATAACTCGTAATTTTGTCACTTGGGCGTAGCCAAATTTTTTTTTTTTCGGGAGTAGATATTAAATTATTACTCAATAGATCATAACAATAATTTTTTTTTATTAATGACAAATATATTTAGTTACAAGTACTTTCCCACGTAGTTTAGAAATTTAAAAACATTTAAAATAAATTTACCATTTTAAAAAAAAAAATTCTTTGGTTTTTGTGTTCTGATAGCAAACTAAAAAATTTCGGGGAGGGGGGAGATATATCGCCATATCCCTCCCACTGGCTACGCGCCTGCTTGGTCTTATGACAAGACACTTACACCTGCTCTTGCACATCTCTCTCAACATCCACGCCAAAGCAAGTGACTTCGACAGATTTTACTTGCAGCAGCCACCATTATCCTGCACACCATTGCAATGACCAGCGCGATAACTCGATCCCATAACCTTCCAATCACGAGGCAAGCTCCGATCCTCTGGGTCTTTTCGGATTGCCCTGAATAGTTTATACTATTCTAGAAGATAGGATGAATTGAGACACTGATTGCGCTATAACTACCGGTTCCCCTATGGTTGAAATGCATTGAGTGAGCTCATATCAGGTTGCCTTCTAGTATATAAGCAGCAATGGTGTTTTTTCGCAATTACCGTTTCGAATTGTACTCTATCCCTCCCCTTCTCTTTTTTTGAGCAGGTCAGTCAGATTTTCAGGTCCATTTCCTTCCATCTAAACAATTCAATCATTCTTTTAAGGGGACATGGAACACTGAAACTACAGAAATATCACAAAAAATGAATTTTTTTGGTTTTCGTTCTATAAAAAACTGTGTAAGTCCCTATCTTTAATTTCGCGTTTGAATTTTTGAAATGCGATGTTTTTAAGCGGTGAAATATTTATTTTAACGCAAAAAGTAAAACATCCATTTTTCTCGGTTTCGCTTTTTTCACATGTTACGTGTGTTCGAAAAGCTCCTTGCGATTCATTTTTTGATAATCCACCTGCAGAAATAATTTTTAATGTACTGTAAAGAGATACACACGTGCTTTTTTTATGTCACATAATTTTTCTATTTTTTTTCACGTTGGAAAGCTAAAATAGAATGAGCATTTTTTAATGAAAAAATCACTAGCGCTAAGTTTGAAATTTTATTTCTGTTCAACTATAGCACCTAAAGATAAAAGTACGAGGGAAAATGTTTATAATATATTGATAAACAGCTTCAAATTTTTCTTTCATGTTTGTTAAAATATTTTTTCGCTAGGAACATTTTGAAAAAAAAAGGTTAAAATTTCGTACTGTGTTTAATGCATTTTCCTGAATAATTTACTATCTGTTTTATATTATCTGCTCAAATAGTTATATCTTCTATGTGTGCGGCAAATTTTATTTAATTCTATGAAAAACTAAAGAATATTGGAAAAAGTGTTCCATGTCACCTTAAAGCCGACCAAACGGTATAGTGGTTAGCGTGCTAGCTTCTAGACAGCGAGGTTGCGGGTTCCGAGTCCCGTGTTAGGCATGGGTGTTTGTAAATGTATGTTGGCTTGTCAAATGACGAATGTTTCGGCGCTTTATAGCCCTCGTGTTGCTGACGGCGCCAGATAATCTGAATACAACCAACCAACCATGTCACCTTAAGGGGAGAATTTTGGTTAATTCTAACAAGCCTACCGCTCTCTCTTCTCCAGGCACGCAAAATTGGGGAAGGTTTCTCAGGGTCAAACCCCCCCCCCCCCCCCCCTCTCTCCCCTTCGGTGTTTTGTTATCATTAAAAAAATAAAAAGAATTAGCAATCGCAAATAATTTCAAAAGAAAACTGTTTAATTTAACATTATTCAGACAGAGTTTGCCTACCATATCGCAATTAAGTAGCTATTAGGCTCAAGAATTTTGAAATAAATAACTTATTTTCAAATCTCCTTGCAACAAAAAAATCACGCATTATTATTTTTTGTCTACTTAAGTCCAATATATAGTGTCGAGTCAAAGCAATGTAAATATATGGTATTTTTAATTTTTAAAATGTCGTTATTGTGTTTCAGTGCTACATGCCCTTGTATTTAAAGCGCCATTAAAATATAGTAAATTCAGTCTGATATTGGTTTTTATCAGTTTACCAAAAATATTACTCTTCCTGTAATTAAATTTAAGCAAAAGGTTAATTGCTGTGAATTGCTTAATGTTAGAACCCATCCCTTGAGGAGAGAGATAAGAATCATTAATACAATACAAGCCCCCTCACTACTCCGAGTATATTTTAAAATTCTATTTGTGAAAAGCAAAATTAGAATTACAAATTATTCCGTCTACTCCCATCTAATTTTATGAAAATCAAAATTAGAAAGAAAAAACTAGTTATGTTTAAAATTTCAGCTTTATACGCTTGGTGGAAGTCGATTTGTTAAAAAAAAAAATTACAAAATAATTTAAATAAACTAATTAAAATTTTGACATTCTATTTGTGAAAAGCAAAATTATAAAGCCGAAACTACTTATACTTAAAAGTTCAAAGCCCTACGCTTATTGGAAATCACTTTATAAAAATCTTTAAAAAAAACCAAACTAATTAATCAAACTAAATTAATTAAAACAAATTTACGCCCACCTGATAACTGTGTGGCTAGCGATCTGGTTTCGCATACCGAAGGTTCTGGGTTCAAATCCTGAGCTAGGCAAGAATGTACATTGTGGTTCGGAATCTACATTAAGCTGTATGTTTCGGCCTGATTAACCATTATTGTGCACCATAAATAAGTCGTTAAGCGTAATAACCAAATATAACCAATCGATTTTTTTTTAAAAATGCACTTGTCCTTTAATTGTTTCACTAAATACGCCTTACTAAATACGATTGAAAGAAAACCCTCTTACTTCTGTCCATCGTCTGCTGGAAATGAGCCCCCCGAGAAGGTGTCCGAGAGGGGAGTTGCTCACTTACGGTCTGCGCATTTACGGGCAGAGGGGGAGATTTAAGATAAACTACTGTTAGCTGCGGGACCAGCAGGGGACGATAAAAAAAAATATCTTACGTACTTTTAGACCCAAACTTTTACTATTTCCTGGTACATGTATTTTTTTTTCTTTTTGTAAATTTTTTACAAAAACTTCTGAAATTTATCAAATTACCAAATCGTGGTTATATGGTACATATTAAAACTTCTGTGATCTCACTTAACGAGGTTTAGAGAAATTCAGTAAATATATATTTTTATCACGAATTTTAATATTATTATCGTAGAAACTTTGTATGTTCTCACCAATTAGGGACGTAAAAAGGTGCGCAACAAAGGACGTAAATAAAGACAAGTAACTGTGTAGAGATAATATATAATATTTACATAGCCTCTTAAATTATTAGAAAGTCCAATTAAACATTATATTTAGAAATAAATTACATTACATTGACATACTTCAACCACCACACTTTTGCATGGAAGATATTAAACTTTTATGTACTTCGCACATGTTTTTAAGAAATATATTAAAAAAAGTGTAGTTTTCGTGAACTTTTGAAATTTGTTTGTAAAAACTAGTATACAATATAAGTTTAATACTTTTACTATTTAAATAATATTTAAGTAAAGAATATTTAAGTATATATTTCTTCATAATATGTGTCTGTTTATGTAAAATATGTTATAAATACGCCTAAAAAGTTTCAGAGTAAAATACTTGATATCTTTAAGAAAATAGTCCTTTTGCATGAAAAATCGGCTTTTTGTGATAATGGCGGTTTTATTATAAAGAGTTGATGCAATTTTCCAAAAATATTTATTGAGTGCATGGTTAACAGAACCATTCTATTATGTGTCATACAATTTTTCATAATATCATATAGAATATTTTATCAACCGCATGCTTTATTATTAAATGCCATTAATCAGTATTTTTTACCATACAATTTTAATCAGAATGTTTTGTCGTATTATTAATTATAAAATAAAAATACTGTTTGAATTGATTGAAAATATCTGAACGTCAATTCATACAATATGCTTATTAGCTACATATTTTTAAATTAATACTTAATACCTTTACACATTTATGATATATATACTATAGAAAATATTGTCTTTGCAAACTCAGTGTAATTTTTTAAATCCATTTTCCAAAATAAAATCCAATTTACAAAGTTAAAATGCTCCAAGTACAATTTATTTGTTCCCTATAAAGAGTAGTAGAGACAAGAGTTCTGAAATAGGCGTTGAATCAATTATAAAATTTAGAACCAAACAATACAATACGTAGACATAGTTATTAATAAAACTTCTGTGATAATCAGTCTTTAAAATTTGAATTTGAGTAATTTGTCGGAGTGGGAATAATTTTTGTCTTTTTAGGGCGTTTTAAAAAACATTTAATTTTTTAAAAAGCATTTCTTCATTATTAATATGAAGTGAAAAACCTTACATTCAAACTCTTTACGGGAGTAAAACGATTTAGATGTTCTTGAGTAACTTAGAAATTAATTCAGTATTCTACTAGAAAGAAATATGATGAATGAATAGTTCAAGTTGTTCGTCACTTAATAGGAGTTATCGAGAATTTGATATCAATTTACTATTGAATTCTTCTAATATCCATTGTATTTATCCAAATCCTAAACAATTAAGTTTTCTCAGCCCTCATTTCTAAATTTGAAGTAGCTAAACAGCTATCAAACATTTGATTAAAAAAAATGTATCTTATCTGAAACCAGTTTTAGTTGTAATTAAGGGGATTATTTATATCCTAAAATTTCAAATACAATGACACTGCTTTGTTTTTCTGACTTAATGTTTTATAACTAAATCACTATAGTTAATAAATTATAAAGCACTTGCTTAAATATTTTGTTTTTGTGCTGGGACTGGTGTATTTGAAATAGTTGTGAACATTCCAAATGGATGGATTGTAGATAACATGGCATAGCAGGATTTACGTTATGTCCAAAAATTACTTTCTCAGTCATTAAAAGTCTGTAAGTAGTTTTAACTTGTACTAGGCATATTTCCCACAATAAAATTTTTCACAATTTTAGTAATTTTGATCTAATAAAAGATGCTGAATTAGTGCAAAATAAGATTGAATGTGTCATGATATTTGCACTTTTCCTTACAATATTAATAGGTATAGATAAAACATTTTTATGGTTAAATGGCGTGTTAAATAATTTAAAGAACAAATTCTTACTGCGAAATTTCCCCATCTCCTTACAATCAGTTTTTTAGAAAATATTTCTTAGTTTCTGATAAAATAAAAACTTTAAATATTTCTGAATAATTCATTAGTTTTACAATTAAATATTAACTTTAAGACATACTGTACTTAAAAATTGCAGTTAGAATACAAAATGGCTCGTAAACTTTTTGTGATATTTATGTTTTATTACCAGTTATGATTCTGTTTAATTTTCGAATCAAAATGTCCAATTCATTAGAAAAATAATAACCAACTCAGACGATCTCATGTGATCATCCAATACAGCCCCCCCCCCCCCCCTTCTCCTTTAAGAACGGCTGATCACAACGCTTCGCGCAATTTTTTCTTGGCCCCAGAACACTGAACACCTGCTACTGGCCATAAAAACTCAGTGATGCCCGTACTGACCGGAACTGTTCTCGACCGGATCGGAGGTACATTCGTCCGAGAGAGAGATGCCCCAAGGTCACCCGCAAGAAAAAAAGAACGGTATTTAAGCGGAGGGACGATTGTTTCCAACAATGGGAACCCCCGTCATTTGAATGTTTGGCCGGCTTCCAACTTCTTCGGCGTTTTTCCACCGTTCCTCGCCAGTTTTTATTTGGCTCGTTGGAAATATCTCGTATTTATGGAAGAAACGGTTCGAAAAATCGGCAGCAGGTGCTTCTTTTCTTGAGCATTTTCTTATTAAATCCTTTATATTAACTTCGATTTTGTGGTATGTCGATCGCGGGCAAATCTGCGAAGGACTAATTAATCCCCCTTTGCCGTCATTCAATCGGGCTGAAACTTGTCAGATAGATTCGATGTCGATGGCAATGCATTCTAAAAAATTTTGGAGGCTGTCACTGACACTAAAAGGTCGCTTTTACGGAATACTAATAAATCGACTTGCCATCGTCCAATCGCACTGAAGTAGCATTTAACCGATCATTGTTGAAACTCTTTCCTGTTGCCAAAATTGTTTTAATAAATAACTACCAAAATTGTTTTAATCAGAATAAATAAAAGATATTTTGGATGTGAGAGTATAAATTCACCTTCATTTTTAACGAATATTTTTTTTTAAACTACTCTACAGCATATTTTGCCGATAGAGATGTTTTTAATATTTAATATTAGATGCCAACACCAAGCACACGCGGGCAACAGAAACGGCGCTATGTTAATGAATATAAAAACTGTCAATGCATATAAAGGATTTATATTCAAAACTTTTTTTTATTGGTTATATTATTTCACTCAATGAATAGTATTGGATTTATTTTCATAGCGCAGAAGATACACGATGGTTAATACTGATTACTGGTTGGTGCCTGTCGAGGGGAACAGCTCAGCATTTTCATCTCGAATACGAGAAAATCCGACAATCACAGTAAAATTTTTGTTTGTGTTGGTAGATTGTTTAACATGATTCAGCGTTCTATGTGGGGAGGGTGGTTATGTTTAGGGTTATGTGGGGAGGGTTCTATGTCTTTTCGAGGTGATCATCCATGCATTTTTTTCTCGTATTCGAAAAAACCTGGTAACCTCCACCCAGACAGCTCGATAATCGACAAGATGGTATATGCACAATCACATTCGTGCCTACTTACATTTGATGTTTGATAATGACTCGCGATGAATTTCCCACGTTGGTGTTCTACAACCTCTGCCTTGAAATGATTAGACGCTGCTATGATTGTGGCAAACAGTTTGCAATACTTCCAGAAGTGAGTTTTCTAGCGTTTTCTCCCGTTCGAGACTAAAATTCTTGAGAATATTCTTTGAAAAGATCACCCGGAAGGCATACAGTTATTGAAATTACTTCTGGACTACTTTCAGTAATCCAGAAGTTTTCGGCGCAGTATAGCTATCGTGAAGTTCATGAACCATGAAAAATCAAATGTACCATACTAGGGTTTTCCCATGATGATCGAAAAACGTATATTCGGTAATTAAGTTAGTTCATAACCGAGTGAAAATCGTCTAAGGAAGAAATATATCGAAGTCGGATCGTTAAGAGGTATCTAACCGGTTTAGGAAGATAACAAAAACTTATAACCTAACCACCAACGGACAGGAAAAACAATCATTTTTCCAAATGACTAGTTGGCGAAGTACTGAATTATAAGAACTAGTATTTATTTTACAATTTCCTGCTTAAATACTTGGTTCGTGATTTCTCCTAACATTTTATTTTTATAATCTTTTACCTTGAGTCGTGGTTGTTTTTTTTATTTACATTTGTCAAACTGTCATTTTTTATGTCGATCGGCAAATGTAATTTATAAACATAACATTAAATGTATGGTATAAAATGTTTTTTTTTTATTATTTTTTTAATGTCAAAGGCTTATTGTTTTATTATATTGGTAAATGTCTTATTCTTTTAGTCGTTTTCTGTCGTAGTTATATAAGTAACCGATTTCGGTATAAATGCTCGGTCGAAAGAAAACTTATTCAAATCGGTTTAGAACAAAACTTTATGGGAAAGTAGGTAAAGTTTTTTTATTGCCATTTTATTTTAAAGTTTTGATAAGCTGCCATATAAACTTTTTAAAGTGTATCAAAATACACAGATGAGTTACAGTTAAAGTGAAGGAAAATTCTGAGATATAATTTCTTTTCGTTCCAAAATACTATAAATAATATTAATGATTTCAACATTTCTAAAATATAGTTTTTCCAAATGTTCCAGTAAAAGTTCTAGTTCTAAAAACAAAGCAGTAACTAAAACAAAAATGAGACATAATTTAAAACGAACTTCACTTTTTTTTTTATTGTAAAACAAAGCACATGCCACACATGTAAAATGTTAAAACAGTGAATTCCATAACATGACATGCGCGAATTATTTTCATTTTTCGCGCTCAAATTTTACAATATTTTCAACAAACAACAATGGAAAAAAAAAAAAAAAGGACGAGGTTTCATGTGACCTTCGCCTGTAATATCACACAATATGAACAACAAAATACATTTTTTAAACTTTCTTTTTTTTTACATCGCAAGGAATGATAAATATATATATAACTATGTGCTATAATACATGATATTTAAAAAGATTCTCTCTTAAATGTTCTCTCAGAAAAATTGGCTTGGTAGATTTTTAAAAAAAAAAATTCTATTATTTTTTGAAAATGGCTCGATTAAAATCTTTTTAGAACCAAGCGTTGTTCTTTTACTCTCAGACGATCTTTTTTACTTTCCCAGACGGTTAGGCATATGCCAAAGAATATTACAGCTAGTTAGAGCTAACAGTATATTTGTAGCAAATACGATAAAATTTATACAAATATAATGAATTTTAAGCAGATATTAAAACATATCAAAGTAAAGTATAATAAAAATCCTCCCTAACAAAAACTTAATTTACTTAAATCTTTAAAAAATTTTGATGCCTCATTTTTAAAATTGAAGGCACATTGCACATTTTAGCACCGTGGTTTTTTCCTTTAATAATATAATTTAAATAAAAATTTTGATTGAAAAAGAAAGACTTGTTTTTTACCCAAGGAAATACTATCTTCCAATTTCTTTCTTTTTTTTTAATACAATGACAAATTTCTTTTTGAAAGAATAACAATATAATTTCTTCTAAATTTTCTCGCCTTCCACACTACGCCTATATATCCGAAAACAGAATGAAAATAAATTATGGATGCGGGGTTACTTGGACAACATCGCTTCCAAAAATAAGCACTACGCTTTTATCAAAAACTTTGAGCCACATATACATGGAAATATATATAACAGTCTTGCTGCTTCACAACATTTGAGATGGTTCTAAAACACTACACGCGCTGGTGGAACTATAAACCATGTTTACTTTAACACAAGTGGCGGATCTAACAACAAAAAAAAACAAAAAAAAAACGATCAGTTCTAAAACTTCTCAACTCCAAATAAATTAAGTTCAGACTTTTCCAGATATACAAATAAAATAGATATGTTTACAAGAACTTTCAATTCAAAGGAACCTCTTTTTCATTATATGGAGTTTTTTTTCCGTTTTTTTTTACTTGTGTCGAAACGTTAGATCTGCCACTGTTTAATGCCACTCCAAAACTGACTACTTGCACATCTAAGCACAAATTGATTTACGAAGTTGAGAAAAAAAAAAGAAGGATATTTAACAAAAAACCAGCACCAGAAACATGGACGAACAGTTTTTTTTTTCTTTCTCTAAGTTAGATCTAAAAAAAAATCAATTGTTAAGTAAACGCTTTTTTTTTTAAACGTTAAGTAACGTTACTTTTTAACGTCTGAAAAAGACATTGCTGTGTTCGATTTGGTTCAAAGGTATCAATCCAAAATACAAGTATATTAAACATGAGATAAAGCTATTATTTCTGGTGGACTGACGTAATCGTTAAAACAAGTGCTAAAAGTTACATGGGGATGAAAGAAATGAAAATAAGTTATGCACAATGGGTGAATGACATAATATCCAACAATATTTTAACTGCAAAATGATAATTGATATAATAAATATAGAGTTTGAATAAATTCATTACTTTTATACAGAAAAGAGTTAAAATAAATATGCAATTTCAGGGAGAAAATATTACATTCCTGATTATTAATAAATTGAATAAATTACCCAAACTATGGAGGAAAGGAACGAATAGTCATACTACATCGTAAAAAAATCGGGCTCAAAATAAAATATTTTCATCCGAACGTCTTTGAATATTTTTATGTACTTCAAAAAGAAAAGAAATAATAATAAAAAAAATATTTAATAAATCCAAATTTTAAATAAAATAAAAAACTATTAGCATTTGTTCCAAATGGAAGGGACAAATTTTGATTTTTCGTAAATCTATGCGATTTAGTAAAAAATAAAAATCTGCTAACTTTAATAAATTTAAAAATACACAACTTGTATGCTACTTGTTCCTTTGCTCCAGTTTTTAATAAATAACAAAAACTTGGTTCTCGTTTGTTTTTTTCCCAAGAAAAAAAATATATAGTTTTATAAGGGGGGCAACAAACTGTTCTAATTTTTATCTGCAACACCGTGGAACAAATATGCAAGAAGAGCAATAAGCAGAACATTTAATTACGTGATTTACAAAACACTACACGGCAAAATAGTTGAAGATTATAGCCATGATTTTTAATGAAGTTCTTTTTTAGAAAAAAAAATAAAAAATAATTCGGTAGGCCTAAAAATGGACGGTTTTGCCGGCCAAAAAAGGGGCATGGATTTTCTAAAATACTTTTTTTTTAATGTTTGAACTTTTAAATGCTCGAATAACACGTGTAAAATGACGATGAAATTGACGTAGGAAAGATCTAGTTATTTAGTAACTAATTAGCTTAACTACTTTCTTTAAAATTAATATTCTTAAATAATTTTTTAACTTTAGTTCAGTAAATTTCATTAAGTTTCTTTTAAAGAAGTTACTTTCGTGTAAAACATAGTTTCTCCGAATTTTAGAATCAACAAAGACTTCTGCCAAAGGCTCAAAATGGCCAATAAATTAAAAAGAATTGAAGCCCTTATAATTTTTTTTCAATGAAAAAAAAAAAAAAATATTATAAAAATTAATTTTTGTACATGATTGATTTAGTCAATCGGGAACAATTCAACTTTAGAATAATTTAATCACAAAAATTTACTCTCTATCCCTTTAAGTAGCTTTAATTTAATTAAGTTAAAAAGTAAGAAGTCTTTCCCGAGTCTAAATGGGAGTAGGGGGGGCTACCTTAATAATCATAACACATTCAACCAACCACTCAATTTGACGCATTCACACACACATAATGATCCATTGCACAAATTACACAATAAATTACTGGGGGGAACACAGCAGATAACAGATGAAAAGAGTTCTTCTAAAGAAACACCATTTCACACAAACTTTTTCCAACAGTTTGGACAAGCAAAACTCAAGTAGTTCCGATGCCAGAATATCATCAACAGAACATAATCCTCAAGAAAAATCCTTTTTTTATCAATCCATAGTCCACTTCTTTTTTTTTTCTTGCAAAATAAAATTCTTTCCAGGTGTATATAAGAATCGAAAACGATCTTCGATATATATTTGTCACAGCGAAAATCTCTCTCATTGATGGCTTGCCAGATAATAAACTATATATAAAATTAAAGAAACATTGTTTTAAATAATATCCATTTTTTTGCAGTTCGCTTGGTAAGGGTTGGATTGAGAACATGTTCTGCCTAAACCAACTCTTGTCGCGAAAAAAAGTTCCCGGATTAGCATCTTCGACTTCGAGAACATTTGACATTTCGTCTAACTTCCGTACATGTAACTTAAAATGTTTCCTGACATGGTGCAAATTCAGATCAAGTCTATTATTCCATCTAGGCTTTTATCCATGTAGAGTACTTTTTAAAAAAAATTTAAAAATATTTTAGCACTGAAATAGTTTCTCAATTTTGTTGATTTGTAATTCCAATTAATCTATTACGATGGTGTCAACTTACTCCGAGGTCGTAGGAGAATTTCGATCCGTACCGTACAGAAGTCAGACGAAATTGCACGGAACGTGGGTTTTGCGAACATGGGTGCACGGAGATCGGATAACAGTCGCATTCTTTCTGAAGTGTAAAACATAAATATATAGTCCAGTGTTCCGAGATGGAAAACGCACGGAGAAGGGGAGAAAGACCTAGACTGACCACATGGTGAATATCGCACTGTCCAAAAGTAATTGTTTTGGTGAAGGAGGAGGGCAAGCACTGTCCAAAATTGGAGAGAAGGGCTTTCACTACTTGCAGGGGGGGAGACAAGATACACTTTTAAGGTTCTTCCTTGTAGAAGGGTAAAACACTACACAGGTCTAGGAAGGAGAGGGTTGACGCTCGTAGACGGGTAAAACGCACTGTCCGGGTCCTGACTGGCCTTTGCTATCCAGCTTTGGTGAGGGGCTATACACTGTCCAGAGGGTCATTTTGGTAGGGGGGACTTGACGACACAACACTGTCCAAGGAGGGTGTTTTCACTTTAGCATGCCGACAGGTCCTGCATGCCATGGAATCCGTTATTCTCCATGTGGTGCAGCGTCTTGGCCAACTCGTTGTCCACGCTGTCCGGCGGCACCCCGACGTTCGCGAGCAGCGACTTGAGCACGTTGAGCTCTTTGGACAGCAGCTCGACCCGCTTCCTCAGGAAGTCGTTCTCCCGAACCAGCTCGGACACCTTCCGCTCGGTCTCCCGTGATCGGATCTTCGCCTTCTCGCGGGACTTGCGCACCGCGATGTTGTTCCGCTCCCGCCTCCGCCGGTACTCGTCCGAGGACTTGTCCACGTTCTTCTTGCCGCTCTTGTGGTGGTGGTGGTGGTTCTTCAGCTTGTGGTGGACCGGCGAAGGGGTGGTCGCGGCCGAGAGCCTACCCAGGGTGGGCAGGTAAGCTCCCCCTTGTCGCTGATCCGTAATGGGCGAGTAAGAGTAAATGCTGGAGCCGTTGGTGTAGGAGGATCTCTGGCTGCAACTGCTCAGGTCGACGTGATCCAGTGGTTCTCGCTTGATGGGGGCTGCTTCGGCCCCGTACTGTTGCTGCTGCTGGTCGCTGGATGTCTGCTGGGGCATGGGGTACCTCGGCGTGAAAGGGTGCTGCTGCTGCAACTGCTGGAAATTGATTCTCTGCTGCTTCTGGTGGTGCTCGGCGAGAATGTCGGTGAAGAGACTAGACGACTCGTCCAGCGAGCCGGCGTTGTGGCCACTGTCCGGCCCGATGATGTTCTGCAGGTCGAAAGAGAGCTCCGGCGAGTTGAGGTCGGACAGGTCCGGCACCGAGTTGTCGCACAGGTCGACCAGAAGTCGCTGCTGCTGCTGCTGTTTGGCGGCCAGTCCGGCAGTCAGCTTTGCCTTGAGGGGGTCGGCCGCTCCGGGGGGGAAGGCCGGGTCATACATGTGAGGGGAGCTCATGCTCTGGGCGTAGCATGGCGAGAGGTTGGTACGGCGATCCAGCTCGAACCAGGCGGGGGGTGGGACGGCCGTCGTGAAAGCCTCTTCGGTGTCTTGGACAAGAAGATAAATCCGCCAAACACCGAATCTTCCGGAAGAAGACGATAATCACTCGAACACCAACAAAGTCCTAGAAACGCATCTTCCACTTTCCAGAAAGAGGATAATCCGACTTGGTTTAGAAGTCCGCACCGAATCAACCACTTCCACTTTCAGCCGCGCGTAATCTTCGGAAAAGTCTCCCGCGAGTGTGCCCGTTTCGTTGTGTGCGAAACGAGTGTTGTGAGACACTTGTTGCTCTGACCGGAGACTAAGCTAGATATGACGCGAGAAGGGGAAAGGAACGATACGTAATACTTCCACCTTTACTCGCCACGCGCACGCGCACACCGCAGACAGGCAACAGGTTCCCTTCCTCTCCCCAAACGCACAACTTGTTGGATTCCGTTTTTTTTGGTGAAAGTTCTTTTTTTTTTCCTGAGTGACGAAATCGTGAGGTCTCTCGGAATTTTTTGAAAAAATTTGGGGGGAAATATGTAAATTATGAATGTTAGAGGGGCTCTTGTTGATTTAAAAATATGGTGGTTTTGTGGTGATCTAAATTTGGGTCAAGACGTCATTTCTAAAGGTTTTGATTGGACGTAAACGGATTTGCCTCCCGTGACGAAAAACGATAACAAATTCTTCGTTATCAGATGAGAAGAGAGCTTGAGGTAACTCGTAGCTGTCTATTAACTCAAAATTTATGGTTGATGTTAAAGATTCGTGCGGCCGATTTGAATTGTTTGTATTCGAAATATCTTTTTTAACAATCTAAAATCCTACCTGTAATTTAAAAAGAAAAAAAATTATTCAATGAAAAATTATTTAAGCGTACTGTATTTACTTTTTGGCTGATAAAAAGCAAGCTGCCATTGCGAAAATCTGAAATAAATTACACGAAAAGAACGGAAGCAGACGTATTGATTTTATCAATATTGAAATTTCAATATTTTATTTAAGGCGGCACATTGATTACTCAAAGTATAGTTATTACTTTAAAAGTAAAATATTGGGAAGAAGTCTCGATAATCAAATATCTTAGGTGACTAGAAAAATAAATTAGTTTTTAAAATCGGTGAAAATATTCGAATTCCAATTTTAGAACAACAAAAAGAATTTCGATGTGTTATTTTTTGAAAAATGTTATACAAAATACAATCTTAATTATTATATTTTTTTTTTTTTTTTTGAGAAATAATAATTCATTTGGTTTAAAAATTCATCAGCTTTCCTTTTTATTTTTCCTAATCTGAAATCTATTTATCGTCAGTTACTTAAACAACAATATAAAAAAAAAAATTAAAAAACAGAATATAATTTTTTTTTACATATAAAAACAAAACCCTCTCAGTAATTTATTTCTACACTTCCTTTTTCTTCCAAAATTCCCACCTCCCTTTATTCGAACTTAAATTTTCCTTGTTTAACCCTAATTTTGATTCTTCTATTGAATGCAACACCAAACAGTGTTTTGCCGACAAATTATACACATTCCAGACCATCACAGGCTATAATTTGAAGGAAAAAAAAAAGGAAAAAAAATGCGCCACCTTCAAATACTCCATTCAGCAAAACAAAAAAACAAATCCAACAATAAAAAACCTAAGTCAATTTTTTCCTTCTCTACTTTTTCGTTACCGCTTCTGAAGGTGGATCAGGCAACCCTACTTGGCGAATTGTTGGCTCCGCTTCTTGGCGAGATTGAGCGGAGTAGCGGTTCCGAGTCACGTGTTCCTGTTGACGCTGGATTTTACGTGCGTGGTATTGCGTCATACACACACGTGACTCGTGTCCCGCTAAGAAAGTCGAATGTCTTTTTTTTTTTTACCGTCGAAAAATGTGGTTTGTTTACTTTTCATTGGAATTATGATTGGAAGAGGAATTAATTTTTCATGTTGAGTTTGCATATAGGCTTCATAATCTGATGTATTTAAATCCTTTATCTTAACTTCGATTTTGTAGGTGTTTGGGTGTATATGTCGATGGCGGGGCAAATCTGCTAAGACATAATTAACCTCTTTGGCGTCATCCAATTCGGCTGAAACTTGGCAAATAGAATCGATGTCGATGACCATGCATTCTATCAAATTTTGGTAGTTGTCACTGTCACTAAAAGGTCTATTTTACGGAATACTAATGAACCAACTTGCCGCCATCCAATCGCGCTGAAATAGCATTTAACCGGTCATTGAAGAAACTCTTTCCTGCTGCCAAATTTGTTTTCATAAATAAATAAATACTATAAATGTTTTAATCAGAATAAATATAAGCTATTGGGATGTGAGTGCATAAATTCACATTCTTTTTGAATTTTGAAAGAATACATTTTGAAAAGTAGTTTATTTGCATATTTTGCTGATAGAGATGCTTTTAATATTTAAATTTAGATGCTAACACCAAGCACAAGCTGATAACAGAAACGGTGCTATATTAATTAATATAAAAATTGGCAATGCATATAAAGGATTTATATTAATTTTTTTTTCTTGGGGGGGGGGGGGTATATATTTTTTTTCTTTCTTTAAGTTGTGGGGTTCTTGATAAACATAGAAAGTCAATTTCTCTGACTGAACAATTTGTGAAATTGGTGATAATTGGGTTTTCTATCAAAAACTTTAAGCTCAGAAATCAAGAATGGTTGCCATGACAATGATTGACGAAAACGATTTAGAATAATGGTTATAAAATTCTAAATCACTTCAGTTTTTTTTTTTTTTTTGGCCAAAAATAATTTTATTTTTAAAAAAAAAAGTTTTTAATTGTACTTTTTTGTTTACATCAATGATTACATAATTTGTTTACATAAATTTACACTAAAATAGAAATTATCTTACTTACAGATTATGTCCATCTGTTTCTTACGAATATTTAAAATTAAAAATTTTACATTCTGTCGCCAATTTGGCGATTTTTTTTAAATAGTGAAAGTATCGTCACAATATTAAATTGGAGGGATTTCTGTTGTTTCTGATCTATCAATCTGATCGAGATAAAAAAAATTCAGGGACTCCTCCAGACGCGAATTTATCACTGAATTTTTACTCAAGTATATTTGCTGTTGAAAATTGAATAAATCTGAAAACATAGACTAAGACATAAACTTGAATTTCTGTAACAATTATTAACATTTTTTATTTGGTAATTTAATTATTCAATGAACTTTTTTTGTAATTTTCATACAATAGTTTTTAATGCTTTAAAACTTATTTTGGTCGAATTAAACTACCAAAAATTCTTTGAAAATATCCATGGCTTCTAAAATATTAATAAAGTATTTTGTATAGCACTATGAAAATTTTAAAAAGGCAATTATAAGCTTATCAGCAGGAAAACTTAAGTGTTTTTTTACCTACCGGTATAAAAGTATTTAATCACAAACGAAATTATTTAAAAAATTTGGAAATAGTTATTACATTTTCACAAGTTAAATCTTTAAAATAATAATATAATTATTATTATCATTTCAGATTTGAATGTTAAAAAAAAAAAAATTGAAAACCATTAAACCTCGAATTTTCCAGAAATAAAGTTTTCGATTTCACTACTGACAGTTTAGATGCGCCATCTATTGTAGAAAATATACACTACAAACTCAAACGTAATGTGAAGGGGATCCCTAACAACCCGTTGCAAGGTATTTGCATCGAAAAGCTGGCCAAAATTATTTTCGCTCCAGAATAGAGTTTAAATCAGGGTTCCTACTCTTATTGAAGAAAAAAAATTCAAGGACTTTCAAGGACCTTTTTAAGAAAATTCAAGGACCTTTTTTGGAACAGAGTGTCCGCAAAAAAATTATTTTGAAATCCCCTGATATTTCCCTGCGACATCCAATTTTTTCCCTGATTATAAATAAGTCATCAACAAAATATACATATACTGTAATTTTCAAATAAAAGAACATTCAAACTCACCATCATAAAAATAATTATGAATCACGTACTGTTTATCTTTACATCTTTATTGCGCAAACAGCAAATTGCTTCAAGCAGTGCAGTGTATTGCATAGTGTACCTGTACTGTGCACGTGCAATTATACTTTAAAATCCCCTTATTTTTTTCATTACAGTCTAATCTCAAGAAAAGAGACACTAGTTTTAAATTTCAGATTTAAAAAGCTGTTTTCTAAGTAAAATTTTAAAAGGAAAGACAAACCACAAATCATGTCAAAGTGGATGAAACATTCAACAAAATACTCTATATATTAACTATTTTTGTTTCTGAAAAATTATAATTTTAATAAAAATTTATAAAATCAATAATTACTTTAAAAACAATTTGCAATGTGAATTTTTTATGTTTTATGCCTCAAATAAAATTGGTAAAAATATTATACATCAATTTGGGTATTTAAAAAAAAACTGCCTTTAATTGTAGATGGAATTAGGGGAGTTAAACCATTTTCAGTTTGCATAATTTTGTTGTTCAAATTGTTCAATTTAATCACTTGCAATATTCTTTTTTGCTTAAGTTCAGCTGTTGCCACTGTTTAGATACAGTACCCAGGCAAAAATTTTACAAAATGAACACACTTTCATAATACAGTTAATTTTAAACAATTATAAATAAAAAAATATTGCTTTAACTTTTAAACTATTACTTATATCTATAGATAGAATGTAAGTCGCCAATAACTACTATTAAAACGGCTTAAACCTAAGTGAAAATTACAACTACTCCAATGTAAATATCGGTATAACGGCCACTATACCGGCGCAAATCACAGCAAATACATTAAACCAACAATTGGCAAAAATTGCCATACCGATTCAAGCAAAATGAACAGTAAGCAGGTTCCATGATTGTCAAACTTGAAGGCAAGCCCAACAAAATCGTAATGCAGATTTGTATCGATCTCAGGAATGATAGAAATTTCAATTAAAAGAAAAAGAGTTGAAACCGCGTTTTAGCTGAACTGTACTACCTCCGACAGGTGCCAATCTCTACAATAACGTCAGTAACTATTATATCGGAGTAAGGCCTGCGAAAATGAACATCACACAGCAACGTAATAATGGCGATAACGATGGCATTATTCACAGGAATAACGGCCATTTCATCAGCATAATGCTCAGCAAAACGGCTATCGCATGCCAACGTAAATAATTCCGACAGATAGAGGCTAAAACATTACAGAAAAATGAGGGGGAGAATAGTAATAGGAGAAGTCTGAACGTATGCAGGTTCCATGATTGTCAATAAATTTTAATCTCCGCGAAATCTATGGGAAAATTGTAGGAAAACTTTGATAAGCGGAAAAATAAAAAAAAATAAAAAAAGCGGACAAATATGAAATAAAAAAAAAATCCTTCCTTTTTTGATTCTTTCCACAGATTGGCGGAAGAAATCCCATACCTGCATTAAGGCAACAATCGGCAAAAATGACCATCACACCAACTTAAATATCAACGTTAGTACCCAATATATCGTTGGTATCGCTAAAACAGAGTCAATTATATCGACGTCACAATTTACAAAATTGACAATCACAACCGCAAATCTCGCCGATAGCGACAACTTTTGAGGTTCAAACCATCGGAATAGTGACTAAAAGGGACTAAAATGAACATCACAATGATGTAAATCTCGGTGATAGCTCCCGTCTTAGCAGCGTAAATCTCGGCAATAACAGCACTAACACCAGCGTAAAGTTCAATGAAACTAGCCACCACACACCAACATAAATAACAGAGATAGATGCTGACAATCTGCAAAAAAAGTTGTCAGTAAATCAGAAGTTTGGGGAAGTCTTGACGTATGCAGGTTTACTGGTTGTCAGACAAGCAAGTAAACCCAATAATATTGTAATGTAGGTTTGTATCGGTCTCAGGAATGATAGAAATTTCAGCCAAAAAAGAGCTGAAATGCATGTTTCAGCAGAACAGTACCATGGCTAACAGGTGCAATCTTTGATCACCATGAAAATGAGCAGCACGCAAGAATGTAATTCGCGGCCATAGCGCTCTCTAATAATCACGAAAATATCGGCCCTTTCATCACCGTAACGTTCAGAAAAATTACCAGATACCAACGTAAATAATGCCGATAGAGGCTATAACATAAGAGAAAAATGAAGGGGAAAGTAGTCATTCCATTGGCAATATCAATTTCTGCCGTTTTTTCGTTTTTAAAATTTTTTCTAATTTGTTTACAAATTGTTTTTGGTATTTTTGCTAGCAGTGCATCTTCAATTGTCAAAATTAAAAGACTCAGTTTATTTTTGGAAAATTTCCTGATTCCCTTAAACTTTTCACAAAATCCCTGATAATTCTTGAAATGCTGAATTCCCTGACTTTTCCCGATCTGTGGAAAAATCAAGGACCATGAAATTACATACTTTAGACACAAAAATATAAAACGGAGATTATTAGTGGTCACTTAAAAATTCAAGAACTTTCAAGGAACCCTGTTAAATGCGATAATTCTTTAATTTATTGAATAAACTAGAGAATTTTCTTCTTTAGATAAAAAAAATAAATTATTTTATTAAAAATATATATCTATATATTTAATAGGCAATACGTTTTTTGGGGTTAGTCCATCCGCCTAAACTGCTCAACCAATTTCAATGATCAAGGTGTCATTTTAAAGGAAATAAGCTGTAGATTTGCCAAAACGTGCCAAAATAATTTATTAACACTTCATTAATTAGTTAAATTTCAATATTTTTCATCATTAAGCTACTACAAAGCCTCAATGATTTTGAATATATGAATGGCAACATCCTTACGTATGTAAACAACAAACCGGTTGCTTATTTTAAAGCTCTTTTTAAACTCTTCGTTTCAAAGTTGATTTTTTCTGTTTTTCTGAAGCATTTTTGTATTAGAGTAATTATTATTTTGAAGTATTTCTATCCAGAAAATGCCTCGCGTTGGACGTCATTTTCTAACGGGGCGACGTGAACGAAACAATCACTCTCGGCGTAATACGTCTAATAATAGAAATTACAATGTTATCCTAAAGGATTGAGTTCAAAATCTATAAAGAATGTTAGAGCATGCGAATTATAACTTCCTTCTCTGTCGATAAACAAAAATCCACTCTTTCCTTAATACAACTACTCTTTAATTAAAATTTTACTATTATGTTTTCGTTAACTTGAATTTTCCGAGCGTAGTGAGGCGTTTGTCCAAGCGAGGCATTCAGGGGTTGGTGAGTTTAGCTCGCGTTGTTTTTTATCAGAATAAATAATAAAAGATATTGGGACTTCAATGTAAGGGCACAGCTAGTGAAGTTTTAAGTCAGAATGTTGGCGGATAGTATATTTAACTTTCTATTATGAAACTTGCAATTTGGGTGTTTTCTCTATTAGGCCTTACATTAAATTTATAAAAATTTGGTTACATTTTTTATGGCTGGCAAACCTATTCGAGCGCAGCGAGACGTTTGGGGGTTGGCGAGCGTTAGCGAGCAGGGGGCGAAGCCCCCTAGTATTTTTTTATTACACTAATATCATTATCATTGGATAATATTAATGAGTAATTTTATGCTAAACCATTCTGTACTTGACTTATCATTCATTTATGATTTATCGTTATGTATGTTCCATGTTTTTTTTTTGTTTTTTTTGTTTTTTTTTTAATTTCATTGCATTTTCAAAATGTGCGTTGAATTCATTATTAGTCTCATAATTATTTGGTATTTTAATATTGCTAGTTTTACACCAAATCATTTATCTTGGTTCTTCATCTGATGACTTGTTCGAAGATTTTATTCAGATTCTAATCTAGCTTTATTTTGTTTTGTTATAAAATACTCGAGAAAAAAACCAAGCTGCCGCATTCTTATGAAAGGCTTTAATCTTTTTAGGGAGTAAAATACATCTCATATTTATTATGAGCGGATCAGAACTCAATAGCAGTCTATTTTGCACATCTGTATTCCATTCTTTTCACGATATTTTTTTAAAATTAATTTAAGAAATATACCTTAAATGTGTATTCCTTACCTGCTCAACTTCTTATAATAATAATATCCCAGGCATTTTTATAACTATGGGACCATATAACAGCTTTTTATGCAATGTTGGAGTTATAGAGGATGCCGAGTGTACGACTGTATATAGAGTTTGGCTGTATCCATTGTGTTGTTAAAAATCCCTTTGTATCAGTTCTAGAACTACTAGATAGTATTTCAAAAATTATCTTCAATCAGTGAATCAAGTTGACATTATATCCCGCTGTTTCAGCAGTCAGACCATATCGTTGGAAAACCGTCAACTTGTACAACATTCATTACTGTTTCCAAATCTGTGTTTAGGTACTTCAATGGTGAAACCAATCTTGCTTCTGAACTCTTCTTGGATCTTACTTTTTTCTTCTTTAACTCTATTTTTGCCTTCTATTGTTCGAAGTTGCTACTTTTTAACCGGCCAGTTTGCACGTTAAATGAGGTAAGCTTTCAAGCAAACAAATTCATGCATGCAAAATATATAATCTGAAATGAAGGGCCTTTTCATCAATCGCCTGTGTTTTTGTCAAATCGTAAAAGTTTTTTGGATGTTGCACCTCGTATGTATGGTCAGTTTTCTGACACTAACAACACTACACACTTGGGAATCGACCATGGTAAAAGATAATGTTTGCTTAAGTTCTACACCTCTATCATCTTTTGCGATTTTGAGTGAACTGATTTTTGTTTGGATGTAAACTACCTCACGTTTTGTTATATTGATAGTCCCCCTAAGTGAAATGAAATATGATTGTTTGATAACAATACCAGAGCGATGAGTTGTACGGTTTTTATAAATGACTTTTTTCGCAGTTGTACTCCAAAGAAATCGTCAAGGCACCAGAGAACTTTGAAAAATATTGACGTCTGACTCTTCAGAATTTCGAAGTGTTAGTTTGTATTTCATTTGTAAGGATCTATCAACCACATTTCGTTATTAATTTTAATGACTTCCTCTCATTAAAACTAATTGTATTTCTGCATATTTATTCAGCCAAAGCATCTGCAACGGCGTTCTCAAAAAGAGAAGAGTAAAAATAATTTTTTACCAATATTTTTTTTTCTTAGATATCTTTTTAAGAATTCATACTATTTATAAGTGAACTTAATTTGAATGTACCCTTTGATTCTCATTATAAGATTAATTTCATTTCTATCTTAACTTCCTTTACAGGACTTTCAGTGGTAAACCAAAAAACTATCTAAAATATTCATTATAATTAAACTTTTTCTTCAAATTAGTAATTTTACAATCTTATAAGGCATTATTCAAATACCATACGTAATTTTCATTGTAAATTATCATAAATAACGATAAATAGGAAACAAAAGTGAATATTCTGCGAGTACGTCAAAATTACGTCATCTACGTCAACACTTGTAAAAACCGCGTCCTCAAAATCCGCAAAATGTTTTTAAGTTATAAGGATATATATGGTCTTTAAAATGGTATGAAAACCACTACTCAATACGACTCAATCGTATAGCAAAAACACTCTTGAAAATAAAATATTGCAAGAAAAATTAGTTGGGTATTGTGAGTGAACAAAATTTAAAATGCTCATTAAATTTAGATTAATTTAAATTTTAAGTGGTAAAATCTTTAATTATAGACCTTAAGAAGACACATATATCGTGTTCAAATAAAATTTGATGCAAAAAAGTTTAAAATTTTGCTTGTTAAAATATTGTGCTTGCGTTGGTAATAGAAAAAAGAAATGGACTCTTCGTACAAACATCAACTTTCAATTGACCGCTATGAAATTTAGGATCTCAGTTTAAAAAAATTTATACTGGGTTCGCTCTATACTTAATAAAGCATATATTGTTACGAATTTCTGTATATTTGTAAATATTTCGCACTATTAATTATGTAAAAAGGAAAATTCTATGTACACTTCGCATAAGACAGTGCAAGAGTTCTTTACTTCATTTTCCTGCAATGCGTCTCTTAAAGCTTGAAAACGAGTTTTACGGTGATAATGTTGGAAAACGAGTTTTACAAGAGGCAGGCTATTTAACATTATGGTTGATGTCAATCTCGCCAAGTTTGTGACGGTTTTGGCGACTACTTTTGGTCGCCAAATTTGGCGATCATTTGGAGAAATTTTCGGTCCCTATGTACATATATAGGGCTTTTCGACTACGATCTGGAAAATCCTCCAAATTTCTATCTCTAGAAGATTCACGAAGGATTGACTTTCCTATATAAAGCCGGCTGTGAGTTGAGTTAGTTGAGTTATCTAGTTAGTTGTCTCCCAAAGAGCATTCAGAGTCTTGTGCGACGATTTCAGCAGTTGTGTATCTAGCTTTTAACTGCTGTTTGAGCTCCATTATTGTGTAAAGAGCTGTATTGAATCTATTAGAACGGAAAGTTCTGGAGTTGTAAAAGAATCTGTGAAGAGTTATATCGGAATAAATTTCTGTAAGTTTTTATCTGCTTTGGCTTCAAATCTTTCGAACCCATCCACGCAACAATATGTGCAAAAATTCAAGTGTCTAGTTGTAATTTTGAAAAATCGAGTTTTGGCCAGCTTTTAGAGGCATATACCCCAGTGTGCGGTGTCTTGCTTATGATTGAATAAGACAATTAATAATCATAAATAATTTCGAAATAATACGTTTATAATCCACCATAATTCAGGCATAGTTTGTCCACCGAAAGTTGATATTAAGTCTAAGAAAATTTGAAATAAATAACGGATTTTTAAATCTCCTTAGCATCAAAAAACCATTACGTATCAGTTTGGGTCTACTTAGGCCCAATGTGAAATGCCGTTTAAAAGAAATGTAAAAATATAGATGTTTCCTTTTTTCAAACACAGTTATAGTGTTTCATTACTAAATCCCTTGTATTTAAAGCCCCATAAAAATAAGGAAAAATCAGCCAGATATGATGTTTGTCCATTTACCTAAAATATTACTCCTTCTGAAATTGAATTTTAAACAAACAAATAATATAACCCATAAAAACAAAGATTAAAAAAAAACGATTGTCAATTTTTATATTCATTAGCACAGCGCCGATATCAAAAACATTTCTATCAGCAAAATATGCGGCCAACTGCGTTTCAAAATTTATTTATTAAAAATGAACGTGAATTTATGCTCTCACGTACAAATATCATTGATTTATTCTGATTTAAGTAATGTTATTATTAATTAATTAAAAAAAAAAAAAGTTTTGACAACAGGAAAGAGTTTCAACAGTTATTACTTCAATACAATCGGTTAATGGCTATTTTAGTGCAATTGATGGAGCACGGCAAGTTGGTTTATTAGTATTCCGTAAAAACGACCTTTTAGTGACAGTAACAGTCCCAAAATTTGATAGAATGCATTGTCATCGACATCGAACCTACCTGCCAAGTTTCAGTTTGATTGGATGACGGCAAGGCCTCCACAGATTCCGTTCCTATCGACAAGCAAACACACAAAATCGAAATTAATGTAAAGGATGGATAAAAAAAAAATCATATTAATCTAAACTAGGGGTGTGGAACATCGCACAACTTACAATTACACTATAGTACTGACGTGGGCATGTGTCATTTACCATTTTTTATATTTTCATCATTAAATTAGCAAAAGTGATAATTCTTATATTATCCTTTCTTATAAGTGAAACTGGGAATAGAAAAAAAAAACGATCGTTAATGAGATATGCTCAAGAAAAGAGAACTCTGTGGTAAAGGCATTCGCTTTTCAACATTTTACGCCATTAAAGCATTTTTACGGGAATTTCGGAAGTGGGGAAGTTTAGAAAACCTTAAGAGGCATTACCACGGCGATTTTGAACAAAATCATTAGGGCCATTTTTTTAGCAATTACTGAAAAACATGATTTTTTCAATTTTAGCTACCTTATGCGCATGCGCGATTTTAAAGAAAACCTTAATGGTAGGTTCCTGGGCCATCACCAACTCGTACACAAAATTTGAACAACATAGGTCAATTAGTTCGGAACTTATGCTCATGTACACAAAGACACATACACACACAGACAAACATTTTTTCGATATCACTTTTTTGAGATCCAAAACGTGGAAAAATGAAAAAAAAAAATCGATTTATTTTTTTATTTTTGACAGAATACTATACTTTACTTACCCTATGTATACATATGTGTAATTGAAAATAAAAAATCGTAATTGAAAAAAAAAATATTTTTAAAAGTATTCTAATTAAGCCGTTAAGGTACGGAATACTAAAGTAAGGTTAGAAAAATAAAATATACAGATACTAGCTGAATACCCGTGCTGCGCTACGAAATTTTACCATTAGCATTTTAGCCATCAAAAGACATTCATGTATTCTACACTTCAGACGTTTGCTCCCATTTCGATCCCGACAAATTGATTTATCAAAATAGGAACTTTCCTTTATTGACATTTTAAACGAAATTTATAATTGAATTATTAAAGACATTTGAATATCCCTCGTTTAGAACGTATAACTCCCTTCGGACCCTTTTTAATTACGTAATCGAAATTGCAGTAGTTTATTGTGTTTATGTTTGCTCTTAGTTCTAAATTTCAAAGCAGTAGCTGTATTGGAAGTGATACATTAAGATAATCCTCGTATAGTTTCAATATTGCGTCGACTTTTCATCCCTTAAAAATTCGTTAATCGGTATTGGAATAACTAATTTTTTTTTACATTTGCCCTTTTAACATTTGCACCAAATATCAGAATTATGACTACATTGGAACTGGAACATTCGGATATCCCTCGTTTGGAACATTTAACCGCTTTTCGACCCCTTAAAGTTGGTTAATCTAGAACGGAATAGCTTAGTTTTTCTATGATTATCTTTTTTGACCATTTGTACCAACTTTCAGAGTTGTGACAATATGGGAAGTAAGACACTCGAATATCCCTCGTTTGTAACTTTTAACCACTTTTCGACCCCTTAAAGTGGGTTATTTGAGATCGGAATAGCTTACTTTTTCTATGTTTACCATTGTAGATATTTGTACCAATTTTCAGAGTTGTGACCATATGGGAAGTGGTACATTCGAATATTCCTCGTTTGGAACGTTTAACCCCTTTTCCACCCCTTAAAGTGGGTTAATAGAGATCGGAATAGCTTACTTTTTCTACGTTTGTCTTTATTGATATTCGCACCAATTTTTAGAGTTGTGACGAAATGGGAAGTAGGATATTGGAATATCCTTTGTTTGGAACGTTTAACCCCTTTTCGACCCCTTAAAGTGGGTTATTTGAGATCGGAATAGCTTACTTTTTCTATGTTTACCATTGTAGATATTTGTACCAATTTTCAAAATAGTGGACATGTGGGAAGTGGGAGAATTAGTGATGAGTGAGTGAGTCAGTGAATGAGTGAGGGCTTTGCCTTATATATATAGAGATTTACTGCCTTTTCAGTTTGAACACTATTTCCTTAATGTATTTTTTTTTTTTTTAAATTTAATTTTAGTATTTTATGTTACTTTATGGGAATGGTTGAATTTATTTGTTTTATATTTTCTTTTTCAAACAATACACCACTTAATTAGACTTCAATTGTTATAACCTTTAATTAAAATAATGCCAAGTATTAAAGGTACTGTTACACTCAACAAAGACCTATGATCTAACAATGAGCACTAATTTCTTCTTTGTGGTAAAAAAGACAAACTCAGTTGTAGACTAAAGTTATCTGTCATTTGAATCAGTGAGATTTTGTTTGCGCTTGTGTGAAAATCGTTGTTGATTTATTGAAAGTTACTGTTGAGTTACTGACGAAACTATTGAAAGTTGCTGACGTTACTGTTACTTGTTGAAAGTGAGATATGGATTGCGAGGAGATGGAGTGGGAACACAGTTGTCCCTTTTGGGAGGTAGATGTGATCCTGGAGCCAGAGGAGCCCATGGAGTGGTTGTCTAGTTCGCTAGAAGTGGAGGAGGTGGTGGAGGAGGAGAAGGAGGTGGTGGAAGAGGAGGTGGTGGAAGAGGAGGTGGAAGAGGATAACCATCATTTGGACTTTTTTCGCCTCCTCTTGCACTGTCACCTTAAACTCCTGGGTTCCTCTGGTGAGGGGTCACAAGTAGAGTAGGCGGTGAAAGTGAAAAAAACAACATCATGTGGGTGGGTTGGGCGGCGTAAAAAGGATTGTTCAATTCGATCTCCAAAGTGCGTAGGTTGGAGTATAGCACTCCAACTCCTCAATACAATCCTTTAACAGGTCTCAATTAATAGCATATGGATATACGACAAAATCATATGACCAGAAGAAATAAGTCTTCAAATACAATGAGACAGAGAATAGACTGAAATGTGGCCGGAAAAATGTCTTTTGAAATCGTCGTGGCATTTTCACTTGCTCAACCGTATTGAAGAAGAATAAAGTTTAGAAAGCGATACCTAAATAAGACCACGACCCCAAGTGGCCCAACTGGATCAGTCGATGAACAACAACTGCACCCAGAAGCTTCGAATTCTTCATTGTCACGAACTCCGAAAATAGAAGAAGGTTTGACGGTGCAATATGATGATGAAAACTGGACAGAATGCATGGAGACATTCTTACTTAAGGGATGATGTGATATTTCTAATAATGACGAGAATGAAGATGATATACGCTTGTTAACTCTGAAACAGACAGAAGTAAATCCTTATTGCTCAAGAACAGCTATTTGAAAGCTGTGTCTCCTTAAGAAAGTGAAATAAAAGAGTGAAATGAATCAATTGATGAACAACAACTGCAGTTAGAAGCTTCGACATTCATTACTGCAAAATCTTAATACGAAAGAGGGTTTGACTGTAGATTACGATGATGAAAATTTTTCACAGCTAGGACGCATTCAGACGTTCTTACTACAGACTTCGACTGGATGATGGGAGCTACTTTACTTCTGAGAGCAACGAGAATGAAGATGACATTCGTCACTTCGATTAATGGAATTTCTCTTTTCATGATTTAAAGTTAACCTTTTCAAGGAAGACTCTGAACAACAAACAAGTTGTGTGAGCATCTTACGCCCTATCTGTAGAAGCTCACAGAAGTACTGCTCATGCGGAGCAATGTAAATATTGTATATAGTTTGTTTGAATATTTTATGTGTTGCTTATATTTTGCCTCAACTTCATTAACAGTTATATATTTTTTGGTCTTTCAATAAACAAGATGAAATAATTGTATTTGTTTATGTTTTATTTCTTGATGAGTATATTATTACTACTTGATAGGATTCTTTTAATTTAATGAAAAGTCTCCATATTGTGTCGAAGTATGTATTCATTAAGAAGTCAAATATATTTTAAATAACTAAATCTTTAACTTTTTAAGTGGGTTGCGAGGTGTTAAATTACATAAATCATTATAAGATGAAATGTAAATGTGTTCCGGATAATATAACTTTGCATAATTAAAATAACGAAATTTAAAAGTAGTTTAAAAATTTATAAAGAAGATCTTCATCAAAAGAAGTGTCTCTTATGTTACACTAGCTGAATACCCGTGCTGCGCTACGAAATGTTACCATTAGCTTTTTAGCGATCAAAAGACATTCATGTATTCTACACTTCAGACGTTTGCTCCCATTTCGATCCCTACAAATTGATTTATCAAAATAGGAATTTTCCTTTGTTGACATTTTAAACGAAATTTATAATAATGAATAATAAATTGGAATAGTTTATTGTGTTTATGTTTGCTCTTAGTTCTAAATTTCAAAGTAGTAGCTGTATTGGAATTGAGACATTAAGTTAATCCTCGTATAGTTTCAATGTTGAGTCGACTTTTCATCCCTTAAAAATTCGTTAATCGATATTGGAATGACTTACTTTTTTAACATTTGCCCTTTTAACATTCGCATCAAATATCAGAAATATGACTACATTGGAAGAGGAACATTCGGATATCCCTCGTTTGGAACATTTAACCCTTTTCGACCCCTTAAAGTTGGTTAATCGAGAACGGAATAGCTTACTTTTTCTATGTTTAATCTTTTTTGACATTTGTACCAATTTTCCGAGTTGTGACCAAATGGGAAGTGGGACATTCGAATATCCCTAGTTTGGAACGTTTAACGCCTTTTGCAAACCTTAAGTGCGTTAATCGAGATCGGAATGGCTTAATTTTTCTACGTTTATCTTTTTTGACATTCCTACCAATTTTCAGAGTTGTGACTGTATGGGAAGTGGGATATTCGAGTTTAGAATGTTTAACCCTTTTTCCACCTCTTAAAGTAGGTTAATCAAGCTCGGAATAACTTAACTTTTCTATGTTTGTCTTTGTTGATATTTTTACCAATTTTTAGAGTTGTGACCATATGGGAAGTGGTACATTCGAATATTCCTCGTTTGGAACGTTTAACCCCTTTTCCACCCCTTCATCCACTCGAGATCGAAATAGCTTACTTTTTCTACTTTTGTCTTTATTGATATTCACACCAGTTTTCAGAGTTGTGACAATATGAGAAGTAAGACATTCGAATATATCGCTCGTTTGGAACGTTTAACCCCTTTTCGATCTCTTAAAGGGGGTTAATCGAGATCGGAATAGCTTAATTTTTCTATGTTTGCCTATGCCGACATTTGCACCAATTTTCAGAGTTGTGGACATGAGGGAAGTGGTACATTTGAATATTCCTCGTTTGGAACGTTTAACCCCTTTTCGACCCCTTAAAGTGGGTTGATCGAGATCGGATTAGCATGCTTTTTCTATGTTTATCTTTATTGATATTCACACCAATTTTTAGAGTTGTGACGAAATGAGAAGTAGGACATTCGAATGTCCCTCGTTTGGAACGTTTAACCCCTTTTCGACCCCTTAAAGTGGGTTAATCGAGATCGGAATAGCTTACATTTTCTATTTTTACCATTGTTGACATTTGTGCCGCTTTTCAGAGTTGTGACTATGTGGGAAGTGGGAGAATTAGTGATGAGTGAGTCAGTGAGTGAATAAGTGAGGGCTTTGCCTTATATATAGAGAGACTAGCTGAATACCCGTGCTGCGCTACGAAATTTTACCATTAGCATTTTAGTGATCAAAAGACATTCATGTATTCTACACTTCAGACGTTTGCTCCCATTTCGATCCCGACAAATTGATTTATCAAAATAGGAACTTTCCTTTGTTGACATTTTAAACGAAATTTATAATTGTGAATAGTAAACTGGAATAGTTTATTGTGTTTATGTTTGCTCTTAGTTCTAAATTTCAAAGTAGTAGCTGTATTGGAATTAAGTTAATTAGACATTAAGTTAATCCTCATATAGTTTCAATGTTGCGTCGTCTTTTCATCCCTTAAAAATTCGTTAATCGATATTGGAATGACTTATTTTTTTAACATTTGCAAAAAAATATCAGAAAAATGACTACACTGGAAGAGGAACATTCGGATATCAATCGTTTGGAACATTTAACCCCTTTTCGACCCCTTAAAGTTGGTTAATCGAGAACAGAATAGCTTACTTTTTCTATGTTTAATCTTTTTTGACATTTGTACCAAATTTCCGAGTTGTGACCATATGAAAAGTGGTACATTCGAATATTCCTCGTTTGGAACGTTTAACCCCTTTTCCACCCCTTGATCCACCCGAGATCGGAATAGTTTACTTTTTCTGCGTTTATCTTTATTGATATTCACACCAGTTTTCAGAATTGTGAAAATATGAGAAGTAGGACATTCGAATATATCGCTCGTTTGGAACGTTTAACACCTTTTTGACCTCTTAAAGTGGGTTAATCGAGATCGGAATAGCTTACTTTTTCTATGTTTACCATTGTTGACATTTATACCAATTTTTTGAGTTTTGACCATATGGGAAGTGGTACATTCGAATATCCCTCGTTTGGAACGTTTAACCCCTTTTTGACCTCTTAGAGTGGGTAAATAGAGATCGGAATAGCTTACTTTTTATACGTTTGTTTTTGTTGATACTTGCACCAGATTTCAGAGCTGTGACGAAAGGGGAAGTAGGACATTCGAATATCCCTCGTTTGGAACGTTTAACCCCTGTTCCACCCCTTAAAGTGGGTTAATCGAGATCGAAATAGCTTACTTTTTCTATGTTTACTATTGTTAATATTTGTACCATTTTTTAGAGTTGTGACCAAATGGGAAGTAGGATATTCGAATGTCCCCCGTTTGGAACGTTTAACCTCTTTTCGACCCCTTAAAGTGGGTTAATCGAGATCGGAATAGTTTACTTTTTCTATATTTACCATTGTTGATATTTGTGCCAATTTTCAGAGTTGTGACTATGTGGGAAGTAGGATTTTCGAATGTCCCCAGTTTGGAACGTTTAACCCCTTTTCTACCCCTTAAAGTGGGTTAATCGAGATCGGAATAGTTTACTTTTTCTATTTTTACCATTGTTGATATTTGTGCCGATTTTCAGAGTTGTGACCAAATGGGAAGTATTATTTTCGAATGTCCCCCGTTTGGAACGTTTAACCCCTTTTCGACCCCTTAAAGTGGGTTAATCGAGATCGGAATAGTTTACTTTTTCTATTTTTACCATTGTTGATATTTGTGCCGATTTTCAGAGTTGTGACCAAATGGAAAGTATTATTTTCGAATGTCCCCAGTTTGGAACGTTTAACCCCTTTTCGACCCCTTAAAGTGGGTTAATCGAGATCGGAATAGTTTACTTTTTCTATTTTTACCATTGTTGATATTTGTGCCGATTTTCAGAGTTGTGACTATGTGGGAAGTTGGAGAATTAGTGATTAGTGAGTGAGGGCTTTGCCTTATATATATAGAGATTTAAAAATTCTTTTACCAAAATTACAATAATATTTGGCTATCAAATAAAAAAACCGCGTTCCTTAAATGAAACCACATTTTTACATTGCCATTGTATTTTATTGTTGCCAAATAATCTCATTTGCACGCAAAGTTCAATACTAAATAATATAACCCATAAAAACAAAGTTTTAAATATAAAACTTTTTTATGCATTGCCAATTTTTATATTCATTAACATATAGCTCCGTTTCTGTAGTCAGCTTTGCGCTTAGAATTTGCTTCTAATTTCAAATATTAAAAACATACTTTTAGCAAAATACGGGGTAAACTACTTTTCAAACTTTATTCATTAAAAATGACTGTGAATGTATGCACTCACATCCAAATATCTTTCATTTATTCTGATTAAAACAATTTTATTATTTATTAAAGAAATTTTGGTAACACGAAAGAGTTCCTTCAATGATCGGTTAAATGCTATTTCAGGGCGATTGGATGACGTTAAGTTGGTTTATTAGTATTCTGTATAAGTGACCTTCTAGAGACAGTGACATCCGCCAAAATTTCAGAGCATGCATTGTCATCGATATCGAATTTTTATATGCATTGTAGATTTCGATATTCATAAACATAGCGCCGAATCTGATTTTAAATGTTTGAAATATTAGGGGGCTCCGCGCCTGCTCGCTAATGCTCGCCCACCCCCGAACTCGCTCGGGATGTACAGACCCCCTACCTTGGCTGCGTATTGATTACACCAAAGAAATAGAATAGCTGGGGATTTTTAACGCAATTCCTGTGATTCACTCGTGAATTGGGGCCTTTTGGTTTGCCACTCTACCTTCATGTTGTTGATGTTATTGAAATATGAATGACAACTTCGATTAATATTTACATGTCTTTAACCGTTACCAGAGAGTTTTGCATTATTCCGCCCCCTCGGGTCCAACGTAGAAATCGAGTAGGTAATTGACATTTTCGATTACCTTCGAGATGAAAAATTGAAAACGGAAATAATAAAATGTTTCAAAAAGCACAATTAACACTAAAACAAAACTCATAAATTAAACTCAAAAGAAATATTGGTACACAAGCAGTAACAGACCCTAATTGCGACTTTTTGCTTGGCGACTATAAGAAAGCACAATAGAAATAATTTTTTTAATATTAACGAACACGCATTTAATCTAACACTCAGAAAATAAAAAAAAAATCATTGGCGTTACAAGAGGTCAACAAAAATTAAAATACTTTTGTATACACACAAAAAATATATTGAGATCGTTCGTTTAAAATTCCCGTTACTTACAAATTATTTGAAATGAGATGAAAATATCTTAACGAACACATATCAACAAATTAACTCAATAACAGAGCCCCTATATTGAAGAGATCCCACAAGAACTACTCCCTTTCACTGTTATAATACATGACTTGCAGTCGTTTTAGTAAATTATAGCAAATTAGTGGTTAGCTGTATTACTTTAGTTTCGAATCTCCCTATCTATACTAATAAAACAAGCTGTCTGTCTGTGGATCTATAGAAACCTACTTAAAATTGGAGTAGAGCTCTGAAATGTTCAGCACAAGTAGTTTTGGCCTTCTAATTGTATAAATGATAAACAGAATGTTAAAATTTTAATTAGTTCTTTTTTAATTAATTAATAAATATGTAACAAAACGATATTTAATAGGGCTATAGCTCTGAAATTTTCAACATAAGTAGTTTTGGCCTTTTAAGCGGACTTTTAAAAATTAGAATTTAAATTTTTATTTTGTTCTTTTGTAATTAATTTTTTTAATTAATTAATAAACATTTCACAAAACGACTACGAATAGGGCTACAGCTCTGAAATTTTTAACATAAGTAGTTTTGGCCTTCTAATTGGACTTTTGAAAAACAGAATTTTAAATTTTTATTTAGTTATTTTTTAATTAATTTTTTAATTAATTAATCAATTAATTAATTAATTAATTAATTAATTAAAATTAATAAAAATTTTTAACATAAGTATTAATTAATTAATTAATTAATACTTATGTTAAAATTAATTAATTAATTAATTAATTAATTAATATTTTACAAAACGATTTCTAATAGGGCTACAGCTCTAAAATTTTCAACTTAAGTAGTTTTGGCCCTCTAATAACGATTTTAAATAGGGCTACAGCTTTGAAATTTTCAACATAAAATAGTCGTGGCTTTCTAATTAGATTTTTGAAAAACAGAATTCAATTTTTTTTTTTTTAATTAGCAAATATTTTACAAAACGATTTGTAACTAGGCTACATTTCTGAAATTTTCAACACAAGTAGTTTTGGCCTTCTAATTGGACTGACAAAAAGAATGTTAAAATTTTAATTTGCTTTTTAATTAATTTTTTTCACAAAAAGTGACTTCGAATAGGCGTAGATCTCTGAAAGTTTCAACATAAGTAGTTATAGCCTCTAATTTTGCTTTCCACAAAAAAGTGGTAAAATAATCTTAAAGGGGTATTGTATTATTGTATTAACGGGGAATTTTTATTTTTTTTCTTGACAAGAGATAGGCTTCCAGTATTAAGTCTTTACGTAGCAATTAGATTTTAGTGAGTAAGGCGAGCCTATGCTTGCTCAGCAATGAAGCTTTTAACGAGTGAAATAAGCCTGTGTTTATGAACTTTTCAGCGAACGAAGCCAGCTCGATTTTGCATAGCGATGAACCTTCCTGCGAGCGAATCGCCAAAAACTGGGTCCTATATTCGAATGACAGATTTCCGCAACGCGAGGCCTCACATCTAGCTAAAATATTGCACATGTGAAAATTTCGTAGCGAAGCACAGGTATTTAGCTAGTATTAAATAAAAAGTAAGGAACCGGTGTGTTGTCACTAAAGTATCTCTTTACCTGATGCAAGGAGAACTGTGAAATTTTTAACACAAGCAGATTTTCTCTCTAGCTAGCCATGTATTATCGCAAAATGGCGAAATTTTAATTATTATTATTATTATTTAAATAGTACACCCATCCTCAAATCAATAAAAAGCATTTGTCGATCAAAATTGAACGTGGATTGCTAACTAAATGGCAAAAAACCCAAAAATCGTTAAAAATAGAACCACAAAACAAAATCAAACGTTAGAAAGTAACCAATCGCAAGTGTATGAGATATTTAGCTCCGAGTAAAGTAAAAAAGAAAAATCGACAAAAAAATTAAAAAAATTTTATGTGAATCTCATAAAATTTTAACTTATAAAAACTAACCTAATAGAAACCGCTAGCAATACAATGAACCCAAGACAATCCCTCATCTGAAAATAAAACAATTGATGTTGAATTAAAAAAAAAAAAACTCCTAATGGATTTAGAAAACGTTAATTTATGACGTAACAAAAAGCAGTCAGCTGATTTTAGATTTCGACAAACGATAAACACTGAAATAATGAAGAAAATATAAGTCCCGCAGTTTGCCAAATTTGAAAAATGGAACAAAAGCAGTATAGGATCCCTTTGGCGATTTTTCCCGGTTTGAACTGGTCGGATTGGAAACAATCAAAGTTTCGTCGAAGATTATTGAAATTCTCATTATACCACTTTGGCGACTTTTTTCTGTTTGAACTGGTCGGATTGCAAACAATAGCCAACAATTGAGTGGCATTACGGAAGGCATTTGTGAATAAAAATTCATCTTTAGCCAAACCAAGAGGTGTATTTGAAGCAGCTGAAGTCGTGGTGGTAGTTTGTGAAACTGGAATTCCAGATCTCTTCGATCAATTGAAGACGTTTGTGTTTATTGAAAAATATTAATTACAATTTCGAAAACCATTTATATGACGTTAAACCACTTATAAGAATGAAGCATGTGAAAAATATTTTCGCTCTTGAATAATAAAAATTCATAATTAACATTCACACAAAAACCATTGTTATCTAAAAAACCAAATAAGAGACCCCATTTGCACATCCTCGATCAATTGAAGACGCTGAGCTTATTGAAAAATATTAATGACACTTTCAAATACCATTTATATGCCTTCAACCAGATAATTTTGCATTATTCCCCCTTCCCCACTGACACATGTTGCACGTACAACAATGAAACAAGTGAAAAAGATTTTCAATCTCGAATAATAAGAATTCATGATCAGGGTGGCCACCAAAATCAGGAAAAAGTTAACTGACAGATTTCTAAATAATTTCCTGATTTGAAGGGAAATTTTTTCTAACATCCACAATTTTTCCCAATGTGTAGACACCCTGATAAAATAGAACATGTAGGCTAAACAGATAATATGGTAATTTTTAAAAAATAGTTTTAGCAGTAATGAAAAGTTTAAATTATTCTGTACAATAAGTCTTTGGATGCCAAAGGTGGTTATGCTACCAAATGCGCTCACTGCGCAAACAAGGAGATCGCTGTGCAATCTTCGAAGGGGGCTACGCCTTAAAAATTCATAATAAAGAATAGAATTAACACAAAAACCAAAAGAAATATTTGCCTTTAACCGCAACAATTAAATGAAACAAAAACAATTATCGTTAACACGAAAACCAAAGTCATAAAAGAAACGCCAAAGAAATATTGGTACAGAAGCAATAAGAATATTGTGTAGGGAGGGGGGGGGGGGAATGCAAACCAGAGGCACCAGGGATGGCTCAAGGTAAGTTTTGCACCTGTACAAAAAAAAAATTATGGCTCCCTCACCCCCCCCCCCCCAAAAAAAAAAAATTTGGACAAAATCCCGCAAATTTTTTAATACATTAGCCACAGAACAATTTTGATTTCTCCATAAATTGCACTATAATTTAGTGTACCTTTTTTTCTAAGTGTTAATAAAGCTTGCATAGTAAATTAAATTTACTACATTAATAAATTAAAGTTACACACACTGCCTAATTGAGTTGTATTATAGCAGATTGGAATCATTGCTTCCAAAAAAAGATTTATGAATATAATCGTCATTTTAATACTGTTTTAGAACTGTATTAAAATGTGTGGAGTTACTTTAATTGCAGACAAACTTTCGTAAAACGAACGAACAGAAACAATTTTCTTTTATTTTGACTTTTTATATCTACATATTATTGCATTAAAAAATTACTATAATATTTATTTTTCAGATTTTTTAGGATTTTACTCAAACTTTATTTTTAAATAATAATTTTACAAGGCAATTACCTTTTTTATAATTTTAATTATTAAAGGCTGACCAAGTCTAAATTAACAAATAATAACATTATATATTGTTGCGTGGACGGGTTCGAAAGGTTTGAAGCCAAAGCAGATCAAAAGTTGCAGAAATTTATTCCAATATAACTCTTCTCAGATTCTCTTACAATTCCAGAACTTCTCGTTCTAGTAGACACAATACAGCTCTTTTTCACAACAATAGACCACAAAACAGCAGTTAAAAACTTGACAACACAACTGCTAAATCGCCGCAAAAGACAATGCAATACAGTTCGCTTTAGAACTACTCGGAATGTTCACTGAGACTCAGTAATTCCAGTCAACTAATGGACTCAATTAACAACTAGTTCAGTGACTCAAAATCAACTAACTTCCTCACTCTCTTGGTCAGCCTTATATAGGACAGGTGAATCTTCTAGAGGTAGATATTTGGAGAACTTTCCAGATCGTAGTCGAAAAGTCCTATACATGTACATGGGGACCGAAAATGTCACCAAATGGTCGCCAAGTTTGGCAACATTTGGCGATTTCTCGCCAAATTTGACGACAAAAATTAGTCGCCAACTTGGCTCTATCTCGCCAATTTGGCAAGATTGCCATTACCATAATGTTAAATGCCCTGCTCCTTAAAACTCGCTTCCCAGAGTTACCTCTGTAAAACTCGTAATCAAACATCAAGACCCATATTGCCGGGAAGCCAACTTAAGACGAACTATTGCACTGCCTTATGCAAAATGTACATAAATTTTCCTATTTACAAAATTAACACTACGAAATATTTACAAATATACAAAAATTCGTAACAATATGAATGCATTTCTTCAAATTAAAATGTCAATTAACTGCGGAGCATAAGGAATATCGAAAAATAAATAAAAATACTTAATTTATAAACATAAGTCGTTTTTAACTATTTGATTTTGAATACATTTCTTGCTAATATTTCAATTATAAAAGCAAAACCTGGTTTTTAAAGCAATTTCAAACAAAACCGTATTAAATTATGACATTAAAAAGGAAATAACTTGCTTAGAATGACACCTTATTTTTAAACATTCGATTTTACTCTTACCCTTCAATTCATGCTCATTTACGTGCTAAATGTATTAGCACCATCCGTTTTTGTGTGTGGCATTATATTAGACACGGGCCGCCTTTAGAAACTACCGGCCTAGTGATATCTACGCAAACTTTGTATGTCAGATTTTTTTTTTTTTTAAGTTTAAGATTTTTCATTATTAACAACCAGTTCTAAATATTCGATTTGGCTATATTTCATTTACATTTTGCATAGAAGATGTTATAGAAATTTTGATTGCATAGAATTTTGTATTTCATTACATAAAAACTATTTATAGTATCATTCGCAAATATTTTCAATATTTGTCAAAATACGCATCCAAAATAAAATACAAGATGAAGTTGAGAGTAAAAGAAAGTTAATTATTAAAAAACTATCTAAAACGGATAAGAGAACCACACAAAATTAATTTTATAATTAATTTTTTTTGCCTTTTTCTCCTATAAGCGTGGCAGTATGGTCCTATGCAAATGCAATGGCTGTTCACTTACACGTAAAAATGGACATATATCACTCGCTCACAAATCGAAATTTGAGCAGATGAAATTCCAACATCAAGAATTTGTTCCGGGGTTAATGATACTTATAGTTTCAGTCAAGTGAAAACTGTGAAAATCCAGCAGCGAAATGATTGAAGAACTTTAGTTTTTAAAAAAATCAAAATTGGTAAAAAAAAATAAAAAAATTGGCGCCCTGTGCGGTTGCACAGTTTGCACGGCCCTTAAGCCGCCCCTGAAAGGCACCAATTCAATAAACACTCCTAATTAACAATAGAAGTCACACAAAAACGAAACTGAACATTCACACAAAAACCATTGTTATCTAAAAAACAAATAGGGGACCCCATTTGCACATCCTCGATCAATTGAAGACGCTGAGCTTATTGAAAAATATTAATGACACTTTCGAATACCATTTATATGCCTTCAACCAGAAAATTTAGCATTATTCCCCTCCTCCTCAGGGGCATATTTTGCACGTACAGCAAAAACTTCCTCAAATTAATCCCAAATAGATATTACCTAAACCTATTTTAGGAAGGCGATTTAATTCTTGTTCAAAAATAATAACTATGATTACAAATAGTATTTTTTAGTAATAAAAATGCAAAAACTGAACATAGTGTAAGACACCCTCTCAGAGTATTCTTAAAAAATTGCACTCAAAAGAACATTATGTAATACTAACATGCATAAAGGCTTACTTAAAAAAAAACATAACTAACTAATATATTAAAAACACAAGCCAACAATATATTACCCAGAAAATATAGAACTAAAAACAAATATAGAACAAGATATATAACGCTACAAAAATTGCACTTACACAAACCAACTAAATTGTTGTTTGCAAAAATAGGTTACTCGGACCAGAGAATATATTTTTGTTAGTAGAACGAAATTCTGGAATATTCTTCCCAAAAATTAAAACCACACGTGATATTGGCCGAGGCCGATTTTAAAATAACTGATCGTTGCCGAATAAAAAAATACAAAAGAACCCAAGGACTTTTTGAGGTTATGCAAACTTTTAAAGTGTGTTGTTAAAAAAACTAATTAAAAAATCAACCAAGTAAATGATGATAATCAGATTTTTAGCAGAAAGTCAATTAAAAGTATTAATGAGCTTTATACATCGTACTTGGAATTTATGCATTATAACATGTAAAAATTTGATCATAATTCTCCCACCCTCACTCACGCACCTGCTCAAAAACGGGGAATTCCCTTTTTGAAGGAGGAAGAAGGCGCAAAAAATGAGGTTTATTGCTCTCTAAAACATGATGTATCTAATTGATTTTTTTTATCATTCAACGAAATTTATAATTCCATCGGCTAGAGGAGATTTCCAAGATTCTAACCATATTTTTTGCAATGGAAAAAGTAAATACTTCGAGTATTTATTGCGTTAGAAGTGTAGGGGGGAAAATTTGTCCCATTGGATTACCATTACGGCCAAATTTTAAAATTTAATTTAAAAAAAAACTAATTAACAATTAAAAAAAAAATTCTTTTGAAACTAAATGAATGCAGAAACTATTTATGTTTCAAATTTCACAGTTCTCCTTGCTCCAGAAATTGAGATACACGTGACACAAAATTCGATTCGTAACTTTTTTTTAATATAGACAGTGGTAGAAGTGGGGGAAAAAAAGGTGAGGGGACGGCCAAAAGTTGGTGACAAGTGCACTCCCTCAACGATAAATTTTATAATTTCGTTTCTAATAACAATAAATTTATAACAATTAAAGAAATAACAATTAACTTGTGGAAAGGAAACAATGTTCAACACGAACAAGGGTCCAAAATTTATTGTTATTTTAATGAATATTCTGCGACTTAGTTTTTTTACTAGGAAGTAAGAGATGAAGTGAAGTAATAATTCAACATTATATACATAACAGTTTATTTAGATTTAAATATTGCCTCTAAATAAACATACTTCCATAAAATTAAATTAATAAGGAATTTCATTTTTTTTTTTTTTAAATACTTTGTCTTTATATTTTTTTCTAGTTCCTCAAAAGTTAAAATTTAACCAAGTGAAAATACCTTTATCTTATTACAAAGTAGTATAATACATTTTTATAAAACTATGACACAAATAGCTATTTTTTCAGTAACTTTAAACTTTTTCTCAGTGTCATTACATTTCGCATTTCCCTACATGGTTGGTATATTTTTTAAGAAGAAAATATATGCTTAATTAATTTTAGTACTATCTAATATCCCATGCCCAGTATTGCTTAATGTTCAAAGAAACTTATAAACAAAATTAGTGATAAAAACTGAAAAATATAGTCGGGAATAAATAAAAAAAAATTATACAGTTTTGAATTACATGACTCGGAAGACAGTGATAAGATGAATTTGTTTCAACAATTTTGGCATTGATAGTATAATATACAAGTATTGTATCGTGCATTCAAAAATTGAAAGTAAAAAAATTGCAAAATGATATTTTACCTTCTTAAAGGTAATGTTTGCATTTTTTAGCTTTCTCGTTTGGATTCATGGATAATTTTTCATGCGCATTTATGAGTTTTACTGGTTTTGTGTTTAAAAATCTTTCTTAAGGATTCTCGTTAGACAAATTCCTTGTCTCCATGTGACAAAATGTTACACCCTACCCATTCGTTAGACATTTTCAAACCATGTTTTTTTCTGGTTCCAAGCTTTTTAGCAGCCTTTTGTATGTGTTGCATCCAAGTTTTTGTTCTTCACAAGTAAGCCATGGATACTCGTTGTATTTCTGAAGGTGCGTATCATTTTATGTCCAATACTTTGGATAATCATTACTGCAGTGCGTTTTTGCTTACTGTTGCTGCCACGTGCTAGATTCTCTCTCCACGTGGTCTCTTCAATTTGATGCACTTGCACATTTTCCACTGCTCCTTCCTCAACGTTCTGGTAGTGTATCGGAGTCATTTTTCTTACAGTTTTGAAGCCAAATATATCAGTCTCATCTTGTTTTTTACTAGATGGATTACGAATACAAATGCCGTTTAGAATCAGAAGTAAGAGTTAATGGTTAAGTTGGAGGAATACACGGTTTTCTACTAATAATCAACAAAACGCAAAACATTCTAAAGTAAATGGTCGAGGACAGAACAGGAAATGATAGTGCAATAAATATGTCTTTTTCTATCCACTCCTCAATAATCCCAGACAACGGGCGCCGAAACTCGCCGCGCATTTCCAAAAAAAATTGACTGAATCTGCTTTAAACAAAACAAAAATTAAAGTATAAAAAAATAACAAACAGCCAGAAAAAGCAGAAGTAATGAAAATGGTTAATTCTATTCCCCCCAACCCCCCCTTCCCCTTTTAGTTTTTAGACGGATCGAATGTTTTTTGAAATTGGGAGAATAGATTTCGGTAGTTTTAGAAGTTTGGGGATGGATTTCAGTGGTTTTAGAAGTTGGGGGGATGGATTTCAGTGTTTTTAGAAGTGGGGAGACGCATGGGTATTTTCTGGACAAGTGGGGGGACGCGTCACCCCGCGTCTACCCACACTTCTAGCACTGAATATAGAGAGATCTCTATTAGCAAAATATGCGATAAACGCGATAAACTACTTTTTAAAAGGTCTTCATTAAAAAATGAATGTGAATTTATGCAATCAGATCCAAATATTTACTTATTTATTTAAAAAAAAATTGGCAACAGGAAAGAGTTTCTTCAATGATCGGTTAAATGCTATTTCAACACGATTGGTTAACGGCAAGTTGGTTTGTTAGTATTCTGAAAAGCGACCTTCTAGTGACAGTGATGCCGCCAAAATTTGATAGGATGAATTGTGATCGACATAGAATCTATTTGCCAAGTTTCAGCCCAAATAGACGACGGCAAAGGGATTAATTAGGCCTCCGCCATCGACATACACAGCCACACACAAACTCAAAGTTAATATAAAAGATTTAAATAATAAGAGGAGAGGAGAAATTTATTAAAAATTTCAATGTAAATTTTTTTAAATAATTCTTTTATGTTCGTTTTTATCAATAAAAATAGTTACATGTGGGGTTACAGCCAAATCATGAACTATATAGACATGTGTAATATGTAAAATTATTAGGTTTAGATGAAAGATTAAAAAAAGTAGCTCTTTGTAACCTAAAGTAAAAATGAGCATTTTTTTATCTTGGAATTTACATCTTTTCCCTCATTTTTTTGAAAGTTTCAAGAGCCAATGGGGTGCAAGTGCACCTCCTTGCACCCTTCTGGCGTCGCCACTGTTTATGCCTTTATTTTAAACTTTACTTTCACGGAAGCTGCGATTGCTAGTAATCAGTCCTATTTCAAAACTACCGCTATTAATTTCCGAAATAAAATACCGTTTCGTGCTGCCATCTGTAGATAATTTTTAAGACTATCTTATAAAAATTTATAGATATGTAGTAATTTTTGTAAAATAAACGAAAATCTATTCCATTTTCAAACAGAGTTGATAAACAAAAAAAAGCATTTGAGGATCAAAATTCAGACTTCAAACCACTAAACAGTTTTTTGAAACCTTATTATTTTCTTATTTTAGACGAGAATTCACACAATTAACTACCAGCGTTTGATTGCAAACAAATTCGACATTCGTTTTTTACTAAATGATAATTGAGCTGATCTTTTAGGAAAAAGTAACGAAAACAGTAATTGTGGTTCGACAAAATTGACCTTTTACGACTCATATCTAAAATATAAATATTTTTTTAAATCGATCGAAGCGCCATCTTAGGACCTCAGTTCATTTGTATCTACAAAGTTAAATTTTCACAAAAAAGAAATCCCCGTAGCTACCAAGAATTAAATACGCGTTATTTTAAACATTGAATGGCTGCTATCCTTTCTAACTTCTCACTACTTTTTTGTTTACATCTTTTCGAACAGTTCCTTTGGTTTCGTTTTCGATTTCATTTAAAACAAGAGAAATTCAATATCGGTCTCCACTCGTCCTCTCCGTGGCCAATTCTATTTCAAGAACTCATTGGATTGCGTTTCGTTTCAAATATTTTCAATACATTCCTTAAAATTTCAAGGAACTTTCTTTAAAATTAATAAAATTCAGTTGTCCCGGTCATTCACTTATATGGCACGTGTGTACTATATAGAGATTCTTTTTTGCCCCCATTGGTCGTCGCTGATTGGTTGGCTTCCGCAATGTTGATGCAATCAATTCTTGTAGCTTTTCTACCGCGGTGTGCAGACGCAAGTAAGGTAACATAAATACATCCTAAATTAATATATAACTTACTAGTTTTCGATTCAGATAGTTACCTTTACAGCATAAACATCTAGTTTTCTCTGATCCTGTGTTCACTTCAAGTTTTTAAGCCATTTTTATCCCATATTTCCTTTCTCTCTTATTCTTTGTTGACATGTTGGTCGGTGACGCAATGGTGGCGTCTTGTCATAAATGCTCAAATCCTGCAATATTTCTCTTTGTATCAACTCCATTTGGTGAAATTCTGTCGTATATTTAGGAAATTTCGATTGGACTTCTGCATTCATAGTTATAATTTCGTTTTTTTTCTTAGAGTTCAAGCTGTTTGGCGAGTGGCGGATGAGACATTGGGCAAGACCGGAGTATACCATCTGACAAAGCTGATTGCATGTTATAAGTAAGTTTGCATCACTTTTTGCAAAACATTGCGATAGGAATGTTTTTATATCTTTAAGATTTTCGTTAAAATGTATTCAGATGGCTTTAGTATAAATTTTCTTGTTCATAATCACATTTAAAGTTTTTTTTTTTTTTAATTTGCATATTGAATACGCTATTTTTAAGAACCTTTTTATTTGTTTCATATTTGACGTAATGTAAGAATCGAAAATGAAAAAAAAAGGGAATATTATTTTGAGGTTGTTGCTCTCTTTAGTTTATGTTGGGAATAGATTTAGCTCAAATTTTGCTCAATTCTATGATTTTGAACTGGCGATTGTTTAGTTACGCAATCATCCGAGAAACTTTGGTACCATTCGTGTTTTAAATTACATGTGAAATAAATAGTATTTTTTCATTTGTATGAATACTAATCGAGAACTGTTTGAATATATACAGTGTTTAAGACATTTCTTTGGTGCAATTTTATTTGACATTTTTTTCCAAGATAAATTTTGTTGTGTCTTGTAACTGATTTTATTTTAAGTTTTAATTTATATTTTACTTTAGTTGTATTTTTAATTTTTGGCGAATTTCCAAACCGCCAATTAAAAAAATTGCAGAATGTAAATGTGTCTTAATATTTTGTAACTGATTTAAAACCATATTATAACTTCAAAAGGTAAAAAAATATACCAAATTGTAAAGGTAAACAATATATTGAAATGAATGCATTACTTTTGTGTTATTTATTTGGTATTTTTTATTAAAAAAATGCTAATATTTTTTTAGAGGATTATTATTTATTTTTATGACCATTTTGAACACCAAAGTAATTCAATTTTTTTTTTTTTTTTTTGTTAAATATTTAAATTTTTGAAACTTAAACTTTCTGTATGACAGCATTAATAAACTATAATGTATATTCCTTGTTTGGTTAATTGGTCTGTTTGGAAGACATTTAGACACTCAATACTAACTCTTCCTTAAAATGTATATGATGGGTACCAGAAGCACTCCACAGAAAGCACTATTTCAGCAGCAAGAGAAAAAAAAAATTAAAACCTTTAAATGCTTAGAAATGTTTTCTCCATAAAACTTATCAACTACAATTTAATTATGACATTCACAGAGATAGTCTGATAATACTATGCAGAGATCGTCCATAATTATTCTATTGATTAATGTTCACGGACTTGACAATTTCCTTGTTATTGTTTAGTACCGAATAGAAATGTGGGTTTATAATCCTGAGAATACTAAATTGATATCTGTACAACTAAGACTATCAAATAAATAATAATTTGGTGTATGGGTAAGTGGTGGCCATGAGGACGTACCATTAAGGTTTTCGTAAAAATCGTGCATGCGCATAAGGTTAAAATCATGAAGAAAATCATGTTTTTTATCAATTGCTTAAAAACGTCTGTAACGATTTTGATTAAAATCTGTGTGCTAATGCCTCTTAATGTGTTCTAATCGTCCCCACCGCTGAAAATCTTGTACAAATGCGATAAAAGCGTAAAAAGTTGAAAAAAAGATAGCCTCTAACACAGAGTTCTCTGCCTTACACCATAGCCCCTCAACAATTGTTTTTTTTTCTGTTTCAAGCACAAGAAAGGACAATGTAATGTCTATTGTATAACATCACTATTTTTTATTTTTTTTCTCTTGTAAAATTTAATGCCAACATTTTTATTCAAATGAGAGAAAATGTGAAGACGTTAACCAACACCATATCAAATTTTGATGCAATGACCCATATAATGATGTAATTAAAAGTTGTGTGATGTTCCACACCCCTAGTTTTATTAATAATTGTTATTGAATTGTAAAAATGAAACATAATAGTTAAAATGAACTGCATCATTTGGCCACTTGCTAATCAAAATTTCTTGCCTAAACTCTCATATCACTATGCAGCTTTGTTGAATTGCTTGGTTATTTGGTTGCTGCTTCTGCTACAGACGTGTTCCTTTGACGGAGTTTGCATGAGTGCTTGGAAAGTGTTTTGAAAAATTACATGCTTTTTCTAAATCCTTGAAGAAAAGTCTTTTTTTTTATTAAGATTTTTTCTGCAAATTTCCGCTAGTTGATCGCAAAAAAGTAAGAAAGCAATTTTGCAGTAGCATCCTGGAAAAGTTCAAATAGTACAGGAAATGTCTAATTTTTACTAAATATTTTAATGTAGCTGCCATCTTGTATGGATTATCCATACAATGTACCGATTTCTACTAAATTGTATGGTTGTATGAACCGTTAGAAAGATCATACTGATTTTACTGTATTTTTCTTTTTCTTAAAACCATTTATTATATATTTTTTGAAGACGCCAATAAAACCAAAACAATCTTTTTAAGTTGCTGCGTCAGTCAAGATGTTCACACTCCAATATTGCGCGTATGTAATGGCACTAAAGCATTCCGCCAGGGATGCAATGTTTTCATTTGTGTTGCCGACACCAAATAACTGTTTCGTTGTCTCAGACTTTAGAGGTTAACAAAGATGCTGAAAACTGAAATTGCTTTAGTCTTAATTATTTATTTTAAAATGTCCAAGTTTAAAGTTAAACAGTATTATCAAGTTTTTTTTTTTTTAATCTTACACTAAGCATTTTCATTGCATCATAAATTCACATAAAAGAACAAATTTTGCACTCTGGTCTATCTGTACATCTCGTATAAAGATTTCTCATGGAGCAGATACTGATGTCAAAGTTCATATCTATTCTAAGAAGCACAATGACAACATTAAATGTAGTTAATGAGAATTTGATGCAAAAGCATGTCCAATTAATAGTTGTGCGTGTGATTAAGGGGATCTGGGGGTACCAAAAATAAAAATTATAAATATTTTTATGTCAAAAATTTATCTTTGGTATGAGATATTATTTATATATCTTTGAGATAATTTTTTTTTAAATATTGTGTTTATTTAAAAAAAAATTAAAAACCAAGAAAAATCTATAATAATTGATGTTTGCGTAAATTGATATATCAAGAAATTTTTTTTTTTTTTTGTAAAGTGAAAGCTTTCTATAATATTTAATTACATAAAGAAAATATTGTTATTACAGAATTTTGATAGATGAATTAGAAAAAATTACAAAAAATCTCGAAAGTTAAAAATATTGAAATTTTTGCTCTTTTTTTTTATGTTATCCTTTACACAAAAATTATTTTACAAAACTTACTTAAACTACTTACAAAAAAAAATTTAAAACACAATTTAAAAAATAAAATTCTTTGAAGACAAAATGTTTAAAACTATATAAATTAAATGCTCTAAAAATTTTAATAGTCAATTGTTAATGGTTCTGGAGATATGTCGATTTGAATTTGCAACATCTGTGAAAAACACTAGTGCTTAAAAAACGCACTTTAAGCCAAGTTTCAGTGTGTTATGCCCATTAGTGATGTTTAAATTGTAGGTAATTTCATGGTGTTCTAACCACCAAAAGAATAAGATAAAAACATTCTTTTCAGGGATGTATGAACACTATTTTTTTAAATAAAAATAATGATTTTTGATTAAATTTTGGTACTGGACCCCCTTAAAAAGTTACGGTCACTGATGTGGCCTGAGGTATAAAGACTGCAGAGAATTACTTAGAAGTTTAATTTAAAATGTTACTTGTATTTTATAAATGGATAAAATATTATACAACTTAAAAAGTAAAATTTTTAGTGAATTTTTTTGATTTTCGTAAGATTTGCAAAAACAGTATTTGGACTACTTCTGAAAAAATTAACCTAAATAGAAGAGAATATGTCACCTGATTCAGAACAAATTGTCTTATTTATTTCAGATATTTTAATTACAAACTCGTTTCGTGACGCCGTCGCAGAGACCCGTCATTCATCATATGTCCCAGCCTTTGACGCTTTTGCGATCCAGACTCGCTTCGCTCCCTAAAATGTTCATTGCTATAGAAAACCAAACTTGCTTTGCCTGCTAAAAAAAAAGTTCAAATGCAACATAAACAATCATTAGAATTCACTTATCGAGAAATAAAAAAATTTCGCTTTTAATACAATAGTACAAGTATCTCCAGGGGTGTAGTGGGGCCGTTATGTGCCTGTAAAGTGTACCGGTATACTTTAAAAAAAATTTACTAATAATAACTCATAAATATTTGTGTATGTATTGTGATATGAATTAGTAAGAAAATAAATACACAAATTAGGAGTATTTAGCATAATTTTTTTTTACCACTACAACCCTCGCCGACCAAACGGTGTAGTGGTTAGCGTGCTAGCTTCTAGACCGCGAGGTTGCGGGTTCCGAGTCCCGTGTTAGGCATGGGTGTTTGTAAATGTATGTTGGCTTGTCTAATGACGAATGTTTCGGTGCATTATAGCCCTCGTGTTGCTGACGGCGCCAGATAATCTGAAAAACAACCAACCAGAAAACATTACAACCCTACCTATCCCCTCACCCCCTCTCCTAAGTTTATTGTTTGTTCTTTACATTTGAACGTCTGCCTAACAACAGATTTCTCTTTCAAAACAATACATTACTGCCAACTGCAAAAATTTAATGACATTTTTTGGGGTGTCCATGGATGTGATTTATTGTCCTGGTTACAGGCATAAAACTTGAAATAAAATTAATATAAAACTTAAACGCAATTTAGAAATGTGTTCTACATTTTCTTAACATAAGAATGCAGTCTGAAGAATTTTGAATTTAATTTTATAAAATATTACATTAATTTGGTAAAGTACCAGTTAAATTCATTTTCTAATTTATTGAGAATTTTAATTGCAAATTATTCGCTGGTTTTCTGCAGCTATCTCAAGATTATGTATATAATGTAAATGGCTTTTTTTCCTAGAATACCTTTTACAAAAACATGAACATTTAAAATTCATTGAAAAATGTTTATTCTAAATATCTGGTGGATTCTAGTGCATCCTTTACCTTGCATTGTACTCTTAAAATTGCTATAACACTTCTAATATATAAGCAAAATAAGTTATTTATAATCTTACATAGCCAAAAAAATATCAGAAGCTTGAAATTTGTGATACTATATTTTCAAGATGGCAGTTCTTCACAACAAAAATGGGCATAATTTAAACAGTATAATTTTAAAGCTACTAGTTTTGAGAATATTTAGAAATTAAAAGTAAATGTTTTCTCAACAAATGTCGCGATTTCTATAGGATACTAGTGCATATAAAAAATGTGTACTAGTATCCTAAAAAACTAGCATTTTAATGGTGATTAACAAGGACTTTTCTTCCAGCAAGTCGTCGATACCCTGAAAGCCCCGAATAAAAGAAAGAGCGTGACCAAAATGGCGCCCCGCAACCCTAAACGAGAGATCGAAGATCTCTCGTCCGACTGCTCCTCGGATTCCTTCCGCAACAAGAGCAGCGGCAAAAAGCGTATGAATTCATTGGACAAGGAGAGCGAAGAGTACAAGAAGCGACGAGAGAGAAACAACTTGGCGGTTAAGAAATCTCGATCGAAGACAAAACTGAAAACGCAGCAGACAGTCGAGCGCGTCAACCAACTTCGAGAGGAGAACGAGATGCTCGAGGCTAAGATCAAGATTTTGACCAAAGAGCTCAGTTTCTTGAAAGATCTGTTTTTGGCCCACGCGGGCAGTGCTCACGGGCAAAACCTGACGGACGCTGAACTGGGGTACTTGAAAGACGAAATGGACCATAATGCTGTCATAGCCAGTGCCAATAATAATAACAATAATAATAATGGCTCGGTGTGAGGAGAATTTTTAGTGTTTTACTCTTTCGATTGTACTTGGTTGACGAGAGGGGATTTTAGGTTATGGTGTGTGTGTTCCAAGATGGGGAGTATCGGTAATTTTGGAATAGGCTTGGTCTGCCTGAATTTGTTTGGACGAAAGGATCCGATTTTGATTTTCCCATCTGAAAGTGGGAAAAGGAAGGTTCTGGCAGTTCGAGATAATCTTTAACTATTGATATTCCTATACATTTCTGGATAATTTTAGTAATATACCAAAATCTGCAATCTCCTCTCGGACTAATAGTTTCGCTCTACTTAGTCTTTTTCATACCTGGGTGCCCATCCGCAAAATAATACAAATTGCCCATGAATTTTTCCACACCCTCTTACTGTATTTATTTATTAAAAGCATAAAGCCATCATCCGACATGTAATTAATTAGACATTTCATTTTTGTGAAATTTTTCTTAGGATTACTTGGCTTGGTACTTTTCCATTTCGCCAAGTAGACTAGATTGGCAACAACACACAGTATACAAATGATTTTTTAAAAAAAATAGTAAAAGGTTATCTTCGGGGATATTCCGTTTGGCATCCGTTGTATCATTTATGACGACTTTATCGCCTACCCCGGCGAAACGGAAAAGAACCCTCGGCTTATCAGCATTTGATTATGAATGAAAATTTTCTTTTAAATTTACCGGATTTCTTTTATGAAAAATAATTTCTTAATTATTTATGATTCTTTTAGGTAAAGCTTCAACTTTTTGGCAAACTTACAAGAATTTTGTTAAAAATACCTATTTTGAGCTCTTTTTCCAAAGAATTCTCTCGCTACATGATGGTATTGAGCAGCTTGGCATGTTTGTTGGATCCAGGTATGACGAAGCTTTTGAGTAGATTATAATCCCCATCCCATTTATCGAAACTCCATTTTAGGTTGGAAGAAAATCGAATCGAATATTTTTTTTTTTAAGTTTGTTTTGGCCCAACACTTTTGGACCTTATAGGCAACATTTCATATTTTTAACGTTTCAGTTTTGCAAGACTTTATTTGAACGTTTCCAATTTGATCTATGCAAAATTTTATTTGAAAATTTTCAATTTGACCTATGCAAAATTTTATAACTAGATGCTACTTATTTGTAATCTGTACTTAGTAATTCATATTTATCTCGTATTTACTTTCAATTATTAACCACATTTAGGTGTGCCCAAGTAAAATGAAATGTGTTTGAATACCCCTTCAACTTTTATTTAAATAGCCAATATTTTAAAATTATTTCCATTTTTTTTATAATTTTATAAGTTAAATTTTAATATCGATGTTAACTATGGCATATTTAAGATTTGTATACCTATCTCATCTTAAAAATGTATTGATCTTCAAACTATTTTCCCCCAAACTTTATCCCACAGTTTAAGATTACAGTACACAATTGGTATAAAACTGTTTTATTACTAAGTCTGAAAACTTAAAAGTGTAGAGTAACAATTTATTAAGACTTAACATGCATTATTTCTGTTTTTAATTCAGAACAGGAGTAAAATCCATGTTGAATGTGTTTTGGTTGCTAAATTGACAAATGCAAATTTTACTTTGATGTAGCTCAACTTTCTTAATTGTAAGATTACGATTAGCATCTTCAAGAACATCTATGCAATCAATTATTTATTTTCCCTTGTCTGTCTGTATCAACTATGCATGTACAGTGATATCTATTGCTACTTTTATCAAGTGTTTCTTGAATGTAAAATATACCCATTGGTGTCTTTCTAAGAGTTAGAGTACACTACATTAAGAGGCTTTGCTTGCTACTATTTCCATGCTGTCAATTGGATTTCTGAAGCAGTTAGTCCATCAAATTTTGCAATGTGTTTCATTAATTTCTTTAATATACTTTCAGATATATGCAGGGGTTGAATCTTGTAATTTTTTTATGGTCGTCCCTAAGGGTAACCACTGAGATGATCTTTGTTGTACTCGAGTAAAGTTTGTTGCCCTTTAATTTTGAAATTTTACAGAATATGAAAACTGGAAATTCCTTTTACTGTTGTTTAAATGACTTAATGATCATTCAATAAAATAGTTTAGATATTTGCATGCAGCTAACGGTAAGAAAAGAGACGCGATTGACAGATACGGTTTCTGTTTCTCACTTCGGATAAGTTAAATTGCAAGGGTCGCATTTGCACTAATTTTCCTAATATTGTACTTAAATGTTTTGATAATTCCTAAAAAAAAATTATAAACCTAAAAAATTCTCCGGTTTTCCTCCAAAATTCGTGAAGAAACCCAGATAATTCTCCAGCAGAGAAAATCTTTTCTAATATTTTAATTATTAAATTTTTTGAAAATTGGCAGCTTTTTGCCGATATCGAAACATGCTTTGAAAAGAATATCTTTGTTAGTAACCTTTGTCAGCTTTAAAAGAAATATCACTAAACTTTTAAAAAATTATCCCTAAATTTTTTGGAATTATCCCAACATTTTTTATGAATTATCCTTAAAATATTCCTAAAATTTTTGGGAATTATAGCTAAAATTCCTACCTAATTTTTTTTTGAAAACAACTCACTGTGCATCCTGATAATCTTTTAATATTGTAATGCAGTTTTTTAATTATGTGCATAGGAGCGAGGGGGTGAGATTTTTGTTGACAAAAAAGAAAAGAAATTTCCCTTATGTTCTGTACTTAAATCAATATCAAAATATTCAGTTTTGAGAAACAAACCAGTAAAAGACCAGACCATAATTTGCAATGAATAGCTCTGGCAGTCAAAATTTATTTTTTTTCCTATCCAGCCATATACAATATCTAGGGTACCCACAGTCCTGGAAAGTCCTTCAAACTTTTTTGATGAAATTTGGTTCTTGAATTTGTAAGCAACCACTGATAATCTGCTTCCGTTTTGTATATCTAAATCTTTAATATTTACTTCGTTTTTGTCGATGGGGGCCTAATTAACCCCCTTGCTGTCATCCAATCGGGCTGAAACTTGGCAGATAGGTTTGATGTTGATGACAATGCATTCTATAAAATTTTGGGGCTGTTACTGTCTCTAAAAGATTGCTTTTACGGATTACTAATAAAATTAGATTAAAATATCATTGAACTGATCATTGCTGAAATTCTTTCCTGTTGCCAAATTTTTTTTAATTAATAAATAAATAATAAAATTACTTTAATCAGAATAAATAAATCAAATTTGGAATTTTGAACCGTAGTTTGCTGCGCATTTTGCTGATAGAAATGCTTTTGATATCGGCAGTTAATGAATATGAAAATTGACAATGCGTATAAAGGATTTTTTAAAAACTCTGTTTTTATGAGTTATATTATTATGTCTTAAGTATGCTATTTTATGGTCCTTGAATTTTTTTTCCTTCAATTAAAGTGGGAACCATGTCTCACAGTTTCTGCTCTAAAACCCATTTTTAGCCAAATTTTTCTATAAATGCTCCATTTTAATAATTTTGCAATGTTGGTAAAAAAAAAATTGATTGTTAAGTGAAACATTAAAGTAAAATAATTAGTGACACTTATACAATCTTGTGAATAAATTTTTTCAAAAACTTGCCAAATCATAAAGGAGGGAAGCTGTTTGTCTGTAAATTTGATATTTTATTTCAAACTTGCTCAAATTTGATGGTTTGACTGCTTCTAAACTAAGATGTACTGCTCGAAATTGCCCTGTTTATCAGCTCCATAAAGGCTTTATACTATTAACACGTTGACTGCCGTATGAGTTGCATTTAACTCGCATCTTTTGTGTCCAAGAGGTTTCGTGAGTTAAATATAACTCCTTTCACACTCTTTCGAATTTGTTCTGCGAGTTGTTTATACTTTACAAATACTACCATGTTATTCTAATGTAGGCACATTTTGTGGCCCAGGCCTCAGAGACAAAAAACTGAACTTGGCCAGGTTTTTGCTTCAGGCCAAGTTCAGTTTTTTGCTCCGTGAGTTTCATACAACTTACGCTTAAAAGTCATAGGAAAAAAAAATCAAAATTTTCACAAATTTTGATAAGTTAAAATCATTTTAAAAGCAAATAAAAAATTTTAAAAATGTTTTTTTCATATATATTGTGGCAGTCAATGTATTAATATTTAAGCTCTTGTTATTCCAAAATCCTTGTAGTAAAGCTTGCCCTTGGCAATTCCTTTTGACACTGGTTGTTCTTGTTTCAAGGTACTTAAGTGTTTGAGTTTGCAACAACTTTCTTAATGATATGTTAAACTATTATGCATTATTTTATGTTTTTAACTCTACAATTCACTAATTAGGAAGCATAGGTTCAAAGTTTCTATTTTGCATATTTTAGTTTTCTCTTTTTAACTGCTGAAGTGTAAAAGATTTCTTAAAATTTATTACCTGTCAAGTTTTGCTTGAATATCTATGCATGTCAGAATGCACGCATAGGTTGAATTTTCAACTCCAGTGTAGATTCTATGCTAGTTGTGATAAGTGCCAAGAAATAGTAGCAGCAATAGCATTTGCTTACCAGCAATTAATATTTAGTGTGGCCTGGCTATTTGACTGATTAAGTGATACAACCATTCTGATCTGTTCTTTTCCTCTCGTCAGTTAAACAGAGCAACACTTGTGGCTAGCATGAATTAGCGCTGGTTTTATGGAGAAAAAAAATCGTTGGAGAATCCATAACGGAGTTGTAAGTTTGACCCACACAAATTTTCAAGAATTTTTTGTGCATTTGTTTATATATATTTTTTTATTTAAATAATTTACCTATAATATATTGCTAATGCTGTAAGCTTAGTTAACAGTATTATTTCCTCCCAGAACTGAAAAAATTTTCCTTTAAGAACTAAAAAAAAAATTATTACATTGAATAGAAATCCACACACCTCAGAAAACTAAAATTTTCCGACTTTTGGGTTTTTCATAAATTTTAAAAGTTTTAACTTTACATCGTTTAGATTTAGGAATTCAAGAAACTCTGTGTGTTAGTGATGCTAGTAGATGTGTCATTATCGTCATTGTAACTTTCTTATGTCATCATTGTGTTCGTTTCTTCTCCTTGTGTTCTTCAAAAGTAAGTTATTTTTCCTAATTTGGAAGTGAGCTTTGTAAAAATCTGCATCTGAAAGCATATGCACATGATAAATAACCAACCAAATCTTTTTCAAGCAATATACTAAAAATATGATACAACTACATTTTGATTGGCTTTCAACAGGTCAATCTCCAATTTTACACTATTATTAATATTTGCTACTTTTCACAATATCTAAAATTTCAGCGAGTTCTTTTTGTTATGGATATTTTTAAAAAAAATTGTAAAATTAATGGAAAATGTTATAGTTGACAAATATTGAAACTTATAAAATACATGGATATTATTAAGGGTTTTAAAAAATATTATATCTGTGTGAAATCATTGTAAAACAAAAAAAAAATTCTAACAGATGTTTCCAAGTGGTCTAATTAAGAAAATTCCTTCAATTATTTGGAACTCAGCCAAATTGACGAGCTACGATTAATGGCGGTATTTCTTCTAGCAAAATTTTTATGTAAAGTTATTAAGAAAAACTAACTGAAATGTAGAGAGCAGCTAGCTTATCTGAGCAACTATACTTTGAACAACGGTTGGTAGGAAAATTTGCCTATCAACATTTTAGGTTTTTTTCCTTTGCTAATTAATTGTGATTGTGGTTCCACTTAGTGTTTTTTAAAAAACATAAAAATAATTTTTCAAGAAATCTGAAGAATTCAAAATATACTTTAAACGATCTAAATAAACAAGGTATAGGATGAAAAATCATTGTTTTTAACTATTTCAAAGTCGTTTTTAATGAGTTAATATAGGGTCAAGATAAAATAGTTGCTTTTACATAATATCTGATATTACAAATAATCAGTTGCTTGCTAAATTTAATTCTTTGCTTTTTACTAGGTAAAAAAGTATTTTGTGAACATTTATTTAATTTGCATAATAATGAAGAATTTGGGGAATTAAAAGTAATTTTTGCGAGATCCTAAGTAAATTTTTGCGAGATAATAATTGTTAAGTGTTGTATATTGAAAGTACTAGGTTTCGAAGACTTCAAATGCTCAAGAGTGTTAGTCAATCTTTCCCTATTGACCTAATGTTACATTTTCACCAGTACAAGATTAACCGAAATATTGTTTCGAACCTTTGTAAAATTTCAGTTGTAAATACAGTGAAACCCTGTTAACACGAAATCCCGTTTAATGTCAAGTAAAGGCAGTTCTCCTTATGATGAAGCCAAAACTTTACATTAATGTATTCATTAAACGCGAAGTCTTGCATAATGAAATCCCGTTTAAGACGAAAAAGAAATGTGTTCTTTAAACCACTTTTTTTTTCTTAGATGAAACTATGCAACGTTTCCTAACGCAGCAGGATAATGCCTCATTGGCAGTTTGTCACAACTACTGTTGCCATTCAATGCCATCTCACTCCTAATAATGTTATGCATAAGGGCCATAGGTGTGTTAACAAGGGATTATGTTGTTTGTGAAATTAATTTAATTTCGGCTAACAGTCCCTCTTAATGGGCAATGAATAAGTTATAAATATTACATATGCTATAGGTGATGATAAGTGCAAGTTTTGAAACAATATTTCGGCCATTCGCGATTGCATGGGGAAAAGGCAACATGAGAACTTTTAAGAGTGCGAGATTCGCTTGGAATTGTCCCACCGTTTACTGCTAAAACTCATTTTCATTTTATGACATGCTTTTGATAAATGTACCTTGGTATTTGTTTATGTTTGTGTTTTTATTGTTTATTTTAAGCAGTGACATTGTACATATTTTCTTGAGTGATTGATATTAGTGCTTCCCTGTTACTAATAAAGTTCTATGTTTCAGTGTTTAATTCATCTTGCTTTAGAAAATTTAATCCTTGTGATTTATAAATTTAACAGTGAGGATCTGCCCCTCATTGGTTCACCTTGCGAACCAAGCTCGAATCGATGTGTTCAGAATGTGCCCTAGAATAAAAGAATTTTTGTATCATAATAGAGGATCACAAAAGTTTAACTTTAGCATATTCATTTGTATTTACAGAAAGAACCAACTTCCTACATACAGGGTTCCCACTCAAATCACAGAATGAAAATCAATGACTTTTAAGGACCTAATTAATGTTTTTAAGGACCTTAAAAAATTTGTTTTCAGGCATCATGTCTGTATAAAAAAAATTTATAAAGTATATTCTACCAAAATAGTTACAAGTTTTCGCATATGTAATACAAATATGTCAGAAAATTCCGATATAATGAGGATAAGTGACGGACACGAAGGGATAGCAAGTCTGAGTTGCATTTTTGTAAATTTTGAAGTTGGTCAACATGCACAAAAATTAAGGACTTTTAAGGACCTCTAAGCATTTTCAAGGACTTTTAAGCACCTCTAAGCATTTTCAAGGCCTTGAAAACAGGTTAAAAAATATTAAGCACTTTTAATGACTTTCAATGACCGTGGGAACCCTGTACATAGTATACATTTTGTATTCTTCGACAACAACACTCCCAATGCAAGCTAAGCCATTTCTTCTATATATTTTGGAATTTCGCCTTTCAAAACTTTAATTTAAGTGCTTGCCATCTCATTTTATTTTTAATACTGATGCAGCACAATAAACATTCATTTTGATAGATAATTGGAACTGGTGATTTCAATATGTAAACCGTCGGCCAGTGTTGTCAATCTCCATTAATACCTTAAAAACTTTCCTTTGTAAATAGCTGTGGAGTGAGAATGGGAGGGGAGTTCACATTTTAAATGAATTGCAACTGCATTATGATGACAAATGCTTAAAAAAACGCGTGATGCAGCTCTGATGCAAATTGTAGAAGAAATTCAATTTTTATAAACTTTTATTCAAATAGTTTAAAAACTAATTTTGTTATTTAATTGTGAACACAACTTTGCTTAGGGGATTTAGAACCAACACTACTCCTAAATTTTCTAGAATTTTGTGGAAGCAGTTTATTTGTTTCAAATAGAAATTGCACGAGCTGAAACTGAAATGTTCAACTGGTAAAAATTTCTTAACTCCTTGTAGTGTAAGATCGGAGTCGCACTTTCTGGTTTTTATTTTCTGGTGGATCTCCTCCGAATTGAAAAGACATCAACACACAGCATTCAATGATTTGGCTCAGCATAGCCAACATTAGCTCTTGTGTGATAAAAATTCAGCCAACCAACCAGCATTCAATCAGGAACTTTCACATTTTTTATTTTTAAATAAAAGTAGAGAAAAAAATATACCATCCTTTTAAAAATTTGAACTCGGATAGATAGTTAAAAAAAATATTAGTTTTTCACTTTTGCGATTTGGCAGGAAAAAGCTACTTTTGCATGCGACGTCAATGCGCAGATGATGAACCAGTCTAAAACCTGTTTTAGACGGGGGGGGGGCGAGTTTCCTTCTCTGATTTTCGACGTAATCTATGCATAACCACATCAGTTTTTTTTTATGCATTTTTGGTTACGTGACTTTTACTTTGATTTCAAACTCGATTTTTGATCAATTGAAAGCGTAAAGATGACAAATAATTGCACTACTCAAATATATTTGTTGGATAACTCTAGAAAATATTCATTTTCCTCACTTGTGCAAGTTCCTCATTAAATCTTGTACAGATAATTTGGATCAAATTGTGCTGTTATTGTTGTCATCTTTTCAATCTGGATAAGAGAGAACACTGACAGGTTAAAATTCCAAGTCCGTTACGGATTCTGCATCAAGGTAATTTTTGCCTAAAAATGGCACCCCCGCCATTTTTTATGAATGACTAGTAACTGTCTATGGTTGGCGCACTTTGATGTAAACAATTCTTGGCACTGAATCCATACCAGACTTGGGAATTTTAACCACCCACTGGCATCGTAAGAGGCAATGTTATATGGATCATTCAGACTTGACCTGCTCAAGGCCACACACTTGCCCACCAATTGGTGCTTTAAAAGTTTCAAACTGAAAAATGACAAAGACAGTTTATTTTTTTTCCTTTATTTAAAAAATGTCCAAAAGCTCAGCAGAATGTGAATATGAAACAAGATAAAAGTTCATTGTCAGAAAGAGTATTCAATTCATAAATACAATAACTTCAAAGTTTTCATAGTTGAATACTGAGTACAGGTAACTCTTTAAAGCGACTTGGCTTTGCAAAATATTCCTTGTTAACCTCTATGCGTCATGTTAAAGCGGACAAATTTACTAAATATTATAAAATGGACATAACAATGGTTACGAAATGCTAATATTCACTTTGAACTAACGTTATATAAAAATACCAGGCGTGTTTTTATGCTGTTAGCTGGGGTAAGCCTATACAAAATTTTCATTGCAATTTTTTTTAATCTTGTAAGATGAAGTACAGCTGTGCAATGGTTAGTATTTTTTGTTTTGTAACCCTTATTTAATTACGTAGAGGTAAAATTGTGCATCAGTCATCAAGTGATTTTGATTGAAAATAATTTATCCCATAGAAGTTAAAAAAAAATTCATGCTTTTTATAGCGTAGAAGACAAAATATTTACCAAAAAAAACCTTCAAAATTGATGTTACCAATTAAACTTGGCGAAATTAATTTCTCTATCTTGAGTAACTTCTATAATAGAATTCTTTTAACTTCTAAAAATAACTCGTCAAACTATTTATGTTTAAAAAGATGCCAGGTTTGGTCAACTCCCGATTGGGGCAACTGGTGAGATTATAATAATCAGTTTTATAGTTCAATTGGATTTAATAAAAAAAAAAAAATCTAGTCAAAAAATATAATTTTTCATCAGACTTTCAATCCAATGATGGGCAATTCTATAAGGGTTTACCATTTTTTTTTTTTTTTTTAAACAGGTTTTGATATTCATTTTTAATTTGACAAGCAGTTAAAAAATAAAATTGTAATGATCAAGATATTAATGCATATATTAGTTAATATACAAAAATACACTAATTGCAACTTGATGACACTTATATATAAAAAAAAATACTAAATTGGCAATACTTTTTAAAAACTCCCATGGCATAATTATAATAATTAAAGAATTTGGCTAGAAGTATTTTGCAGAAGGCAGTTAAGTTACAGATTTCAATAACCAACTTTCTAATTTCCTAAACTGATTGTCTATTAGTACTAAACTTTTCATCTTATTTCTGCAAAATATTGAATCTGAAAAAACCTGAAATGTATGTAAAGTGATTGCCGACCATATATCTGGCAAATAAGATAAATTGCTAACATTAAAAAAAAAGCCTCGAGAAATATATTACAAATAGACTCGCCTCCCTCCAAATCGTAAGCAGTGAAATCCCCGAGTATATAAAAAAATTGAAAGGTATAATTATAAATACATAATTTATCAATTTTTAAATTCAAAATCGATGTTATTATTTAATTTTACAATACAAACGAGAATTACCATTAACTTAAAATTCTGGCGCTCTCGTAAAAAGTATTTTTCTAATTGGTTCAATCAAGAATTTATAAAAATGAATTTATTACACTAGTGGATTCTAAAGAAAAATTACATTTCAATTGCATAGCTGTACCTCAAATTACTTGAAACATCTATGATATGTCATGATTGCTAAAGCACTTATTGTTTTTAAAAAAATTACGATAACAGCATAAAGTGTACCACCATCCCAAATTTTCTAAAAGCTTGTTTTTACTATAATATGCATGAATACAAAATATAATTCAGCAACTGTTATCGCAAACCGAAACAGCCAGTATAGAAAAAAAAGTATAATTATTAAACGTTCATGCGGGAATATACCAGCAAACTTAATACAACTTTGAAGGTCACATTGCATATCAAAATCACAAAGATTTTAAAATATCGGGGTACATAAGTTATTTATACTTTGAAGGCATCATTTTAAAATTGAAGTACACTACATATTAAATTGTGGAAGACAACTATATGCTAGATTAATACATAATAATGCAAAAATGCTATGAAAGGAAATATTATATTAACACCGGACTGTTCTTGAGATTAGAAAAAGAAATTTATCCAATCTTTTTTAAGCTTGGAAGAAAAACAAGCATGTATATTTTTAATAAAAAAATTTGTGTTCTAACTCGCTAACATAAGTTAAAGGGCCCAAAATTTCATCCGAGAGTAAAATTGAAATTTAAGAAATGTTTTATAAGGCTAAGGCCACACGAGCGTTTTCCCATGCTATGCAAACGTAGCTTCTTTTCATGCAGCTTGAAAACCTGCACAAGTGTGTGTTCTTTAATGCGAGTACAGTCGCTTGTTCGTGATCTCCGGTGCAACATGAATCCGTTTTCCATCCAAGCATCTTTTTTCAGCTCGCTGTTTTTGAAATCATTACACCCTTTATCTTAAAGATATGGATATTTTTCAATTGTAAGAATAATATACCTTCACATTCCAAGTAGTATTCCGTGATATAGTTATTTTAAATATCGTAACTTTAAGAAGGTAACGCATGAATATAGCAGCAACAGGAACTGTTATCTGCAGCAAAGTGTTTTCACGAGTGTGTAGTAGCTTGGAAAAACGGGTCTGGTCGCATCTTCCAGTGGGCGACCTTGAAAGTGTGACAGACGACACCAGCGTGTAAACAAGCTACGTCTGGCCGCATGCATGTTGCAGCAGCTTGTCTATACAAAATTATTTGTTTTCAAGCTGCCTTTCTGTATGAAAAAACGCTTGTGTGGCCTTGGCCTAAGAGTTTAAATTATGATTATTTTTCGTACTAGTTTAATACAATACACCGTTAAGTACATAACCGCATGTTTTTAAATAGTTTTTGAACATATAGTCGGATAGCATAGTAAAGCTGTATTATTTACATTTTACAGAGAATATTGGGAGTTTTCCTTCGTGTCTTAACATTTGAAATAAGCTAGTTAGACTTTAATCAACAATGTTTGAGGAATTTAACATGTAATAAATTCTCAATTAAGATTAAAACTATCCTTTTCAAGCAATTCCTCAAAGAACAGCCAGCAGTGCTGTACCTTCCTGAGACATTTTATAAAAAAAATTGGTACATTTGCAAAGTTGGTCGTAAACAGCATTTGCCAGTAGAGAGTACAATATAGAACAGTATATATTTTAACAGAACATGCGCAATGCATTATTCGATTCAGAAAATACAGATTTCTGTGTGCCTTCCTGCATATTTCTTATCTGAACATCTCGACTGCTTATATCATATCACTGACTGATTATATCATATCAGACTTCTTAATTGAGTCACCCTCTTTCAAAACAAGCATGTGCTAAAACAAAAATTAGTTAGGACCACATTTTTAAAGTTAAAAATGAAATTTCCTAAAAATGAGGATAAATTTTTTGTTTTAGTTAAGATTTGAAGTGTACATATATAGTTTTAACAAATGGGTCACGTAGTTGTTTCCAGCAGTTTAAATTTGCATTTTAAAATATTGTTTGTACAAGACAATTGTGCATTGTAAAGTGTGCTTGCCATTTAAACTGTATTAGCATAAAATACTTTTAAAGTTATTTTTTATTTCCCAGAAAGTCACAAATGGGTGTTTGCAAAAATAATGAATTTTAAATATTTTTTTTTTTTTATTTGGTTTTAAATTATGACATAAGAACCAAAAAATTGAAATTGCCTGAGCCAAACAACTTTAAGTAAATTCAAATAAAACTAGAAATAACCCAACTATTATTTTCAATTTGTTGAGTTTTTTTATAGGAAGTATCACTAAGATTTATAAAAAAATTATCTACACATTCTCATTTAATATCAGAGATAAATAAATGCGATTGAAAACACTTTAACCAGGAAGTTATAAGAATCGGAAGCATAGCCAATGGGAAGTCACAAAGTAGACTAAGGAAGGCAAGGTTGGTTTTCAAGTTCGATAAACAAATTCCTCGTTATTTGAATTTCATCACTTAAATTTTAAGCGAAAATCCATTCATATTTTACACATGCAGATTATAAAGAATTAACTCCATCCAGGAAAATTTTCTAACATTTTTTTTTTTTTTTTTTAAAAAGGCAAGAATTCTCGAATTGCTGCTAAGTTTTAATTGATAGCAAAAATGGTCTGATCATTCTTGGTAAATGAAGTAAGTATGGAAGATAAATGCTATACCTAGTCTTCTAATTCACTATGCAAGATGCTATCTCAGTTTTTAATGGACACTTCCCGCATTTTTTAAAAACGAGTGAAATTAATTTATATTTATAAAGAATTTTTTTCCGATTCCAAATATTCAAACAAAAGTTCTTTTAAAAAAATTAAGTTATTTAAATATTAAGAAAATAAAATGCCCTAAAACCGAGCCAAAACCAGTCCCTTCAAAACACTCAACTATAGCTGTGACGTAAAAACTTCCTTCCGTTTCTATGGTTATCATGATGTTTCTGCCATATAGTTGGCGTGGACTTGGTAGACAGATGCCATATCCAGTACAGGTTGGCGTGATTTGCAAGAAATTTTCAAAACTGGTTTCAAGCCAAGTTGTTTCGAGATCAAGTGACGTTATATTTAATTCCAGCCGAATGAATCGTTTTCTTGCCTAAGTCTAACAGGGGAACTTTGCAAATTAAAAAAAGTGCTTTTAGCAGAAATTTTTGTGTTAATGGCCTTTTCGAAACATTTAGAATTGAAAAAGAAGTTTTAAGAAATGCAAGAAATGTCCATTAGAGTTAGTTATTAAGATTTATATACAGTCAAACCCCGTTTACACAAAATCACTTAACGCAAAGTAAAAGGAGTTCATATGATGAAACTTAAACTAAACGTTAATTTATTCGTTTAACATAAAATCCTGCTTAAGATGAAAAAAACTTGCTCTTTAAAACACTTTTTTTTATAGATGATACTTTGCAACATTTCCTAATGTAGCAGGACTATGCTTTAAATAATTTAGAAGAGCTGGATACATCTTTAAAAATAAATGTTTCATTAAATACTTAAGGCAAAGTTCAATATCAGTATTAAATATACATATAGCTAGTAGTTTAAAATCTGCAATAATTAGATGAAATGTTTTTAGACGGTAATACCGAAAAATTTTGGTGGCCCTATCAACTTCGCGATAACGGCGTTTGACTGCATTATGATTCTGTTTCGAAAGTTTGTTTTCAATCGAAACCATATCATAGCATCTCCCTAAAAATAAAATAAAAAAATTCTAATTCATAAAGCACACCCAGCAAGAATTATAATATCCAATGGGAGTAGGATTCAGTTTTTTCACTCTCCTGCCATTATTTCTGAAGGGGATACAGATATCCAAATTAAATAGCATGTATGTTTTTGTACATATGTTGCATAAGCAAAATGAAATATTTTTAACGCAATGATTCCCAAACATTCAGTTGATTTTTTTTCTTAAATCACAGAAATGAATTTCTAATGGTAAAAAGGCACATGGTAACAAGTTTTACGCTAATGCCCAAATATAAATCACATATAGTCGCTAAAAAATGCTGCTACCATTACATAACACACATAACAATACAGAAATAAAAGTTATTTACATAAGTGCAAATATATATTGTTTTTTTTTACCTTCCTCTCTTTTCTCAATTTTGATTGATAAGTAAGGCCTATGTTACTGAGAAGCAATGTTACTTGTGTTAAGGTGTTTCATATCACAATATGTCAAGATAAGCAATTGAACATATTAATAACAAACAATAATTATTTTTATATAAAATAAAAGTTATAAAAATCATTTTCATAAAAATGTAGATAATGTATTTACATAGCAAATTAGGAATATCTTATGAGCTTAAAGACATTACTTTGATTTCCTGGTACTTTTCCATTTCGCCGGCACAGGCGATAAAGTCGCCAAAAATTATACAACCAACACCAAACGGAATATCCCTGCTGGTAACCATTTACATTCATTATTTTAGTAATTTCTTTTTATGCATATACTGTGTGTCACCAATAAAGTCTGCTTGGCGAGATTTGTGCAGGTGAAATGAAAAATTACCGATTTTCCATCCACAGATGGCAATGCATGGCATTTTTTAAAATATACTTTGGAAAACCTACATAAAAAATAATGACTAGTTTAATTTCATTTTTGACAAAAAGCTGTCACAGAAGCCTATATTTTTACTTTCATTAGTTGACTTTGAAATATCTTATTTAATTTATGCCTTTCATAATGGAAAATACAAAAATCTTATATTTTTATAATTCAAGTGAATTTTAGTTTAGTACATTAAAAAAAATATTCGCAAGTTGCATTTATTCAACAGTATGTGCTTATCAATTTTATCAGGATTTTTATAGTTAAAATCTTACTAAGAACCTTTACGTCTGTAGAAATTAAATATTTTATTCAATTACATAAAGGAATAATATCTTTGCCAATTAAGGTAGTTATATTAATAACAAGAAAAATATATTGGATTTTTCCTTTGGGATTCTACTTACTAAAATAAGGAATCAAGGTTATAATATAAGAAGAAATATATATATAAGGTTTTTTAAAAGTTCAAATATATATATATAAAAAAAAATTCAAGGAAATTAAATGCTATTATTTTATAACATAAATTACATAATTAAATAATTTAAAATTTAAAGACTTATCATAAACTTGCTTTAAGAGTTTGATTTTCAGACACTTTCCGATTAGTAACACACCTAGTAAATAAAAAGAGGACATTACTTTGATGAATGCATTATATTAGTTACAAAGCAATCTAATAAAATAGAAAATTTTATTAGACAGTTATTTATGGGGGGGGGGGGAAGAGAGAGAGAGAGACCTGAAGAAAGTAACCACTACCAAATCAAATGTAAAGCCTGTTGTCATTTTGCACAAAAACCAAATTGTACCTAGAACCTTTGTGCCCGTTTTTACGCCACTTCAACCAAGACAACGGCTACAAAAATTGTGCCAATATTTCATCATATCTCTAACACATGATTTTATTTCTACCAGACATATTTGTTTAAAAAAAAAAAAGCTTTTGTAATGAGTTAACAATAAAATAAATATGCCCAAGATCTTAGGATCAAATCCCTGATAGGCTCTGTGAATCACAGTCCACATTTTTCTCAATTAAGTAGTTAGTATTGAGTAGAAGGCTGTTGCAAAATACATAAAAAAAAATAATACAGCACTTAGCATTTCAAATAGAAAGGGATAGATGACGGCTTATTTTGAAGTTTTGATGACACATTAAATAAAACATTTTCCACTAGCACATGGTAAGACAAATCAAGTCATCAAATAACAAACAAGGTATAAATTCATCCCTTATGGTTTAGATAACATATTTATGACTACGCTATTAAGTAGTATTTTTTCTATAAAATATTATCAGACATTTCAGTACACACACTATCCTACAAGCTGTAAATGAGCTTCGAAATTTTAGGCACTAGAATCCAGGAGCGCTATGCATTTCAAGTTTCGCTATGTATTTTGAAAAAATGCATACTAAATCACTTAGTATAAAAACAAGCATTTGACAAAGAAAAACATCAAATACATAAAACTAATAAAGAGATATTTAAGGCAAACAAATTCTATACATTTTTACATAGCCATGTATAGAAATAACGGAGCGAAAAAGAAAAAAAATAAGACACATTAAATAAATCAATTTAAAATCCACAAATTTGCATATGAGAAAGAAATATAATTTTTTTTAATTGTATTTTAAAAAAAAATTTAAATTGATTTCATATATGGCTCTGCACAGTGTCAATGTATAAACAAGATAAGAGAAAATGTACCTAAACAGTTTCAGTGAATATATATCCTCACACATTAAAGTCAGTTATCCAAATAAGAGTATTTTAACTATTTTTCATTTAAAAAAAATTAACACCATAGCAAGTCTATAACTGCAAACTGCATTCTCACACACAAATTTGTTGATTTTATATTAAGCTTTTGAAATATGACAGTGACTTTAACCTTTGTAAAACTACACAATTTCAAAAGCATTTTTTATAAATAGCGTTTCTAAATTAAATATAGTGTAAGAGAGAAAACAGTTCCGAGTTCAACAATATAAAAGTAATCCCTTCAGATCCTGATGGCAATGAGAAGGGCCTTAAGTCAAGGTGGATAGCAGTTGTGATATTTCAAAATAATATTGAAAGATTGCTTAAGCAATGGACTTCGATAATAATTAGTTAAATTGTAATACAGTCAAATCCTGATCACGCAAAATAGCTTAACACAAATTCCTGTTTAGCGTGAAGTAAAATCAGTTATCCGTACAATGAAGCTTAATTATTATATGTTAATTTATTCACTTAACAAGAAACCTCACATAATAAAATCTCGCTAAAGACGAAAAAAAAATTGCTCTTTAAACTTACTTTTTTTTTTAGATGAAACCTTGCAACGTTTCCAAATGCATTAGGGCAATAATTTAGAAGAGGTAGAAACAGTTTTTAAACTAATTTTATCAAAAATTTAAAGCAAAAGTCAATAACAGACTTCTTTAAATAATAAGTTACTGGCAATTACATTTACTTTTTATTGTTTTAAATGTATACCTTGTTAAACTATTATACTAAACATAAGCCTAGTATTAAATACACATATAGCTAGTAGTTTATTTATGCATTAATTAGATGAAAAAGTTTGAAGATAGTCGTACACAAAATTCAGTTCAAGTGAAAATTTTTGGTGGCCCCATAGAATTAGCGTCAACGGGGTTTGACTGTAGTTTAAAGCAATTATGAAAATAAAAGTTGAATTTTTTTTAAATGAAGAAAACTATCAAAAGAATTGTCTTGGTTCCTAATAAAATCTTTTTCGAGTACAATTGTTTGTAAGGTTTTAATTGTGCGTGTGCCTTAAAAAACTTTTCAAATGATTTTTTGTTTAAAAAAAGAATCAGAAGAATATGGTAATTTTCCTTCAGCACACAAAACGACTTTTGAAACATCGAAAATGCAAATATCTGATTTACGAATCTTAATTGTGAATATCTCATTAGGTTTTAAAATTTAAATCAAAATATTCATAAAAAATATGTGATACAGAGAGAAAATATTAAAATATGAAGTTAGTGAGGCAATTTTGTATTTACAAAAATAAGTAGGAAATAATTCGGTGCACAGGACATACAAAATAATTAGAATTGAACAGTGAAAATATTCTAACTCGAAACCATTAAGTTATTTTGGTACACACAAAAGCTGCAATTCCAACACCATTCAGATCTGAAGAGATTACAATTAAAAGTTAACATATTAACTTCGTTAAATATTAAAAAAAAATACAAATTTGATGTTAGTAAATGTTTCAAGTTAAATGCTTTTAAAAAAAAAAACTTCAAGCGTCATTAAAATAACATACAATAGCACCACTTTAAAGGAAGGAAATGATATAATCAATTGTGCACACAAAAATTGGATCATTTTCATATAATTAACAGTTCACTTAGTAAAATAGTTTTGAACAACTGAAAATTAACCCTCTGAGGGTCATGTACGTACATATACGTCCTTTGATCCCCAGTTTTTCCAGCAATATACAACATTTTTAAATTTATAAATAAAATATTTTTATTAGGATGACAGTTTAAAACCCATTAATAACAAAATTTAAAAAAATTACATATTTGAATCAGAAATATAATTTCAAAATTATTGCAGGGAAAACAACTGTACAATTTTGCTATTCCCTGGACACTCAGAGGGTTAGATAAGAAATCAAAAAATTTTAGACCATGATGAGTTTATCATAATAAAAGATGAAAAATACATAAAAAATCCCCGATTTTTTTCAGTTATATAATTTGTTTAGGACAGAAATGAAAAAAAAAAAAAATGCTTTAGTTCAAATTAAGTTTTTTATCAATGCATTTGAATACTTTTCTACTTAGCAACTATATTTTTTATTTAAAATTTTGAAAAAATTTCTTTTTAAAGTTAAATTACAAAAACCACTATTTCAGAAAAAATTTCAAGCGTAGGGACGACAAGTCCTTAAGCTGTGAACACGTTGAAAAGTTATTAAAACTAAATAAATAAAAATAGTATCTTTACTTAGTTTCGCAAGGAAATTAGAAAACATGAATTTAGCGTTTTGTTTTCTGATTTCCCATAACAGGTTAAAATAAATTAGCAAACAGGATATGTCTTACTGAATATCCAAAATTTAACATCTGGTTGAAAATGCAGAAATTTTTAAATGATACTACAAAACTATTGGATTATTTGGAAAGTAACTTTGAAGGTGTAGGGAATTTTATTTCATCGAAGGAAATAATTTTACTCAGTTATGCAATGAACGTCTCCATTTCGAAATAACTTTACAAACAACATTATTTGCTTTTTAAAAAAAGTTTTAAATTTTAATGTCAAAATGTATAACGATTTCATACCACAGAATGAATTCGAATGTTTAAAAATGCAACTATAAATAACAACATCAATATCAAAACAAATTCAACTGTGAAAGTTTCCTGTCACTAAAATATTGTTTTACACTTGTTTCCATTGCAGCACATCAAGTTATAAATTTCATTCATTTTACCTAAGAATGCAACAAAAAATTATTTTACAAATACCTGTCCAATATTTCAGTGGTGTTTAAAATATTTAATTCAAAGCAGATACCAAGCATGTAAAACAAATGATAAAACTTATCGCCAAAGAATAAAATTTTATTGTTGTATCACAACTGGCGTTAAGACCTTAGACTACTAACAAGATACACTTGTCCCATCAAATCGAATATAAACATAAATAAGATTTTGCCAATTCTAAAACTACTCACTGAAAATTGTCTTACTGGTCCAGAAAAAAATTCCCTGATTTTACAGTAAACTTTTTTAAAAATGTCTCTAACTTTTCCAGATGTATAGACACTCTTATCAAATAGAACATATGATGCTAAAGAGATAGTAGGCCAATTTTTCAAAAATAGTTTTGGAGGTATTGAAAAGTTTAAATTATTCTGTAACATTAAACTTCTAACGATTGTTATCACAATTCTCCGGGTAAATGACGTTATGAATGAAATTTTTAAAAAATTCTCTGACATTTCCCTGATTTTTTCCAGAATCAGAAAGCTCCCTGGCATTTCCCTGATTTCAAGATTTTTCGGGTTCTGTAGCCCCTCTGGGGACCTAATGATCGCAGCTAGTAGTACTAGAAGGATACTTTATCCCAGCTCTCTAAATTCCCTCCCTATCATTGTATAATTATGGTCAAGTATGACTAAAGAATTAAATAAAGAAAAACTTCAAAAGAGTCTATTTTTAACATATTTTTGTTGAAAAAAAGACTCAGTTAAAAAAAAAAATAATCCAAATTAATAATTTAAAAAAATGGTAGCGTAGGGATTAAAGCATATACCAGTTGAATTTTAATAAAAAAACTAAATTAACTGTGTTAAGGCTTTCAAATTGATTAGGGGTGGAAACAGTCAAAATGTAAAAAAGAGGAAATATATACACAATGTTATTTTGAACAACAACAGTAGCTGAATGAGAATATAATTGTGTACTAATGTGCGTACAGAACAATGGTGTAGCCAGAATAATTTTTTTTTCTGCAGGCGGTTTTAGGTAAGTTTAGTCTGATAAAGTTCATTAAAATTATAGAAAAAGCGGAACTTCTCAGAGAAAAATTAAAAAGCGGAAACCCGCCTAAAAGCGGAAGATTTTCACCCCTGAACTGATATAAGGCACAGATCTGCCATTTGAAGTTTTGGCCAGAACAAGTTGAAAATGGAATCTGAAAACATTTTCTAGTAAGACAAATAATCTTAATGAAACACTTCATTTTAACACATTAAAAATGCAATCTTATCATTTTTTAGTTGGATTTGGGAACGCTGACATTAGTCAATGCTCTTTGCGTAATCTTCTCGCTGTATGAAGTGCAAAAGCTACAGCAAAATTACTTTCCAAACATCCCAACACGAGTCACAGTATATTTTTAGTACTTGGCTTTTTATGAGTAATTTTACAGATACTCATTTTTGCAAAGAGACAATTGCTAAGCTTCAAAAACATATCTTTCTCCAGACAAGTGGAAAATATACTTTCATCATATAGCAATACAAAAATACGTAGGAAAGCCAAGGCACATAAGGACAGATAATGTTGTAGAGCTTGCAAATTACATTTAAATGCCTCATCTTCAGATTTTCATCTGCAGGTTTCAAATGAAGCAACTTAAATTATAATGCTGCATTAGCGTCGAGCTACAGCACTCAGTAGTTGCTTGAAAAAAAAAAAAAAAAAGGACCGGGTGCACAACTAGAGAGGGTTTTTAGGGTCAGAACCCCTTGTTTGGATCCCTGACATCCCAGTGTTTTGTAATGATTTAAAAAGAAACACTTAACAATAGCAAAAATTTTCAAAAGAATACTTTTTAATTCAAAACTATTCAGGCAAAGTTTGCCTACCGTGTCGCACTAAAGCAGCCATTAGGTCCAAAAACTTGGAAATAAAAAACGGATTTGTAAACTGAGAAATATTGCAGCAAACTCAAGGCTTGATTGAAAACCCTTCCCACAGAAATTTTCTAGTCGCGCCTCTGTACAGGGCAAAGTTGCATGAAAGCAGTAGTGTGAAATAAAAAGGTGGTGGAACACATATCAACGAATATCCAAATTGGAAATTCTGACTGGAAGTGGCTGAATTTTAACCCATGAGGTAGTGGAGCGTTATTCCACTGTGTTCCCCTTCCACCACATACCTGAATGGAAGCTATTACACAATACTTTTAAATCTCTAAGGCACATCATAACAGAGTCTAACCATTCATTCCAACGATTCTAAATATCTTGCTTAGCAAAGATTAAAAATTTTTTACTTCAAGCCAGATAATCAGTGTTACAGAAATAACTGCTTTCTGAAACAATATCCTAGCATTGACAATATATAGGTTTTCCACTATTGTTGAAGAAAAAAATTCCAAGGACCTTTTTAAATAAATTCAAGGACCATAAAATTAAATACTTTGAAACATAAAAATACAGCGCAGAGTCGTTGGGAAAACGGATCAGTGGTCGCTTAAAAATTCAAGGACTTCATTCCTTTTTTAAAGACTTTCAATGACCGTCAAAAATTGTTAAAGGACTTTCAAGGACGGTGGGAACCTTGATATAATAAAAATGAATCGATCTCTTGATTGATTTCTTTAAAAATTTTATAAAATTTTTAGTTAGAAATTTCTTGGATTTTTCTTTAACTAGATATTTTGTAAATAAGGGTTTGTACGCAGCCATTATACAGTCTAAAAGCATATACTGCAAACAAGATCCAAAAGACGTCTGTAGAAAATAAATCCTTCAACTGTAAGTTGACAAGAATACAAAAGGAGATAGATAACTATATACTACTAGTATTCATAGATGTTTGAGATATTATCATCGCAGGGTAAGAAAAGCCATAGCCTATTTACTTTTCGCTGCCGAGTTTGTAGAGCAAAAAATATCATTCAAATTCAATCGACATTTCAGCACCCCTAATTGACATTTCAAATTTTCATTTGAATATCACAACTATAAAATGTATAAAGAATATGGTGTTAAAAAATCTAAAAAACTAAATTAAGTCATTAAAAGCGTAATCGTTCTGCAAAATTTCTTACTGTAACATTAAAAATGCATGAAATAATTCACTTTTGCAGAAGTACAAATATTCCAAAAGTTTAACAAGGCATAATCGTCGATCACGTTCCATTCACTGCATATTATCAGGCCTAAAGATCGCCCATGCAATGTTTAAAATTAACGCATCCCATATCAATTCACGGTACCCACCAAATTCAATTCAAATAGGCAAAAAGTAATAAATATCAATTCGTTTACAAGCTATGGATAGATAAGTTACGAACTGTTTTAAACCTAAAAAAAAAAAGTAGGTCACACAAGCAAAATTGTAGACATTTGTTTGTAAATATATGTATTCTGACAAAATCTGTGTGATAAGTTAACATTTGGAATTGTTGATTTCTTATGAGGTTACGGTATAACAGACGTCACACAGGCAATATTCATATGCAGAGGAAAATGGAGCAGGCAGGATGTGCATTCAGGACCATTTGGTGTATCTTGGTAAAAAAAAAGGGCTACACAATAAGGAGAGTTTTTGTTGTTTATTTTTAAAGTCAATGTAGTCCCATTGTCTTTGTTAAATCAGAATACATTGACAGAAAGACAATAACATTCTTTACTGTAATGACTTTCTATATTTAGAAGGCCCATTTAAATTTTTAGGGGACTGGCCAAGCTTTTTTTCAGTGTATTCCTTTGAAATTTATTTGTTTGTAGATTAGTGTTAAATTATTAAATATATAGTAAGGTTAAAGATGTGTGGTGAGGTCATTCTCAAGATGTGCGTTCTTATTGTAGATACTTTGAGAGCATGTCCCTTGTGGCTGCTTATTATTTTAATAATTTCGTATGAACTTAAAAGATGATTTTATGGTTCATAACAGACTGCAGATTTGCAAGTTATAATTTTCAATAATCTGTAATCTCTAGCTATTTCTTTTCAACAAAAATCCAAATAAACAGAAACTGAAAAGATCTTTACAGTCAAAGCTTATACACATTTAGATATGTATCAGTTGAAGAGCTATGTGAATGAACTTGATATGTGATAGAAAAGTTTTGAAAGAAAAAAAAGCGATCTCAAGATTAAGAATGTTCTGCTTAATGGTACATACGGTTTTCATCTAACAAAGATCTTTATGCAGAGGAAAGTACCTTGTATTGTTATTTAAAAGAAAATATCTTTATAAGAAATTAAAGTAGTTTTAGCACTTATATCCATAAAAAAAAAAGGCCCATAACACTTCCTTCATTTAGCTTTTCAAAACAAGCAAGAATTGAAGAGTTAAGTAGACAAAGGTGCTACGCCACTTAAAATCATTCAATGTTCTAAAGCTTTATAGCATAAATCTCATTTTTAAGTACTAATATATCTTAATTCAGATAAAAGAGGACATTCTATTACAGTTCAAATAAAAAAAAAGGGCCCCAAAGCCTTATATCTAAAGAAAAACACCCCATAACACTTTCATTCACTCAAGCTCTGCAATTCAAGAGTAAAAAATAGATGACCGAAAATTAATAGTTTGAATGTCCCTCCAACACACCCTCCTCCCTACTCCATCAATAAGATATATACACACATGATCATTTGAGTAAAAAAAGGTAGAGGCACGTTATTGACGGTCGTACGCTGGCCAGCTCATACTCTGGCGCACTGGCCCGCTCATTCGCTAGCACTTCCTCTGTGCCCACTTCAGGTCGTCGGACCTCGGCCTGCATGCGAACACAGTCTCGATGGCTCTCTCTAGGCACGGCCAGAATCGAAGTCGCTCCAGCGGATAGTTGAGCCACCCCGTGGTGATGCAGAAATAGGTCTCGTGCGGTGCAACGTGGTGGATACGGTGGTGACGTCGTGGTAATATCACATGCAGGTCTTGGAGAAGTACCACCCAGCTTGGGATGCCAAAATAAGTGTGAGACCACTTGTGGATCTGTGAAAGGTTTGGGTTGTATACTCACTGGAAACTTGAACAAAAAAAACTTTAACACAAGATCTTATACTTTAACCTTTTGCAGTCATGTCTGCTGTTAGCCTCAAAAATAAAACTCATTCATATAGTCAACTTATCCTATTTAACCATTTGTATTTTGTGTTAAACCCACATTTAGCAGATAAGTGAATGGGAAAAACCTCTTGGTTTATTCTGACTCTATGGAATGTATTCTGCTGATGGGAAAGATCTGATATTAAAGTTACATTGTAACTGTAACTAAAAAGCAGCTTTTACACATGTTTGTTTTATGGTACATCAGATTCGGATATGAAGCACATACAATTTGGTGACATTTAATGACTGAAATCTTCCAGTTAGTGTTTGATGAGATATGATAAGGAAAACCCTGCAAACATTAATTTTTTTTAACAAAAATATCACCAAGTTGGCAAGGAAACTTTCCAACAAATAACCAAGTTATAGTCCGATTTCTATTTGAAGACAAATTGTACACTTCCCATAGCACTAAGGAAGCACCATATTTTAAAAAAAAATTCTTTAGTAAAATACTAAAATCAGAATTTTTTTTAGCAGAAAGCTGAACTACTTATGCTTCGATTTATTCGTTGTAAATGTCAAAACTTAACATGTCTGATACATTAAAGAAACAGTCACAGAATAATACTCAATCTTAAAATAAAAATTAATAATAATATCAGAATAAGAGAGATTGTTATTGTGCACCTATTAAACTGTCAAACTCTGCTGCGTGTATGTTCATACTGCACGATCACAGGAAAAGTGTGCATGTGCTACAGCAATGAAAGTGTATATCACAGAGATTATTGCGATAATTTTTTTTTTTTTTATTAATTACGCTCATTTTCCCCAGTTTGATTTTGAGAACATCTTAACAAAATGTTGTTACGAAAATACAACCATAACAAAAACTCAATGACGCGCTCTCCTGATCAAACCTTAGAGCAGTTTAAATTGAACTTCATGTAATACTAACAATCTGACAAATAATATGATACATGCCTTAACAAATTGACTTCCAGTAGAATTTTGGTGTAGGAACTCGTTTAAACGAGATCTCTCATTTGACACTATCATTTCTCGTTTTATCTGGGAATGATGACCTCAACTAGGTAGAGCCATTACATAAGTTTCTCACCACATTTATATAGTGAAGATGCTAAAAATTCAAAATAGGGCTTATCAACTATGCACATAACTAATTCTAAAACTGTTTCTTCTGTGTTAAGGTACAGTTCTGAGGAGTTAAAGGCGAATCAAAAACATTTCAAATTAACTCTTTAAATGAACTAACATTGAAATTTAAAGGCACATCAGTGCATAAAATCTTTACTCTTATATTCTTATTAAGGATGCACCAAATATTCAGTATCTATTTGGTATTTGGCTATTGAGCCGAATATTTCATTTGGCTGAATATCTGGATATTCGGAGGCCGAAAAAAAAATTCTACTTATTACCAATTTATTATTATTGCAGAATACCACTCCATAGAAACAATATTTTATTTTCCTTATACAATATTTAAAAAATGTCAAAACTTATAAGGTACATCCACAGAATTTTTTTTTTATGAATTTCAAGGAGCGCCAGGGCTTTTAAATCAATATACGACACAAGATGTGTCCTTATGAATAGTTTTAAAGATTTGAGAACAGTTATTTTTGTTGCGTAACCTTTCCTTGTCAAGAGAATTGTCATCAATGAAGGCTTAGTCATCTATGTTTTTACAATATAGATGACTGAACCTATTTTTTTTATTATAAGTAGTAATTGAGACAAATCACTATTATCACTGCACACAAATCCCTAAAACCACTATCTGGTGCATCCCTAATTCTTATAAAATATTTTAAAAACAGTCATTGCAAAAGTGTTAATAGGCTTTACTGCCCAACTATCCAATTCTTAGAAGTGATTTCGAAAGTGTGAGTTCAAACCTGGTTAGTCATGGCGACGAATATACCCAGCAGGAAGACGAAGCAGTTCCAGTGATAGAGTCGAGCGATCTTGTCCACAGGATAGCTGAGGAACTGGTAGGCCATGTAGGCCAACCATGGAATGGTCACCATGAAGTTGTCGCCGTTCGTCTCGATGAAGTCATGGCGTGTTATGGCAGTTGGATCAATGTGATGCTCACGAAATGGACGTAGGAAGGCCTGGGATAGTTATTTACGGATAAGTTTTTTGGTACGATATATGTATTTGTTTTTATAAAATATTTGGAGCATTTTTTTCGAATTTATTGGAATAGTAATATAAGATACAGAAACCAAGGCATGGCAAATAGTACGCCTAACACTCTTCATAATACAGAGTGGCTACAAAATTCAAGAAAAAAAGTTCCCTGATTTTCCTAATAGATTTCTAAAATGTTCCCTGATTTTAAGGCAAACTTTTTTCAAATTTCCCTAACTTTTCCAGATGTGTTCACACCCTGATCAAATAGAACATGCATGCCAAAGAGATATTAAGACAATTTTTGTTTAAATAGTTGTGACAGTTTTGAATTTTGTGGGTAAATGGCGCAAAAATACAGATGAACGGAAAAACATGTTTCAAAACAACAATAGAAAATTTCCCTGATTTTTGTGAAATTTAAAAACAAATCCCTGATTTTTTTTTCCAGAATTAAAAAACTCCCTAACATTTCCCTGATTTCTAGGCTCTGTGGCTGCTTTGTAGTAATTGATTTTTTTTTTTTTTTTTAAATTGGCCCTTTATGTGTTTTAATGCCACACAAAATACAGAATCAAATACATGAAAAATTGTGTCCAACAATACAAGAGTTTACTTTACAACTGGGGTGTCGGCAAATTACAAATAAGATTTTTTTTCAAATTCAAAGACTCATATGCCTCAATGGGTACTCAGCAACACGAGTCCACACAGCTAGTAATATTTACAAACACAGAAATAATAACAATTTAGTAAATTTTCCTGTTTACATATTTTGTCTTTTTTTTTTTTTAACTTTCTGACCTTATTTTATGATCGTATAGAATTTTTTTTTTTTATATTTAATTAATTAAAATGTTAAATATTTACAATGTTTAATAAGCATTAAGTTCCAATTGTTCAATGTATTGACAAGAACATTACATAGAGTCAAGTTGCAAAAAAAAAAAAAACCAGCAAAGTAAACAAACAAAATTGTCAATAAATAATAAACTAAGGAAGTTAAAAACAGCTTTCTTATTTTTGACAATAAATCAATTTTGAGCTCTAAATGAATTGTAAACATGTTAAAAACTTAAAAAATGGTAATACGTGAATTCTTCTTTACAAGATTATATGTTTCCTTACCTTCTGCCTAAATACTTTTCAACTTAAATTACTTATAATGAAACATAGCAAAAAATTTTCTAACACCCTGCACATCAAACATTAAGGAACACATTTTTTAATATAAATCGTACTGACTTTTCCGATGATTGGGACGTCAACAGATCCCCAAGTGTCAGCTCCCCAGTGAACCAAACCACTCAGGAAGTCTGCAAGTATCACACCGCATACTGGAAAAGACAAAGCGTTCCATCAAATACAACTAACAAAAGCTAAACTTGTGAATGTGCTTTTGCCAATACCAGAGTTAATTAATCAGAAAGTGATTAATTAGTTAACTAGTTATTTTTTTAATGACACAACCGGGTGCTGTTGTGCTAAAAAAAAAAAAAAAAAATTGCAGGTATGCAAGCTTCCGATCGAAGTGGTAACTCCAACTGTAGCCTGAGACTTTTTAATTATCAGATGCAAATTCATATTATTTAACAGAACTTGACCATATAAAAATGTAATCCATAAAAACAAAGTTTTTAATAAAAATCCTTTGTCAGGGTTCCCACTCAAATCACAGAAGGAAAATCAATGACTTTTCAATTACTTGTAAGGACCTTTGAAAATTTGTTTTCAGGCATCATGTTTGTATATAAATTTTTAACAAAGTATATTCTACCAAAAGAGTTACAAGTTGGTGGATAAGTAATATCAATATGACAGAGAATTCCGATACGGTGCAGACAAATGGCGGTCACGTGGGGATAGCAAGTCAAAGTTGTTTTTTTATAACTTTAGCAGTTGGGCACATAACATCTGCAAAAACTGAGGACTTTTAAGGACCTCTAAGCATTTTCAAGGACTTTTAAGCACCTTTGAGCATTTTCAAGGCCTTGAAAACGAGTTCAAAAATATTAAGCACTTTTAATGACCGTGGGAACACTGTTTATACGCAATGCAAATATTTATATTCATTAACACAGCACTGACTCTGTAAACAGTGTTTGCTTAGTGTTTACATCTAATTTTAAATATCAAAAACATTTCTATTAGCAAAATGTGCGTCAAACTACATCACAAAACTTATTTATTGAAAATGAACGTGAACTTATGCACTCACATTAAAATATCTTTTATTTATTCTAATTAAAACAATTTTGGCAACAGGAAAGAGTTTCTTCAATGGTCTATTAAAAACAATTTTAGCGTGATTGGTTGACGGCAATTGTTTTATTAGCATTCCGTAAAAACGACCTTTTAGTGAAAGTAACAGCCCCAAAATTTGATAGAATGCATTGTCATCGACATCGAATCTATCTGCAAAGTTTCAATCCGATTAGATGACGGCAAAGGGTGAAATTAGATCTCTGCAGATTTGCCCACCATGGACATACACAAAGTTAATATAAAGGATTTTTTAAAAAATAATACTCTTAATTTACACATTTATTTTCTCACTAATTTTTATCACAATACATACATAAAAATTGATGAGTTATAATTAATTAGTTATTAATAAAAAACTGATACAAAAATCAATCCATTGAACTTATTTCGAAGAAAATTTATAAAAATTTACACAGAGGGTTATCATTGAGCCGTAGGTGCTTATGTGTTGTTCTCGATTGCGTTGTTCCCTCTTGATAAAGCGCCAAATGTAAAAGTCCTAACTTTCCCCATTCTCAATTCTTGCAGGACAATACTTTTAAATCCAGGTCTGATAATCACAGTTTCAAATGGATATATATGTTAGCATAAACCACAGCAGAAATTAACAGAAATTGATTTTTTAAAGTTATATATATATATATAGTTTATAATATTATTTAATTTATTAATATTATTAATAAATTAAACAATATTAAATAAATCTTAAAAACGCCTCCAAAAAGGCTCTAAAAAAAGTATTGGTACGCCATACTGGCTCTCGTGTGTACCCGCCCCACTATACCCCTGGGCATTACTACCTACCATAGTTAGCAATCTACATATAACACAAAGGAAGAAACTGAAAGTAAAAGTATCATTATTACTATTAAGTTTTTTCATTCTGGACATTGAACTTGCCTGCTCAGCTTTGAAGTTGTAGATCAAAAACGAAAGCATAGCTCTTACGAAAGAAACTTTATCATTTTCTTACTTGACTTTGCATTTAGTGTCCCGTAAAGAAAAAATGTTTAAAAAATACAAATAGTATTTAAAAATTTTAGGCGGAGGAACGCTGTTCTTCCTTCTAAAAAGGTAAAGGATCGCTATTACCATGCATTCCCGCTCCACTACGCCCCTGCCGATAATGTGATTTCAGTACTATTCCATTAACCAGATACCAGATAAAATGCAGTCGGGTGCAAATTGCCTTTATAACTCATTCAAACTAATAAGCTTCAAAATATTTATATTTTTTACAACTAAACGTAAACATTTCGGCTTGGCGATATATTTACACATAATTTAAACCAGTGTTTAAGCAGGTGTACAAAACTGCTTTTGCAAAAAATGCTAAAATCACAATTTTCATCTTAGCATTTTGCTAAAATGATTACAAGTTCCATCAGTCAGGATGTTTCATTTAAAATAATTAAAAACCTTTTTTATTATTAAAAACTTATTATATTTAAATATAAAGCTATTTTATACCAATATCAACAGGAAAAATCCTTTCCACCCTTTAGATTACTACTTTTTTTAGGTCCATGACTAACCTTGAGATAACAAAAATGAGGATTTTGTACATTTTGTGTCAAAATGACTTGGTAAAAGAGCTAAACTCAACTTTCTGATTTCAGAATTTAAGAAAGTTCTTAGGCATTTTGCTAAAAAACGTGCAACTATTTGGGCTTGGCGACAACTACGTTAATTGATACCCAGTTAAAGGAAGAGTACCCAGATTTGAAGTATTTCAACCCAACAAAAACTAAGCATCAAGTCTCTGCAGGGTTCCCACTCAAATCACAGAATGAAAATCAATGACTTTTAAGGACCTAATTAATGTTTTTAAGGACCTATGAAAATTCGTTTTTAGACATCGTGTCTGTATTTAAATTTTTAATAAAGTATATTCTACCAAAAAAGTTACAAGTTGTTGGATGCGTAATACAAATATGTCGGAAAATTCTGATACGGAGCAGAAAGCGGCGGTCACAAGGGAATAGCAAGTCCGAGTTGTATTTTTATAAATTTTTCAGTTGGACAATATCTGTAAAAATTAAGGACTTTTAAGGACCTCTAAGTATTTTCAAGGACTTTTAAGCACCTCTAAGCATTTTCAAGGCCTTGAAAACAAGTTCAAAAATGTTAAGCACTTTTAATGACGGTGGGAACCCTGCTATGGATCACAGAACGCCTCATACCCATTCTTAATTCAATAACTAGAATTTGTTTCATAGTGGACACATAGCTTTATGGCCAACTTAATTGACACATGTACACTGTGTAAATAATGAATTTAATTTATATAATTGTAGCCGTTATTGTGAGTATAATGCCAATTTTGGCTTCAGAAAAAAATACTCACAGGCAGCTATGAGGATGGAACTCCACTGACTTGGCTGGAAAAAGTAAAGCAAATGGACAAAGTTGATTGCCATCAGAGCAAGGCACAGGATCACGGAGATAATCTCTTGGATGCGTTTTCCTAGTAACACGCAGATCAACATCAGCAACACAAAAAATCAACAAATGTAACGTATAGAAAAGATCACATAACAACCATCAAAGTATTTTTTTTTTACTGTTAAAAATTTATAAAAATTACCTACTTGACTTGTCCTTAACATCAATCTGGTTTCTTGGGCTGCGATTATTTTTTTATGCGAACGCAAGCGAAATGAAAGAAAATAAAAACATAGAAAGGTGGTTAAATTTTTTTTTTAATTTAGCTATAGGTGTCATTGGATTGGTTTCTTTCAGCTGAATTGAGATTTTTTTTTAATTTTAGTATTAACTGCTAAAAATTAAAAGAACGGCAAAAAATATGTAATGATTTTGTAATGTGCTACCCAATGTTTTTATCCAACTTATATATGCTTAATCTATTTTTATACCAGTCATTCAATAGTTGAAAGCTTTCGCACATTTTTGAGATCTCATTAATTATCCCGCCTTCCTTAAAATACGCTGATCTGTCTTGGGGTTCCAAGATATGTGTTTCCTTAACATAGGGATACATCTTTCAATTATCCCTATTTCATATCAAGGATCCCCAGACTCATGATGCTAATCTTTCCTTGTGTGTCACCAATCCCTTTTTCTCACACATTCGATCTTTGCCTTCTGTGTATATACCAGACATACAGTGTTGTGTTCTCCAAAAATAAACTGTGTGTATGGCTGTCTGAACCTTTATCGTTTTTTTCACGATTGCTTCTTGTAATGGGGATTCTCTGGATTTATTACACATTAGACCTGAAAATTGAAATTTTCAAGTAGTAGTCAGTGGCCGGTAGACACTTTTAGTATAGTAGCCACTAAATGGCAGACTTTTTTTTTTACCAGTGGCACAGCCAGGGAACGCAAGGTTGGGGTTTTACCTTTTACCTGAATAAATGCAGTTGTGATTTCAGATTACTCTTTTTGGAGGAGGATGTTTCAATTCTTTATTTGATTTGTATTAAATATATAAATCAAAAACACATATCTAAGTTAATTGCGTTAAAAAAAATCAAGTTCAGGATCTAAGCTTTTTCACTTAAGGATGCCTATAAATTTGTTGCACATCTGTAAAATAACCCTGTAAAAACGAAAAAATCTGACGGAATCAATTTGAAATATTAAGGAATTGAGGGTTCTTATATATTCTGTTGACAAAAAACGCAAGAAAAGAAGAAAAATAATCATGCCTGTAAAGGATGCAGTCAGATTGAAGTTTGAAATTTATTTTTAACAGTAAGGCTACCGATGGCCGCGCCTTCAAGTTATAGATAACTAAAAATATAACAGAAATAATATGCAAATAAAATAAGGGTTCTAATATATTTTGCTGACAAAAATGTCAGGCAAGAAGAAAAATAATCATGTCTGTAAATGAGTCAGATTGATGCAGTCAGATTGAAGTTTGAAGATTTTTTTTAACAATAAGGCGGCGTCTGCACCCGCCCGACAAATGTAAGAAGGGATACTCAAAAGTTTCAAAGTTCCTCGACATTTTCCTGATTTTATTAGAAGAGTGAAATTTTCTGACATTTCTCTAATTTTCCAGAATTCCCGGTTCTGTCGTCACCCTGTCAACTCACGAATCCATATTGCGGATAAATGGATTTTAACTGCTTGTATACTCACGTGATTACAAAATTTCAAGAAAGGTAAGGGAGATTTTCATTGATTTGAAAATTTAGGTATATTCGGTAACAATTAAAAAAAAAAAATCGGAGGGGAGAAAAAAAAGGTGGCTGGTTGATTAGTTTATTTAGTCACCTCATCACACTGTTTAATCGACCTGTGTCGAGTAGATATTTTCAGGTCTATTACATATTTATATGTATGAGCCCAGGGATAACCATTGCAGTCCGATTGCATCGTGGCAGATACCTTGGTGCAAATTTGTTATAGAGCCTTCAGTCATTATCATATCTCAATTGCCTATCCTAATTGCCACAATGTAAATATTATGTACTGGTTAAAAATTATGAATGATTAAATATGCTTAACGTCATAGGCTCACATAAGGACATGTTGGCAATTCACAATCTTTTAACAGATTTCTTGGTGATAACAATGACCTTGGAAATGGCACCCATTATCTCCAATTCTTCAAGCAATTGCTTCAGCCTGATAGTTACAGTTCTGAGCACTTGTAAAGGCCTTGGAATTGATTCTAAGCAGTGTTAGTCACACCCTTTTGCCCTACGCCTTTAGCCCAAGGGTATTGTTTTCAATTGGTCAAAAGTTGTTCAAAAGTGTGGTCCGGTGTACGTCCCCACTTACTGTTTGGGTATGAGCAGAAAAGGCATTGTGTGGGCATGCGCCTGCTTCAGGGATGCGAGTGATCAGAGAGCAAAATGGAGGAAATTCAAAAATTCGTTAAGAAAGCTTCCGCAAGGAATACATAAAACAACAAAAGAGTATGCAGGAAGGATGATTCAATAATTTTAAAAATACAATGAAATTTCCTATACTATATAATTATTGCATTTCAAATATTAGGAACGGTATAGTGGTTAGCGTGCTAGCTTCTAGACAGCGAGGTTGCAGGTTCGAGTCCTGTGTTAGGCATGGGTGTTTGTAAATGTATGTTGGCTTGTCTAATGACGAATGTTTCGGCGCATTATAGCCCTCGTGTTGCTGAAGGTGCCAGATAATCTGAATACAACCAACCAAATATTAGGAGTTTGTGAAGTAATCTATGAGGAAAAGGGAGCTAAGAGATAAAATTCTTTGTTTAGACATGAGGAAAAGTGTACTTTTTGCAGGAAAAACTGGTTCAGATCAGAAAAATGCCGATCCTCGCAACAGGGACAAACAAAAGGAAAATGTTACATAAAAAACAAAAAAGGAGGAAATCCTCCAAAAGGAGGAAAACTCTCATCCCTGCTGCTTGTATAAAAATGTATGTACGCTGATGCTGTTCAGTAGTATTAATGTTTTATAAAACTCAAATAAAAAAAACTTTGTAATGGGCTTGGACTTAAGGTCCTGGGTAAACTGTACATCAGCCCTAAGCCGATTATGGAACAGATGTAGTATAGGACATTTGGCAATTTTTTTCATTTGACGTTTAGAAATTTCGCCAAAATTAAAAACACAGTAACTGAAGTAAAATTAAAATATAAACAATAAACTAAAGTAAAATATAACTTAAAATAAAACCCGTAGCCAGAAACAGCACTTATCTGGGGAAAAAATGCCAAATAAAATCATACCAAAGAAATGTCCTATATACTACATCTACATCCCGATTATTATTATTATTTTTTTTAAGAGGGGGGGGATTTTAGAAAAATAGGAAGAGAAAATTTTGCATCACTGATTCACTGATACAAATGCTGCAACAATTTAGGGTGGTTCTAAATTATTGAAACATTTAAGTTAACCTGTCACTATTTTCAAAGTAAACCATAATTTCAACAAGCCAAAATTATAAGCTTTTGATTCGATAAAAAAAAAATTTAAAACCTATATAAATAATAACATTTTACCCATAATATAAGTTGATAAACATCAAATTAAACACATAAAAATCTCATTCAATTGGTACATTGTTTAAGAAAACAAATAATGTTGTGGTGTAAAGTACCTAGAGTGAATCTTTTAAACAGTGATAGATCATTTTGTTGTGTTCATTATCAAAAAGTGACAGATAAAAAATTGTTTTTATGCCTATAAATATAAAGGCATATTTTTTAAAACTTTGTTCCAAAAAGTCATAGCAAAAGTGACAAAAAAAAAAAAAAAAAAAAATCAGAAATATACATTACAAATATAAATAATTTATATTTGTAAGATTATTTTGTAAGTATCAGATTTAGTCAAGATAATATTTTTGGTACAATATGTACAAAATCAAGAAATAATAAATCATATATGTTAAACAACAACAATGATTTTATAAAACTGTCAAAATTTACAATGAACAAAAACTGTTTTAGGAAATTAGAAGTTAATGAATCATAGATCAGTGAACTATTTCAACTTTGACCGACCGATTACGTAATTTCAAATTCAATTTTTGCAGACAACACTCTTGTTACTTTAGTAAAAATAAGACATTATATAACAACGTATTATAAAACATCGAAATCTAGTTTCGTTTCTCGATTCCGAAAATTCGATTTGGTTCACAAAAACTCAAAAACGTTTCGAAATACTTGAATTTCTTCGAACCACCTGCATTTACGAGACACTCCCTTAATTCTATTTTTATCGTCCGGCGAGGCTAATAAATCAATTTTTTTGACATACCTCGTGTGTATAAACCAGCGAGTTCTTTAGCACCAGCATGATTTGGGCCCCAGCGAGGCTTGGTAAAATCTTCTTGTTTAAAATCTTCCTTTATCACATCTGAGTTGCAGTTTGGATCATCCTCTGGCATAGAATTTTCCAAGATCTGTTTTTCAGTCTTCACCGGAGATAATAAACTAGAAGACATCCTCCCAAGAGCACGGTGATTCTGCTCTTTAAGGGTTACGCCAAACCAGCTGAGTGTTTCGAATTTTTGTCCCTAGTTGACAGTGTGAATTGATAAAAAAAAATATAAATAAATAAATAGAAAGATAAAATTGTAGTGGAAGTTGTACTTCTTTTTTTTGCAGGTAAGAAAACAAATTTTTATACGTGATGTCACAAATTCAGTAGTGGGAAAATGACAGCATCAAAGTAAATTTTACTTTTGGTAAAGATCCGGAAACTTGTGGTTCTTTAAAAAATACCAGAAGCACTTATTTTGTTTAATCTGACAAGGAAGAACAATTAAACAAGAGATGCTAAATTGAACTATTATTTTTATTGGAAACTAGGGCATTTAAGCCTCTTTCACACGGTTTTTGACGCGGATGCGAGTGCGGGCCTTCAAAAAGTTTCACCAATGTATTTTGAATCGGACATTTCACACGGTACGGAGAGCGGTTCGCAACTTTGAAACCTTCGTGCCGGCCCGCAGAAGTCAGAATTTCGTGCGGGCAGCTGTCTCCGCATCAACAGGTTTTGTACATAAGGTTCAATATGGGGCTATTTACACCATGCGTGTGCAAACGGTATATCTCAACAATTTGCAAAGAAAACTCCAGTTTGAATCAACTAATTATATATTTTTTGTAATTTGAATCTTTATAAAAAGTCGTTAGTTTTAAATACTTTCAAAACAAATTTATATTTAAAAAATATTTAAGTTAAATTTACAATTCTAGTATGTCCCCTGATTCAAATCATTGCGTATTATTTGCAATTCAATTTAAAGTTTTAAATAAATTACAAATTGAGTTATGATTGATGGTGCAATTATACCAAAATAAGGCAATTAAATTTAAATTAATCATTTAAATATTATCAAATGAATATTTGTGCAGATATGTCAATCAAACTAAACTTTTGAATTAGATTAACTTTTTTACATACTTAACAAGTGTTAAAAAAACTAACATATCTGCATAAAAATTATTCATTTGAGGATTGATTAATTAACAATTAACTAAAGGATATAATCCTGCATCAATCATAATTCAATTTGTAATTTATTTAAAATTTAACCACAAACGATACACAATGATTTGATACAAAAAAGGAACCCGACTAGAATTGAAAATTTAGCTGAAATATTTTGATATATAATTTTGCTTTTAAAGTCTTTAAAATTACCAACTTTTTACAAAAACGTCAAGATTCAAAATTAAGTTAAAATTCAATTATTGTATAGATGAGTTAGATATCAGTATAGGTTTTTTTACCCCGCATTATACACTTTATATTACAAATAAAAACTTGTGGAGATATACCGACTTCTGCGGGCTCGCACGAAGGTTTAAAAGTTGCGGGCCGCCCTCGGCGACTTGTGAAAAGCTCCATTCAAAATGCATAGGTGAAACTTTTTGCGGGCCCACACTTGCCGCACCGTGTGAAAGAGGCATTAAAGGTATGATCAGATACGAAGTGTAGGGAGAACACGGAGTAACTTCTACCAGTTTTTAGGACGGGAAACGGCGTTCCTTTTCAAAAAGATTTAGAATTTTTTTTCGTTGTTTAACTACAAAGTTCCGTTAAATTTTTTTTAAAGCACTTTTGTGGCTGATAAGTTTTTTTACTTCTAGAACTAATAGATCTACAACTTTGAGCAGTCCTGTCATGTCCAAGACATTGCAATACACTTTATAAGGGGTGGGAGCGGGGCAGCTCGCACTTTCAAATAGGTTCACAATCCAACAAATGCTCCACTCCCCTGCATCGAATGGGTATCTTAACAAGAAATTATACAAGTTTTAAATTACATAATCTTGAAGAACAGCGTTCGTTATACGTGGCCCACTAGATCTCTTTTTGAGGCCCGCAAGCGACATAAATGAAAAGTGGATTTTTTTTTAAATGTAATTGGTAATTTATTTTTCATTTTATTCAAAATGGTACGCGTTTACTTATTCATAAACTTTCTTAAAAATCTCAATTTTTTTAAAAAAAAATACTTGTTATTATTACATGCATATAATGGTAAGAATAATTGTTGACTACATTTCGTCTCATTACATTATCATGAAATTTTTTTTGATCGCGAACTTTTTAAAATTGTAACGCTTTCAAATACAGATTAATTTTTCATGAATTAATCTCATTCAGTTGATATTTTCTCCCAAATAGAATTTAAATGATAATACTATAAGGTAATGATAATGGCAATTGTTAGTGGTAAATAACTATGGCAAGAAACGTACAGCTGTTCTTCTTTCTTAGAAATATTAAGAATTTCTACTTAAATTGAAATACAGTTTTAAGGAGTAATAGCTGAACCATTCTAGCAAATGTGATTGGAATAGAAGTTTTATAATCAGAAAACAGACCAAGTATATTATAAAGATAGTTCAAAACGCTAACACATTTTAAATTGGTACTTAATTCATTCAGAAAAATATCTTTCTTGAATTAAAACTCCTAGGAAATACCCAAAAAACAAATCAATTTTGTGCAAACAACCTAGCATAAGCTTTTTGACTCAACCTGAAGAAATTAATGGCTGTTTTATAAAAGCACACTATATTTAAGTGCCTTTAGAGGAATTTCGCCTAGTGAATATGTAATAATTATGGAAAGTAATCCGAATTGGTATATACTGACACAGCGAAATATGTAGGTAATACACACATATAGATTAGAGGTCGGCGATATATCGATACGACGATATTAAACAAAAAATATCGAAATTAATAATATCGATAAAAGTCACCGATATATCGATATTTTCAAACATTTTTAGTTTTTTGATGATCGTTTGGTAGTTCCATGTGTTTTTTCGATTTTCTTTATTCCCTTTTCAAAACTAAAGTTTGAACTTGGCTGCGAGACAGTTAAAATGTCACCAATATTTAATATTTTGCCATACACTTAAAAGCTATTGAAAATTATATAAATTTTTCTTAAAATCACTGCACCAAATAAGCGAAAATATAACTTTTTTTCTGTAATAGATCCATTTCAGTTGAAAAAGTACTCACCTTTCAAAAAAGCAATCATGAAAAGTAGAAATCTCCGAAAAATTTTGCCCTGGAAAAACTTTGTTTCTGGCAAAATTAAAAATCAAATAAAAAAAAATAATCATGTATCGATATTTTTTTCTATGCAACGATATAGTATCGATATTTATTTTGATCAATGTTTCCGACCTCTAATATAGATACCTCAAAACTGATCGTCATTTAGAGTGAAAAACTAAACTCAGTGGCGCAACAGCCCCGTGGGGGGCCTTAGCCTGCTGTGCCCAAACCAGATTACTTGATCGTGGCCCCAGGGTGCCATACAGCAATATTCTGGTCAGATGGTCAGTCTGATGCGAAACCCCCAGTGTTTAGTTCCCAAGCGCATGCTCGGTACTCAATTAATCGACCCACTTAAGGGATGAAGGGCTGAGTCAACCTTGCCCAGTCCGGGAATCGAACCGCAGACCTGTGGCGTGGAAGCGCAATGCGCTACCACTGATCCGTCATTTAGAGTGAACATTGCATAATTTACTAAAGTTTCAACTTAATAATATTCTCAATAGATGAAATACTATTGCAATATTTAATCAACTTAAATTTAATACTGCATAAAGAGTACTACTGTACAAAAAGATGAGGCCCACGTGAGAATTCAACATGTTGCTGCCCCTTTACAAAATGTAGCTGCTGCTGTAAAGAAAGAATTCAAATGCTCTTTTTACTTTTAATTATCCGTATGTTTACATAAGGTTAAAAAAAATTAGCAATCGGTCAAAACAATTTTTTTTTTTTGCATTTCTACATGTTTTGGAACATCTCGATTTCAAAAACGTGATCTAGAAAAAATCTTTCTGTGTGTACGTGGTCAGCATGACTTGCGAACAAATTGACCTACGATGTTCCAATTTGGTGCGAGGATTAGTGGTGGCCATGGGACCTACCATTAAGGTTTTCGTCAAAATCTCGCAAGCGCATAATGTTGAAATCATGTTTTTTTTAATCATAATGTTGAATCAATGTTCCGAGAAAGAAGTAGAAGTTTTTAGCTCAGCCAAATCATAGCCAAACTCACTAATTCGGCAAGTTTTGTTGGCGTTCCCATTTTACACATCCCAGGATTTGAAAGTTCATTCTCTCAAGTTTTTAATGTTTTGGTAGAGAAGCGAGTGATGTTATATAATAACTTTTTCCAGTCTTCAGTTTTGAAAGTTAGAATAAATTCCAAAACACACAATCAGGTAATGGATATTTTTATTTATTCTGCCTAAACAATGACACAGGTGGATTTCAATAATTCTTAAAATATGAAGAAAAAAATAAACTGACAATGGATGACAAAACACCACTTGTGACATACAAGCAGCTTAGTCCACAATTGCAAAATAAGACTACAAATAATATGGATGACTAAATGTAGGATAAACTATGTACAGTAATGATTAATACACAAAGCTATAATACACACAGAACTGTGTCTTGTCATCATCATGTGATTTTTCAACAAACCTATACCTTATGAATCTTGACATAAAAATATTTCATTTCATACGGTAGAACTACATTTCCAAGTGATGAGCTTCCTATACAATTTATTGCAATAAAATATTTAGTACCAACAATTTAAAAACATTTATAAACGTCACAGAGTATTGCTCAGGCAAAAATTGACAAGGACAAAAGAAAAGAATTCTTATTTTACCCATATATCTTGTATGTCCGTATCGATGGTACTAAATATACAATAGATTTTTCTTTAGTTTATATTAGTTCTCATTATATAATTTATTTATAGAATAAATATTTCAGTTATGTCGTGCACCAAGACTGTCTTCGAAGGATTCATTTCTCCTCGTATTATTTTTACACAAAATCCCATAATTTTGTTTATTTTGAGATGCGATTCATATTTACATACAATTTACAATATATTCTTTGCATAAATTGGGAATCTTAAAACAAATCCACAACGCAAGTGCTTATAATGTCAATAAAGAAACATAAAAAAAAAAAACTCCATTGCATGCCATGAACCCACATCACATTCGTAAAAAGTCAAACAAATCTAAAAATAACAACAAAGGTTTTTTGTTTTTGTACATGACCATTGGAGTAAAACTATACACTTGACTAAAAGGATTCAATTCACATCAGAACTTTTTTGTGAAGTATTTAACAGTGAACTTTAAAACTAATATTCGTTAAAAGAATTACATAAAACATGAATGTTTTCATTTATAATATGCAATAAAAAGTAATGTTATTTGAAACCATTCAGAATAGGACTTAAAATACATCATTATTTAAAATTTGTTACTAAGTTGGTTGAGTGGGGAACCTTGTGGCTTAAAATCACAGAAAAAACAAACAAATACTATATAGGAACAACCTTGGATTTACACCGCAACGAAGGTAAAGTGACTTTTGTATCCTTAGATTTCTTAATTACTATAAAATCTGCATATAGTACTTTTTCAAATTCTTGATCAGAACTTAATTTAAGTAACCCTGGCCACATAAAATTCAAAACTTTATTCTTTATTTAGATTAAGATACTTTTAAAAAGCTGAAAATTCTGAAATAGTTACTCTTTGAAGGGCATATTTAAATATCTAATTCAAATTAAAAGTGTGAATGATAAAACCAACTTAATGCTAAAAATTCCTTACATAATATTTTCTTAATTAGGTAAACAAGTTTTTAAGAGGACCTCGTTTTTACTGCTGCACTTAACTAAAAAAACTCATAAAGCACTTGAAATGCAATGTAAACATTTTAAGTAAAACAACAAAAAGAAAACAGTTTGTAATAAAAATGAATTCTTAAAAAAAAATTTTAAAAAGAAAATTGCATTAATCTTAGAAATCAAATTAACTTTAAATGCAGTTGGATAATATGAAACTGTCGAGAAATTCCTTCCAGATCGACAACCATTAACCAAGTTTCAGGTAAAAAAAAAGTGAGATGCTATAAACTAAGAGTACAGGATGCAGTGAGTTTTTGAAAAAATTTATTTAGGAATTTTAGGGATAATTTAAAATTGTTTAGGGATAATTAAAAAAAAAATTAGGGATATTTCTTTTGAAGCCGACATAGGCTCCTAACAGACATATTCTTTCCAAAGTTTGTTTCAATACCTGCAAAGAAACTTCCAATTTTCAAAATATTGAACTTTAAACAATTTTTTAACAAAATAACAGTTGTTATATAATTAAACAATTTGACAAACATGCGAATTTAATTAGATCCACTTTTCTCAAACGGAGGAATATTGGGGGGCTTTCGTGGGGTTTGAAGAAAAATCGTGGAATTTTCGGGGCTTTAAATTTTTTTTTAAAGAAATTATTGAACAAAATGTAAGTATAATTTTAGGGAGAAACAAAAATTTAAGGAATAATTAGAAATTTTAGGGCGAATGCAACCCCTGTAAGAGGTATAACTTGTTATAAATACCTTTAAAGACATGGACACACATAATTTCTATACTAGGAAAAAGCAAGAATTAATGCACTGCATTTAAACAACTGAATTAAATTAAAAAAAGTTTTAAAAAAATTGTAAAAGTTAAAAACTTTTTTTACAAAAGTAATCGTAACGTCTCTTTACTACACTTTCTATTACAAAAAGTAACCACATAATTTTCACTAATCATTGAAGTAATTATGATCTGTTGATTTGCATTATATTTTTTATATCTACCAACATTGAAAAAAATCATACAATTTTTACAAGCAAAAAAGAGCTTTGCTTATTTGTCAATGTAATGTGATGGTTACTTAAAAAGTTCAAAATTCTGAATTTTCCCCCATTAGGATTTTAAAACTAATCCAATTGTAACAAAATATTAAAAACATTGAATGGCAAATTTAAAAATGCTAATTGTGAAACATGTCCAAACAGATATTTCAAGGAAAATGATGAGTTTTACTTTCTGTACCAGACAGTGTAGTTAGTTGTTGCAAGTTCTTATTTTAAACTGCTTCGTTATCTGCTTAACCTCGTAAAGAAAATAGTAGAAAACTAGTGCAAAGTTTGCAAAACAAATAATTCATCATGGAAATCAAAAAAACGCAACCCTCCCTTCCATAAAATTCATATAATTTAACAAACTGATACCCAATGTTACAAAATGGCTGAAATTTGTACATTGCACAGAAAATTCTTACATTTTGACAGGTATGATGGTAAGCATTATTCATGGGAAATGATAATCATAAATATTCATTAAAAAATTCAGAATGATGACAATTTTTCTGCAGAAAGATAGTAAAATGTAAAAGTTTGTTACAAAAAGCCCCAACAAATTCTTCTACAAGGTTCACAATTATCAGATATATTAAAATAAACACACTTGGAGATAAACTTTTTTAAACAGCTGGAAATAAAAACATTTACAAGTTGATAGGTGAGAGGCTAGTTTAGTAAAAACTAATCGGGTATTTTAAAAACACATTTAAAGCTATGATAATGGAAATGAATATTAAATGCATTTATTGCTTAATGCGAGAGGAAGATATATATAAAACCTCACTTATGATGAAAAGAAAACGTGCACGCTTCACAATAATATGTTTGTACAAGGTTTTGTTCGGGCGAATAAAATCCGTTTTTTTTTAAATCTCGAGAAAACACGTATGATATCAAATAGTTTTTTTTCTGTACAAAAAGAGTTGCCGCTTCTCCCATCAGGAGCAGCTGTGACCGTCTTCTGACTGTACAGATGGGTTTGTGGCTGCACCTCCTGTAATGAATATGAGCGATTAAAATGGAATATTTTATTAAGGGTTTAAAAAGTAATAATAGAACCCATAGAAAGGTTTTTCATGTAAATCCTTTATATGCATTGCTAATTTTTATATTCATTAGAAAAGCGTCGTTCCTGTTGCCAGCGTGTGCTTGGTGTTGGCATCTAATTTGAAATATTAAAAACATCTCTATAAGCAAAATATGCGGCAAACTACTTTTCAAAATTTATTCGTTATAACTGAACGAGAATTTATGCACTCACATCCAAATATCTTTTATTTATTCTGATTAAAACAATTTTACTATTTATTTATTAAAATAATTTCGGCAATAGGGATGAGTTTTTCAATGATTGGTTCGACGTGATTGGATGACAGCAAGTTGATTTATTAGTATTCCGTAAAAGCGACCTTCAGTGACAGCCGCCAAAATTTGACAGAATGCATTGTCCTCAACTTCAAATTTTAGAATTAAATACAATTTTAGATATAACTTGGAATTTTTTTTCTTCAATGTTTAACAGAAGCCAAGTGTTCCTGGAAACCAACAATTCCAATCAACTTGGAAGACAGAACTGCTCCATTAATATAAGAAATAGACGGGAGAAATCATCATCATATTTGGCACGACAGCACAGGGTGGCCAAGGCCCTCCGTTGAAGATTTCTCCAAGACAGCTTGTTTTTCAACCTGGTCTGCCAGTCCTTCACTCCGATTACTTTAAAATACGATCCAACAGAATCGAGCCATTGCATTGTCTTCCTCTTTTCCTACTTTTGAAAGGTGTAACGACAAAAATCTTCTTTATTGGATTATTTCCATCGATTCTAGAAATATGAGAAGCCAAGTTAATTTTTTTAATTTTAAAGCTTTTAATATCAGACTCTTTAAAAAACCTAAAAATTTCCGAATTAAAACAACTTCGCCATAGACCATTCTCTTTGACACCATCAAGTATACTTCTGAGAACCTTTCTCTCAAAAACTGCAATTCTGTTTATCCATTTTTTGTTAAAAACCGTCTTAGAACCATACGTTAGGATTGGTCTAATGATAGTTTTTATAGATGAGAAGCTTCTGGAGAAAGTGAGACCTCAGTAAAGGGTGTAGTCCAAAGAAGACTTTATTAGTCAATGAGATCCGATTTTGAATTTCAGAAATATTATCATTTTTTGCATTAATAAAAGATGCCAAGTAGTTAAAACCAGGAACAGTTTCAAACCCATGCAGACCAATTTTCAAATGATGGGTTGTATCACCAGATAGTGTTTTTTGTTCAGGCATATATTTGGTTTTTGAATCATTTACTAGCAATCCCATATGATTTGCAGCCATTTCTAAAGATAAGAATGCTTCTTTCAAAGCTGGAATACCCCTAGCAACTATATTGATATTATCAGCGTAAGCCAATAGCTGAACTGATTTGCGGAACATGTTTCCACGAGTGTCAATATTTGAATCTCTAACAACCTTTTCTAGTGCAATATTGAAAAGAAAGCACGAAAGATTCGCCCTGACGAACACCACTATTAACACTTAGGTTATCAGATAGGGCACACAAACATTTTATTTTACATTTTATGTCATTCGTTACAAGTCGAATAAGTTTGCTGAACGGAGAGGTTCCTGACTGGTCTAAATAGAATCAGTTAAATTATGGCATTCCGGTATACATTTCATGTGCCCTGCTTTTCTGGCTTAACAGTTGAAGTAGGAAAAAACAAAAAAACTTACCAGTCTCCCTGACTTTTTTCCTCGCTTTCCTCCTCTTGTGGTCGATGGCTATCACCTCTGCTCTCAGTGCCATGTATTTCTTGCGAAGAGCGGCCATCTTGTCCTGAAGCACGGAGATTCTTTTTTCAGGGTCCTTCTCGTCTATTGGAGAACAAATAGGAAGTTAAGGTATTTATTTGATGCACTTCCATATCTACAAAAAGTTGGCTGTACTGGATTTTACAAGTTGCAATATTGTGTTCACAGCACTATTTAGAAACGTTGTGGCAAGATTCTGAATTTTAATTGAGGGGGATTGCTTTCAGGAGGTCTGTTAATAAGACAATGCCTTGAACAGGAGAAAACAAACCAGGCTGTCTTGAAACCTAAGTAATTTTGTATAAATCAGCTGTTAATATTTAGAAAGAAAATAAGTCAGAGATGCTACAAGTGTTCATTTTTGACCTTTGGGTACAGACACACAAAAAGTGACAGTAAGAGAGTTAAGGAACTTGAGCAGTGGAACATAAAATTTCCAGAGCAACAGATATAGCTTTTATATTGGCTTATTATTGCAGTGTATGGAAGAAAATAAAATGAAATAATTTAATTTGAAGTTCATTGGCAGTTGAAATATTATTCTGCAATATAAAATGCTAGTGGACCAGTTTGCAGCGCGTGAGGGACGTGTATAAATTATGTCACACACAGAGGTCTGTCCAGTGTTATGGACTGTCACATGTAGGGGAACAATTTCACGTTAGCGGGGAAATTAAATAAATGGGTTCTGTAATTTTTTTAACATTAAAAGTAAAAAAAGGAAGAAATATATATATTTATAAAATTTTATAAACAAGAATCACATTAATTAAAGCTGATTTCATTCTATCTTAGTTAATTCCAAAACTACAAATTACATAAATATACATTACTGTTAAATTTTATAGGGGGTGGCAACAACAGGGGAGGGGGCAATCAAATGTGGCCGAGTATATGCATATGTATGCACCCCGAGAGGTCTATGCAGAAGGAAACTTGGATCCTTTTACTGACCCTTCACAAAATTCCGCGTCCAATAAACGAAACTTCAGAAAATTCCATGTCCAAGAATGTGCCCCTATTTTTGATATATTTAAATCAGAGGAGTAGAAGGATATTATTGATAATATTTGTAAGTATCTACTCAATATCAAAGTTTTTTTAAATTTAAAATTGTTTTTATCATTGCATGAAAGTTTCACAAAAAATACAAAAAGTTGGAAATTTTTTCACAAAATTCAATTCTTTTTCACAAAAATAGGACCATGTAAAAAAACAACCTGGATAGCTCATTCAAGATTTCTTAAAGGAATTACCTTTTTGGAAGTTTATCAGAGTTAGATTCGAAATTAAATTATAATAGTTTCTTTTTATATCGCATTACATGATTATTTCACCATATGGTCACCAACTTCAGTCAATCATACTCCATCTGGAACAGTTTTCTTGCTGCTCAGGAAACTTACAGGCCATCCTTTCCGTTTATCGCCTTGAAAATCCAGAAATGAGTTGTTGTGCTAGTCAAAGTCAAAACTTTTAATTTGTCTCGAGGTCCCGAATCTCTTCTACTTACTTACCAGACAATCAAGGCATTGACAATTGCCAGGTGGGAAGTACACTTCTCACTGCCTTATAAAGGGTTAAGATTTCATTATAGCCCATTAACCTACCAAACAAAATATCTTTCTGATTCTATAAAAATAGATTGAAGCATTTTCAGACACAGGGAAAATTTTTTACAGGATGCAAGGATGTAATACCTTGATATCTTAGGCATAATTATGCCTACTCTGAAAAGTCTTTTTGGATGATTACCGTATTTTCCACATTCGATGGATGAGCAAATAAACAATGTTATTAAACGTACTTGTTGTTGAAATAAAAAAACAGCAGTTTATATTAGTCGAAATGAACTTTAGGAAGTAAAGTAAGTTTTTTTACAAAAATTAGTTAGGAATTTAAGTCCAAAAATGGTAGAAAAATTCCAAAAATTTTAGGGGAAATTCTAAAAGTTTAAAAACTTCAAACAACTTTTCAGCAAAACAGTTATATACTCAAACAATTATACTATTTTTTTAAAATTAAATTCACTTATTTAATTCTTAGGCAACATTCAAAGTACTTCAAAATGAATATTGTTTCAATTTTAAAACTTAAACTAACATGATTTTGGCTACAATTTGAAATTGTTAGTCATTAAAGTTTAATAATTAAAATTTCCGAATGGATGTTTTCCTCTGGAGGAATATCTGGGGGGGGGGGGGGGGGTTTCAAGAAGAGAAATTTGATAATTAAAGGTTTTTAATTTTCCTTTGAATTACTGAAAATTTTAGGGAGAAACAAAAGTTTCAAGAACATTAGGAATTTTCGGGCGAATGCAACCCCTGGAACTTACGTAGTGGAACGTAAAAGTATCTAGATGATCCCTCGGAGGAGGTGCGATGGGGCAGCGATCTCGAGAAACTGAGAGACGAGAGGTTTCCGTAGGGAGGGGAGCTGGATGTGGCAGGCGATGTTCCGGAGGAATCTTCGCAATAGCTCTCCACTGTGGAAGAGAGATACATTATTAGTTTGGGATTGTTATAACGAGATAAGCTCAAGTAAAGAGAAAAAAGCAATTTATTTAGCAGACATAACAACATAAATATTTAAGGTAAAACTAAAATACTAACATGAGATAGCTGCACATCATTTTGCACAACTTTTTAAAGAAAATTCAGGGAACATAAAACTACATATTTTAGACATGTTGTTGTTTCATGTCCCCCTGGTCCAAGAAGTCTAAACCAGGTCCTTGATGTCACTCTAACAGTATCACAAGTTCATTACTTTCCCCACTCCACAGTAGGGTGTATCAAACGCCCCTCTAGAAACAAATCACTTTGTCCCAAATTTCAAAATGTTCTATTATCCTTAAAAAGTTACCATATCAATTGTATTCGTTTCTCAAACAATTTTAGGGGGTCCACGACAACTTTAAAAATTAAGATTTTTCACGTAAAATCAACAAAATCAGTATTTTTCATACTAAATTATTTTCATATTTTATAAACAACCTAGAGGAACCTGCACCACCCTTAAAGAGTGTTGAAGTGTACATTTGAATATTTAAGTTCGAATATATTACAATAAATTTTATTCAATATTTAGGACAATAATATTTTTGGATTGCAACATAAAAAATGTTTATTATCACAGCGGTGATTCACTTTACTTTCTTTTACTCTCCACCAATTATATGATAATACTGTTCTTTTTTAAAAATATTTTTTTCCTTCATAGCAAGATAGCTTGTATATGATTAACCAAAAATAAGTTAATCCAAAATTACAAATAATTTACAAGTACTGAGGTGTATCACGTACCATATTTTAGTAAGTGTCCAAAAAAATAAGGAGTTTGCAAAATTAGTCTTTCCACAAGCAAAGCTATTTTATGAAAAAGTAATATTCCAACAATAGGTGAAAAACGAAAAGCTTGTGAAAAAATTATAAAAGTTCTTGATGACAATACAAAATTAAGAGCGATACCCTTTAATCAAATATATGCACTGAATGCTATAGAAAATAATATCAGTAAAACACCGAATACCATAGGCAAGATAGATGGTAGATAAACTATCCTTAACATTAAGTGATGCAAATGATGTAGAAAACCACTTTTGAAGGACCATCAACAAGTATTGGAAGTTATCATCAAAATAAAAGAATAGGAACGACTTCCCATATGGCATTATGAAGAAACCTAATCTTGTTTCATTAGCAACATGCTTAAATATCAGTCCAGGACAACAGGTAGCATATGCAAAAGCATTAATTACATAACTAGGGAGAGACATCTATGATTGTTGCATCTTACACAACAGCAGATAGATCAAGAAGGCAAGTTACGATAGAGATTTCATTTACCTGCAAGGAAATGTGTTGCTTTCCTAAATAAATCAGGGATGAGTTTGGTAAAAAATCAAAAGGCTGAAAACTAAACTCCAAACGTTTTATGCGTAAAACACATTTTAAGCTATACTTTAAAAAATTGTGGTTTTCCACGTGTGTTTATAACACTGCACTTTCTCTGTCTGTCTGTGAGAAAAATGGTTCAAAATAGAGGCACCTAGATGTAGGGATTCACTTTGTGCTGTCATCAGGCATGGTATAGCTTCAAAAAAAAAAAAAAAAAAAAAAAAAAAAAAAAAAAAAAAACACTTTAAAGGCGACGGAATCCGGCAAAAACTTCAAATTTTCAACAAGTCAAACAACTTTAAGCAACTATACCATATGGATAAACAGGCCGAATATAATTAAACCTAATTTTCTAAATTTTTAAGCTATATTTTCAGTACTAAAATCTTTACATTTAAATTTTTATTCCTACCGTTCAGCTTGTTCAATAAAATAAAAGGCAACAAACAATTTTACATACAATTGCAGTTAAAATAAAAACTTTAAACACAGCATTTTTTAATTGGGACTAATTTTCAGAATATTTTTATATAATTTTTATACAAAATGATATAAAATTTTTAGTATAGATTCACATGAAACGACGAAATCGATCCTTAAACAGGCACTAATCACGGATATAGCGGCTATCGCATTTACGAAAGTCTAGGCGAATGGCTACAAAACGGTGATGAAAATCGGCGTAAACCTCGGCGAAAATGACCATCACTCTAACGAAAGCAATAGCGCTTGCAACACCGGCGAAAATCTAAATATCATCCGAAATGAAAATCACAACAACGTGCGTATCTCTGCACAAATTTCGGTAATATCGGATATTATCAAAGTACGGCATTCCATGAAAAAGCAACTCTTACGCCAACTGAAATATCAAAGTTAGAACCTAATATACCGGAGCAACTATCAACAATAACGCTATTGCATGAGCGTAACAGCCTAACGCGTAACGTTGCCTAGCCATCACAAAATCTCGGCGATAGCGCAATTCCTCACGGTAATATCAACATTCTTTCGGTAACATCGGTGCAAATCTCAGATTTTACAACAGGGTGGCACACTGAACGAAAATGCCCATCACGTAAACGTAAATATCAGCTTTAGCGCCGAATATATCGGAACAATTCTTAGTAATGCTGTTATATCGGCGTAATACTCCGGGAAAATGGTCACCACAGCAACTTAAATCACAGCGATAACGCACGTCCTAGCCACACAAATCTCGGCAGTTGCAGATATTACATCAGCGTAACGCTTAACGAAAACAAGCAACACATACTAACGTAAATAAACGATAATTCCGTGGATGTCAGACTTGGAAGCAAGCGCATTATTAGTATACGTTAATCGCGTGAAATCGTAAGAAGGAATTTACATTTTGAGCAGAGAAAAAAATGTCACAAAAGGTTAAAATTTCGGTGCAGTTGGAAGTATACAAAGTGAGAGTTTGAGCGCCAATCTGACTAAAAAAATGCATTTCAGTGGATTTTTGTACTTGGAGCAGGAATGTGATGCGACCCCTGAGCGATAGGTTTCCCGATCTTTCGGAAGTGAAGCTGCTTCGCGGTTCAGCCTTAGAAAAAAAGTTATTTTTCCGTGTTATAGAAAAAGCGGGAAAACACCGATTTTTTTCAGGAATATAGAAAAAAGCGGAACTTTCTTTGAAAAAGCGGAATTCTTCTTTTTCTAAAAAATTAAAAAAAGGGGAATTCCGCCACATGGCGGAAGAAACTCATCCCTGATAAATACAACTCTGCATTGAGATCAGGGATGAGAGTGATCAGAGAGCAAAAAGGAGGAAATTCAAAAATTCGTTGAAAAAGCTAGGGGATGGAATACACAAAAATTCAACAAAAGAGTATGCAGGAAGGATGATTCAACAATTTTAACGATACAATGAAATTTCTCATACTATATAATAATTACATTTCAAATATTAGGAGTTAGTGAAGTAATCTGGGAGGAAAGGGGGGGGCCAAGAGGGAAATTTTTTTGTTTAGATATGAGGAAAAGTATACTTTTTGCAGGAAAAACTGGTTCAGATCAGAAAAATGTGGAACCTCAAGACAGGGACAAAGAGGAGGAAAATGTTACATAAAAACCAAAAAGGAGGAAATCCTCCAAAAGGAGGAAAACTGGCATCCCTGATTGAGATTCAAAACTTTCTATGTCATTGCCCAATAAGTACAAAACAGAGGAAAATATCACCATAGTTATTGGAAATGTTCAACAGCAAAAGGTATACCTGCATATTCCCAAGAAACTCATCATAATTGTGGCCCAATCATTACTGACTTAATATATGAGCAGCTCACCTCTTGGTAATACACACAAATAATTGTGAACATGTTAGATATAACTTCTTCCAACACAGGCTACATTATTGCTGCCTGCATCATTGTGCAAAAGAAATTGAGATGTGGTCAGCTTGCTATCGTCATGTTGGAGAAGTAATTTTGTCTCATGTTTTTGATGACTTAAAGATCAAGGTTTCCAAGTCACCAGATATTACCTTGTTTAAATGATTTTGGGACAATTTTGATCATCTTGAATATTTTGATAGTGAACTGAACTGGAACCTTTTGACTTAAAGTCAGTGAATGTACAAGCGGAAAGCATAGTTAATGGTGTTGGAGCTAATGCAATCCAGCAAAATTTACTATCAATTCTGGGAAAAAAGAGAAATAACTATATTGAGATCATAAAGCTTTGCTAATAACTAGACTTTTCCAAATTTACCCAAGCAGTAATATTAAACCGACCAGGAGCCTTATACAAAGCACATTGGATAGTAAAATTGCTATAGACAATTCAAATTTGTCTTCTTTAGAAGCAAATACAGCCTCCAAAGCAGCAGGTTGCCAAACTGCCAGGCTTTGCCAACTTTTCTCACTCTCACATACAGCACATGGTGGATGACCTCCAATTTTGCCCTTAATGCCTCTTGGAATGACCAAAATAGGTTTAATTCTTTTACAGCGCTCACAAGGTTATCCATTATCTCATTATATATGAGAGTGCATTCTCCCTTTGGAAATCTACTGGTATCTTACAGATGAAATGGTGCTACTGGTCCTTTGAAGCAACAAAGTTCCACCACAAGAATGAAATGCCATCGCTAATACAATGTTGGCTACAAAACAAAATTCCACTGATATTGCTTTTAAATTGCAAGGTAGATATGGTATGGATTTTGGAAAACACAAATTCCCCAAAAATTTTACTCTAAATACAACTCTTGATTTAGCTGGAGCAGACCATTGGTTCTTATTTTATAATTATTCCAAAAGTTACAAGTATAAAGTTATCACTACCAAAATATTCTGTAGGTAGTCGAACGAAATCAACAAAAACAGAGATATCTGCTAAAAAGGCAAAAATTGACTGTGTACTTGCATGAATTAAATTAAAAATAGAAAATTAGTAGTATATGGTTATATATATTCTTTTACTACATCACACAAGAATTTAATTAACTTATTTCATTAGAATATGCGTTAATTTTTTTTTTTCTCAATCTTTTTTCTTCTTCAGAATTTCCATTTTTATTGTACATTCCAACGTCTGGTGGACCCCCTAGATGTTATTCAATTTTTAAAAACTTTTATGTATAATATTTATTAAGCATTTCTAATAAAAGTAATATAGGGACAGATCATTTCCACAATTTTTTTAAAAATATGGGGCGTTTGATGCACCCTACTCCACAGCAGCCTCGCAAAGGCACCAATACAGTCAATGACATGAGCAGGAGAAGTAGGACAGGAATCGGGGCAAGAGGAATAAGTCTTCCCCTTGTCAGCCGATTTCAAGCTTTTGATAAGGCCACTACGCAGCCTGGCCAATGCAGTCTGTGCAGATCTTGTGCCTCCAGACTGAACAGCCATACCAGGACGGTTACCAGCATACTAATCATGTGGGGGAGGGATTTCCCAAGAACAATTTTCTCTAGCCTTGTGGATAGAAAATATTTCGGACACGAAGAGTTCCCGAGAGGGAGCAGAAAGAAGAGCACTTCTCTCTTTCATAAGCAAATCCGCCACCTTATTGGCGAAGACTCCTACATGTGATGGAATCCACTGAACGCATACAAAATGGAGGTGGAAATTATCGGTGGTCGCTTAAATATTTTTGGACTTTTAAGGACCAAATTTTATCGAAACATTTTCAAGGACCATGGGAACTCTGTACAATGATAATAATCACAGTAATACAACTAAACTAACTGATCTCTAAATAACGATACATGGTCAAATCATGGCTTCATATTAGGGCGTCAAAGTCTTTGGCAGTGAGGTACATCAACCTCTAATGCCAAACCACACAATATTTCTTTAGAACATCATTTTTGGATTCTTGTTGGATTGGTATTTTAAATTAACTGATTGAAAGCACCACTATAACTATATTGCAATGCAACTAATTAATTCAATACTCCAAAGTATTATAACAATTGCATCAATTTTTAGGAAAAGTTTGGTCTTCACAAGCAAATTTGTCGCATAGACATTCAGTTGGACATGACACAAGTAACTTACCTTTGGACATACGGGGATAAGTGGACTTGTGTTTAGGAGACTTTGTAGCCTCAGGGTACCTCTGTACTCGCTTTTTCTTTCTTTTAGTGGGTGGGGGAGAGTGGTCCAACCCCCTCTTGAGGAGGCTAGGTGGCTTCTCATTGGCTACTTGCTTGCAAACAGCAAAGGCCAGAGTGGTAGCTGCACGAAATTCTTCGCTGGCTCTGGCTACTGTACGGCTGCCGCTGCAGTGGAATAGGTCACCCTCCTGCAAATGAAACACTGCATTAGTAAGATCTGAATAAGTAACTCGAATTTTAAAACTTAGTTAAAGTAACTTTTTGGCAAAAATAAGTTGGGTGTAATGATCAAGAACTCTTCAAAAGCTTTACTGTGTCAAAACATCCTCAAAACGTTTTGAATTAGAAGAGTATTCCAAATTCAAGTTCGACAATGTTTTCTGGAATGCCTTAATTTTTCATATAAGGCAGTTTCTTCCCTTAAACAGAAAACATTTTATGTTAAACAGGAAACATTTTATGTTCAGGAATATACTATGTTGAAACACTAGAATTATTATTTTTTAATTTAAAACTGAGTATCATTCAATGGGTATTAAAATTAGACATATATCTGTTGCTATATGTAGTAAAAAATAAGTAAGCTTTGAATACTTTAGCAGATATTATGTTTAAAATAATAACTGCCAAATATAAAGCATTAGGTCTGCGGCTAAATGGAAAGCTGGTGATCGCTTGCAAAAACAATAAAATAAACCATGTAAATTGAATAATTTTTGCAAAATCAAAATTTAAAAGTAAAAATTATAAAAAATTTCAAATTAAAAAAATAGATATCTATATAAAAAATCTATTTTTTAAATACATCCATCGTTTTTGAAAAGAGAAAATTAAAAAGCCAGGAAAGGCTTTTTAAGAAAATTTCAAATTAACAACTCTTACCATGGAGTGTCCCTCCTGGGTGCTCTCTGGATAGTGCACGGGGAATGCATCTCGCTCGTTGTGCGAGGGAGACGAGGATAAGAGTGATTCTGTGCTCGAAGGAGTGGTGGGGGGAGTGTTGTCAAGGACGCTGTGCTTCGAGTCGCGGCTGCACGACGGGTATACGGATGGAAGGTCCTCATCATCATCTTCCTCCTCCTCATTGGTGGATGTGCCTGCTCCTGGAAAAGGAAGGACCTTAACTCGAGAGAAAATAACACAAAGCCTTCGAGGACTTGCATAGCAATGCTTTCAAAAAGATGCTCAGTTTTTTTGGGGGGAGGGGGGGCAGAAATAACAGGAGGTTAACCATACCAGGATGGCCATAAAATTCAGGAAAAAAAGTTCCCTGATAGATTTCTAAGAAATTCCCTGATTTTACAGCAAACTTTTTTCAAATTTCCCTTAACTTTTTCTTAACTCTGATCAAATAGAAAACGTATGCTTAAGAGATAATATGCCAATTTTTTAAAAACAGTTTTGGTGGTAATGAAAAGTTTAAATTATTCCGTAACATTAAATTTCTAATGATCATGATCATAATTCTTCAGGTAAATGGCGCCAAAATACGGATGAGCAGGGAAGCGTACCTTCAAAACCATAGAAAATTTCCCTGAATTAAGAGAAATTAAAAAAAAAAAAAAAAAAGAGCTTCCAGATATTTCCCCGATTTCCAAGTTCTGTGGCCACTTTGTTGATGGTAAATCACTTTCCCATCTGATAGCATTGAGATGAAGTTGCCATGTGATAGTCATTTTAGTATAACATACTAAATATATGATTTGATTCATTATATTGCTATGAAATGTGATTTGGCTGTTAGTTGAAAAAATATTGACGTTTGATAGAAACATTTTTTAGAATGAGCAATAAAAGGAGAAATATGCAACTAAATTGAATAGGTAAAGGAGATGTTAAAGGATTGCAAATCAGCCCTTTAGAATGCATTCTGGTCCAGACAATACAAAGCCTTAGAGAATATCCATTTACTATATCAGTTTTGAAGGTCATTTTTTATTGATAAAAGTTTTGTCAAGTATCTTTTTTCTTTATAAATTATTTTGCACGATCCTTTTGTAAGAAATAGAATTATGAGGAGAATTACACTTCAAAAAATTCTTCTGACTTTTGTGAAGTGACAATGAAAGAGATAAAATTTCTCCTGTAAGAATAACATATTTTTGGGCACAGCAGGCCAAGGCCTCAGGGCTGTAATGCCACTGAGTTTAGTTTTGAATAAAATTTTTAAAAATCAATACCGTACCTGAGGTGTCCTCCGCCATGTCTCCTCCTGGACTTGCAGGGACCTTCTCCTCACACAGCAAGAAAGACATGTCTGGATCGTCACATTTCAAGGACTCCTGCCTCAAATACGAGTCTTTGTCCTTGAAGAAGTCCCCCTCTTCATCAGAAGAGGAACACTCTTTCATTCTCAATTTCTTCTTTTTCCTTTTTTTATCGACGACCTTTACAGATTCCTTCTCAGAGTCAGTGTCTTGATTATCTTCTTGCTGGAACTTCCTCTTCTTCTTGGTCTTGAACTCTTTTTTGTCTCCAGTCCGGTTCTTCTTGCTTTTCTTCTTTTTAAGCTCGCTTGAGAAGTCCTCATTCTTGGACTTGAGGAACTTTTTCTTGCGGTCTCTTTTCTTTGTCTTGTCCGGGTCATCGTCTCGGAACTCAAACTTCCCGAACGAGTCGTCGTGGCGGGAGAATCGCTTCTTGTTCTTCTTGATCTTTTTCGACTTGACCTTGAGGTCTAGGCTGCTTTTGGCCTTCTCACTGTCTTCGAGCCTGAGGCGCTTCTTCGATTTGATCTTTCCCTCTTTTGTTTTAGAATCCTTCCCTTCTTTTTCTGACAATTCGGAGAATCCTAACTTCTTAGCATTCTTTTTGCCCAGTTTTTTCCTTTTCACTTCCTTTTTATTCAGTTGAGAAAATGAGCTTTCTTCGGATGGAATATTTGGCTCTGCGCTGGATTCTTTTTCGGGTGCAACGGAAGAGCTCGAAGTGCCTTCTTTTACAACCCCTAAACTCGAGTCTGGAACAGATAGATCCTGGTCGTCACTGGCAGCTCTCAAATCCACTGATTCTTGTTCTTTAACAGGTGTGCTGCTTTCTTTGCCCAGTGTTTCGGTAGTTGGATCTTTTTCGGGAAGTGCTGCTTCAGCAATGTCGGATACAAATTTTATAACACTGCTTGGTTCATACTTGGAAACAGATTTCATTCCATCAATGCTAGATTTTAATTCATCAAATAGAGATTCCTTAGGTTCGTTTTTAACAATTGCAGCAGGTGACTTTTCGATCGAACCCTGCTCCACTGTAGAACCAAAAACTGAAAAGCTTTCTAAAGATGAAGACATTTTCGGAAACAAACTGATGGCCGAGTCCAATGCAACTTCGGGCTTCAATGAGATATTCTCCTTAATTGTCATACTTTGATTGGCTGAAGCTGATACTTTTGGCTCTTCCTTTAAAAGCACAGTATGATTTTTTTCTGTGACAAGTAAAGTTTCTTTGCTAGTAGTTGCAGCTGTAATGACAGATGCTTGTTGACTGATCAAGGTGGGACTATCTTTCGGAATATCTAAATATGCATTGCTCGAAGAACTGCTACTAAGATTCAGTTCAGAAGTAGGTTTTGAAATATTTTTGATATCAGGCTTTGATTCCGACAATCGCAAAGAGTCTGGTGGAATTGTAGAAGTTTCCGATTTGTTACCAGATGAAAGATCTTTCAGCTCAAGGTTGGAATCGTTTGTATCGCTCTCACAGATTCTCAAGGAATTTGAAGAGTCAGATCTTGACAGGGACTTGGAAGAGGTTTGAGATCCTCGTAGGAAATCAAAACTCAGCTCCTCTTTTGGTGGAGGCGGAGAATCCAAGACCTTGGAATTCAAAACATCATCTTTTTTGAGTCGATCTAAAATTCCCGGGATTATCTTGCTCACATCTACAGTCTCTGAAGATTTTGGTGTGATGCGACAAAGAGTATCGGAAGTAGTAAACTTGGGGAAGGTCGTACCACTCTCCTTAGACACACTATGTGACCCAAAAGAGAAATTGAACACATCTTTCACATCAGGGATTTTAGGAGGATTATGGCAATAATTGGGTCCACTCTCCAATAACAAGTCAAAACTATCTTTTGGTTTAGTTTCTGAATCTTCCCTTTTTATATCACTACTTAACTTGGATGAATTTCCTGTATCACACAACTTGACTGAACTGTTGGAATCGCTCGACTTAACAGAGGAATTAGTATTACTCGACTTGGAGGAATTGGTTTCACTCAACACAGAAGACAGATTAATGTCACTCGGAGTCGAATCGCATACTTTGGCAGGAAGATTACTGTCTTTTAGTTTAGCAGGGGAGTTTTCACTGGGCTTGGCAGAGCTGTCAATGTCACTCAACCTGACACGAGACATGTCACTCAATTTAGCAGGAGACATGTAGTCACTTAACTGAGGCGAGACCTTAACATCGGACAATTTGGCAAAGCTCTTAATGTCACTCGACTTTGTGCCACTCATAGTATCACCTATTTTAATTGGACTACTGGTATCGTCTAACTTAGTAGGACATTTGGTTTCTCCAAACTTAGAAAGGCTTTTAATGTCACTTGACCTAGTAGAGCTTTTCTCATCAGATAACTTGGAAAAATCCTTGTTGTCAGCTAATCTAGTCTGACTCTTAATGTCGCTTAATCTGGCAGGACTCTTGGTGTCCCCAAATCGAGTGGGACCTTTATTATCACCTAACCTTGCAGGAACTTTACTGTCACCTAACCTTACAGGACTCTTAGTGTCACCTAATCTCACAGGATTCTTAGAGTCACTTAAAGTAACAGGATTCTTAGAGTCTTCTAACCTGGCTGGACTTTTAGCATCACCAAATTTTGATGAGAACTTAGCATCACTTAACCTTGCTGTACTCTTAGTGTCACTTAACCTTACAGTACTCTTAGTGTCACTTAACCTTGCTGCATTTTTAGCATCACCTAGCTTCGCTGTGCTCTTAGCATCACCTGACCTAACTGCACTCTTTATATCACTTAACTTTGGTGAATTCTTAGCATCAGCCATTCTTGCTGAATTCTTAGCTTCACTTAAACGTGCAGAAATCTTAGTTTCACTTAATCTTGCAGGACTCTTATTATCATCCAACCTCACAGGAGATTTGTCACCCAACTTTGTAGGGGTAAGGTCTGATTTAATGGTATTTTTAGTTTCATCTAATTTAGAAAGATTTTTGGTATTAGGAGTGCTGATTACATTCTCTGTTTTTATTACCTCTGGGATTTTGCTATTGGAAGTTGGTGGCAAGTTCGACGATGTGGCAGACTCGGAAGGAACTTTTAAATCCTGAGAAGGTTTAAGCAAATTTGCTTGGTGTTTAAGTTCTACTTGACTTAGCTTCTTAAGTCCACCCTCTTCAATTTCAGGTGTGACAATAGGTTTAAACAAGCTGCCAACATCTTTGGTATTGGTTTTAGCTTCACTAGCAGAAGGCACTGCTTTTTGAAATGAATTCAGAACTGAGCCAAAAATTGTAACAGGTTGGTAAGCACTATCTGAAACCGGTTCACTTTTCAGAACAAGTTTTTTACCATCTTCTAAAGAACTACTCTTCTCCTCAGGCAAAACTTCTTTTGTAACAGATGTCTTCTGAGGGGAGGAAAAATCTGTATTTTTCTTAATCAAGCCTTCAAAACTCAAGGCAGCCTTATTTTCGGACACCACAGACATACGAGGAGGCAATCGACCCAGTGATATGCTGCAATCGGTCAAAGAAGGCGTATTAACAGAGCCAACTTCTTGAGCTTTAGGTAACTTCACCTCTGGCAATGTCCCCTTCGAGTTATCCACTTCTTTCTTCTGAATTCCAGGTTTCCCATCTTCTTGAATTTTACTTTCTACTAATTTTACATTGTCTTCCATCTCCTTCAGATTTGAACCTTCTGATTTTATAACAGCCTTTTCTTCAAAGTCTTCCACTGAGATGGCTTTCTCTAGTTCAGTAATGTCGCTTCGCTTGGCATCTTCTAGCTTGTCCTTTTCTTCATCATCACTGAACAGTTCCTCCTTGAATGAAGAAGACATGTCTTCCTCATCTTCTGCGTCCATGGCGTCTGTGTCTGACTCCTGCGATGCATCTGTGGCGCTAGTAGTGGTGCCAGATTTCCTACGTGTTCTTCGTTTGGCCTCCAAGCCACCAGAGAGAAGGGTTTTTCTCTCAGAGCGGGTAGCACGAGAGCTGCTTCCGCTGCTGGTAGAATTTTTGCGGTCTGGTTTCGTATTTGCCAGGACACCAGGTGGACGACCTCGGTCTATCTTCTTCAGGCTTGAGGTTGATGTCTGAAAATGGTTAATTAATTTGATAAAATTGCTCAATTATTTTGAAGAAATATAACTGAAAAATACATATTCTCAAAATAAGCAGATATTTTTGATACAAACAAAAACAACGAAGATTAACTGAAACTGAATTCTTTTATAACAAGCATGAAAAATTAGCCAAAAGCTAGGTGTACCATTAGATCTCAAACAAAAACAACAAAAAACTGTAGTTTGCAGTTTTTTCATGCAATTAATTATAAAATATGCAAAAATCTTAGAGGAGGCAAAAAAAAAAAAAAAAAAAAAAAAAAAAAAATTAGCTTTTATCTTATAAAGCTAGTAAATCCTTTGATATACACTTAGTTGTTTTTGCATTTGGGCTACTCATTTAAAAAAGACATAAAATTTTCAGTAAGTCATATTTACCATGTTTGTAAGAATAGTAGCAACTTGAACAAGGAAACTTTATAAAAATTAGTTGAAAATTCACACAAATTTGGTTTGTATGAATCAGATATTTGTAAATTGAAACTTTAATGAAGATAACCCTTTCAAAATTATTATGATCCTAAATTATGGAAATGATTTAGAACAAATATTGAACCCAATTTCAAAAATATATTTTAGAATGAGTTCAGTATTTATTGTAGAGAAAAAAAAGTTTTGAAAACTAGAATCGATTCCAGCATAGTAGCTAAAATTTACATATTTGTAGTAATCCTATTAAGAAAAAAAATAATTATTTTTTATACATATCAACATTAAAATTAATATCGGTACCTCAGTTATTGATTCTAATGAGAAATACATATACAGATCGATTTGTTCTTATGGATTGAAAAAGATTGAAATTTTCATCCAATTTGATCGATATATTGCAATTTATGAAACGTAAAAATAACCCTTTATCTAGTCTAAGTTAACAATAATGAATAAACGAAGTTCAGTTTAGTACCTACCGCAACCCTGTTTTATACGCATGTCCAGTCTAACTTTCAACTTCTAACGTAAAAAGAAATAATAATATACACATAGTTACCATTAATACTAAATAAAATTTGAAAACGAACTTTCTAATAATTAGCTATTCTTGAAGTCGATTAACAAAGACTTCAATTATAATTTTTAGTGAACCACTCCTCAATTTTACAATTTATTTATCTTTTGTTGTTAATAAAAAATTCGAAAAGAGTAATAATAACTTCATGCAAAACGAAAGTCTTCTGATCACAAACCTGTGTGTGTTTTAACTTTCCATTTTCAAAAACGTAACAAATTTTCCTAGTTACAAAAAATATATTGCAAATAGTGATTAAAAATTAATTGCAATCAGAAAATGTACTTTGCTAAAAACAATAAATATGATCCCAAGCGGATGCAAAATGATTACGGCTGCTTTTATAAATGCATTTTTCATTTAACACCTTAACTACCGGCAATAAATAAAGAAAAACCCTCTTCATATGCCACAGCGCATGCGCTATTGAGCGTCATTTCCGAATGTATGTTTATGACATCTCCAGTTTTCACTAGTTTACCTACAGAAACCAACAACTAAAACTTCGAAAAGAGTACCCAGAACATTAAAAAAAAAAAAAAAAAAAAAATATCATTACTGCACGAGTCATTCAGGTTAAGAAAAGCGTTGATTGGTTTTAAAAAAATTGTGTCACTAAAAATAAACAATATAGTTATTATTTCTATGCTTTTATAATTTGCTGATTGTTATTATTTTTATTGGCGGCTTATCAGAAACAGTTTTTGAAGTGATATGCTATGTATGATGATTTTAGTACGTTATTTTATTTTCAAAGAATAATAATAAAAAATATACAAGCAGGAACTCTAATACGGAATGTTCGGTATTCGCGAGATACGGGGAAAAAACAATTCTTAGGTAGAATGAGACCTTATTCCGCTGAATTTGGGTTACCAATTTACGAATGCTCGGATATAAAATAACAGTGGCTTACATGCAACACATGGATATTGGAGTATTGCTGTGGAAATATCGAAAAAATTACAGAAAAATAAAATTTTTAGACATTTCTTTGTAAAATAAATATTACAACTGATTTATGATGAGTCGCTTTGTCGCCGGTTGTTTGGGAAAAAAAGTGGACAACATGTGAAGGGAACAGAATGAACAATTGCATATCTTAGGGAAAACTATAGGTGTTGAACATTACATTTAATATTCAATTACACTTAATATTGGTAACTGCATTTAAATTTACCATGGACTGGTGTAATTTACAGTTTACGTTTTAAATACTTCCATTAATTAAAAAAAAAAATCTAGTTCGATGATAATTACTACATTGGGGAAAAAAAAAAAAAAAAAACTAGGTGTGGAACATCGCACAACTTTCAATGACACTATAATACTGACATGGATTTGTGTCATTTCTCGTTTTTATATTTTTATCATTCATTTAAAAATAAAAGTAAAAAAAAACTAAAAAACACGCTTTAATAGAAAAGTGAACTTAAAGTAGAAAATAATTTTAAATAAGTTTGAAATAAGAATAGAGTGATTAACAAGAAATATTTATTTTATCGTAAAAGAGCGTGGGGTGCTTGATGTCAATTGTTGAAAATATTTATTGACAAATATTGGTAAAAGTAGAGCCATTATGAAAATATCTTAAACACCCCACGCTTTTTTACGATAAAATAAATATTTTTTGTTAATCACTCTATTCTTATTTCAAACTTATTTAAAATTATTTTCTACTTTTTAGTTCAGCTTTCAATTAAAGGGTGTTTTTTAGTTTTTTAAACTATTAATTATTTTTGTTGTAAACTATAATTTTTTTAGTTAAGTGTACAAAACTCTCCAATTGTTTCTGCCAATAGTCACATGCTTGTCTCAAATTTAAGTCAAGAGTATGTCTAAGTACACGCCGTATTACTTGGCACAAAACGCTACCGTGTCTCTGAATATGATAATTCACTAATCCTGAAGATCCTGGTAAAGATAATGCGACTAAAACTACGGGTGTGGAACATCGCACAACTTTCAATTACACTATAATAATGACATCAATTTGTGTCATTTACTGTTTTTATAATTTCATGATTCATTTCTAAAAAATGGCCAGTTTGGCGATATTTTGTACTCTAATTCTTGAAAGGGTAAAAAAAAAAACAAAAAAAAACCACACTTTGCCAAAGTGGTGATGGGGATATACTTTTGAACTGAAGGAAGAAGAAAAAACGAGATCGTTCATGAGGTATGTTCAAGGAAAGACCTCTGTGTTGAAAGCATTCATTTTTCAACTTTTTACGCCATTAACACATTTTTATGGAAATTTCGGAGGTGGGGATCTTTAGAACATGATTAGATTTAGAAACATGATTTTTTCAATGGCAGCTACCTTACGCGCATGCGCGATTTTGACGAAAACCTTAACGATATGGCCATGGCTACCACCAACTCGCACACCAAATTTGAATATCGTAGGTCAATTTGTTCGGGAGTTATGCTGACCACATACACACACAGACATTTTTTCTAGATCACTTTTTTGAAATCAGGATGTTCCAAAACGTGGAGAAATGCAAAAAAATCAATTTTTTTTTTGACCGAATGCTATACTTTCATTACTCTATATATACATATGGGTAATTGAAAGTAAAAAGCAAAATGGCGAAATTGCTGATAAGTTTTTCGATAAATATTACACTACCCTTTCTTGTAAGTGAAATAGAGGAATACCAGTCGTTGATGGACGATTCTCAAGGGAAGAGTAATCAGTATTAAAGACATTTGTTTCCAACTTTTTATGCCTTTTTCGGAGGTGGGGATGTTTGGAATACCTTAAAAGGCTTCAGTGATTTGGAACAAAATCGTTAGCCATTTCTTGGCAATTGCTGAAAAACACATTTTTTCAATGCGCATGCGCAACTTTGAAGAGAACCTTAATGACCACCACTAACCCGTATACAAAAGTTGAACATCGTAAATCAATCCGTACGGGAATTCGGCTGATCACAGAAACACACACATAATTTTTGCTAGGATTTTTTTTTCTTCTACTGAATGCAATATTTTCACTACCCTATGTTAATATATGGGTAACTGAAAATAAAATTCTTCATTACTTGCAAAATTGATTAAAAAATTAAATGTCATTGAATTTTATCAATGCTTTAGTTTATGCTTTAAAATTTTAATTAGAACTTGGTCCAAGAACTTTTTGCAATAAAAGTTGATCTGGTGTTTGTTTTTTGAAGGAATTTTTTTTTTTCGAAATTGGGATTTTTAATAAATATACCTTACTTTCTAAGATTTTTAAATGTAAAACATTTTTATCTCAAGAAATTTTAAATCCTCCAGCACATGTACAAATTCTTTTAAAATATCATTTAAACTATTAGTTTAAAATTCTTATTATGTTGCTTAATTGAATTTTATAGTTTAAATTTCATAATGTTGCTGTAATTGACTATTTAAATCCCAAGAATGTAAGTCATATAAATAGTAATTTATGTCATGAATTTTAACAAGATATTCATAGTAAAAAATAAATTTGTAGAATCATTCACAGAACAAAAACTAAACTGCATTATTTAAATACTAAGATACATGGAACACTTTGTGTCTGTCTGTGCAATGGTTGGCAAGCATATCGATATGCATTAAAATTAATCTATAATAACAAAGTCTGTAATTATGTCTGCTTCTCAATAGAAAGCTACTTAAAATAGTAGTAGAGCTCTGAAATTTTTTTCAACATAAGTAGTTTTGCTTAACTAATTGGACTTTTAAAAAACAAAATAATATTAAAATTTTAATTATTATTATTTTTTACAAAACAGCATCTAATAGGGCTACAGCTCTGAAATTTTCAACATAAGTAGTTTGGGCTTTTAAATTTAATTTTTTAAAACATGTTTAAATTTTAATTAATTTTTTTACAAAGCTACTTCCAAGCAGTGTACAGCTCTGAAATTTTAAACATAGAGTAATTTTGCCCTTCTAATTGGACTTTAGACAAACAAAATGATAAAATTTTAATTAATTTTTTTTTTACAAAGCAGCTTCTAATAGGCATACAGTTTGGAAATTTTCAATATCAGCTGTTTTGCCTTCTAATTGGATTTTTGACAAATACAATCTTAACTGACTGTGCTTTTTTGTAATAATGAAGCTTTTGTCTTTTTTTATAGGAGCAAATTTTGAAACAAATTTTTTATTACAATTTAAAGTATTGTTGACTGAATTGCATTACAGAAGTTTTTAATTTACTAAATAAAAGTGGGTTCTGTGCAGATGGTCAGTTTGTGAGCATGGAAATATGGGTAAGATTGCATTTATTAGGCCAGTAAACAGTATTTAAAAGGATGTCATTATTAAGATATTTTTAAAGAAATTTAAAGAGAAAAATTACATTTATTTGAACTCCATTCAAATCCCCTTATCAGAGTTCGATTTTATCAACGTTGTTTTGGAGGGAAACGCATGTCAACTACATGTGTGACATGATCTCAGTTTTAATCTTTTGATAAAGTAATATAGTAGCATTAACACTTCAGGCTCGGTAGTGGTTGTGACAGGGTGCTAAACAAAGTGGGGGAGGGAGGTAAGGATGTAATTATTAGTACAGTTAAAACTACAAATTAAATCAAGGATTTAATTAAAAAAAAAAAATTGTCTTAGAGCCAAAGTACAGTTTACATTGGGCCTTAAGTTCAAGCTCATTACAAAATTTCTTTTTTATTAGAGTTTTATAAAACACCATTATATCAACACAACATCAGCATACATATCTTTTTATATAAGCAGGCGCATGCCCAAACATTAAGTGGGGATGGACACCACACTTTTTACCAACTGAAAACAGTACACTTGGGTTTAAGGCCCAGGGTAAAATATGGACAACTGTGTACAGTAAAAAAATATATTTAATTTCAGTCAATCTGTGTCACTCCAAACCAGAAGGTAGAATCAACCATCATATCGGCTCAAGTCACAAGCATAGCAAATCAATCTTCACATCGCATCGGCTATCACACCAGCAGAAGGATTCTCAGCGACAATGCGAAAATACACGGTTATCACAGTAGCGGAAGTGATCACACTGACACAAATATGGACTAGCAATCACATCAGCAAAAACCTTGGTAAATGCCACCAAAACAGAGCACACTGAGGCAGACTCATGAACAAGCTGGTCAAAAAGGAAAATATAGTATTGGTTATTTTTTGAATTGTAACCACTTGGCGTATCCAAACCACATTTATTCACACTTCCAAGTTAATTATTGTCTGTGACGATGTCGCTGACCAGGAGTCATGTTGACTTTCACACGAGAGGGATTAAGCCCTTGCCTGGGATGCACAAACTCAGTTTGGGCAACACAAATGCACCAATTTTGGAATGCCTGACCTGAGTTAAGGGCCAGCGAAAAATGGTTGCTTCGATTCCGTGACTCAGTTTGGCAGAATGGCTCTCATGTTGCCCTTGCGCTGTTAAACCTCAACCAACCAACCAACCTGAACTCGGGATTAGTGAGATTCAAAGGAATTTGAGGGATATGGAATTCATAACAGCTGATATAAATAAAATATTGTTGTATTAGTTTATTATAATTATCTTGGAAAATGATGTCATTTGATTTATTTTGTTATAATTTGAGCAAAAACTACTGTAATCTATTAACATTTCCCATAAATGTGAAAATATTGAATATAGTAGTTATTTTGTTTATTTATTTTTTTTGAAAATAATCCATTTCTAACATTTTGTTGATGATAATGAACAAAATTATAGAGAATCCCCCCCCCCCCCCCCTCCCCATTTTCGGTACGTTTTTCTCAAATATATTCCACAGGCAAGGCGTTAATAAAGAAAAAAAAAGTTTCTCCAATGCTAGAGTTTGTTCAAGTGTAGTTGCGGCCAAAATAATTTATTTCCTAAGACATTTTGGTCATATAATGGATAACAACCAACAAGTAGAATGAAAAATAACCTTTTCATTTTTTAGAGGAGAATTAAATATATATATATTTTTAAATTAAATTATACAAATACAAAAATGACAACTAAATGCAAGCACAAGTCCCTTCTAGGTTAGTCTGGTTTAACTGTACCCAACAACCTCGAATGCTGATCCAGCAGTCATTAAAAATTGTTTACTCCAGTACACAATGTACTCTGACAAATTATTCCATTTACCAACCACTTTATTGTAAAAGTAATGTTTTCTATTCTCTAAGTTAAAATGAGATTTATATAACTTGCATGCATGACTTCTCGTCCCGCTCTCTCTATTGCATGTTAAACTCTTGAAATCAAAACCAGTTTGATAAATTTAAACTGGATAGATCTCTAGACTCTCTGTCCTCCAATGTATACACGTTTAGGTTCCTCAGCACCCTAATTCAAACTTGAGTTCCTCTGTATTATTTTTGATGCTTTATGCAGAATATTTGCAGCAAATTCTTTCTAAGGTAAGGAGTAGACCAGAATATGTTAAATTATTTCTTTGGAAGGGGACATGTCCGTGGACAGCAGTTTTTAGTTTTTTAACAGCCCACCAAGAGACACAATAAGTCAACTGTGATATTGAAGTCTAATGTAAATATTTTGGGTCCAGTACACAATGGGTATTGTATTTTTCAATACAAGAAACGTGTTTTATTATTTATATGTGAAATAAGTGCATGTAAAGATTATACCGTCATGTCCGTGGTCAAAATATCAATATTTATTATTAATTACTTATTTGATAGTATTGGTTGTACAGATATCACTTTAGTAATCTCATGTTTATAAACCTACAATTCCGTTCGAAACTAAACAACAACAAGGAAATCATCATGCTCGTAGACATCAATGAATGATATAACTATAGGTCATCTCTATCTATTATCAGACGATCTCTGCCAATGTCGTAATTGAATTGTAATTGATAAATTCGATGGGAAAGAAAAAATTTCTAAGCATTTAATGATTTAAATTTTTTTTTCTTCTCACCTGCTGCTGAAATAGTGCATTCTGTGGAGAATGACCCATTTGTAGTAGCAAAATAATATTACTATATTTAGATGAGATACAAGTGATGAATCTTAACATACTACTAGTTTTTTTATTTGTTATTCTCAATGATAACTAAACTAAAGAGTGCCACCCTTATGTCTTTAATAATCTAGCTTGCATTGATTTTAGTCACTTGCAGATAACAGGTTGAATTTATATTCCAGTGACAAAATGTATAATTTGACATTGGTATATATTAAAAGACGTATCTCACTTGATTGTTCACCTAACATTTTTAAATCACTTTGCAGCTATGCAACTTGTTCTATGCAATTTACAGTTCCCATAATCTTTCAAGTTATCTGCAAATATTACTTCAAATTAAACTTATGCTTAAACCATAGATGAAAATTTCACTTATAACGAATTCTTTGCTTCCTTTCTATGTAATTAATTCTTAATCCACTTCAAAAACTTGCCATAAATCAAAATTCCTTCAGAGTATAGAGAAAGAATTTTTGAAATCAATATAAACAAAATTCATTCATGTTTCGATGATTTTACCACATACATAAGTATAAAAGTTTATGAAGGCCACCTTTGGTCATCAAGTTTTTAGATTTATATATGGTTAGAAAAGGGAATATAATTTTATTTTAGAAACAGTTTGTAGAATCAAAACTGTAAGCCGAGATCTGCCATTTATCCATTAACTTTCAATCTGCTTTATTACGAACTGTGGTATTCATGTCCAAATACTATGACAGATCATTGCTCTGGATTGATCCATTGATTCCTTAACAAACTTTTTGATTACAAAGGTGTTTACCTTAGAAACAGCTGAGTACCTCTTTGTACCTATAAAACTAAACATCTTCATTGAAGAAAGACAAAATTGGACCGTCAGATTTATATTTTCTCAAAAAGGTTGAAGAGCTTTAGCCACGGATGCAAAAAAAATGACATTTTTATAACACGGGATAGCCACATAATTCAGGAAAAAAGTGTCCTGATGATTCCCTGACAGATCTAAAAAAAAAAAAAAAAAAAAAAAAAAAAAAAAAAAAAAAAGATTTAAAGGCCCCCCCCCCCCCCCCCAAATTCCCCTAATTTTTCCAGAAGTAAGTGTAAACACGCTAATCAAATAGAACATGTATTCTAAAGAGATAATATGCCAACTTTTTAAAATATACTCATGGTGGTAATGAAAAGTTTAAATTATTCTGTAACATTAAACTTGTAACGATTACCACCACAAATCTTCAGGTAAATGGTGCCAAAATGCGGATGAACGTGCCTTAATCAATAATAGAAAATTTCCCCGATTTTCATGAAATTTTAGAAAATTCACCGATTTTTTTCCAGAATCAGAAAGCTCCCTGACATTTTCCTGACATCCGGATTCTGTGGCCACTCAGTTAAATGGCAGACCAATTAACAAAACATGGCTCTGAAATGCCTTTTGTCGGACCAGAGCCTGTTTTGGGTCTGCCTCATAATGCGATCAGGAAAACTATTAAAGGTTTATTATTGGCCGAGACCTATCAAGCTAGGCTTCAATCTAAAGATCAAAGACAAGCCAAAGAACTCAATCCAAAGTCACCCTGGGCTAAATCGAGGGAAGTACTAAAATTAAGTAGAAGAGAAATAAAGGTTGCTGTAAGCCTTTTAACTGGACACTGCACCTTAAATAAACATTTTAACCTGTTAGATGTTGTAGATGACCCACTATGCAGAGGTTGTCGTATGACAGAGGAGAGCTCTATACATGTTTTGTGTGAATGTGACAACTACTCTGCCCAACGCTTTGAACATCTGGGATACCACTGTATCAATCCCTGGGAACTGTCAAATGTTCCAATAAGGTCTATACTGAAATTTATTTCGGCAACTGGTCTTCTTTAGATCAGATAGGGGGTTTCAATACAATAGACTTCAGTCGCGGTGCTGGTACTCGTTAGAGTCACCATCATAAGTCATAAGTGGCCACTCTGTTACAAATAGCTTATTTTTAAAAAATGTTTTATTTTTTTGCTTCGGAAACACATGAACAACTAATTACCGCAATGATTTAGGAAATGTGCCATTTTCGATGCCTTTGATAAGTGACTTGATGTCATCCCAAATAAAGACAGCTCTAATGCAGCAGGGACACTTTTTGAACATCGATAATAAAAAAACTTAGTTGGCACTTTTTCAATACTTTCTTATTCTTAGGATTAAAAAGGAAATAATTGTAATTGGAAAGATTAAGAACACACAATGAAAACTAAGGATCTTTTAAGAACTGGGAAAACTGTGATATTGTCTGTGTTTGTGGAAACATAATTAGGACGAAAGCAATTTAATTCTGAAAAACATAGGGATACTACAACAGGGTGGCCACAAAATTCAGGATAAAAAGTTCCCTGATAGATTTCTAAAAAATTCCCCAATTTTAAGGCGAACTTTTTTTCAAATTTCCTTAATTCTTCCGGAAGTGCAGATCAAATAGAACGTTTATGACAAAGAGATATTATGCCAATTTTTTAAAAATAATTTTGATTATTCAGAGATTTCCCTGGTTTTTACCAGATCCAAAAATTTCCCTGATTTCCAAATTTGTCAGGTTGTGGCCACTATGAACAATTTTTCCATATAAAGTAGTATAAATATAATTAATGTATAAGAAATGTATCCATGTGAGGCTTGGAGGAGAAAGTAGAAATGCCTTTAAAAATATTTTGGCTCACAAAAAGACCAGTGTTCTCTAGAAACTAAGTTAAGTGATATCACAAATCCCTTATAGGAATACAATTTTTATCTTCCAAGAAGGTTCTTACTAAGAATGGATGTGCAGCTAATACAGTAGTTAATTCTATAACAAAATATTTAATACATGTAAAATTTTGTATACACTAGACATAGTACTTTCTATAGATAGTACACTTTCTATAGATAAACAAATTTTTAAATCCCATTCGTATGTTCTGTAATAAGGGTACAATTGATATGTACTTTTTTGTAAAATTTAGGATACTATATATCTGTATTCTGAATAGGAAACAATTGCAATGATTTCCATTTATAATTTGTTTAGCATGAGAAAAGTTCAGTGTTTCTAGATGCTTTATATATATATTGCTTCTAAAATTTTACATTTTTGGAAATACAAGTGGCTTTTGATATTTAAATACTTACAACGACGTCAAATTATGTTCCTGAAAAATTATTAATTACTATAATGATTTTATGAAAAGTGAAAATAATGTTTGTTTTTTCCAGAAAAAAAGAAAAATACAAATTTAAGACTTGCATACTTTTGATGATAATAAAAGTCTGGTAGCTTGGAAGTAGAACTTTGTTATGTTCTTTTTTTTAAACTAAAAATATAGGGAGAATTAGGGATACTTGACCCAAGGTCTTTTTCTCAGAATTAGGAAAATTGTGGAAGTGGTATAACTTCTTACCCTTCAGTTATCTAATCACATGGTGAATATGGCAACTAAATCTTTGCATTCATTTTTGAACAATAAGAAAAATTAAATTTTCCTGCTCTAAAAGTAATATCTTTGTGTTGTAAATGCTAATGATAAAAAAGGTTTTTGTTTCAAGGACATACTTTTCCTTTAATTGTTTATTTTTTGTGTGCATACTTTTAGCTACAATAATACATATTATAACGTTTATTTAATTGCTTGCATTTTACGGTTATGTAGTAGATGTGTAATTAATGATACATGAGCCAAGCAACATAGGGGTACAATTCAAATGCATTTGGAAAAATTTTGTGATTTTTTTTTTAATTCTTCTTACACCATTTTGTTAAGCATGTAAAATGTACATTTGATAAAAAGGTATTGTTACTGAATCTTGAAAGTTTTATGTTGTTCCTGCCATTGATGATGCATGAGCTAACAGTGTTATAATTCAAGCATTCCATCCACACTGTTCTCACACACTACAACCATTAGATGCATCAGTTTACCCTCCTTTTAAAAGATATTATAATGTTCACTACATAAATCACCTGGTAATACATAAACCTGACCAAGTTCAGGCCAGTCTTCAATGAAAAACGATAGAATTACAAGTGATGTGTTTAAATGCGAGCTTACATTTGCAGTCGAATAAATAGTTTTATTTTCTTATTCAAAACTTGTACAGGAACATAAATAGCTTCCAGACTGCTAATATTTTTAGCTCTCTACAATAAAAATTAAAAGTATCGATCTCATTGAACAAGAAAAGAAAATCATCGACCTTGGACTATTTAATGGGAGTTAGGGTTGGTTGATTGTTTTCAGATTATCTGGAGCCGTCAGCAACACGAGTTCTATAATGCTCCGAAACATTCGTCATTTGACAAGCCAACATACATTTACAAACACCCATGCCTTACACAGGACTCGAAACCGCAACCTCGCGGTCTAGAAGCTAGCACGCTAACCACAAGAGTTAAGGACTTGTTATGTAAAAGTGCTTCACATTTAGAATTTTGAACTCTGTATTTCCAAATATATGACTTGGGTCAAGTATCCCTTTAAATTGGGATACTTGGAATACAAATTGAAGGTTTTTTATATTTCATATTTTACCATCTTTACAAATTAATACTTCAGAAAGATATTTATAAATATTATGTAATACTTAATGAAGAACAAATAGTTAAGATTTACACACATATCATAAGTAATGTAAAGTAATATATAAATAAAAAAATAATTCAAAACTAAGAATTGGGACAAGTGTGCCTAGTAAACCTTATCGTTTGTGAAGGGGACACAGTCTACCTTGTTAGAACAATCCAACACTCTTATTTAGTTTAATGGAAGTGAATGAATGAAATTATTAAGAACGTTGCTAAAAGTGAAATCCTCCCTCACCAACTTCTCTTTTTAGCACAATTTCTTTTAATTGCCAGCTATTAATTATGCATAATTAATTTAAACAATAATTTTTCTCAAATGCTTTTAAATATAGTAACCATTATCTCTCTCAGATAATACTAGTAACAAATACCGTAAATAACAATTTAACAGAAATAAAAAAAATATTTAAAACAATAAACCGTATACTTGGATATGAAATAGGAAAGTTTTGGGCTTCTCAATTTGATCATTCCAAAGTGGAGGGGAAAAATCCTCTCTTGGCACTTAAATGTAGCTGGGTCATTTTCCACAGAACACACTATTTCAGCAGCAAGGGAATTTTTTTTAAAAATCATTAAATGCTTAGAATTTTTTTCCCCTCCCATATAATTTATCAATTACAATCCAATTATGATATTGACAGAGATCGTCTGATAATATATAGAGATCCCCATAGTTATAACATTGTGTGATGTCCACGGACACAACAAATTCCTTGTTATTGTTTAGTTTCGAAAGAAACTGTAGGTTTATAAACATGAGATTACTAAATTGATATCTGTTCAACAATATCAAATAAGTAATTAATAATACTTAAATTAATTTGATCTTGACTCTAGTAATGATGGTATGATTTTTACAATTGCACCTATTTCATATGTAAATAACAAAATACGATTCTTATATTGAAAAATAGAATATACAATGTGCATGGGAACAAAATGGTTACATTAGACTTGGTTCCAATATCACAGTGGACTTGTTATGCCACATGGTGGGCTGTTGAACAACTAAAAACTGCTGTCCACGGACAGGATGAGTCAGTCTTGCGACAAGACGTAATACGTTAATTGTAACGAAATCACTACTCATAGAGGCTTTATACCCAGGCATAATATTGCTTAACATAATTAATGTCTAAAAAAAAATGTACACCTAGAAAATATGAAGTGAAATTAAAATATTGATAAAGCAAGCAACTTTGAGATTGTGGCAGTCCATGAACACAACAAATCATGTCGGAGGACGTATAAAAAATATTTTTAATTTTATATTACTTGTTTAGAAGAGTTTTGATTGCATTAAAATATATTCCATGATTAACAGAAATATCCAATTCATCTGAATATTTTTCTTATCAGTGATGAAAAAAAATTGCTGTTAGCAAGCTTTGTCTGTTTTATGGAGAATGATCCAGATGCAGATAAAACTTATGGAAGAGTAAAAGAGATTGGTGGTAAAAGATAACTTACTTTCAAGGTGCCATCAGGTTTTTGCTTTGTGCTGTTGATAATGGCGACAATATAGTTTTTCTTGACCCATTCATCATACCTAAAGAGACAAATTTATGTAAATAAAAGTCACAAATAAGAAAGAATTTTAATGGAAATTTGTAAAGAAGGTTTTTGTGCAATAATCTGTGGTTTTTACAATAATGCAGTATATTTTTCTTTTGTTGGCTTTACTGAGCTGATATTCTAACCATATACCTTTTTCAATTATAAATTAACTTTGGACTGATATAAATACTTTAAAATAATTGTACATGCTGGATTTTTTTTAAATATCTCGTACCAGAAAAATATTTCCGAGTGGATTCATGACTTGAATTAGGAAGTAGTTGCACAAATAGTGCTATGTTGCTGGAAGAACCCCATTTCATTTCCTGTCTTTTCTTGTTTTTAGTAAATAATCCTTTTTCTCAAGTTTCTTTCCTATATGTTTTGTTATTCAACAATTTAATTTTTTTTTTATCTGTGCTGCCTCAGTCACTACGAAAGTGTTTTCTCACTCTCACACTTGATTTAGTTTTAAAAAGATGGGTACGTAGATCAGACTTTGTAAGACAGAGTACATGAGATTGAACAGCTAAAAAAAAGACCAAATAGTGACTGACAGTTAAAAAAATTACAGGCTGTGAAATTTTGTTCTATTAATGATAAACAAAAATGGTACAATAAATAAAACTGTCTGAAAGAAAGTATGACTTTTGGGCTTTTAATTAGTCAAATAATTACATACTGATTATTAACAAAATAAGTAATGGTCGCACAGTTTTAGAGGAATAGAAAACATGAACAGCATTAGATACCTTGTGTTCCAACCTGCATAGTGAACGTAAAAACGCTTTTCGGTCCCATCCGTTTCGATCTTGAGAACTTTAGCTTCGTAAACTTTTTGTAGACGCCCACGTCCGTACTTGACTTTCACACGATCACCAATTTCAATGTCGTTGTGTTTCACTTCCTTGTTAAAGTTTTTCTCAGAGTCATTCGTACCACTTCTATAAAAAAAATAACACATTTGTAGATTTATTATAGCTATTAAAATGTCACATTATACCTCAAATTTTATTCAAGTCAAAAAGGGGGAAATCTGAATTTCTGCAAAAATGTAGCATGCCTGTATATCTCATATAGATTCCCAACAAAAATTTAATTGTAAAAAAAAGGGGGAAAAAAAAGAAGCATCTATTAAGTGCCAAATTCAACTTGGCTAAATATTTATTTTTATATACTAAATATTTTTTTTATTTAAAAAAAAAAAAAAAAAAAAAAAAAAAAAAAAAAAAAAAAACTATCCTAAAATATATTTACAAACAGGTTTTGATTGAATTATAAACCTATTCTAAATATATTTAAATAATTTCTTAAATAGTATTTCATTATTTGTAAATATAGCTGGGTTATTTAAATGCATTTCTAATTTGATCATTATTGTTTTTACATGTATATATTTTAAGAAAATGAAGATAATCAGACTCATTGTTATGAGTGAACAATGCAAAAAATATCTACTTTGGTCCTTTTTTATAGATGAGTTTTCATCAGGATGTCAGTACTTTTAATAAAGATTATTAGACACGTCTTTTAAAAATCCAACTAGAAGTTTTTCAATCGAATAATTTTTAAAATTGGAAAAACCAAAGCCGAATTTTTCATAAAAAAACGCAAGTGCTGCAAGTACTCACATTTGACCAGTCTGGTCCTTAATCGTCGGTTTCCCTTACATGACATTTTATTTTTATGAGAGTCATATTTATATATTTTATTTCTCAGACCATATTTATAATAAAATTGGAATTGGAAATATGCATGACTACATAAAGAATCTAAAATGCTATAACCCTTAAGGGCTATTAATACAACTCTTTGCTTTGACTTTTTTACCCTTTCAACACAAACTTAACTGCAAATAATAAAAAGTTCACGTTTGATTGACATATACTATAGAAAACAAAAACTCAAATTGTGATGTTGATTGTTACAAATAATGAAAATTGTTTTACTATAAGATAGGATAAAAATGTACTTACTCATCAGAATCACTCATGCCAAGAAGAGATTCCTTTTCATCTTTCTCGTCCATCTTCAATGACCTTCTTTTAGCCTATATTATATACAAGAACATTTCTTATATACATAGCATACAAACAGAAAATTTCTTTAAAACTTTAATACAAATAAGTACAAATTATTTTTCTCATAATTTTTATTAAGTGATCATAAGACATTACTTTAGAATTAAAAAGAGACAACAATACAAAATTTATAATTTAACTAGAACCTAGTTACATTTTACAAAAAAAAAAAAAAAAAAAGAAAGAAAAAACTTAATTAGTTACTTTTTGAATAAATTGAACTAGATTCTTTTAAAATAATGTAACTAATAACTATTTTAAAACAAAGTAACTTAACCAACTACTTTTTTTTAATTATTTAACCAGTAACTGGTTTAATTTTAGAAACAAAGGGCACATAAAGCTTGTTCCTATCCTTAAACTTTGCAAAACACTAAATAGTTGAGAGTCAGCATCAGCTTTTTATAAACCTACATATAGCATAATTAGGGATGATATAAACAGATTTTTGCAAACTAATTAAATTATTTAGCAAAAAGAAGTATTATTTAACAAAACCTTCTTAAATCTTCAACTAAAAAAAAAAAAACATCCACAAAAAATTAAGGACTTTTAAGCATTTTGAAGTATTTTTAAGCACCTCTAAAAATTTTCAAGTTATTTCAAGGCCCTGAAACAAGTTAAAGAATATTAAGCACTTATAATGATCGTGGGAACCCTACCTTGCTCGGAGGATCTTCTCCTTCGGTCCTCGGCCCACCGGGAGGCTTCCTCTCGAAAGAGTCGAGGGAGGACGCAGCATCTTTCTCTTCTACTTCTTCCACAGCGACGGCCTCGTCTCCGCTCGGTGCAGACTCCTTTGCTTTCACCCTCAACTTCTCCTTTGGTTGTTCTTCCTTCTTTGTGACTGACTCGGCTCTTGCAGGTCGCTCTTCCTTTACAACCTTCCCTTCAGGCTCCTCCTGTAAGGTAGTGATAAAAATTCTCAAATTAAATGCCTCAATCTTTTAGAAACTTGGTGTGTGAAGCATCGCACAACTTTCAATTACGCAATTAATATTAGTCATTGCATTAAAATTTAAGGTGTTACTCACAGTTGATATATTTTCACTCATTTAAATAAAAAAAGGCCAATTTAACAATAATTTTTACAAGGGGGAGAAAAAAAAAAAAAAAAAAAAAGAAGGAAAAAAAAAAAAAAAGGGAGAGAGAGAGAGCGCCAAGGTTGCAATGTTTTTCGTTAGACATTACACTGTCCTTTTTTGTGCGTCTAACAGAAAAAAATCAATCATTGATGGGCAATGATCAGGGGTGTTCTGTGTTAAAGGCACTCATTTGTCATATTTTACGCTTTTAATCACATTTCTACAGAGTTTTTAATCAAAATCATTAGAACTTTTTTTTTTTTAGAATTGCTGAAAAACATGACTTTTCATGATTTCAATCTAATGCGCATGCACGATTTTGTTGAAAACTTAATTGATGGGTCCCATGGCTCTAACTAACCCGCACACGACATTTGAACAATGTAGGTCAATTTGTTCGGGAGTTATGCTGACCATGTACACACAGACAGATTTTTTCTAGACCACTTTTTGGAAATCAGGATGTTACAAAACATGGAGATGGGGGGGGGGGATATTTTTTTTTTACTGAATGCTATATACTTTCATTATCCTATACAAACATATAGGTAATGGAAAGTAAAAACATGTTCATACTCAATTACCAAGTATCCTGTACTCAAACAATGGACGTTTGACTAATTGCATAAGGCCTTTTTTGTATGCAACCTCTAGACTGGCTGCCAGTGCATGAACAATTTCTTTTCAGCACTCAACCAATTACATTTAAATAGTTATCCAGAATTGAAGCAACTAAGCCATTATGACAACAAACAGGAAGTCAAAACACATTTTATATATATATAATTTAAATAAATACAGAGAAAATAAAACAAAAAATAAGCAAAATGAAGTAATCAGCTCCAATATCTTGGTTTTCTTAAGTCCAGTTACTTTTCTTTATATTGTATTCTTGTAATTATTATAATTAACTTGTATTTATTAATCTTATTTTTTATGTTATGTATTTATTTATAGACTTGCATGTGGCAAACAACTTTTAATTTAAATTTAATCATTTCAATTAGTTTTACCAATATTCAACTTTTGACATTCCAAACACATATACAAAGCTATTTTGCAAGTATTTCATTTTTAGTTTTAAGGGTATCAATATAGTATACACTGAAACCCCTTCCTCATCCCAAGTTATTGAGTACTATTTTAGTGTCTTAAGCAAAGAAACATTGCCAAAAATTGTACGGCAATCATTTTTTACTTCTATAGAGAACTTTTGAACTTAACCTTCGTGTAAAAATGATACTTATAAGTTAAACATACCTACACCCCACTTAACCTATTAACAACAGTTAGTAAGAAAATTAGCAGATCGACATTTTAGTTGTTTTCTTTGCAAACACAACTAAACCTACTTACACCTACATAAGCAATACTTTTCCCAAAGACAATCAAACAAAAACAAACCTTCTCCACAGTCTTGGCTCCCTTTCCCGCATCCTTCTCCTCGCTCTGTGTTCTCGGCGCTCGCTCCTTCCCCGCCATCTTTCTCCTAGGAGACTCCTCCTCCTTTTTTGTTTTGGGCGAGGGTTTCTCTTCCTTGTCCTCTTTTTTCTTCTCCCGCGAGGGAGGTGGCTTCCTCTCTCTCGAGGAAGATTTCACCTCTTCCTTCTTCAAGGTCACCTATGTTGGAATTTCAATATTTATTGGGACTAAACACTTAGGGTATACATAAAATGCCCATAGATATAGGAAACCTGTTCACACAGAATCAGCCTTATCCTGTGCTGACTGCAGCGTGCATTTTAGGGGAAAAGTGCTTTTGTATGCCCCATACTAAAGTATGTTGGTGGACTTTTTGTACTTCTATTCAATTTAAAGGTACTAATAATCGATAGAGTTCATATTAACACTTAGTGGCCCACGCACACATTACTACATGTTTTTGTTACTACCAGGGTGGCCACAAAATCCAGGAAAAAAAGTTCCCTGATAGATATCTAAAAAATTCCCTGATATTACGGCAAACTTTTTAAAAAATTTCTTCAATTTTTCTAGATGTGTAGATCAAACAAAACATTTATGCCAAAGAGATAATATGCCAATTTTTTAAAAAATAGCTTTGGCATTAATGAAAAGCTTAAATAATACAGTAACATGAAACTTTCCAACGATTGCCACTTTTCTCTGAGAAAATGACGCCAAAATATGGATGAAAGGGGAAATGCACCTTCAAAACAACAGAAAAATTCCCTGATGTTGGCGAGATTTTAGAAAATTCCCCGATTTTTTTCAAAAATCAGAAAGTTCCTCGACATTTCCAGGTTCTGTGGCCACTATGACCAGTATCAGGTAGCCGCTCACACATTAACACGTGTTCTTCTAATCTCTGGTTTTCCCTGCCACGATGGATTTATATCCAATAGTTGTGTGTGTTTTATTGAGTGCTTATGCCATTCATGCGGCGGCACAGAAAATGGCCGGTCCCAAGGGATGGTAAATTTAAAGGGCACAAGCACACAAAGTGTTAAAACAAAGGGTGTAGAGCATTGCACAGCTTTATATTACACTTAATGCTGGTCACTGCAATTAAATTTGTCATGGAACGGTGTAATTTTTCGTTTTCATTATTTTAAGAAAATGGCGAGAGTTTTTAGATAAGGAACAGTCTCGAAGGAAAATAATTATGTGTTAAAGACATTTGTTTTTACAATTTTTGGATTTCCGTCCTTTGGTCTTATTTCGATGTTGGAGCATCTTAAAAGACATTACAGCGATTTTGATATTATCGTTTTTTTTTGTTTATTTTTTAATTATATTATCGAAGTCGGTTTTTTGGCAACTGCTGAAAAACGTAAAAATTTTTAATGGCAGCTACCTTGTGCGGAAGCACAATTTTGATGAAAATCTTAATGACAGGTCCAATGGCAACCACTAACCTGTATACCTAATGAACATCATAGGTCAATTTATTGGGGAGTTATACTGAGCACAGACAAGACATTTTCCTAGACCACATTTTATTAAATCCGCATATTTCAAAATGTGTAGAAATGCAAAAACAATTATTATTTTCTTTTTACTGAATGCAACATTTCTATTAACCTAAATTAACATACGGGCCAATGAAAGTAAAAAAAAAAAAAAAAAATTACTGGAAATTTATCCCATTGCCAATAAATTAGCAGAAATTGACATATGCTTCAGGGTAGATTTCCCCCCATTTTGTATTGGAGCGCCATCTAGTTATTGGAAATGTGCGAGTTAGACTCCTATGTTTATGGTTAACACTATAAACATAAGCAGCATGAAAAGTTACATAACTAACGAACTACAAAATATCTAGCTACATAACTACTTCACAGCAAATGTATTCTTAAGATTTGAAATCAAATCATTAAAAAATTTCTCAACGACACACTAGCAAACTTAAGGGGGTCAAAGACTCAAAATTTAAAAAAATTCACAATTTTTTTTATTATTATTGCAAAAAATAATAAAAATATTTCTGAACAAAATGACATAAATTAATTGTTTCTCTCATTAGTACAATTTGAAATATTTAAGTTTTTGTTACACGATAATGACATCATAGACATACATCCCGAAACTTTGAAACTTTTTTGGTGATGGCTTTTCCTCCCTTTTTTGAGTTCAAATGAATATAACTAAAAAATTACATGTTATAAATAAATGCATCTTTTCACAATTATTATTCATACACATTTCTTTAATTTGTGTGCAGGAATTGTATATTTTGATTTAACTTATCCATACAATGGGTTTTATACAGTTTTTGTACAAAATATTGTTTTTAATTTTTTCTTAATATTTTTATTGAAAAACCATGGAGACAATTTTTGATATGAATTATAAGAAGTAATTTAATGCAAAAATGAAGTGATTTTTTTAAAAAAGTTTTTTTTTTTTTTTTTTTTTTTTTTTTTAATACATGAAATTTAAGTAACATTAAAATATTAAAGTTTTTTTAATTTAAAAAAAAAAAAAAAAAAAAAAAAAAAATGAATGTAAATTTTAAACTTTAAAATAGTTATTTTAGTTTCAAAGCATAATGCAACACTGCATCAAAAATTTCAGAAAAATAAAGATGTTACAATGTTGAGTTCTGGACCCCCTTAAAGAATACATATAAAAATAAGCATCTTTATTGAACATGCACCAACAATCTCTACCAACCTTGTCCTTGACGGGGGTTGTCTTCTCCTCTTTCTTGGGGTTGGCGGGAGGCTTTGGGTCCTTCGGTTTGTCCTCCTCCTTCTTGTCCTTCTCTTTAGGTGGAGGCTTGGCGTCCTCCTTCTTCAGACTCGACCTTGTTTTTTTCTCTGAGGTGGGGCTGTCCACCTTGACATAAAATTCAAATATTAGTGCAAATGTGAAAGTACGTTGTTTGAAATAAAATAGACTCGTAATAGAACCACTCCTTAATCGACCAATAACATACAATCAGTATAAGAATGGACACTCTGTATAACAACTTATTTAAAAAAATATCACACAAATTTAGAAAAGAAATATTTATATATAATGGAAATCAAAACTATCAACAACAGAAATCATTTAATAGTCTTCCTGTAAAGGGGTGTTCAGGGTTCCCACTTTTATTGAAGAAAAAAAGTCAAGGGCCTTTTTAAGTAAATTCAACGACCATAAAATTACATACCATAAGACATAAAAATACAAAACAAAGGCGGAGATCGTGGGTGATCACTTAAAAATTCTAGGACTTTTTGCAAGGATTTTCAAGGACCAGATTTCATAAAAAAAATTACAAGGACTTTCCAGGACAATGGGAATCCCGGTGAAAATAATATTAGAAAGGAAAAAAAAATAAAAAAATTAAGAAGTTTTGTGAATATTGATGACTTTATAGTGCTTTCAATTTTGAATATTCTGATTTTGAGGCTTTTTTTCGTATCAATCTAACTTTTTGTAATGATAGATATGTGGCTATGCTTGGATTGTTGAGTTATTTGAATAAAAATTTCAGTAACAAACAACTTAACAAACAAAAAGCATCACCAAGTTTTTGAGTGTGTGCTATTCGTCAGGAGCAGAGGGAAAATTCAATCAAAAGAAAATTGAAACGTTTCTAATCTAATTAAAAAAAACTAAAATGGAAAGGTGAAGTGAAGAAGACGCTACAGAAATATTACAGCTTTGAAGCAAAAGTAATGAATGGAAAAAAAAAAGATCAGAAGTCCAACAATTTTAAGCAATTATACTATACTGACACAGGTGATTCTAATTAAACCCAGTTTTCCATTTTATTAAGCTACATTTAAAGACTGAAATTTTGGCCAACAATGCTAAATTTAGTGTTCCTGCCTAAGGGGGTTACAACAATACTGAAATTTGGTCAAAAATATAAGTATTTTTTCTTGCTTTTAAAAAATGGTTCATATATTCCTGAATAATTTTATCTTATTCCTCCATTGATTAGAACAACCCAAAATTACATGCCATTGAAACATCACTAGTGGATGAAGTGCATTGAAACATCTGCTTAACATGCATTTTTCAATCATTAAGTGTTTTTCAGAAATGTTGCGAATTCAAAACGACATATCGCCAGAACCATTGGCAATTTGCTATTTAAATTTATGAAGTATTTAATTTATACAGTGCTTAACATTATACTATACTGACTCCTTCTCTTCACAGAATTTCATTTGTTGAAACCTGTTTTAAAATAAAACATTTGGCCCAAATCATAGCATGAAAAAAATATCAATATTTTAATTTTGACATTAATTATTATTTTTTTTTTTTTTAATTTACCCATCAAAATTTTGTGCAGACAATGTCTGAAACTAGCTTACCTTTTCTCTGCGAGCGTCCTCCCTTGTCCGAGCCCTCTCGGGGGCCTTTCTGTCTTTCGTGAGTGACGTCTGACGCGCGAGACGCGGTTTGTTGTCCTCCGGCGTCTTCGGGGTCAGCGTCGCCCTCCTCTTTTCCTCCTTGGCGTCCTCGGAACGGGGAGGACGTGTCTGTGGTTTCTTGTCTGGCGTCTTGAGCTTGGTGTCCTCGCTTTTAGGAGGAGCGGACTCGTCTGATGCCTTGGGCGGCTCCTTGCGATCAGTTGGAGGCTTGGGTTTATCCTCTGGTTTTGGCTTTTCGGCCGGTGTCTGTCGAGAAAGGAAGAGTGCGTGTTTAAGATTGATGAGAACAAAGACAATAAAATATAACAAGACTACTTTTCTTTGGTATAGATTCTTTAATACAGAACGAGCAATTCTTCAAAGTTTAAATTAATAATACTATAACTTAGTATAAAGGGATTAGAATAAGTGAATAATATTAGAATTAAGAAGATGCAATCACCTTTCATGAAATATTCTATAGTATTAATCTGAAAATTGAAATTTTCAGGTAGTAGCCAGTGGCAGAGAGACACTTATAGTTTAGTAGCCACTTTATTGCAGACTTTTTATTTGACCAGTGGCCCAGTTAGGGGAGGGGAGGTTGGGTTAGCCCTTTCCCCAGGTGAAAAAAATTGGCATTAAAGTAAGCTAATATTCGAATTTTACATTGCCAGAGGCCTACACAAGCCCTTTTAGAAAGGGAGATTTTTATTGGTTTGAAAATTTTATGGAAATTTCAGTACATTCAGTAAAAATTTAAATATATATATAGGGGGAAAAAACGAAAGGTGGCCGGTTAATTAGTTTATTTATTCGCCTCATCGCACCATTTAATCGACCTGTGGAGAATAGATATATTCAGGTCTGTATGGTCTATAGATATTTCAGGTCACATACACAAATGATTAAAAACTTAATTTTTGTAAATTTACATTGGAATTTTATAATTAGAAGAATTTTTGTAAAAAAATGAAAATGCCCAAATGAAATGCAGACTACAAAACTTGCACATAGAAAACTTGACAAAGTCTGCAATTCATAATTTTTTGACTGCAAGAAAAAAAAAAGAAGAAATGTACCTTATCTTTTGCTTCTTTGGCACCTCTACTTTTAGGCGATGCTGTTTCTCTTTCTCTAGTCCTTGTGATGATGATATTGCGATCGGACCGGTGGCGGCCTCTCGTCGACCGGCTGTTGCTTACCATTGTACAGCCTAGCTTACGGTAGAAGTCTTCAAAGCTTTGCAGAAACCTTTAAAAAAGTGTTTTCCTTTAGCAAATGTTCACGAATCATGCAGAAAAGTTCATGTCCAGTAAACAATTTGGTTAAAGTAGCAAGTCATACATCTTGCTTTTTTAAAGTAAATTACAACTTACGGACATACTCGGATAAAGTTCAAAGTTTTTGGAACATAAAACAAAAACATTTGGACAATACATGGCCTTTGTGAAAGCGGGCCAAAAGCTTAATTTATGGTGCTGTCAGCAAACCAGCACATTTGAGCAATAATTGGCAATTTCGGAATGAAATGTTTAATATACAGAACCGTTTACAATTTTTTTTTTTTATACAGCTTATAATATTCAACATTCCTAATAAGGGCAGAAATAAAAAATCAATTAGTAGCAAGTTAAAATATCTTCACATTGGAAAATATATATTTTTTGCTTTCAGGGAAAAATTGTTAATTGCTAATAGTTTTGGAGCAATTTTCTAAAAATGGGTTCTCGAGAGAAGCTTGAAATAGTAATTACGAATTGGGGTACATTGGAATAGGTGCAACACCTATGTGCCATATTTTGTACAGTAGATGAACAATTTGCATGCATTTTTTATAGCTTTTCTCTCAAACATGTTGAGAATGAGGTATATTTCAGTGAACTTGAAAATATAGGTGGTTTATTTTTTACACTTTTAAAGTGAATTTTCTTTGCATAGCACTTACCCGCCAAAATCAGTTTTAAGTTTTATAAGCATAACATTTATCTCTACCAGAGTTCGTTTTTCTCAATTCTCCGGAAAAACTGATTTAAAGTTTCAAGTCTAACGGCTTGTATCAGGGTTGAGGTAAATGGTTGCTCAAAATCCCATTGTACCACAACATTTATTTGCCAGAGAACTCCATGTGGTTAACACTTTAAATCCCAACCCGCCCTAACATATCAAGCAGATGACCCAACGCACAACCCTATTGCAGGTTGTAGACATATAGTAATGATCTTTTAATGGTCGACAGTGACCCCCCACAGCAATCCCAGGAGTGGCAGACAGGAGAACGAGTCGGGCAAGTTCATTTCCAGTTTTTATGAATGGAAAGTCATCGGGGGTTTTGTGAAACCCACAACGCTGACTCCATGGGATTTAAAAGGTTAAACTATCTGCAAATGGCAGGTTACCTTACAAATGACAGGAAAACTTCCATTTCGAAAAAATCTAACTCTGATTGTTCTATGCTGTGGCACTTTAAATATAATTATCCTATTTTAATTCAACAAGCAACTGAAAACAATTTCCCAAATATTTCAGTTGTTTAGCAACTTTACCACTGCTCTATAGTATATAACATGCGTAAGTTAGACAAGTAGAAAAGTTGTAACTCAATAATATTTCAAAATTAACATAAAAAAAAAAAAAAAAAAAAAAAAAAATTAGAATTAAAATTATAAAATAATTGTAATTAAGAGAAATTTCCAACTACCTTTTATAAGCAAACTTGATTTGATTTGGTCCATTCACATTGGATTGAGGTAAACCCATTTTGCAATAAACCACCTTCCATTTATTTTTGTTAGTCACCTGCAAGAAAACAAAGTATTACTCAAGAGCTCCCATAGACATAAAAGACCACATTCCTCCAAAAATTAAGATTCAAAGCCATGGCTGTTTCCTACCTTATTATAGCCTCCCAGTTTATGCATTATTTTGAAAAGTTTGTAGAGGTTTAAATCTCGATTACTAACAGAGGGGGCTTTGTTGATTGGAGTTCCTGAAAAATGGGAATCAACCATTAATAAATTGAATTTTTCCCACAAATAAAAAGAGATGAGTGCAAAGTTATTTTTGAAACTAACCTCTTTCATCCATAAATTTGTACAGCTGGGCAACAAATCTGTCCTTTTCTTCGCTTGGTTCGTCATCAGATGTCTGCAAGATTGATCACAAAACTTAAAACTTTTATTCATGAATGATGTCCGACATTTTAATCAGCAGTAAAAAATGGCAAAACAACTTCATACACAAACTTTTCAAATCCTCTTATTAGTAGCTTAATGTCTTACGACCAATACAAAATCATGAAAAATACGTATAAAAACTAAGCTATGTTTTAGTGTTAACATCCACTAGCATGGATTGGGCCAGGATTTGTAAGAATGGGACTTGACTTGAATGAATGACTTGAGGCACTGAATTTAAAAGCGGCTTTGATGACTTTTTAAAGCGCAATTATGAATAGACTTTAAAATCATTACACTTCCTTATAAAACACAAGCAACTTATTGTAGTTAACAGATAATATATATATGAGTCATTCTCTGCAAAAACCATAAAAGCATGTCACAGTAATTTTTTCAGCACTAGATCAGTTGGATATTCTGTTCATCGTGGAATAGGGACAGGATTTGTCGTGTTTGTGGACTGTCGCAACCTCAGGGTTGCTTGCTTTATCAATATTTTAATTTCACTTCATATTTCCTTGATGTCCAAGTTTATTTATTTTTTATCTATAAGGTATATTAAGCTGTGTTATGCCTGAGTATAAAGCTTTTATGAGAAGTAATTTCATTACAATTAATGTAATACCTCTAGTCACAAGACCGAAGAGTCATGTCCGTGGACAGCAGTTTTTCGTTGTTTAACAGCCCACCAAGTGACACAAGTCAACTGTTATATTGGAAAGAAGTCTAACGTAACCATTTTGGTTCCAATACACATTATGCATGTAGGGATGCCGAGTTTGAAACAAAATCTTCTTTTTAACATGAACATAGTTTATTTAATGGTATCTAGGGTTTAGAATACTATTGTTGAACATTTGGAATATCGCTCTGAAGAGCTTTTTTTTTTATATACGTCTTCAGGGATGAGAGTGATTAGAGAGGAAAAAGGAGGAAATCAATAAATTCGTTAAAAAAAAACTCCCGGAAGGAATACACAAAAATTCAACAAAAAAAGTATGCAGGAAGGATGATTCAATAATTTTAAAGATACAATGAAATTTCTCATACTATATAATAATTACATTTCAAATATTAGGAGTTAGTGAAGTAATCTGTGAGGAAAGGAGAGCTAAGAGGGAAAATCTTTTATTTAGATATGAGGAAAAGTATACTTTTTGCAGGAAAAACTGGTTCAGATCAGAAAAATGCGGATCCTCGAAACAGGGACAAAGAGCAGGAAAATGTTAAATAAAAAACCAAAAAGGAGGAAATCCTCCAAAAAGAGGAAAACTGTCATCCCTATGTCTTATAAATTAAGTTACATAGTGTGGAATAAAATTCAAACAAGATGGCTGGCAGGAAGCAGCAACGTAACACAGTGACGTAGTACTGCTCCCAACCAATGCGATCCGAAGTGCTCGAGTTGGGGGGAAATCCCACATGTATTCTACTTTTCAATACAAGAATTATATTTTATTATTTACAAGTGAAATAAACACAACTGTAAAGATCATACCATAATTTTTGTGGTCAAAATAAAATTATTTAAGAATAATTTAATATTTATTATTAATTACTGATTTGATTGTATTAGTTGTTCAGATATCAATTTAGTAATCTCATGCTTATAAACCTACAGTTCCGTTCGAAATTTAACAACAACAAGGAAATTATCAAGTCTGCGGACATCAACCAATGGAATAACTATAGACGATCTATGTATATTATGAGACGATCTTTGCTGTTATAATTGGATTGTAATTGACAAGTTGTACAGTAGAATTGTTTTAAAAAGCATTTCATGATTTCAATTTTTTTTTTTAAATCTCCTGCTGCTGAAATAGTATGTTGCGTGGAGAATGACCCATATATATAACTCTTAATTATTGTAGTTGTTTATTGTATTGTGATTTTAAATGAGTTTTAATGTGATTCGCATGCAATTACTTATTTTAAGTTTAAAAATGTTTTTACTTTTTATCTGTACATCAAAGTCTAAAGTTTTGACAAAAGACCATTAGCAATATATGTTTATAAGGGACTAATAAGGACCATATAGAACTAACTGCAGAAAATATTAAAATAGCATTACTCACATCAGAATCTGTCTCTTGGCTGTCTTCTTCGCCAGACAGAGTGTCCAAGGATGCAAAAAGGGCTTTATCCCAATTAGGAGGAAGTTCATCCTTTTCTAAATAGTTGGTGGCTTTCTCAATGGCTAGAGAAAAATAAATTTGTGTCTTTACAAATATTTATACTTAAAAACAAAATTGAATTTTACAGGGTTTATACAGTTTTTGTAGAGTTAAAAAGTAGTTTTTAAGGACTCTTTCAAAATAGTACATTATAAGAAACAAAATTGAAAAATAAACAATTAAAGTAGAATTTTATAAATAACTTGAACAACATTTTTTTTACTATGTCTAACAAAAGTTCATCTACACTCGGAAGTAAAAAGAAGCGGTATGAAATCAGTAATTCCAATTAACTTGGAAAGATAAAACCCTTCCACCAATAAAAGATGTTTTGAAAACTGATAGAAGGGGGAATAGGAAAACCAAATTTTAAGGGGAAAAAATGCAATACAAAGTTAAATATCCAAGATGAAAAATAAGGATTTTAAGGATATCTATTAGAAATAATTAGTTCTTAAGGACTGTATAAACTCTATTTTATTTCTAAGCCAACACGTTGGAACCCAATTTAAATTTACCTACTAATCACTACAAATAAAAATATTTTCAATAAACTGAAATGTTATTTCACCGAGTCAATAAAATAAATCTTGTTTGATAATTAACAATTCATAAAAAAAAATATTTACCCCCGAAAGAAACATAAAATGAGCTAGAACAAAATTATGTTTTCTATCAAATTACCTATTCTCAAGGAGTTATTTTCGACCTTTTGAATGCTTTCTTTCATAAACTCCCGTATGTCCCTTTTTGGAACTTGGTAACTGAAAAGATAAGAAACGTATAAGTAAGTTTGTAAAAGATAATTATTACTTTCAATAAATTACTTTACAGTAATGATTAGTTGACAAAAAAATATGATGCGAGCATGTATAGGATATTTCGTCATTTGCAAGACTTATGGAGTGGTATACAAAAGGCAATGTTTCTTTTGTTCTTATCTTAAGATACAGATATATGCTAAGATTTGATGATACCTCCATTTTTCCGAGTAGCAGTTATTAGAAGTAATATCATTAAAATAACATTCATTTGATAAATATAGTCAAGGATTAAAAAATGACTATTATGTACCAAAATACACAAATGTCTTTAACACAACCTATGTAATTACAATCAGCACTTTCAAAATAAATTGCAACCTTAAGTACTTTTAGCACATTACACAATATAACGCCCAATATCAATAATATTTAGCTTATTACAATTTATTCTAATTAGTAACTAGTACCATGATTTTCTTTTTTGATTTGTGCAAAAACTACTAAAAGTATACACTAGTCAAAAAGGTAAGCAATTATTAAATATGTTGGAAATTAAATTTCAGAAGATAAAAATAAAATTATTTTTATTTAAACCAAAGGTCACATGTTAACACAGTAATAATTGGTCTTCAATCAAATTTTAATTCAAATGCAAACAGCATAAAAAGAAGTACATTCACGAGAATTTGAAAGCACAAACTATTGGAACTGGATTGTAAAGAATCCCGAGATAATGCTCTGCCCCACAGATCTAATGCTTGATTTTTTTACTATCAGAGCATTGTTTTAAAATGCGAATTTTGACTTCAAGTATAACAACAGCAATAATAAAAAATTTGTAATGAAAATAAACAGATATTTTTTAATTAAACTAAAAAGAAATTATAAGCTAATTTATTAATCTTTTAAAAATAATATTAATAATAGAAAACAACACCAGTTTATTTCTCCTTCTAATTTTGTGAATGAGTTAATGTTGTTATACCCAATCAAGGTTCCAACTGAAATCATAGATTGAAAATCAATGACTTTTCAAGGACTTAACCCACTTACGGTCATGGGAATGGGCGAAATTCCCCAGTTGTTTTCCCTGCAATAATTTTTAAATCATATTTCTAATTCAAATACATAATTTTTTTAATTATTTTTTATTTGTTTTGTATTAGATAAGTTATAGACTATCATCCTTATAAAAATATCTAAAATATTTCTTATTTTAAATTATATTTTTAAACTTAAAAATGTTGTGTATTGCTAGAAAAACTGGGGATCCTAAGGCGTATATATACGTGCATGACCGTCAATGGGTTAAATAATACTTTTTAAGGACTTTCAAAGATTTATTTTCATATATCAGGCCTTTAATGTGCGACTTTACAGCTGTTTTGCCCAGAGTGTTAATATCCAAATCTTTCAAGCGTTATTTGCATTAGAAACATACTCTGGTGATGGTCTTTGAATTTTTGACTCGCAAAACGTAAACACTCATCTTACATGTGCGTCTCACGGACTGCAGTGTGTAACTAAAACCATTTCATTTTAACACCACCAATCAGCAAATACTAATCAAATAATGTATAAGTTGAAGCATGATTAATACAAATACACCAATTTTTTTTGGTGCGGTGCAGATAAGTGACAAAAAATAAGGATCTCTAAGCATTTTCGAGGCCTGGAAAACCAGTTAACAAATATTAAGCACTTTTAATGACCGTAAGAACCCTGGCAGTGTAAAAAAAAAAAAAATATTTTTAAACAATACTCTGGAAAATATCTACGCAGAAAAAATGAAGCATTCAGTCCATGGGACAGGTTTCTGTTGATAACATGAAAAGAAGTTGCATACTATTTGCCATCCTTGAAGGAGCGAACAAGGTGTTCCTCTTTTGCGATCTTGATAGGTGATTGGGGCGGGTGTGGGTAGATGAGACCAGGGTACCAGTTCTCCCTCTTCCTTCTATCTCCGTAGTCGACGCAAACCACACGTCCGAGATCGGGGTTCTGCTCTTTGCCGCGGATGGCTTTCACTCGACGAGTGACGCTCTCGTCATCACTGCTTTCATAGTCACTGGAAAAAGAAAAAGGGGGAAAAAAAATTACATTTCAGGTTCTTTTCGATAGGTTTGGGGTAGGAAATGATTATGTGTGTGAATTGATTTTTTATAGTACCTTTCCAATATGGGTTTTTTAGATTATAACTTCAGGCAAAATGAAAATCAAAATAGTAATTGGTTTTGAATTAAAATTTTTGTTTATAATTAAATCCATTTATTACATCAACATTCAGAGTAATGCAATTTAATATATAAAGAAAAATCAGCGGTCTTCTAAAAAGAAAATTATCATTTTAGGTTTTTTTAAACCAACTTTAAGACTATTTTCTGTGGTCCTGGATAGTAATTTTAGAAACTAAAAAAAAAAAAAAAAAAAAAAAAAAAAAAAGTAATATTCTAAGTATTCACTAATTATTTAAATACCTAAGTAGTTTTAAGATTTCTTAGGGGAAAAAAAATAGACCAGTATTTTTTTTTAAAGTTGATTGTCACAATACAATAGCGATTTTAATCAAAATTGATGGAGTAGCAGTTGATATAGAAAAGAGTCATTTATAATTTTTAATCATACAACTCGGAAGAAGAAAAAGTTTACTCCCTAAACTCCTTCAGAAGAAAAGGATTTTAGAGTGAATTTTTGGGAAATACTATTCTCACCTATTAGTGTATCATTTTAAAAACTCATTGTGTATTAAATGGAAATCTTGTTATCTTTTCTTGAGGCCCAAACTTTAATATAGTCAAAGAACAATTCCTTAGTCAAACCCACACAGAGAAAAACTATAACAAATAATTATAAAAATCAAAACTTACATGGAAGAGTTCATTGTTGACCTGCGTTTACGCTTAAACTTGCTTGTTCCAATTACTGGAGTACCAAAATGTTCTGGATTTGTCAAAGGAAACTGATCTAAGGTCTGGAGAAAAAAGTTAAATGAGATTGTTCTTAAAAGTGACTCTCAAAAAATCATAAACACTCTAATAATTACGATATTATAAAGGGTAGAAAGTGGGAAAATAACTTTAAACTCCCTGTCAACCACAATTTTATTTATGGACTGAAGGATTGATTCTGAAACTCAAAAGAAAACATTATAATTTTTCAAAGAAAAAAGGTTACCGATACATTAAAAAACTAATCAAATAATAATAAAAAAAAAAAAAAAACATCAGTGAAGTGAACTAGATTTTAAATGAAATAGTCCCTTGAAAAGTATTTTTTCTTTATTGTTGGTCACATGGAATTGGTTTTTATTGTTACAGGACAGCAGGGGGGGGTTGCCAGTTTTAATCTTGGACATTTTATTTATTTTGACAAGTAATAAAATATAATATCTACACACATACATAGAAATATTTAAAAAAATGTAGATGAATCCATTTTCAGTGTTCTATTAGCTAAACTTGCTTTTCATAATGAAGGTGTTAAAATGGCACAGTTGAGGAGTGATCAGGCCCAAAATCAACGTTTTGTTTTAAAAATCAAGAATTGGAGGAAATGCAACTTTCCAGGGTACACTTACCGGACTTTCTGCAAAGTGGCGCCCACTTTTTAAACACAGAGAAGTTCTCCTTAGAGTTGTTTCATCTCCATCATCAAACACTGTAAAAAGAAACCAAAATCTTCATCTAAAACTACAAATCTTAACCATATTAAGAGAGAAAAAAAATGTGTTTAAACACTTTTGAGAAAGTAAAATATTCTAAGGAAATAAAGGCAATTTAATGGGACTAAAAATGAATATTGTATTAAATTGAATCTTATGACTAAAAAAACTATTTAACAAAAATGAATAAAAAATGACCAGACCCTTCTAAAAATAGTAGTACTGCAATTTTTTTTTTTAAATTGAGAAATATTACTTCTTAACTACTCACCTTAAAATCCCCTTACTTGAGAAAATTTTAAACACTGTAAGTACTTTAAAATTATTATTTAAAAAAAAGGAAAAAAAAAAGATTCTATTTAAATGTTCCCATCTACTATATATATATCAGTTTTACCAACAAGAACTAACTTTTCAAAGTAGTATAATTTGATTAGAATATACCAAAGGTTTTGCTAATTCTTTACAATATATTTAATGCAATCACAAAAATAGATATAGAGGATGAAAGAAGTTTTAAAAAACTAAGAGGAAGTTATCAGTCACCTTTTTTGTTAAATTCTAGGAGAAACAAAATAATTATATACACTCATATTAAAATTGGAATAAGTATAATATAAACCAATCCTACAAACTTGAGGATAATAAGAATCCTTAGAAAAAGTAAAAAAAATAATAAACATTTTGCGGAACCCTAAAAAAGCATCTAAAAATTATCCTCACCAACTGTATATTGACTGTAGTCCTGCAGCTTATTTATTACTGCTTCAGAAAACTGGTTCTTTTCTGGGTGTTTGGCATCCACATCTGCTCCAATCTAAAAAGTAACAGAAAAATATTTTAAATAAAAAATAGCAGTAAATGAGTCCTAACAAACTAACAGATCGGTTAAACCATTGCTTGTTAATGAAACAGTAGTCATAAATTTGAAGAAGTAGCATGATCTGTAGTAAAATTATAAGTTAAAAAAATTACAAAGTAAAAAGTTAACGGCTAGAATTATTAATGATGGTTAGAAATGGCCCTTAAGCCAAATGTAATTTAGCAACCACTTGACATTTGCCTAATCATTGTAAAACAAATAAAATTATATCACTCATCATTATCCCTCCTCAATCAAACCATATATATTTCCATCAAAATCAATGCCTTGATGAAACAATTACAGGAATTTTTTTCAACCTGTATTTTCTTTCATATTTATTAAAATAAATAACTTTATAGAAATATTTTTTTTGTGTTTGTCGAAAAGTAAATGATTGGTTTTAGCAAAAATATTAAACATATCATGGAAATATATTACAAATTTAAAGATTCATTTAATGTATTTCAGAAAATGAAAGTAAAAGAACTTACCCTTAAAGGTCCTTTGATTTGGTCATCAGTAACCATAAATGTGCCAAGATTATTTTTGAAAGTAACCTAAAAAAATATGACAAGAAAATTACTCTATGTCGTATAGTGCATGCATAAGTTCATAAAAAATTTAGCTTAAAGATTTACATAACTCAGAATATGATCTATTGATATGAGGTGTGAAACATTTGTACAAAACACCATCCCCGTGAAAATGTTAAGAACTCTCTCACTAACATGGCACTTACTTTTCATAAGTGCAGCAAATTTTTTAGGCTGCATAGGTGGGAAGTATGTTAAAAAAATTCTTGATCAAAATATTTTAATAGACTATGTTAACCAATAATTATTATTCATTATTCGAATATATTACAAAATTTAATTACAATATTTTGCACAATGTATATTTATAAAAACTTTACAAGAAGCTTTGCTTTGAGTATGCTAGTTACACATGAGCTAAAGCTTGACATACATAAAATTGCATACTAACATGATAGTTGCCAGGGTAGGCTAATTGGGTGAACTTACAACCACATGGGGTTTGAAAATTAAAAACAAAAGGAGAAAAATGATAAAATTCATAGGAAAAAGAAGTGTAATATGGGTTTGAATTATTCATTTAAACAAGAAAATTGATAGATGAACATTTTAGTAGAAAATACATTTTGAGTTCTAATACTAGTAGAAACCTAGGATTTTATAATAATCATTTTTGAAAAGTTCTAGGTTTGAACAAAAAATTAAGCTGCTTTACATCCCCTGCAGGTGCTAATGAATGTTGAAGTAATAAACAGATAATTGAGGGGCTAAACGGATGAGAGATGCCTTATGCATCGAAAAGTAGCTTCTTTTAATACATTAAATTTTATTTTTTCATAATTTGTGAGCAGTATCTTTCATCTATATACATGTCATTCATGATTTTAAAGAGCAAGAATAAGTATCAGATTCCAGCCTAAGCCATAGCTCTTTTATATAAGCAACATAGGTAAGTGAAGGAAGTATTACATATAAATAACTTTTTTAGGCATTAGCTTTCAAGTTTTTATTTTTGTAATCTTTTAGGTAACATATGTCTTTCAATAAAACATTTATCATTAAGCTCTTCATAAAGTAAGGATAAGTGTCAAAAGTTAGCCTCTCATAATACATTTATGCATTATGAAAATCAAGATTTAAAGGGGGGAAAATCACACTCTTTTTATCCACATAGCTTTTCACTTTAAAATAGAATTGTTTCGTTGATACAGAAGTACATCAACATAAGCAGAAAAAAATAGTTATCAAGGAAAAAGCAAACAGAAAATACATACCTTGCACTTCACAACCCTATTCACCTTCTTAACTTTAGCCTCGCAAAATGCGCCTTTGTATTTGGCACTGACATCAGTGCCAATGGTAAGATATGGAGGTTCATCTGCAGCCTAAAATATGCAAACAGTTAGATATTAATTTCATGAGCATACTATCAGAAATTATACAGATAGCAGAAGAAAACGTGTCACTTAATATGTAAAGAAAGGTTATTGGTATATGGGTAAAACCTCAGGAATGACTTTAGACCTTCCGTGTGACAGAGGCTCCAGGTCTGCAATTTCCAGACTAGCTAGTGGTCACATCAAGTGCCCAACATCGATGGCAGGAAGGTCTTCACCACCTGCTCCAAGAGCCATGTCCACCAGAGCATTTGATGGATGGTTTAAACCTCTCAAGGGAGGAAATTTATCATGATCCTATTCTTTTATTCGACTTTCTTAGAGACAACAGACTCCTGGATCTCGTCTGACTCTGTCAGCCATGAATGATAAGCAACAACAAGAATGGTTAAAAAATTGCACAATCTCATCTTTTATTTCAAAACTGTTCTATGCAACTTAACCACCAAACTTTTCTTGTTGGTCAGATTTTTCTGTTTGGGGCATTAGAGCTATACTGCATCAAAAGGTTTGGTTTGTACACTCAACGACCTATTTTTATTCGCAATGATGGCTAATCAGGCTGGGACCTACAGCTTAACTTGGACCACGAACCGCAAAGAACATCTATGTCTAACCTAGGAGTCAAACCAAACCTTTGACATCAAACCAGGCTTTTGGTTGAAACAGATCTCTCGTACTACACTTTAAAGGACTGCAGTTACAAAAGCTCATCTGCTTGATATGCTGTGCTAGCATTCAAAATATTTGTTGTAACATTATTTGTTACCTATTTAAAAAAAAAAAAGATTCAGAAACACATTTTGTTATAGATATAATATTCTCATCTTTTTAACAAATGAATTTTAAATATTCCATTTCAAAAGAAAAACTTACTTTTCATTCATATTCCTACAAGCAAAAGAAAAGTATGGAAAACACATACAGTTTATGTTAGTTAGGATAACTTGTAGACGGTTTATGTGCATAATATCTAAAATGCAGTTGTTTAACAAAATTTTAAGACTAATATATATTTTGTTGAAATACTGTGAAGTATAAATGATACAACATACTTTAAACAATTATTTGTTATATTTTCATGCAAGCTTTCTTTAAACACATAATACGAGCAAAATACTTTTAGATACATTTAGAATTCTATGTTCAGAAGAAATAAAAAAATATGCATCATAAAAAAATTATTTTTAATATAAAAATATACAAAAAATCTCCGATGTCAAGTAATGTTTTGACTGGCAAAGCTTTTAAAGGAAATGGTAGAAAATTCACATCTTCAAATAATCGACTACAAAATATACTGCATTCAAAGAGAAACATAACATTAGTTCTGAATTAAAAAAATCAGTTATACTTGAAAAATCATTTTTAAGAAATATGAATAACTTTTTAATGTTGACACGAAACCAAATCTGGCGAACAAGGTGCAGACAAGGATGAAACGGAAATTTAAGATGACATTTACAATCGTAAAATAACCCATCTAAAACACAATACTAAAAACACTATACTAATTAATATATTCTGAAATAAAATGGTAAAAATCAAATAAGTACACAAGAATAAACATGATAACGTTCTTGGAAATCTGACCTTATTATGACAGTTAATGATAATTTGCTGTTGAATAGAAGCATTAAAAGATAAAAACACTTACCATGGCAACAATTTTCGAAATTTATATATATCTTTCCAAGCCGATCACCTTTTGATACACAATATATATAAAACCCATCAAAATTCCATTTTTGTAAATATTACATGACAACTGCAAAGCAACCACAACACACTACTAGCCCCACACAATAATTCCAAATGCTTCCCCTTTCAGGATTGGCTGTTGATCAGCCCAGCTCCCATAATTCCCCTCTTTTACTGTTTTTGAGCCATCTTATAATAAATGCCACCAGGGCACTTGTTAAAAAAACATATGTTTTTTATTTCTTTTAAAAGCTAAAAAAACTTTGAGGATTTTCGAGACATAAAAAATGTTCCTTATAATTTCCTATCCTTATTTATTTCATATGTAAAGTATCTTTTCAAAAACGCATTTAGCCAGAAAAAATTAGAAATTTCTACTCGATTTCATCTCCAAAGTAATAGATGAATTTTTTTTGTTGGATTTTTTTTCCGGATGGCAAAAGATTTGTTACCCGATCAAATACTTAAAATGCATTGATGATGAGAAACAATTATTTAATTTTACCAACAGCATTTCCTTCTCATTTTTGTTTTTTACTTATACATAATAAGGTTAAAATAAAATCTTCAATTTTATTTCTTGGATTAGTTTCATTTTGTCAGATCAAAAATGTCAACCAACTTGGATAAGAAAGTAACAAAACGAAAACAGAACTAAAACAAAATTTTTTTCTGCTGATGAAAATTATTCTTATTAAAAAATTTTGTTTTCATTCACACAACTTGTCTTAAACCAGTTTTTAATACTTTATTTTCCCAATAATAAAAAATTGTTCATTTAGATAAAAACATTTCATAATCTTTCATAAGAAAAACAACTTTCCTTCATTCGTCTTCTTTGCATCAAAAACGTATATTTTGATACTGAAATAAATATAGATTTCCGTTTCTATATTTAAACTCGAGCCTCTTTACTCTGACGTCTTTTGTTTGTGTGATTAGTGTACATAGACATATCATTTCTATATGCAGCTTTTGCGATCTCCCCGAATCCGAAGGCTAAGCAGCGCAGACGATCTGTGTTTCGCGACGCGAGTGTACGGTAACACAAATAAGGTTGGAAAAGATGGTGGTCCTGTGACTTGTTTTAAAAAATTCCTCCGTGTGGTTTATAGCTCAATGAACGATCGTTTGGCGTCCAGCTGGTGAACTGCACTCTTTCCATTTGATCCTTCTCGCCCCTTGATTTTTCCGACAATGGATTCCTAAATATCGGATTCGATCGGGGTTTCTGTCTATTGTGGTGAAATCGTCTGCTGCTCTCGCTTAGCTGCCGGCCGTGTCCACCGGCATTAGGCCTAATGTCATGGGCTGTTTCGGAGGCTCCAGTTCCAAGGGCGATGCAGAAGAGGATAAACGCAGGAAAGAGGCAAATAAGAAAATCGAAAGACAGATTCAAAAAGATAAACAGATTTACAGGGCTACCCATAGACTCCTCTTACTAGGTTTGTACATACAAAATAAAAATTGCATTCCTCCTTTGCTAGCTGCAGCCATTCCTTGCGAAGTGAAGGTCATTTGCACGTTTGCTCTCCTTGCTCCTATCTAAAATGATTATTTCAATGTTTCTTATCGAAAAGGATATGTTCCCATGTGGAGTTAATGTGCGATCTACAGAAAAAAAATCCCCTTTTCTGTCAAAGGAGCTGCACTGGGCCAAAGGCCCAGGCAGTTAAAACCGAACGAAGATCTCAAAATCGCAAGGAATGGCTGAATTTCTTTTGGATTGGGGTTGTTTATTTAGTGATTTCTTGTTGAGTATCATTCCTAGTACCTTCCTATCGTTTCCAAATGTAACTAAATATCGGGTTCGCATACGTTAGGCTTATCGAGTGTATAGGTATATGACAAGTGGGGGGAAATCTTCTGATATCAACGAAAACTTTGTCAAAGCTTTTTGCTCCCCGTATTTTCAATCTGATTTGATATTTTTCTTTGAAATTTTGCGATCTTCAATTACTGGGTTGATCTTTAAAAGCCTCAAACATAACATGAATTTTTAACTATTTTCGCTACAAGATCCTACTTCGAAATAAATATTTAATTTCTATTCCATTCCCATATCCAGAACGAAAAAGCTCAACTCTTTACGTTTAAATACGATTTCAATACCTATTCGTTATTTTGGAATAGTTTCTTGAAAATGTACAATTATATAAATATATTATCAATAATTCTTAACTTGAAACTTGCCAAGTCTTTTTGTCTCGGTATTTCACTACATAACATATGTATAATTGTCTCCATTTTGAAAGATTAAAAATTTTTTTAAAAATATTTAATCCATCGTGGATTATCTCCATTTAAAAAAATTAAAACATTCAAAAATACATAAAGAAAAATGTAGTAATAAAATTTAAATTATTAATATAGGGTATTATTGTAGGGTAGCACTAATAAATTGGTGTTCAAGTGTAATGGTTTGTCTAATTGCTTTCGACAAACAACTGACTTGGGTTCAAACGTATTAAACCAAAGGGATTCTTCAACTCGTTCACTTAAAACTCGGCAGCCAAATACTAGGGATGCACCGAATAGTGATTTTGGCCGAATATTCGACTAATGGACTAGCCGAATACTGAATATTCGGCAGTCCGAATATCTGATGTATTTTTTCCTTTAAAACACGTCTTAATTGCTACTTTGAACCAAAAAAATAAGATTATTTTATATTATAACAGAGTGGCAACAGAACCGGGAAAACATGGAAATCGGGGAAATGTCAGAGAGCTTTTTGATTCTGGAAAAAATCAGGGAAATGTCAGGGAACTTTCTAAAATTTCATAAAAAATCAGGGAAATTTTGTTTTGTTTAGGGCACATTCATCCATATTTTGGCTCTATTTACATGGAGATTTGAAGTTTAATGTTACGGGATAATTTAAATTTTTCATTATCAGCAAAACTATTTTTTTAAAAAATTGCATATTATCTATTTAGCATACATGTCCTATTTGATCAGGGTGTCTAGACATCTGGAAAATCTAAGAAAATTTGGAAAAGAGTTTGTCCTAAAATCAGGGACTTTTTTAGAAATCTGTCAGGGAAATCAGGGAACTTTTTTTCTTGAATTTTGTGGCCACCCTGTATAAAAACATAGATGACTGGGCCTTCATTGATGACAATTGTCTTGGCAAGGAAAGGTTATATAACAAAAATAACTGTTCTCGATCTTAAAAACTATTCAGGAGGACACATCTTATGCAAGGTTCATATACCTCGGGGAAAACTGGGAAAACTCGGGCAAAATAAGTCAGCTTTAAAATCTTGGGGAATTCTCTGGGAAAAGAGAAAAATCCCCCATAAAACATGGAAAAAATTCGATGTTACTCTGGAAAAAAAATCTTGTTCTTCGGTACTGTTTGTTTAACCCTAACTCGAGGAATTGAAGTTCGAGAATTATTTGATAACGTAGACTTGCAGAAAGTTATTCTTAAAGGAAAAAAGATTTTTTTTTCAAGTTATCAGAAGAATTTCTGTTATCGAGGCTTGACTATATTTATGTGGCTAAAAATAATTAAGCCCGCGGTGAAAAACCCATCTCTGGGAATTTTTTTTCTGCAAAGGTGAGTGAACCCTGTTGCATTGTATGAGGCATAGTTAAGGGCCCTGAAATTCATAAAAAAGAAACATTTCAAAGTTGCTGTAAATGCGTGTTATAAAAAGTTTGTCGTAAAATCGGGGAAATTTTTAAAAATCTACCAGGGAGCTTTTCCCCTTGAATTTTCTGGCCACCTTGACCAATTATCTGCATTCTTTCGTGACCACCGTCAGGCAGCACAACTTTAGCTTAATATTGTTTACTGGCACTGGGTAAACGCAAAGCTGGCATTTCGATCAACACTTGATTGTGACTTTCCTATGAACTCACCGGTTGGGGTTCCTTGGCAATGGTAGAGTGTAAAGGGTCATTCTCCACAGAACACACTATTTCAGCTGCTGAAGATAAAACAAATTTGAAATCATTAAAAGCTTAGACATTTTTTTCTCCCATAGGACTTATGCCCACCTTACAGCTGTGGGGTTAGCACTCTGGCTTTGCATGCCAAAGGTGCTGGGTTCGAATTCCGGGTAAGGTATGGATGTTCGTTGTGGTTCGGAATCCACGTTAAGCTGTAGGTCCAGGCCTGATTAGCCGTTATTGTGCACAAGTACAGGTCGTTGAACGCACAAACCAACCAACCCATAGGACTTATCAAATACAATCCAATATGAAATTAACAGAGATGGTCTGATAATATATAGAGATCATCCATAGTTATTCCTTTGGTGGATGTTCACAGACATGACAATTTCCCTGTCAATTGTTTAGTTTCAAATGGAACTGTTGGTTTATAAACGTGAGATTAACATATTGGTATCTGTGCAACTAATACTATCAAATAAGTAATTAATAATAAATATTTAATTATTTTTAACTAATTTTATCTAGATCATGGGAAGGAAGGTACGGTCATTGCAGTTGCACTTATTTCACCTGTAAATAATAAAATATGATTCTTGTATTAAATAGAATACTGAATGTATATTGAAACAAAAATGTTTACATTAGACTTTTTTCCATTATCACATTTTACTTGTTGTGTCACTTGGTGGTCTGTTAAATAACTAAAAATTGCTGTCCACGGACATGATGTGTCAGTTTTGCAACAAGAGGTATTACCAGGGGTCGCAGACGTCCTATATGTCCTATAAATCCTATATTTTTAAAAAAATCGGCGAAAACGTCCTATATTGTCCTATATTTTACAATTGTCCTATATATCCTATATTTCTACATTGATTCGATCTATATTTTCTTCGAATTCGTAATAACGGCGCCGTTTGTTGCCATTTTTTATATTTCGGATTCTTTGGCGCGATCGTAGGTGAAAAAGACCTGAGAAAAGGGATGTTTGTAACGGCGGCGTTTTATCTCTTGTGACTTCACGTGCTGCATAACCTACAACTAAACTACTGGACCGGCAGGCATTGTAAAATGTAAACATGTGATTTTCCATAGCATACTGTCTTGAATTTCTGATCTGTTTTCTCCTCCAACGTAGTAACGTAGTAATTGGTCATAATACAGAGAAAGATGCAGTAACAAAACTCTGCCTCGGGAAAAACGGATAAAAACAACTTGTGATTAACTTGCAGGACTACTAAAGAACATTTCTAGTGCTCAGTCAATAATTGATGAAGGAAATAAAAGGGTTAAGATTTACTGTATGATATCGGATGACGATTTTTTTTATTCCAAATCCGATAAGACAAAATTATGTCTGTGTCTTATATGCCCGTCAGACTCTGTCAGGCGTGGAGTCTAAGCTACAACAACTTCTTGGGCATTAATATCCTGCTTACTACCTTCCTATTCAAAATCAACGAGCCTTGTTTCTATTGCGATCCCCACTAATTAGACTACCTGCCAGGAGATAATCTTCTGATAGACAGTTACTATCCATTCAACAGAGTTCTCACCGTCATTAAAAAAGCATAATATTTTTTAACTTGTTTTCCATGCCTTGAAAGTACTCTAAAATGGTTAGAGGTCCTTAAAAGTGCTTGAAAATACCTAGAGGTCCTTAAAAGTGATTAATTTGTGTTGATGTTTCGTTCCCGACTGCAGTATTTGTAAAAATTCAACTATCCCCATGGGACTGCCACTTATCCGTGCCGCAATGGAATTTTCTGGTACTATTTGTGTGGCCAAAAGAGTTTGTGACCAGTTTAGCAGAAGCAACTCACATATACTATGTCCGAGAAGTGTACATTTAATGTGCTACAGCTGAAGCTTAGTGCATATGAAAGATGGATTGGAGACATAATCAAAATCTGTTTATAAGGCAAAATTCAAATTGTTCATGTAAGATTTTGATATTAGCGTTATGGCCAAAGCCGTTGTAAAATCCTGCATCAAAGACCTGATGTCTGAAAACAAATTTTGATAGGTCCTTAAAAGTCATTGATTTTCATTCTTTTATTTTAGTGGGATGGTTGTGTGAGTTTAGTGGGGGTGTTGAAGGTAGAATCTTTAAGAAATATAATCAGAGAGGAGGGCTGGGAGGTATCAAAACTCAACCTGTAACATTGTGGGCCGCTAGTAGCGCGGTACTGGGCCGTGGACACTCTACTAAACTCCATTTTAACTTGACATCACTAGACGATAGATCTTCACCAAGGCTCATAGGCAATTAATTCATTTTAGCGGAGTGAAGACATAATTCTTGTCAAACTTTGTAGCTTTTTGTTTTCTACAGGGTTGCTGGGCTGAGTTTCCTAGCGTGATTTTTTCTTGTGGGACGGTTGTACAGTATTCCTGTCCATCCCGTTTGTTGAACAAAAGGCTATATGGTTTGGCGAGCATTATGCTTTCACACCGCCAAAATGGATAATTGCCTATGAGCACTGTGACGATCTACCATCTAGTGATGTCAAGTTAAGTAGAAGTTTAGTATAGTCAAGAATCTAAGCCAAGATAAATATTATAGGAGTTTCAGGAGTAGAGGGGGAACAATCGAGTCACTTGATTGTAAGCAACTATCAAATTATTCAGTTGTATTCGTTGATGGTGTAATGAGTGAATAATGAGCGAATTCATTAATATAGCTTAAACTATCCCGTTTCTATTCAGATATTGACTCTCTCATGAAAAATAATGCTGAATATCCCATTGATTTTTTTTCTTAACTTTGATCATTTGGTTTTTAGTTTTTTTATAGTTGTGACAGCAATGGGAATACAACAAAGTTCCTTCTTTCTAAAAAATATTGTTAAATCATTCTTGAAGTACACTATGTTTTACTAGGTATTGATACATGCACACATTCTATTAGCTAGTGTGCCTCAAGTCTTTTTTTACAAAATACAGGGATGAGTTTTTTCCGCCATGTGGCGGAATTCCGTTTTTTTTAAAAAAAATTTAGAAGAAAAAAAAAAGAATTTTGCTTTTTCAAAGAAAGTTCTGCTTTTCCATAATTCCTGAAAAAAAATCTGTTTTTCCCCACTTTTTCTATCCCACAGAAAAACAACTTTTTTTTAAGGCCGAATCGCAAAACAGCTTCACTTACGCCTGATCGGGAAGAGCGGAAAACCTATCGCTCGGGGGTCGCATCGCATTCCTGCTCCAAATACAAAAATGTAGTGAAATGGATTTTTTTAGTCAGGTTGGCGCTGAAACTCGCATTTTGTACTTTTTCAACTGCTCCGAAATTTGAATTGTAAATTGACTCAAAATGTAATTTCCTTCATACTAATTCTCGTGATTAATGTATACTAATAATGCACTTGCTTTGAAGTCTGACATCCACGAAACTATCTTTTATTTACACTAGTATGTGATGCTCATTTTCGCTAATTGTTACCCTGGTGTAATGTCCGCTGCTGCCGAGATTTGTGTGGCTATGACATGTTATCTCTGGGATTTAGGTTGTTGTAGTTATCATTTTTGCAGAGCATTACGCAAATATAACAGCACTATTGCTGAGAATTGTTCCAGCGCATTAGGCACTACAGCAGATTTTTATGTTTATGTGATGGTAATTTTAGCTGAATGCTACCCTGTTGTAAAACCTGAGATTTGCACCGATGTTACTGAAAGAATGTCAATATTACTGTGATGAATTTCGCCATCGCCGAGGTTTACATAGTTGTGATGGTAATTTTCGTCAAGTGTTACGTTGATACAATAGCACTACTGTTGAGAGTTGCTCTGGTATATTAGTATCTGGTATATTATTCTGTTGGCGCGAGAGTAATTTTCGCCGAAAGTCATACTGTAGTAACATCCGATATTACTGAAATTTGCACTAGTATTGTCAAGAAAATATCAATATTCCTGAGATTTGTTTTGATATGCACGTTATGTTCATTTTTATTGATACCTAGATTTTTGCTGGTAGTGTAAGCGATATTGCTTATTACTTTTGTCAGAGTGATGGTCATTTTATGCTAATACAATAATACCAGCTATTACCGATATTTTCAACACTGTTTTGTAGCCATTCGTCTAGACTTCCTTTAATGCGATAGCCGTTATTAGTGCCTGTTTAAGGATTGATTTTGCCGTTTGATTCAAATCTATGCAGAGTTACACCAATTTTTATATCATTTTGTATAAAAGTTTTTCTCAAAATTAGTCCCAATTGTAATTTTTCTAAACAATCTGTGTTTAAAATTATTTTAACAGTAGTTGTATGTAAAATTGTTTTTTGCTCTTTATTTTATTGAACAAGCCTAACGATATGAATAAAAATGTAGCTTAAAAATTTAGAAAACTGGGTTTAATTAAATTTGGTGTGTTTGTTAATATGATATAATTGCTTACAGTTGTTTGACTTGTTAAAATTTTGAAGTTTTTGCCGATTTTCATCTCTTTCACAGGAATTTCGTTGTTTTTTTTGCTTTGAAACCATACTATGCCTGATGCCAGCACAAAGTGTATCTCTACGTCTAGGTGCCACTGTTTTGAACCATTTTTGCTCACTATCAGACAGAGATGGTGCTGTGTGATAAATGCACATGAAAAACCACAATTTTTTTTTAAAGTTTAGCTTAAAATGTGTGTTATGCAACATTTTTGGATTTTTTTTTCAGCTTTTGGATTTTTTACCAAATTCATCCCTGAAAATAGGTGGTTCATGCAACTAAAAAGGTTAGGAACCGCTGATTAAGATCATTTAAGGTTATTTTGAATTTTTCAGATTTTTTGGAAAATTATTTTTGTGATTTTTAAAAAACACTAAATGGAACCACAATCACAATTTATTAGCAAAGAAAAATTCTAAAATGTCGATTGACAAGTTTTCTTGGCAAACGTTGTTAATGGGTTAAAAGTAAAATAGGATTTATAATAAATTTGTACTTCTGTTAATCTTAATTTTTGAAATATACCAAATCAAGTGAAAATACTTGTGAAATCCGATTCGGCACAATCTGTTGTGTTAATTTGTCAAATTTTAAGCAGCTCAAATAAATGAATTCGACAGAAATTTTTCCTACTATTTGTAAAAAAAATCTGAATAACACTTAACAAGTTCTGCGACAATTAGATTTCAGTTGACTGTAAAGTAATTTAAATGTAAAATCATCTTTTAAATACCTTCTGTATTTGTTAATATATGTTTTCCTTTTTCTTAAAGGTGCTGGTGAGTCTGGCAAAAGCACAATAGTCAAACAAATGAGGATATTGCACGTCAATGGTTTTAGCGAAGAGTGAGTGACAAAATATTATTTCTTTTTGGTATGAATTTCATGATACACAGCTTTATAATGTTTAATGAGTCAATTACATGGCGGAAAAATACAGGAACAAAATACAATTGCCTTATCTTGGAAAAGCCGTATTAGAAACTCTGGTGCCACTTATTTTTTTACTAACATATAAAATTAATAAATCATGCTTTAAACTTTAATATCCACTGTTTAGGCAAACATTTTTAGGAATTGCAAGGGCCGCATTCACCCTAAAATTCCTAATGGCTTTAAATTTTTATTTATCCCTTAAATTCCTATAATTGTACTTAAATTTTTTGCTAATTCCTAAAAAAATTAAATCCTAAAAACATTATTCCTCCTAAGTAAGTGACCCCCCTCCCCCCAATATACCTCCAGTGGAGAAAATACTTCCAGAAATTTTAATTATTGACAAACTATTTTAAATTATAGCTAAACTCATATTAGTTAAAGTTATAATTTTGCTTCAAATTAAAATACTTTGAATGTTGCTTAAAAATTAAATGAGTAGATTTTAATTAAATTCGTATGTTTGTCAAAATAGTATAATTGTTTGATTATATAACTGTTGTTTTTCTAAAAAGTTGATGTTAATTTTTTTTTTTAATTGGCATTTTTGTATGGTTTTCAAACAAGCTCTGGAAAGAATGTCTGTTAGGAGCCTATGTTAATTTTTAAAGAAATATCCCTAAAATTACTACCTAAGTTTTTTAGAAAACTCACTACCCCCCCCCCCCCCCCTCCCTGGAATAATTAAGGTAATCTGCAAATATTGTATGAATTGAATTGCAGAAATACATTAAAAATGTGGTCTAATTATTAGTATCTTAAAATGTAAATTCAATAAGAAGCAAAATTGCAATAGAACAGCTGTGGTTTATAGTTGGGTTGGAGTTTAATCGAATTTTACTTGTAGTGGAATATACTGTGTTCCTTCTTGCCAATAAATAGCTGTCTTTGTAGAAAAAAAAATTATTTGGAGATATATTTATTTTTTGCAAAAACACTTAAAATCCTTAATTGTATAATTATGCATAGTACAATTTGTTCGTTAGTGTCTTTAACTACTAATAATTATGACTTTCTAGGACTTGAAATCTACAGAGACAAATACTTTCCAGCCAGTCATTAAATATAATATCAGGGGTTATATTTGCCCTAAAATTCCTAATATTCCTTAAAATTTGGTTTTTCCCTAAAATTAATAATCCCCCCCTCCCAAAAAAAAAATCAAAACCCCCAAAAATTCCTCTTTGCTCCAAACCTGTGACCCCCCACCCCCTCCCGATATTCCTTCAGAAGAGAAAAGTGGATTTAATTAAATTTGAATGTTTGACAAAATAGTATGATGCTTTAATTATTTAACTGTTATTTTGCTAAAAATTTGTTTGACGTTCAATTTTTTTTTAAATTGGCAGTTTTTTGTCGGTATTGAAACAATCTTTGGAAAGAATATGTCTGTGTTAAGAGCCCATGTCAGTTTGAAAGAAATATCCTAAAAGATTTTGAACTATCACTAAACTTTTAAAAATTATCCCTAAAATTTTAAAATTATCCTTAAAAATTTTAAAATGTTCTTAAAATTTTAATATTATCCCTACAAAATTTTAAATTATCCCTAAAATTTTAAGAAATTTCCCTAAATTTTTTGGAATTCTCTAAAATTCCTACCTTAATTTTTTAGAAAACTCATTGTGCCATAGTTATGTCCATCTTTAATTTTATCTTTCTTTGAATTCTAAAGAGCTTTTAAATTCTTATGCTCTGTATTTTAATAAAATGTATATTCTCAGATTTCTATTTATGCTTTTTTTCTTCTTTTTTTTTTGAGTTTGTGAATGCTTGAACATCATTTTTAAAAAACATAAATAATTTTAATACAGTAAAAACTTATGATTGACTTGAAAATTTTTTAAAATCCAATTGCTAATATAAAATATACTGATTTTAAATGCTTTTCCTTCCTAGTGAACGAAAACAAAAGATAGAAGACATTAAGAAAAATATAAGAGATGCAATATTGGTAAGCAGTTCATAGCATGTGTTATTTTCAGATGATTAAAATACCTTTTTTTTTTTAGAGAACCTTTCATTATTTTGTACAAAGTTTTGACTTGATGAAAATAATTATAACCAACAAATAGTTAAGATACATATGTACTTAAAAAAAATGCTTCTTTTTTCATATTCTTGATGCCTAATTTTGAATGATTAAGTTCTGTTCTGTATATTAAGAAACCCTTTTTCAGACAATTATCCTTCTCTATTTCATCATCAAAACTTAGTCATGATGAACTAACTATTCCTAACTAATTAAAATAATTATTTTTTGTTAGTTTGTTATTTGTTGCTATTTTGATAAATTTGTAAAGAATAATTTTTATTTTTTTTACAATTTGAGAATGAATTTCTTTAAATTTTGTTTCTCCTCATTTATAAAGATAAGTTTAACATAGAGACTATTGGAGAATCTCAACCTGTTGACGCTCTGTGCGTCTGTTACCAAGTTACTATCTTTTGGCTATAAAAACAAATATCCTATTTTACTTTATTCTTGTTGAGGCAAAGATCTTAGAATCCTTCAAATTCATTTGTGATTGATATTTAAAGCATTAGAAAGTATTTTTGTTTACATTAAATAAATTATTTAGGTCTAGTGGCAGACAATTGATTTGCTTTATGTAGCAGGTCTTTCTAGCACTAATATCCTTTTCAATCTCAAATTTTATAATACAAATATTTTGAAAAAATATTAGCAAATAATTTATACCTTTCGAGTAACAATTAGTAACCCACAGTACCCAGCAAAGTTCAAGCGAAGGCAGAACTTAAGTGTAGCAACCTCATGTATGAATTTAAAACCTGGGTACTTGTTAATTTGGATTTCTGTGTACAAGGTTTTCTAATTAGTTTTACAAGGTCAAGTTTTGATATACTTGTGTCTTTACAGGGTTCTCACGGTCATTAAAAGTGCTTAATATTTTTGAACTTGTTTCCAAGGAATTGAAAATGCATAGAAGCGCTTAAAAGTTCTTGAAAATGCTTAGTGGTCCTTAAAAGTCCTTAATTTTTGCAAATGTTGGTGTGTCCAACTGAAATATAAAAATACTACTCGGATTTGCTAACCCCGCGTGCCCGCTAGGTATCAGAATTCTTTGACATATTTGTATTATTTATGCGCCAACTCGTAAATTTTTTGGTAGAATATACTTTTTAAAAATTTATATATTGACATGATGCCTGAAAACAAATTTTCAAAGGTCCTTAAAAACATTTATTTAGGTCCTTAAAAATCATCGAAAAGTCATTGATTTTCATTCTGTGATTTGAGTGGGAATCCTGCTTTAGTTTTTTGTTTTGTTTGGAACCTTAGACTATCAGTTTTTGACAGTATAAATTCCTCTCCTCTTTGTAACTTAGTTTTCAGGTTTAGTGTGTTAAATGCTAAATGACTGAATACATTTTAATATAAAAAATAGTGTTCATTTTAATATGCTAACTAGCAACACATTCTCAATACTTTGCAGCTAATAACCTTATAAAAAACATTTTAATCAAAGAAGATTAGATTAATCAAAGAAACAATTTTGAATTACAAATATTTTGTTCATTACTATCCTGGGTCTTTTTCCTGGGACATCTTTAATAGATTAATTTTTTACTTTCAATTAACCATTTGTTTACTTAGGGTAATGAAAGGATAGCATTCGCAGGGGTCGCAGACGTCCTATATGTCCTATAAATCCTATATTTTTTAAAAAATCGGTAAAAACGTCCTATATTGTCCTATATTTTACAATTGTCCTATATATCCTATATTTCTACATTGATTCGATCTATATTTTCTTCGAATTCGTAATAACGGCGCCGTTTGTTGCCATTTTTTAATATTTCGAATTCTTTGGCGCGATCGTAGGTGAAAAAGACCCGACAAAAACGATGTTTGTAACGGCGGCGCGGCGTTTTATCTCTTGTGACGTCACGTGCTGCTTAACCTACAACTCAACTCTACTGGACCGGCGGGAGTTTTAAAATGTGAACATTTCCATAACAATCGGTCTTGAATTTCTGATCTGATTTCTCCTCCAACGTAATAAATTAATTGGCCATAATGCAGACAGAGATACAACAAAACTCTGCTTCGGGGATAACGGTTAAAAACAACTTGGGATTAACTTGCAGGACTACTAAAGAACATTTTGAATGTTCAGTCAATAATTGATGAAGGAAACAAAAGGGTTAAGATTTACTGTATGATGTCGAATGGCGATTTTTTTATTCCGAATCCTGTACGGATTCTGCGCCACGAATTGTTTACATCAAACCGCTCCAAATTATGGCAACCATAGGCAGTTAGTTATCTTGTTCTTAAAAAATGGCATGGCTGCCATTTTTTGACGAAAATCGCCTTGGCGCAGAATTCGTACCGGATTCGGAATATTAGCCATGATTTTTTCATAAAAGTCGCCAAAATTGAAAATTACGTCAATACATTGTGTTGTCAAATCCGAACGATCACCAGGGTGGCTTTAAAACCAAGTGCCAGATTCGCCACATTCGGCGATAAATCTCCCACTTTTCGCTGCCAATTCAGCCGACACTGAACAGTAAATCTGAATCAACAAAAGACTGCAAACAGGGATAAAAAGAAAATACTTAAAGAAATTGGAAAAGTTAAAAATGCTGGAAGCAAAAGACTCATGATTGCAAATAATGTAATTAATAAAATTTGATTTAGGGATAGAATATTGAGGCAATAACGGATCACGTATTCAGGATCAGGCGATTTCTTTTTTTTAAAGGTGTGTTTTCTATTCTTTTAAATTCAATATAACGAGTATATAAATATATAAAGAGTTAATTTTGAAGTTCAGTAGCAACTGTGTGCAGTTATTTGATGTTTTATATTGTCCTATATTTTTTTTGAAAAAATCCTATATATTCTTATTTTGTCACTTTGACCCCTGCATTCGGTTAAAAAAAGATTTTTTTTTTATTTCGTCACGTTTTGGAAGACACTGATTTAAAAAAAAAGTAGTTTAGAAAAAATGTCTGTCTGTGTGTATGTGGTCAGCATAATTTTCGAACAAATTGACCTATGATGTTAAAATTTTGTGTGCGAGTTATTGGTGGTCATAGGACCGAAGTCAAATGAAAATCGTGAAAAAACCATGTTTTTCAGCAATTGCTAAAAAATGGCTTTAACGATTTTGATAAAATCTCTGTGCTAATGCCTCTTAGGGTGTTCTAATTGTCTTCACCTAAGAAGTTATAGTAGAAATGTAATAAAAGTGTAAAAAGTTGAAAAACAAGTGTCTTTAACACAGGGTTCTCTGCCCTTAAGCATCACCCATCAAAGATTGTTGTTTTTTTCTGTTTCATGCACAAGAAAGGGCAATGTAATGTCTATAGAATAACATCACCAATTTCGTCATCTTGGGAGTTTTTTTCCCTTGTTAAAAAATATTGCCAAACTGGCAATTTTTATTTAAATGAGTGGAAGTATGAAAATGGTAAATAACACCATAAATTTTTATGCGATGACCAACATTATAGTGTAATTGAAAGTTGTATGTCCCTACTTTAGATCAGTGATATTTTAGGTATGCAAATATAAAATGAACGTCAAAGGAATAAAATATTATGGCTGTTTCTTAAAATTATATCTTCTTTATATGAGTTACATGTTTTTCTCTTTTTTTTGACAGACAATTACTGGAGCCATGAGCACACTATCTCCTCCAGTCTCACTCGAGAATCCCGACAACCAATGGAGAGTGGACTACATTCAGGACGTCGCCAGTAACCCAGACTTCGATTATCCTCCGGTAAGCTGTGCTCAACAGAACGTTGAGAACCTGGTTTCATAGAATAAGTTTTATATGGCTCCTTTGGTTACCTCTGTATTTGCTTACATCTGAAAGGTTACGTATTAGATGTTTTAAGGTTGGTTGTTTTCAGATTATCTGGCGTCGTCAGCAACACGAGGGCTATAATGCGTCGAAACATTCGTCATTAGACGAGCCAACATACATTTACAAACACCCATGCCATACACGGGAACCCGCAACCTCGCGGTCTAGAAGCTAGCACGCTAACCACTATACCGTTTGGTCGGCAGATGTTTTAAGGATAAGTCCTAGTAAGAATCATTCCCTATACTCGCTATGTTACAATCTTCTAGCCCTGTCCATTTAGAAACTACTCTGTACAAATCCTTGACTTTTGGTGAGTAGGTACAAAAGTGATCACTTCGTGAAATGGGCACAACTCGAAAATTGCGTCTAATATATTTTATTTTATGTTTTAAATCTTTACGTCAATGCATATGCAATGGCTCACCTGGTTTTGTCTTTTTCTATTTTAATTTTCATTTTTATAATAGGTAGATATTAAATGAAAACAATTTGTAATTTCTATAAGTGATCCTCTTGTACTCACTCACCAAATTTCAAGGTTTTCCACAAAGTAGTTTCTAAATGCACTGGGTTAGAAGATTGTAATACGGCGTGTACAGGGAAAGATCTTTACTAGGACTTCCTCTGAAATATCCTACAGTTGCTTAGAGTATTGTAAGAATCACAAAACAAAAGGTATGATTTTATGCAAATGGTAGGTAAACGACTAAGCTTGTTTGCCTTTAACGAATTTGCACTGCAATCTGTTGCATGTTCATATTGCTGCATATCGTGTGGGCAATTCTCTGGTGAATGCATAGTTAATTTTGGCTCTCTTTTTTTCTGCTCGTAAACATATTAGAATTATAAAATTAGAATGAATCTAGTAGTTGTGTTTTTGTTTTATGCAATAGTACTTGGTGACAAAGTTAATATGGAATCTAGTTAAAGTAATTATTTGTCCATGTAACTTTGTCACCATGTAATATTATATAAAACAAAAACACAACTACTAAATTCATTCTAATTTTATAATTCTTATCTGTTTATGAGTAGAAAAAAAAGTGTTTAAATATTTTATGTATGCACCAGAGAATTGCCCCTATGATGTTCACTGTTGTACAGGTCTTCAGATTTTCACTTTAAAGTCCATTGTCAGAATGCTAAATATAGTTTTTAAAATTATGGTATTTCTTGTGGTTAGTTGAAGGCTTAACGATCTCGCCTAACCAAAGCTTTATGCAGATTGCTATCGCATTGGAATGAACTTTTGAAAAAGGACTTCAGAAATGGGTATTTGAAAAATTATTGAAATTTATTTGCATAACTTAAATGAAAACTCGAAATTAAAATAACATCCTAGCACAACTGTGCGACTCACACACAAAAAGGAATCGAGACACTAAGTGTCTGACTGAAGAACGGTCACTCGTAGCGAGTTCAAACTTCAGATTAAGAGAGATTAGTGCTTGATCAACACAGTATATCTATTTGAAAACTGTCACATGGCCAGGAAACAAAATTGGCATCACTACCATATCAGTTTTAATATCCAAGCTAACAACTCGGATCAATTGTTAATCAAGTTGCAATCTTATAAAGTGAGTGAAGTGATCTAATCCTATTTGTTGGTGAGTTGTAAAAACAAAACGATGCTTCGGAAAGACACAGACAAATTTATCCTGAGATATATTCGGGAAACCGCTCAAAACCCCAAGTTAAAAATTTAACTTTAAAACTTCTGTGCGATTCTTAACAGCATTCATGAACAATTCCACAGCTTTCTAGATGCAGGGCAGTCAGGCGCGGATTTAGGGGGGGTGCGACCGCACCCCCCATGAAGTATCTCGTCTAAATTATTTTTAAATGGCAGTTTCCACCGAGTTCAAAGTAAAAAAAAATTGAAATTTCATTAATATTTGGAAGATATAATTTTTACTTAATATCAATATCGATGGAAATCAGCAAACAAAACTAAGCTTTTTCTGATATTTTTCATGCCTCATTAATACAGATTTTTAAGCCACATAACCGAGCTCCTTATTTCATTACCCATAGAAGGAATGGGCTTGAGACTTGACGAGTAGATCGGGATTGTAATGACCTGCAATGTACCGGTCAACGAATCTTTACACCTGGTGTGATTCTCAAATTAAAAAATTTCTCACAATACCATTAAAAAAAATTTCAATTTCATCACGATTTTCTCATTTGGGAGTATAGAGTATGAGATGGGACCAAAGACTGACAAGTTTTTGATTGCAATTAGCATTCTGTAGGTTTACTTCTTGAACAGAGGTCAATTAATTATAAAGGTTTAATATCGGGGTTCCATCGCACCCCCTAAACTTCCTTCTATGTACAAAAAATCATGTACTAAAATAACTTTTGATAAAACCTGTGGTTATAATTGGAAAATAAAATGCCTAATTCATAATTAAGAAAATTTCTTTGATCAAATCGGTATATAGCATTATTGCAATTCTACAGAATATTGTAAGAACTTACAGTTCCGATAAAGACGCTATCACTAAATTAGGACCAGGAAGATTCCCTTCGTTCTCTCCAAAAAATCTTATAACAGCTCAGGGAAGGGGGGGGGGGGGAAATGACCCTTTCTTTGGGTGACCTTAAAACTAAGGACACAGACAAAGCAATAAAACTTGAGGGATCATAGTATCCCCTCCCTTGCACGTGACATTACACCATTCACATGTGCGTTGAAAATTACTAAAATGCCTCGACTCTGGGGTGGAAGTGATGGAATGGTCTTTCTTGCTTGAGTTGGAGTGTGCGTGCGATGTCTAGACCTAGATTGTTTGTTTCTTCGATTGGTATGGCAGTGCAAGATAATTGACAGTAATATATAACCATGATAAGATATTTTTAGTGTTACTATTTATTTTACAAAATGCAATATCATTAACATTTTGTTTTAGTTTAGACATTTGCTTTTTTTTTTTCTAAATATGTTTGAATATTTCATTTTTGACCGAATGATCAGAAGTAGTGATTTATCCCACATACTCATATTTGGTATTTTGTACAATCATAAACGTAACTCTCAATCCAATACCATCAGTATATAAATAGATTATAATAAAATATTCAATTCTTATAAAATTAAACTGATTTTACTGGATTAACCCATTGTATATGCACCCTTTCATATGCAAAATCATAAAAGTCTTTTGATAATGTCAAACAAAATTACTTTCTTAAATTGTAAAAATGTAATTTATCCTTAACAGTTTAAAGTGCGTTCCATAGAGTTTTTAACTTTTTTTTTCAAAAAAACAAATATTGAGGATCATAGCCAACACGTTTTTAAATATTGCTATGCTCCAATCTCTCTCTCAAGATTCATACTCGCCTACCATGCGAAATGTCACCGGATCGAGCAATATTTGGTGCTCTGTAGTCTGTTTTCAGATTGAGTAAACACTTTAGAAATTTTGACTAGTAATCTGATGTCGATTGTTGAGCTATTTCCTGATAGTTTTCCGAGGTTTCTCTTATTTAAGATGCAAATGAAGTCCATTTCCCCCTTGAAAGACCATCTGGCATATGTTCCCTGCTTGGTAAACAAATTAATTAGAATCTTAAGTTGTCCCGGTGCATTATCTTGCAGTTATATTCTGTATTATTCTTGATTCTGTATTAGTCTTTTTTCCTCCCTTTATTTTTAGTATGAGGATTTGTGTGTTGACGGTTTAAGATGGGCTTTTAGTATATTTTCTTAATTTAAGTTCTCTGTAAATCATATTTGTAAGAGAAAACATACAGTTATGTTAAACCAATCTCGAAACTAGTACAGGTTGGGTATAATTAAAATCCATCTATTTAGAGAATTTTTACAACTAAAGGAAAACATAAAACTTTAAGGTAAAAAGGGTTTATATGGCTGTTAGCTTTACATGCTATTCCTTATAAATGAAATATTAAAACAAAATGAGATCAATCCAATGAAGTTTTAAATATATTGTTGTTCTTGAAGCGTAATTATCAAAAATCCAAACAGTTATTTCTTTAAGTTTTCATTTCAAAACTTTCATGATAATGTTTATAAAATGTTTTCAGATTTTCCCAGCAGTACTAATACAAAATTTCAAAAAGATTTACTAATTTCTACAGACTCCGGACTGATCTAAACAACACCAGTTTAACTATGGCCCGCCTTCACATAAAAAACTTTCGATGCTGTCATAAATAAAGCACACATACAGTTTGAAATTAGTAATCTTCTAACCAAATCAGAATTATATTAAAATTTTAAAAGAAATTTATTCTGGATTAATATAGAAAATCTTTGTAGATTTTGATACTAATATTGTTGATGCATATTTAACCAATAAAAAGAAAAGAAAGTTTACATGATAAATAAGAAAAGAAAAAAAATCTTGTGAGAACCATAATAAAAACTATCTTGTATTCGAATACAATTTTTTTTATTAAAAAACTGTACACACACATTGAGGTCAACGCACTCACTCTTTTTTTTTTTTTACTCTAAAGTTCAAATATATATTAATTTAGTTAAAGCAGTCTTAGTGAATCCATATGTATAGTGTTAAGGTAACTAAACCTTAATAAGATTTTTTTTCTTTTTTTTGATTTTATTTCTAATTTCACAAAATGTGATATTTCATTAACAATATTTGTTTATATATATATTTTTTTTTCTTTCCCAAAAATGTTTAAATATTTAATTTTTGTCCGAATGATTCGAAGTATTTCATTCTTATAAAAATTAACTGATTTTGCTGGAATAAGCATTGTATATGCACCCTTTCATATGCAAAATCATAAAAACCCTTTAACAATGTCAAACAAAATTACTTTCTTAAATTATAAAAAAGTTGTTTATCCTTAACAGTTTAAAGTGAATTCCATGTTGTTTTGTACTTCTTTTCAAAATATTGAGAATCGTAGTCAAACACGCTTTTACTTTCAATCACCCACATGTTTACGTAGGGCAATGAAAGTGTACAGCAGTAAGTAAAAAAAAAATCGATCCCCCCCCCCTCCCCCTTACCATTTTCTTAGGTTTTGAAACATCCTGATTCCAAAAGAGTAGTCTAGTTAAAATGTCTATGTGGTAAGCATAACTCCTAAACGAATTGACGTACCAGTATTCAAATTTGGTGTACGGGTTAGTAGTAGCCATGGGACCTACGATTAAGGTTGCGCATTCTCATAAGGGTGAAATCAAGAATCTAATGCCTCTTAAGGAGTTTTAATCGTCCCCACATCCGGAATTCCGTAGAAATCTGATAATAGCGTAAAAATTTGAAAAACGAGTGTCTTTAAAACAGAGCTCTTTGCCCTTGAGCATCGTCCATCAACGATTGATATTTTTCTGTTTTTCGCACAAAAAAGAGTTTTTTAGACTGTTAAAACACAGGACACTAAATTCGTATTACCGCTCATACCGTTTTGTGGGTGTTTGTTTGTCCTCTGTGTTTTTATACTGGTATTTTATTTATATATATTTGTTAATTGAGTATATAGAATGTGAACTGATGATACTTTTTTTGTAGGAGTTTTATGAGCACACTGAAATTTTGTGGAAAGACAGGGGAGTTCAGTCTACATTTGAGAGATCAAATGAATATCAATTGATTGACTGTGCAAAGTAGTGAGTATTGCCATTTATATTCCTTCTTCAAAATGTATATGAGGAGTTGCGGATGCAAAGAGCAACTCGACAAAAAGTAGTTGTTTGAAAAGCTTTCTATGTATCGATTTTCTCATGCTTGGTATCATTTTCTGAGTGTTTTAAGAGGGAAAGAAGGGAGAACTCAACATGAAAAATATACCTGTAGATAAAATCTGTAAAGTGTCTAAATTCGTATGGGGGAAAAAATTGACCCTATATTGAGTTTGTACTTGCAACGCCTCATATCTTTTCATGTTTAGGAGCTTATAAAACAATGTTTAAGGTGTTTTAATTCGACATTAAATGTCTTTAAAAATGTATTTTTAGTATAACGCATCACTTATTTTAACGATATCAGAATCTGATAAAATTGAATTTTAATGTTTTTCTAGTACTCTACATTTTCAATTTGGTAGGTAAATGCCAGGTTTTTATCTCCTATCATTTTAACAATTTAATTGATGCGATTTAAAATAGCGTAAAGTTTTAGTATTTTTAAAATTTGGCTTCAGTAGAATTGGTAATAAATACTTATAGCAATTATTGTAAAAACCCTAAGTAAACTTTATGAGGATTAAGAAATTGAAAAAGAAAATTAAATTGACTTTTTATTTCCATAAAAAGGTTTTCAAAAACCTACTTAAATGTAAGATATTTTCTTGTATTTTCAGTAAAAACATGGAGCTCGCATGTGTTGACTAGACAAGGTTTTTTTTTCTTCAAATGACTCAGTAAACATACACGTCAACTGTCTAGTTTTCAGATTTATTTTAAATTTGTTATGCCCATTAAGAAAAAAGAAGAGTATAATTTTTACTTCATCATTAGGATATTTAAATTTATTTTGATTTAATCAGAGTACATTTTACTAAAATTAGCTGCTAACAGTAATTCTAATCTATCTCTGTTTATTAATTTTCCCCAACTTTTATTTCCAGTTTCTTAGATAGGGTAAATGTTATAAAAAAGAGTGACTACACACCATCAGAGCAAGTAAGTTGTACTTTATTGTTTTGGTTACAGTTTACTTTTAACTATCCTCTCAGAAGGTAACTTTGACCTTTCATTCCTTCAGGATATACTCCGTTGCCGAGTCCTGACTTCGGGAATATTCGAGACAAAGTTCCAAGTAGATAAAGTCAACTTCCAGTATGTATATACTTAATGAAATTTTACTTTTAAGTTTCTGTCCATAACTTTTATTACAGACAAAAAATTTATGTAAAGTATTACAGAACATTTTACATAAAGCTGTGGTGTAATTTATAATATTATTTCATTTGAAGTGTATAGGTGGTAAAAATGCTTCGTCAAAAATAATTTATCATCAATAGCATGACAGCCCAGGGTGGGTCAAGTCTTTCCTTTAAAGAGATTTTCATGCGTTTCTCTTGGTGACAATGGTCCTCCAATTCTTAACCTTTTACACCAAAATCTCTTTCAGCTGTGTTTATCTATTGCAACTGAGATCAACCTCTTCTTTGTCCCTGCGACTTTGCCATCATAGGCTTTTTTTAAAGGGCTTGAATCATGCATTCTAAAAATATGAAGAGTTAAGTTTAATTTATTGATCTTGATAAACTTTATGTCAGGGTCTTTATAGCATTAATAAATGTCAGTATTGTACTGTCTATGCCAACAATAATTTTCTCTTATACCTCCAAGAATAGTCCTTACAATCTTTCACTCAAATGTACCCAAAAAGGTCTTGTTAATGTCCGTTTCAGAACCATAGACCACCTCAGGTCTACTCAGGGTTTTATATAACAAGAATTTAGTTCTTCTGCAAATGAACTACGATTTAAAAATCCTAAAAATCTCTCTATGTTAAAAAAAAAAGTAAGGAATCGAATTTTATTATAAAAATTAATAGCCCAAGTCAGATTTTAATAAGCCAAAAAAACAGGTATGAAATCTTAAATTTTTTTCCCTTTAGAACCACGAGATAGCATGCATCAAATGAGTGTTTTTCATTCATAATTTAAATTACAGAGGTCGCATTCGCCTTCAAATTCCTAATATTAAATTTTTGTTTCTCCCTAATATTGTACTTAAATTTTTCAATAATTCATAAAAAAAATACTGATTTTCTTTCAACTCCCTGATATTCCTTCACATGAGGAAAGTGGATTTAATTAAATAATTAGCATGCTTATCAAAATATATAACAAATATATTTAAAATATATTTAATTATATAACTGTTATTTTGCTAAGAAGTTGTTTGACATTAAATTTTTTGAAAATTACCAGTTTTTTTGCCGTTATTGAAACAAGTTTTGGAAAGAATATGTCTGTTAGGAGCCTATGTAAACTTCAAAAGAAATATCCCTAAATGTTTTTGAATTATCCGTAAAATTTTAAGAACTTTCCCTAAGATTTTAAAAATTATTCCTAAATTTTTTGGAAATCATCCGTAAAATGTTCCTGAAATTTTTGAAATCATCCCTAAAATTCATAAATAAATTTTTAAAAAACTCACTATGTCCCCTGAAATCATTAAAGTTCTGAATTGAGTTGTGACCAGCTTACTTAGCCAATTCAATTAAAAACACAAGATCCTTCAGCGATAGTCCAAAAAATTTTAATGCAGTTACGTTAGTTTCCTAAATCTTGTGAAGTGGAAAAAATTGAGTAGCTAAAAAAATAATAATAAATTTCAAGTTATACAGGTGTGAAGTAATTAAAAAAAAAAAAAAAACTATAAATTTTCAATTTCAGAAACATCAATTTTATCAGGAATTTGGAGGTTTGATAAAAATCAGGGAATTCAAAGAATTTCAAAACTTTTAAAAAGATAAAGATAAATTCCACCAAAGGACTTCAGGTTATTTCACTGTTCCTTTTAAAGTATAATTTCTATCAAGTGCTTTTCACCACTAACTTATTATTCCATAAGTTTTTATAGTATTTTCTGAGAAATTGTAATATTTCTCTGACTTCATAATTATAAATTCTAATATTTGTTTGCTTTTGCTTTTGAATAAAAAGACAAGAAATTCCACTTGCTTATTATCTGTCTGCCCTGGTTAAGCAAGTTTTGTGTTGTAGCATGTTTGACGTCGGGGGCCAGCGTGACGAGCGTCGCAAGTGGATCCAGTGCTTCAACGACGTGACGGCCATCATCTTTGTGACGGCATGCAGCAGCTACAACATGGTGCTGCGGGAGGACCCCAACCAGAATAGGCTCAGGGAGTCTCTGGACCTCTTTAAGAGCATCTGGAACAACAGGTGATTTCTAAAAAAGTCTCTCGCTATGCTTCCCAAAATATTTTGTGTTAAAACACACATGATTCTTATTTCAGTGGAATTCCTCATTTTGCCATAAATAATTTCCATTCTCAAAAAAAATGGCTTAAAAGTATTTATTTCTCATGATGTATAATTTTTTTCCCAATATGCTTTTACTAAAATTTAAAGCGCACACAGAACCTGCAAATCAGGGAAATGTCAGGGAGATTTATGATTCTGGAAAAAAATCGGGATTTTTTTAAAAAAAATCATCGTTTTGAACGTGTGTTTCCCAGTTCATTTGTATCTAGGCGCTGTTTTCCGAATTGTGGCGGTTATCATTAGAAGTTAAATGTAACGGAATAATTTTAACTTATCGTTGCCGCCAAGTATTATCTCTTTAGCATGTACATTCTATTTTATCAAGGTGTCTATACTTCTGGAAAATCAGGAAAATTTGAAAAAAAAAAAAAAACTTACTATAACATCAGGGAATTTTTTGAAAATTAATCGGGGAACTTTTCTTCTGAATTTTGTCGCCACCCTGAAAAAACTCCCTAGTTTTTATTTTCTTCAAAAAGCGCCTAGAAACAGGTCATACCCACTTACACTTTTTAATAAACTGTCTGTAAATAATTCCATATTAAAATGCTAAAGTACTTTCGGGTTTTTTGTTTTCGAGTTTGTCATTTTACAAGTTTTGACTATTTATACAAAAGACATCTCCATAAAGTAAAAATTTTGAACAAAATCTTACTCTTTCAAAGAAGTTTGAAAACAAGAAAGTATTTAGCCGTAATTTAGTAATGCTGCTTTCATACTACTTTAGAATGTGGAAAAGAAATAATTATTTTTTATAAAAATGAACTCCTTTCATCGATTCAGCGGTCACTTATTAACTGTATTAAATATTCTGTATGCTGTATATTGCACATTTTTTTAATCGTATACAGTATACTCGTTATCACAGTACCTTTGGGGAAAACCAAAAAGTGACGTTGTAACTGGATTGATGTAATAAAGGAGTGGCTCTAAAACTAAAATTACAGTTTGAAGGGTATAGATGGAAATTTTTATAAAAATGCATATTTTTCAAATTAACTTATAATTATTGAAAATAAATTGAATTCAATTTTTTTTAAATCTCAATTGACCATATGTTTAAATAGGGTAATGAAAGTACAGCATTCGGCCCAAAAAAAAAATTTTTTTTTTTGGCATTTCTCCACGTTTTGGAACATTCTGATTTCAAAAAAAGGTCTAGAAAAAATGTCTATCTTTATGTACGTGGTCAGCATAACTCACACAGAAATTGACCTACGATGTTCAAATTTGGTGTGAGGATCAGCGAGGGCCATGGGACCTACTATTAAGGTTTCCGTCAGAATTGCACATGGACATAAGATTGAAATCATGAAAAAATCATGTTTTTCAGCCATTGCTATAAAATGGCTCTAACGATTTTGATTAAAATCTCTTAGCTAATGCCTCTGAAGGTGTTCCCCACCTTCGGAATTCCCATAATAATGCAATAAAAGCGTAAAAAGCTGAAAAATGAGTGTCTTTAATATAGAGCTCTCTACACATGAGCATCGCACATCAGCAAATGATTTTTTTCTGTTTCTTGCACAAGAAAGGACAGTGTAATGTCTATCAAATAACGTTGCCATTTTGGCGTTTTTTTTAATTAATTTTTGCCCATGTAAAATTTTTTGCCAAAAATATTGCCAAACTGGTCATTTTTATTTTAATGATTGAAAATACGAAAAGGGTACATAACACTATATCAAATGACCATGACCAGTATTATAGTGTAATTGAAAATTGTTTGATCCTCCACACTCCTAGTCATTACATTAAATACCTATGAATCATTAGAAGTGCATAATACTTTAATTAATCGAACGACGGCTCGTCCGGAGCAAGTTTTATTAAAAGTCAATGAAATGCGATTTGGACTTCAAAAAAGGGTTGTGAAAACCGAAGTGGTGTCTTATCCAGGTGTCAGGATAACAAGGTTTGACTATAATTCTGAGCACTCAATGTTATACTACATGATTTTATTTAGCATTTCCTATGAGTATTGCAATGTTTGCGAGTTCTTTCTTAGAGTTGCAAGGGATTGCAATCCCTGCTTTTGAAAATTAAATTAAAAGTGTAAAATCTCAGGAAAAATAGGAAGCATTTAAAATAGGTTTTAAATTATACTAAACTTTTCTTCGGGAAATGGAATTAACATTAAAAAAAATCCCATAATGTTTTAACAACAACTTATCTCGCCTTGCAGTTCCTTGTTTGCGCTCCTCACCCTTCCGGAATATAATCCTGAATTACCTGAATCACCTATGGCAGTACAACTTCAATAACCCTAAAATACAACTTGATTTAAAACATTGATTTTATAATGCAGTACTTTTAAAAGTTGTGCAAAGTTCACATATGGTGTAAGATGTCTTTGTTTATACAGTCGAACCCTGGTAATGCAAAATTGGTGGGGAAAGCGAAATTTTTCGCTTTAACTGTCTAAAAACATTTTCATCTAATTAATGGAGATTTAAACTACAGTTTAACACAAAGTAAAAACAGTTCTCCGTAATTGAGACTCAACGCTAATTTAATTGTTAACATGAAATTCAATTAACACAAATAATATCAGCTACTCCATTGATTTCGAGTTAACAGGGTTTGACTGTACTAGCTATATGTGTGTAAATATTGCTGTTTTTTTTTATAACATTCACATTGCTAGGCTTATTTGTACAATTTTTTAACAAGATATACAATAACAGGGTTCGTACTGTTCTTGAAAGTCCTTAAGAACTCCTTATTTTTACTTAAAGTCTCTAAGGGCCCTTGAAAAGTTCTTGAAAACTCCTTATTTTTAACCTGAAGGTCCTTGAAAGTTTTTTAATTTTTGAGGGCTCTTGAAAAGTTCTTGAAAATATCTGACGTGTTATTCTTTTGTCTTTTTCTGTGCGTGTGTATTTCAGAAACTTCCATAGAAAAAAATCCTGATCTCCTAGTTAAAAAAAAAACACTTTCATATTTTATTTCTCTTTATTTTCTCTTTCCGTAGTTGAAAAGTATTTATAATAAATAATGTAATTCTGAATTGTGAGGATCATCATAGTAATAAATTATTCATGATGGAATGAGCATTATTAAACTGTTTTTCCTGGGCATGTCTATTTTGGATATTAAAATGTATGAGCCTTCTGCCCAAGGGCAGAAGGCTCATTTTAAAGGAAGGCTTTTTTTAAAGGATTTCATGGCTGGTAAGTGAAGGTCACCCTTGTCAACATAAATTTCGATTAGTTGAAACTTTTTTTCTTGTTGCAACCGCGTTCAGCGTACAAAAATATAGATCTGCCAAAATTAAAACAAAAAACTAATAATTCAAAATATTTCTGCAACATGAAACAGTAACGCCGTTCCAATGCGGTTATTTGGACAATACTTATTATATAAAGGGAAGCGCTAAAACAATTGCATTAGGATCTTTTTTTGTAAGTATTCACTGATTTAGTATTTTTTAGTCTATAATTTTTTGCGCTACTAACCATATCGGGACTCTTGCTGCCAAATGCATCCAGATTTACGACTTTTAATTTTTATTTTTAAATCCTTTATATTAACTTCGATTTTGTGGGTTTGTCGATGGAGGGCAAATCTGTGGATGCCTAATTAACCCCCTTGCTATCATCCAATCGGGCTGAAACTTAGCAGGTGATGTCGATGACGATGCATTCTATCAAATTTTGCGGTTGTAACTGTTATTAAAAGGTTGCTTTTACGGAATACTAATAAACCAACTTGTCGTCATCCAATCGTATTAAAAAAGCATTGAACCGACCATTGTTGAAACTCTTTCCTGTTGCCGATTTTTTTAATAAATAAAAAATTACTTTAATTAGAATAAATAAGTGATATTTGGATATGAGAGCATAAATGCAGCATTTGCAGCAGAGCATAAATGCACATTTTCATAAATAAATTTTGAAACTTAGTTTGCCGCACATTTTTCTGATAGAAGTGCTTTTGATATTTAAAATTAGATGCAAATACCAAGCACACGCTGTTTACAGAATCGACTCCTGTGTTAACGAATATAAAAATTGGCAATGCATATAAAGGATTTATAATGCAAACTTTGTTTTTATAAGTTATTTTATTGCCATCTTATTTTAAACTTCAAATATGGTTTGAAAACTGAATTGGAGAAGTAAGGTGTTTGTTCCTGTCTTTTAACTAAAGTGAACAGAAGTCATTTGATCTCATTGGTATTTCTGCTTTTGACGTGAAATTACACTAAATTCTTCAGTTGTTGGTTTAGTATTCTCTTATCGTTGATGAAACTTAGTATTAGGGTTAGTTGTCAGCAAAATCCCTTTTTTTTTTTATCGAGGTGTTATTTAATGTTTTATTTGTGAAATAATCGTTGATAAACTAACCTACATCCAAATAGTCATGGCACTTAAAGAGTTGATATGGGCGGGGAAGATTGTATGATCGAGTTGGTTTAAGTTTAACGGCGCAAGGGCAACCGAGGGCCATACTGCGCCAAATTGTATGATCGGGTTTGACAGAGAGTCATGTCAAATGCACAGGGGAATGATTGAAAATTAAGGATTTAACCCGAAGTTTGTACCTTGATAGCAAGATAAGAGACTGTCTTTTAAATGGAAAGTTGTCTCACAATTACAATGCTTAATGCAACTTGGTTCTACAATTTTTAATAGTGAAGATATTTTTTAACATTTCAGGTGACGAGAACTCACCATACCTTAGTATAGTAACTCAACCGAACTATGTAGCTTGTCCAAATCGTATTTCTCCCATCTAATTATTGTTTGGTTAGTTCTCTGACCTCGCATGACAAAGGCGGCGGATTCAAATCCTGGGTTAGGCGCGTAGGTTCGTTGTGGTTCGGAATCCACCTAAGCTGTAGATCCGTCCTGATAAACCGTTATTGTGCATCGTTCAGCGTACCAACTAACCAACCAAACCGTGTTTCCCATATTTCAATTACAAAATGAGATTCATTACGATCTTGTTTAATCCAGTGGTTATGAAGGGTATTAATTTCAATCTAACCATACACTACTGCAATACTTGCGCTGTAATGGTTTCGCATGCTAAAAGTGTTAGGGTTTATCCCCACCCCCCCTCCACGGAACCGCCCTGGTTGGCGTTATTGTGCTAAGATTGTCGTTTAGTAAAGTAACGAAGTCGTTCAAGTTAAATATTGTAAAAGTTCATCATAAATTTGTTTTTACTTGCAACGCATTATCTTTCTGCAAAGTTGGGAAATATATTTTTATTTAGTAATTTGTTTGTAATTGTTTTCAATGCTTAATGATTCCTCGTAGCAGAAAACCCTCGACAATGTGATATTGGCGCAGCTTTTACAAACCTTCTGTATAAAGGATTGCCTCAAATTACTTGACATGGAATTAAATTTTGAATCACTAGCAATTGTGATTTGGAGATTTTTATTATCTCTTACATACTGCCCCTTTCTTTGCCTTTAAGGTTGGTTTGTTTGTAAGCTCAACCATTCAATTCCTTCTTAGCCCAGCCACTTCAGCGTAGTTCACATAATATCGTAAAGTGATGCATCTATTTAAAATACACTTAATTTTGCTGTTTTCTAACCATTAATAATGTAAAAGATATCCCGACTTATATACTTAACATTTTAATGTTTTTTTTTTTTTAAACATTAGTAGCTCTTGCTTCAAGGAACAGAATGATTAAAAAGAAATGTGGAAACTACATCCAAATACAATAATTTTTACGATATACTAGAAGTATTTTCATTTCCGAATGTTTTCTTATTCAGTAATGACGTGATGGTCCCACTTATGGCTACACGATTTTAACCTTCTGTTAATCGCGTTGCACCTATGAAGTGTTTCCGGTTTTTTGAAAGCCAAATGAAATTTATTTTAGTTTAAATGGTTGATTGTTACCGATTTAAGATTCATTGGAGAGATGAAGTATTAAACAATCTATTTAAATAGTAAAATTTATTGAAAAATCGTATCACAAGTAATTCAATAAAAATAAAGGCAGAGGAGGAAAAAGTGTAGGGATGCACCTGTGAGTTGTGCGCGACTAACGGAAGGTTAAATGTGAGGATTCCAACTTTATACCGTCTGGATCAGATGAGGTTGGCTTGAGAGAAGATTTTTTTTTACATTGGTAAGCTGTACATCACATGATGAGAGGTTAACTATTCAATCGAAGCAATTGTATTTATTGAAACGTTTTCGTAGTAATTAGGATCGTATATCCTACTATTTCAGATTTCTAAATTCAAAAATAACTTTGCATTTAGAAAGTTAGAAAGGCAATTCGATTATTGATTTTCAAACACACCATGGAACATAAGTTCCACACTCGAACCCTTATTGTCAAGCAAGGTTAGAAAGTAAAAAGAATTATCATTATAAAGACTATTATGACCAAATTTGCACCTTTAACCCTATCAGCTCCATGGTTTCTGGATGCATTTCAGCTGACCCAACGGTAGAGTGGTTAGCGTGCTAGCTTCTAGATCGCGAGGTTGCGGGTTCCGAGTCCCGTGTTAGGCATGGGTGTTTGTAAATGTATGTTGGCTTGTCTAATGACGAATGCTTCGGCGCATTATAGCCCTCGTGTTGCTGACGACACCAGATAATCTGAAAACAACCAACCTGGATGCATTTCAGTTAATCAGTGATTAACAAATTATTTAGATGCGATTTAAGCATCTAAAACCTGTTTTGCGTATTTAAAAAAGTTCAAAAACTGAAATCGTCCTGTGAAACACAATTCAATAAAACTATTGTTGCTTAATATACAGTAACTAAAGTTGTTGTATTTGATGTAACTGACAAAGTGATTAAATTTTAATGAAAATGACATCTTTGAATTTAAATTATACTGAATGCTCTAATCAATTTTTTTCTATTTTCTTAAAAATTTTAAGTTCTAATGAATTTTTTGTCTGAGTAAGAAATAAAATGCAATATTTTTTACAAATTATATGCTATGTTTCCATTGTCGAACATTACTATTATTTTATTAAAGATTTTAAAAATTTAATTTTAAGGTCCTTATTTTTTTGTTTGGAAGGTTCTTGAAAAGTCCTTAAAAAGTCCTTGAATTTGTTTTCAAAAAATCTGTACGAACCCTGATTAAGAACAAAAAAAAAAAAAAAAAAAATGTATTTTCTTGTAACTTTTTATTTAAAGGAGTCTGTTATTGAATTTTGCTTTACATTTTACCTCTTCTAGATTAGTTAAAGCATCCTGCTGTATTACGAAATGTCACAAGGTTTCCTCTAAAAAAAAAAGGGGGGGGGGGGGGTGATAGAGCAAATTTTTTTCATCTTAAACAGGATATTATCAAGTGAAATTTCATGTAATACTAATAAATCAACATTAAATTGAAGCTTCATAATGCATAGAACTGCTTTTACTTCATGTTAAACGATTTCGTGTTAATGGGTTTGACTGTAGTTTATTTGAGTTATTGTTTTCATTTTTTTTTTTTTTATTTTTCACCAATACCATGATTGAAAGAAATTATTTCCATTGTTTGATGTTTTGAAAAGTAACCAAAAAGTATTTTTAACAAGTACGTGTTTCTTATTGACCATCAGGAAGGTTACCATAGAACTTTTATGCATTGTATTGTATTTCTATGTATTCAAACTACAGCATTTGTGGCCTCGTTTTTTATACAGAGTGGCCATAAAACCTAGAAATCAGGGAAACGTCAGGGAGCTTTCTGATTGTGTAAAAAATCAGGGAAAATTTCTTTGTTCTGAAGGCACATTTCCTCATTCATCCATATTTTGGCGCAATTTTCTCGTAAAATTGTGGTGGTAATCGTTAGAAGTGTAATGTTAAGGAATAATTTAAACATTTCATTACTGCCAAAACTACTTTAAAAAAATGGACCTATTATCCCTTTAGCATACTTGTTCTATTTGATCTGCGTGTCTACACATCTGGAAAAGTTGGGGAAATTTGAAAAAAAGTTCGCCGCAAAATCAGGGAATTTTTTAGAAATCTATCAGAGAAATCAGGGAATTTCCCCCCTGAATTTTGTGGCCACCCTGTTATAATTTAAAAGGGCTTAAGAGGTTCCGATACCCAAAAAGTAGAAAAAAAGTTTAATTTTGTTTTATAATTGAAAATAATATTCAAGCATTTCTCAACATTTCACAAGAAAACTGCTTTTAAAAATTCCTATAACTTTTTTAGATATGAATGTTTTAATTCTTATTTCTTGTATTGTTGTAATACTATAGCAAAACTTCCAATGCTCTTATCTTTTTTCGCGGTTTTCAAATTTTGACAGCATTAAAAATGTTGAGGCTTTTTAACTATTGTACTTAAAATCATTTTTTTTTCTTCTTCAGCAATATAAATATAATTTTTCAGATGTATGCATTCAGATTTTCTTTTCTGCCACCAAATTTTAATAATTAGTTTTCAAAGTTGAAAATTCAAATATTTCATGCATTTTTTTGTCGAAATTGCTATAAATATTTATTTTTTTAAAAGGTGCACCTGAATTCAAATTGGAATGCATACATTTATTAACCCTTTGGGTACATTTGACGGCTGAGATTCGTCATGCACTTGTTTTGCTTGTTAATAATGATGAACCTATTTCGTCATTCAAACTAGGTTGATTGAATGGATTTTAATGTCACAAGAGCCATGATTGGTTAAGTCAAACATCGGTTGGTTTACCTATACTTTAAAAAAATAATTTGTTTGGCTGTGTTCCTTTAAAGTTCCTTTATTGTTTTGAACCAAACATTCAAAACGCAAGAATTTTCCCAAATAAATCTGTACTCAAGGGGTTAAAGGTCCTGCGTAAAAATTTTTGTTTAAAATAATTGAAAAATAAAAAAGAATTAGAAATTTAAAATTGTTAAAAAATATGAATTTTAAAATTTAAAAAAAATTTAGTTAGTAATTTGATAACTTTAAATACCAAAGAGTGTTTTTTATGTGTTCTCTGCAAGAGAAAAAAATTTGGATAGCGTAATTGCAGAAATGAAAAATAAAATGTCAAAGGTATCGAACCTCTTGAAGAATTAAATTTAAATTTTCAATTATAAAAAAACAATATTCTTGGAAAACTTTTTTAAATTGGGGATCAGTGGTCCTCTTTTGAGTATATCACTGATTTTGTATGATGTGTTTTTGTAACTGCAACATACTTTCATGCTAATTTGTAGATATTCTAATTACCTTCGTATTATTAATTGAAAAATTATCTTCTAGATGGCTGCGTACAATATCAGTTATTTTGTTCCTTAACAAGCAAGATCTTTTAGCTGAAAAAATTAAGGCTGGGAAATCAAAGCTTGTAGATTATTTTCCTGATTTCGCTCACTATCAAACACCGCCTGATGGTATGCATTGATCTAAATAAAATATGTTTTTATACCTATTTATAAAATACTTAAAATTTTATTTCCTTGCATTACAAATGGTAAATTACTTAATTTTAAAATTATTATGTGATTTATTCCTATATAATTTTACGTCTCGATGTTTATATATTTACAAATTTAGGATTAAATTAATTAAAAAAATTCATATTTACATAGATTGGAAAAATTAGTGTTCACTATATAGGTTTAATATTATGTGGGCAACATATTATTTATAGATAAGTTGCCATTCCTAAAGTTAGAAAATAACAATGGAAAATATTAATTTCGTTATTTACCAAATATTTTGTTTAATAAAAAGCAAAATATGTTATTTATAATTAATTTTTCATTTATTAATTTAGAAAAGTCATAATAGGAAATATTTTAATTCTTTTACTTATCAAAGGGCTATTAAGTTTGCAAGATGTTGTAGCATAACTTTTTTTTTAAGAAACAATTGAAGAATCTAAGATATATCTTAGTTTCCAAATGCAAGAAAGAATACTAACATAATTTTCTTCTTTAAATGATAAATATTTATAATATTAATATTTTTTTAATTCAATAGCTGTTGTATAAAAGTAATCTGGAATCTAGTTTTAGAAAATAATATGCCCATAAAAAAATAAATGGTCAAAAAAAGAATCTTTTTAATGGAAAAAATTTCTTAAAAAAATAAGTCGATCCTATAATCGAATTTGAAAACTTAAGACAGTCCATGAATTCAAATTATTTCCTTTAATTGATTGCATTTCTTTTTTTCTTACAGCTGTTACTGATCAGGGTGATGAACCTGAAGTTCTGAGAGCAAAATATTTTATACGAGATGAGTTTTTGGTAAGTATCTTTGCTTATCGCACAGCTTTCTACTTGCAATTTAATCAGTCTGTCACAAAGCATACATTATAATACAAAATTGATTTTTTATTGAGAATTAAGATTATTAGTTTTACAATTTATTTGGTTTCTTTAATTTACTTAATTTTTCTCTTAAACTAAACACTTTAAGCACTTTTTTTTACTGTGATATTTATTACCAAAACATGTTTAAAAGAATACACATATTTTTATGATTATTTAATTAATTTGAAACAATTTGTTTTTTGACCAACCATTATATATTGTTGGATTTTAAAAACTGAGATAATTTCAGAATTTTTTTCTTCTTTTCTTTAATTAAAAACTAAAATTCGTTTATTTAAATAAATTATGCACAAAAAGAGTATTAAATGTACATCTCCAGAAATTAATGAAAATGTATATTATTTAAGTTGCTCTTGTGGTTGTTTACGTTTTGCTTGTTGCCTTTAAACTTATTTTTCATAAAATTCCAAGTTGTAATTTGAATAAAAAAAATCTTATTTTTAAAAAAATGTATTAATTTAAAAATCTCCTTTCCAGCGCATCAGCACAGCCAGTGGTGACGGCAAGCACTACTGCTACCCCCACTTCACTTGCGCGGTTGACACCGAGAACATCCGGCGTGTGTTCAACGACTGCCGAGACATCATCCAGCGGATGCATCTACACCAGTACGAGCTCTTGTGATCCCCCCCCCTGCAACACCTCTTTTTTCTGCCGTTCTTTCTGCTGTGCTGCAGACACACACACTGCCTGACGTACAACAAATGCCATTCCTGGGTGGCAGCGTGACTCTGACTCCCTTCTCCCCCCCCTCAAGTAAAGAAAGACGGTAAAAGTCTTCTCCCCCGATCTCCTAAAATTTCCCCCTCAAGCGAAAAGACATAAGTTGTGAAGTCTTCTTAGTTGAGTCCCTTGTATCGTCAAAGACATTTGGGTGAAATTCTTCCTTTAAAAAAAAAAATTAATAATTTCCTTCCTTATCCCTCAAGCAAAAGTAAGATTACAATTGGCGATGTCGTTCCTGCCCCTTGCACTTTTTAGCATTTTAGGATGAAATCCATCCTCTATGAAATTCAGTAACTGCTTGTGAAAAAATATGAACTGCTGACAAAAATTCTATGTAATCTCTTTACTTCTAAATCAAAAGGAAGGCAACAAATAGTGAAGTCTGGATCATCAAATTAGGATGAAATTCGCCCTTCTTTAAAATTCAGGATCTCATGAAGCAAAAGAATGTACTTCAAGACAACAATTGAAACAATTCACACCTATTGATTAAAAACATGAAATCTCCCTCTAAAAAAATTGTACATTACCCTCCCCCCATCTCAAATTAAAAAGGAGGTATCGAAGACAACAATTGTTCCCTCAAAATTTTCATAATTCTCCTAAAGGATACTGTTCAAGATATCTCTCAAAAATTATACAATCTTCTACTCTATGCCTCAAGCAAAAGGATATATACTTTTCAGATAGACAATAGTGGATGGATCTCTCATCAAAAATATATTGTGTTCAAAACTCTCTTAAAATATGCATTTCTTTTCCTACCCTTCAAGAGTACGAAAGTACCGAAGACAACATTTGGTCCTATGTTTTGCATCCTTCATCTAAAAGGATCCACTGTTTAAGACGTATGAATGAAATCCCCTTTAATAAAATTCAGCAGCAAAAAAGTTACTGTAATGGATTCCTCAAAGCACTGTTGGATGAAAGGCGACAACATCCCCCTTTGTCACGTGCATCCTATTTTAGTTTTGCTTTTTATAGTTGAAACTCCTATTCCAACCCCCAACTCGGCTTAAAAGTGGAGAACGACCCTAGCGACGTTTCTTCCGTTACAATAGCAAATAGAGTTCCCCGACTATTGCTTTTTGACTCGTTTCCTATCCCCTAAAGAATCCCCCTTGAAGGGGGGACTTCCCCTCACACAACAACAAACACTCTAGCCACCAAACATTATTGACTCGTGTGCGGTGCAGTTTTTCTATCGTTATTTTCTCGCTTGGATTAGTCTCGCAGTGAGCGAAGAAGAGCATATATTCGTTGTTATAAAAAAAAAAAAGACCTGCAGCAGCAAAAGAAACTCTGTACAAAAACTGTTGTGTAAGAATGAAACAGAGCAGCACTGTCGACCACCTCTTTGTATATCAAGGTTGCTTCCATTTCATTGGACGGCCCCCGGAAGCGGACGTTAGACTCTATTATCTCTCTATCTCCAAAACAGCCAGTCTCTGAGCAACGGGCGCCATCGGAAATTCCGCCTGCTGTTCTCGGTCCCTATGAGTCGACGCCCTTTTCTCTGTGTAAATTATTATGGTTTTAGAAGTTCTCTAGCCCCCCCCCCCCCCCAAATTATTCTTTACGAGGTCGTGCGATGTTGCATTTTTTATGTAGTCTCTTTTTATTGCACTCTTTGTTGTGGAAGTAAAAGTGTGTCGATGCATATTTAGTCTGTGTATTTTTCGAAACAGCTGTCCCACAAAAGCAGCGTCTGTGTTGATCTAGTAATAATATAATAATTGGACATCTCCAAACGACCCGAGTCTTGCATTTATGGCAGCCTATTTTGAATTTCATTGAATATGTAGTCTATATATTTCCAGAAAGGGGCTTTCTTCTTTCGGTGGTTATGCATTTGTTAGTTTAGTCTAGTCAACTTTTGATTTTAGATTTGATTAGTTTTATTATTGTTACCTATTATTATGATGAATTTATATATATATATATAAGTTGTAGAGAATGTTAGAATCGTATTTGGATAGTATTTATTGTGTTGACAGAAACCTCGAAAACAATCGATCGGTATAATTTTCAGTGTAGCTAAAAAATAGTTTTTATGGATATAACTCTTTAATTGATGTGTCACTTTCTAAGACAAGATCTTATTTGTTTAACTCCCGAGAGATTTACTGGTGCTTTATTAATCATTTTTAACTGCATGTTCTACTTAAGTTTGAAATGCTGCAGAAATTGGGCAATTTTAATTATCTTAAACAGGGTTCCCACGGTCATTAAAAATGCTTAATACTTTTTAACTTGTTTTCAAGGCCTTAAAAGTACTTGAAATGCTTAGAGGTCCTTAAAAGTATTTGAAAATGCTTGGAGGTCCTTAAAAGAACTTGAAAATGCTTAGAGTTCTCTAAATTTTTTCTGATGTTGGGTGCCCGACGGCAATATTTATAAAAATTCAATTGTTATTTGCTTATTCCTTCAAGATCGCCACTTATCTCTGTGCTGCTCCGTAGTGTATTTGTCATAAGTCAACTTGTACATCGTTTGGCTTTTTAGCAGAAATATTTTACGAGTACTATAGCAGCTGTAAAATTACACATTAAAGACATGCCCGAAAATAAATTTTCAAAGGTCCTTAAAAATATTATTTATGTCCTTGAAAAGCCATTGATTTTCATTCTGGGATTTCGGTGGGAACCCTGTTAAGTGTCTTTTTTGTCTTCCACATTCAAAAGAGGAAAAAAAAAAATTGTGGGAAAGTCAACATTGTTTTGTACAATTATGAAAATTGTATTTATGATATGACAATTTACGTATTCAGTTTATTCATAAAGTGTGTACATATAAAAATGCATTTAAGTGTATTTTTACTATGCTTTTGCTTTGTGCTAATAGAATATTTAATCAAGTTCTTCATTCTAAAGTGGTTGTTCAGTTAATAACAAAACTAATACAAGCTTAAATATATAAGTGTGTCTGTAAGTGTATATAAGATTTAAAAATTCAAATCGAAATTTAATTAACAAAATCAGTTGCAAAGGGATTGTTTACATTAACACATGTACATCTCATGCCGATGAAAAAGAACAATTTATATATTTCCTTGGTCAAAAAAGTTGTGCTTGTGGATGTTTCACAAGTTTGTTTATAAAATCTTTTAAATGTAATTTTAAAAATCTAAGTATAATTAAACTTTTATCACATTGGATAATTTTAAGGTAGTTAAAAAAAAAGAAATCATTAAAAAGTTATAGTGATACTTTACTGTATGTGCAATAGATATGATTGCATGTCTTTGAAAATAAGTTTGTTTGTGCAATTAAAAAATATATTTATAGAAATGCAAAAATTATTTTAATGAATTCTTGTGGAAAATAAGAAGAATGTACATTATAATCTGTGTGTTTTCCTCTAACATAACAGTTTTATATAGCACTCATTTGATTCACAAATTTGTTTGGTTTTCTTTCATAGCCTTTCTTTTAGCTGTATGTGAAAAGACGTCTGTATTTTCTCCACACAGCATAAGTCATCAGCGTGCACAATTAAATAATTGTTTTTTTAAATAAGAGAAAACTCCTTCAAAATCCCAAAGTGTGTTGTATAGTTACGGATGTTGATGTGTTTGCCAAAGAAGCAATAGTTAGATCCAATTGTATGTATAATATATTTAATCAAGTGAAGATTCTTGCATGCCCTTATTCAGATTAATATATTGCCATTGTAAGTGCAATATTTTTTTTATATATATTTTTCTCGTCCGACTCAAATTGAAAAAAAAAAAAGGGACAATTGAAGAGAAAATTACCCATTTCATAGTTGTGTTCAAGCTTTTCTATGTGTATTCTTTGAAGATGGCATTATACGGACAGAAGACTAAGACGGTTGGATCTGCGACGCTCTCGTCTGTATGGTGTTATACAGACCTATCTGCGCATATATGTACATATAAAAAACCTATTAAGATGTTAAGCAATGATGGAGTTTACTAAAAAAAAAAAAAAAAAAAATTAATAGGAAATGTATCACAGCATTTTAAATTGTAATCCAAGCCTTTGTAAAACTGTTTCTATCTGGATGCATAGGAGCGACGAAAAAAAATGATGTACTCTGAAAAATTATTTAGCGTCATCCTAATAAAACATGTCCCTTCTGCAATAGTCATTGTGACATTTTTGTACCGGTATGTGTTCGACTGAATTCTTAATAAAGTTGCGAGTGTTTGGGGAAGCATGAGGGAGTTCTTGTTTTTATTGATGTAATAAAAACTGTGTACATACAAATTCAAACTGCCTCTAAAATTTATATATTGTCCCTGTATGGATTCCTGCTTTTTTTCTTGGGAGGCGACTGCAAATTTAGGTACTCCATTGAACATCATTTTGAATTTTTTATAGAATGTAGAGAAATATTGTTAGAATATACTGGTCTGTCCGCGAAAAAATGTCCGAAACTGTTCAAAAATCAATTTTGAATTAGTTAATCCGATTGCCTAATAATGATCAATATTTTAAAATCTTTTATATTAACTTCGATTTTGTCTGTGTGCAAATATGCCAATGGTAATCTGCGGATGCCTAATTGACCCCCTTGCCGTCATTCAATTGGGCTGAAATTTGGCAGATAGATTCGATGATAATGCATTCTATAAAATTTTGGCAGCTGGCACTGTAACTAAAAGGTTGCTTTTATGGAATACTAATAAACCAACTTGCCGACATCCAATCGCTCTAAAATAGCATTTAACCGACCATTGAAGAAACTCTTTCCTGTTTCCAAATAAATAATAAAATTATTTTGGTCAGAATAAATTAAAGATATTTGGATGAGAATGCATAAATTCACATGAATTTTTAACAAATAAATTTTGAAAAGTAGTTTACCGCATATTTTGCTGTTGGAGATGTTTTTAATATTGGATACCAACACCAAGCACACTCTGGCAACAGAAACAGCACTTTGTTAATATAAAAAATGACAATGCATATAAAGGATTTATACTAAAATGGGTTATATTATTTGTTTGGTTATCCAAAGCTCTTTAATTTTCAATAAGAAAGAGTGCAGTTTCAGATCTCTAGCTGGGAAAACTTGCATCTTCTAAAACTGAGCCAATTGGCAATGAAAACGTCACTGGTGACGCCAATTTGGCTCTACTGTTTCGGCCATTTTTGCCTCGCCGAACCTGTATATTCATTATCTACGAACATTTCTCTACAATCTTCAGAATGATGGGATACTGAAACTTACAGTTATTTCTCAGTCTATTAAGGGTTCTACTTGGATATTTAAAAAAAAAAAAAAAAAAAAAAAAAAAAACCTGCTGAACAATATATATTGTTAATGAAAATGGCATCCACATTAACTGTATTAGTTCAGTAGGAAAACTTTCCTTCTGTATGTACTGGTAGCGCTAAAACTGAAATCACAAAACAAGATTACTTAGCAAAGCATTAACTAGAACTAAACGCAATGTCTTCAGTTTATATTATTTGTAAAATAGGCCTTTTTTAAATTTTTTGTTTAAATTCAATGCAATTTTTTTGTTCCCAAGTTAAAACACATTGTATGTATATGTGTATATAATGCTGCTTTTAAGATGTTTCTTATTTAAGTCTGAATATCGGCAATATTTTTAAAGTTTGTAAAAAGAGTACCAAGCAATTAAAAATAAATCATGGATCATTGTTGATTATTTTCCCCCTTAAACTTTAGACCTGCATGGGAATAAGAAATTTGCTTAGTTAGGAAAATATATATTTTTTTAAGAGGAATTCCTAGTAAGGATCATTCCCTATACTCGCTATGTTACAATCTTTTAGACTGGTGCATTTAGAAACTACTTTGTATAAAACCTTGAAATTCGGCGAGTGGGTACAAAAAAGATCACTTAAGGAAATGGCAGAAATTGAAGTCTCGAAAATAGTGTCTTTATATAGTTAATTTTATATTTGAAATCCATACGTCAATGCATATGCAGTGGCTCCACCTGGTTTTGTCGTTTTCTATTGACATTCTAATTTATAATGGATAGACATTAAGTGAAAACTATTTTTGTCATTTCATGAAGTGATCTTTTTCGTACCTACTTGCCAAATGTGAAGGTTTTATAGAAGGTGGTTTCTAAATGCACTGGGCTAGAAGATTGTAACATAGCGAGTGTAGGATAGGATCTTTACTAAGACTTCCTCTTGAAGTAAAAATATTTATACTTTTTTTAAAAAGTAAAATTAAGATTTCTATCTTCCAGCAATTTTTGCCCTCGCATGCCAAAGGTGCAGGGTTCGAATTCCAGATTAGGCATAGATGTTTTTTTGGGGTTCGGAATCCACGTCAAGCTGTAGATCCCGGCCTGATTAGCCGTTATTTTGCAAAAAAAAAATAGGTTGTTGAGCATACAAACTAACCAATCGTCTAACAATTAAGATACCCCTCAAATTAAAAGATTCATAGTTTTGAAGATACATAGACTGGCAATAAATTTAATGGTGTCAACAAAATATCCAATATGAATTTTTTTTAGAAATTATTTTATTTACCATTGAAATATGAACAACATAGTTCAGATTCTAAATAATAGCATCTAGAAAAATCTATCGGTTTATGTTATATTTTAAAAAATAATAATAATAAAAACTCTATTATAGAAGTATGAAAAGAATTTGAGTTCAAGAAATTTACAATATTTTTCTAAGTGAAATATAACTAGGATAATTAAATTTTTCTTGTTTCTCGGAGAGAAGAGAAGTGCAAAAGATATCCAAATTAGTTGATTATAAAGCTACATTCAAACTGCAAGGCCTATTGTTTCTTTGCAAAAAGAAAAAGTTCAAACTTTTCTTAATCGACAAAAATAATGGTTGCTAGTAAAATTAAGTTAATTTGAGTATAAAATGTGGCACAAAATTTAAACTTCTACCAAATTATGATATGTGCAAGGAATGATGACTGTTGATAAGAAAATGTGCCAATTTTTTATTTTGTTCCACTTAGTTTTTTTTTAAAATCATAAAAAATATTTTCCTAAAAAAAAAAATGTTTTAAATGATCTAAATAAACAAGGTATAGGATAAAAAGTCATTGTTTTTAACTATTTCAAAGTCATCTTTAGTGGGTTGACCTACAGTTCTATAAACTCTTAGATATACTAAAAAATTTTTTACTTTCAAGACTATTTTTTAGAATGTCACCCGTACTTAGCTAGATTTTGCACGATTGTTTTTAACAAAAGAAATTATTTTTATATGTAAAATACAGAATTGTAGTCAAGCTTTGTACGATATTTCATATAAAAATTGCCAAGATGCATGCCTGGTTTGTCGGGACAAGTATCACAACAGTATGTTGTTTGGATTTGGCGACACCGCCTTTTGACGTCGTTTTCAATTTGGCGACTCTTTTGAAAAGTTGTTGAATTGAAAAATTTATTTGGCAACTTTTTTGAAAAGTCACCAAGGTGCATTGTACGGTAAATCTTAACCCAGAAAGAGTTTAGGAATTCGCTTCAAAGAAACTAAATAAAAACAGTCATTGCAGCGCATCAAATCATGTGGTGATCGACTGTAAAGGGTTAATATTAATCCCAGTTAAGTCCACGCTCTTCGGAACTAGAACCAGGGGGAAATTCAATCTTGGATGGGTTGATAGCCTCAAAAAAGATTTTGCTTTCCTGATAAAATAAAACTGGTAAACAATTGCCAGCAAAAGATCAGTGTGTAAGTACATTACTTAGATCTGGGCTAGTGTGTTTAAGAATTCCTAGTTATGTTTAAGGAATGTTTGCTAATTGGTAAGAAAGCTGAATATTAATTGGGTTAAATTGAACTTTAAAGTAAAAATAATTATATAAATCATTATAATAACTAAATATATATATATCTAAAGTAAAGGGGGTTATGTTTTGCATTAACTCTAAGAAAATTGTACTTTTGCAATACATTCGTTAAGTTATTATAGCAGGATGTCCTACAGTTTATTAACCCTATAGTTGTCCAGCAAGAAAATCTCCCAAATTTTCTGATTTTTCTTTCTAGATACTTGTAAAATACGAAACTTGAAACAATGAAAAAAAATAAGAACTTCTAAATAAGAATAAAACTTCATATGAACAAAAATTTGAAAGTTTATTGTTATCAATTTGCACTTTTAAAAATAATTGTTTCTCTTTATAAAAGATTTTTTTGGGGGAATATAGTTATATCGCAAAGATTTGTGACCATATTTACATTGGTAAATACACAGTGACTATTTGAGACACAATTCAAGTGGATCTTCATTTATTATTTCAATGACGTTGCAGTCCGAAAGAAACTGAATGTGATTCTTGGGGAAAGATTCGTCTGCAGACACAACTTCCTTGGGCTGAGTGGCGGCAGGAGAATAATCTTCCAATTCAACTATAAATTTCTGAAATATAACCAGTTAGTAGAGTAGCACATGAATAATAAACGTATTACTTTTGTAAATAATGTAACTCATAAAAAAACTTTTTAATATAAATCTTTATACGCATTGTAAATGTTTACATTCATTAACAAAGCGCCATTTCTGTTGTCAGTGTGTACTTGGTGTTTGCATTAAAAACATCTCTAATGGAAAAATATGCGGTAAACTACATTTCCATATTTATTCATTAAAATACATGTGAATTTATGCTTTCAAATCCAAGTATATTTGATTTATTCTGATTAAAACAATTTTGGCAAAAGGAAAGAGTTTCTTCAATGATTGGTTAAATTCTATTTCAAGTTGGTTTTTTGCAAAAGCATCCTTTTAGTGATCGTGACAACCACCGAAATTTTATAGAATGCACAGTCATTATCTTTGAATCTATCTGCCAAATTTCAGCCGGATTGGATGGCAGCAAAGATGTTAATTAAGCCTTCGCAGATTTGCCTGCCATCGACATACTCAGCCACACACACATAAAATCAAAGCTATGTAAAGGATTAAAAGTACACACTGTTTGGCATCATTAATTGCCTTGAATTATTTCAGCAGCTTTTTAAACAAAACTGTTTTCAAACAAAATTGTTTTTACAAACAGCAAACTTTTTAATTAACTTAATTATATTTTGTAGAGTAGCTCTTTAATAACTCTTAAATAAAAAATATATTACTTAGAAAAAATTGAATTCTTGTATAATCCCCAATAATTAATTACACTTTTAGTAGATTATTCACTGAAAAAATGAATTCAAATATAAAAATAAAATATTAAACATTGCAATGTCAGAATATTTTAAAATATAATAATAGCATTTCAGGAATTTACCTTTAATACTTTATAAAAGCTTTTTTGAGAATTTGTTGATGGGGTTGGCTGAAAATAAAAACAAGAAATTAACTTAAAATTGATATTCATAATTAAATGATAACAGTGTAATTTAATTAGGAAACAAATCTAGGCTCTTAATACCAAAATGCTGATCTAAACTACAAAGATCAATATAATACAGGTCCTTGGTAAAAAAAAAATTTGCACAATACCTAACCTGGATTTGGCTAAACCGAATATTCAGCAAAATGGCTGAATACTGAATATTTGGTGCATTCATATATATGTGCAGGACAAGTATCATTCATCAGAGATTGGGCACAATACCCAAAGTGGATTTTCTAAAATTTGCAACATCTGCACATCGACTCACGAATTTCCCTTCAGAACCATTAATGACAGCTGGCAAGAAAACTTGCCAATCAACATTTTAATATTTTTTCTTTGCTAATAAATTGCGATTGTGGTTCCACTTGGTTTTTTTTAAAGTCGTAAAGGTAATTTTCCCAAGAAAATTAGAAAAATTCAAAATATATACCTGAAATGATCTATAAGCAAGGTAAAAAGCTACAAAACAAATACTATTTATCCATTTCAAAGTCGTCTTTAATGGGTTAACTTCTAGGGCTTGTTATTTAAAATGGTTACAAAATGAGAAAAAAAAAATAAAGCATGGCTTACAGCAGGATCAGGGGACAGATGGAAACGTGCGAGGCGTCTCTATAAAAGAAAATACAACTGTTAATTATGAATGTTACAGCAAATATTTGTTTTAAAAATAACAAAGTTCCCACTGAAATCCTAGATTGGAAATCAATGACTTTTCAAGAACTTTTAAGCACCTAAATAATATTGTTTAAGAACCCGTAAAATTTTATTTTCATACATCAGGTCTTTAATGTGCGACTCTCAGCTGGTTTTCCCAGAGCACTGATATCAAAATCTTTCATGCACAATTTGCATTTTGTCTTATAATCAGACTTTGATGATGGTCTCGATTTTTTGGCTCGTAAAACTTCAACACTAATCTTGCATGTTCGTCTCACGGAGAACAGTGGGTAACTAAAAGTATTTGATTTCTACTCCACTAATGAGCAAATATGAACCAAATGATGTACAAGTTTATGGATGCGTAATACAAGTATACTAGAAAATGTGGAAGCGGCGAGGATGAGTGAAAAAAATTAAGGACCTATAAGCCTTTTCAAGTACTTTTATGGCCTGTAAAACAAGTTAAAAGATATTAAACACTTTTAATGACAGTGGGAACCCTACTAGAGGACAAGTTGGTTGGTTGTTTTCAGATTATCTGGCGCCGTCAGCAACACAAGGGCTATAATGCGCCGAAACATTCGTCATTAGACAAGCCAACATACATTTACAAACACCCATGCCTAACACGGGACTCGAACCCGCAACCTCTCGGTCTAGAAGCTAGCACGCTAACCACTATACCGTTTGGTCGGCACTAGAGGACAAGTAAGTACACAAATATATTTTGGAATACAAAATATCCAAGGAGCCCCAAAAGAACGAATATTTCCAAAATTGAAACCCAGAAGACATAAAGAGTCGAAATTTAGAATACTATATTCTACACAATTACGCATTTCTGATAGCTTGAAAGGCTTTAAAATTTAGGATATTATATGCTACATAATTACACATTTCTAATAGCATGAAAGGCTTTATGAATGTTCTACATTGATGTGTTAAAGTATGACAAACATAGAAAAATAAAGTTCTACATTCAGCAATCTTGCATCATTGATTTTTCAAGACATATGCTAGTTATAATACAGGGTAACTACAAAAGAATCATTCATTTTCAAAACCCTATTGACACGCGCCTGGATGTGTGTCATGTGGCCAGGGGGGCACATTTAGAACATTTGTAGAGTTAGCATAAAACTTGAATAGTTTGTGTTTATTTTCATAAATCAATCATATTTGTAAGTATAATACTTTTAAATAAATCGGGTTTTGAAAATGAATGATTCTTTTGTAGTAACCCTGTACTTATCTTATCTTTTGATTTCTTTACTTTTCTTACCAAACGTTTAACAAGTTTTCTATGAATTTGTTGCACCACTCCAGACAAATATATTTCCTCTTGTAAACTAGAAAAGAGAAATGATTTAAAAAAATTAAAACTTTCAATTTTGCATTGATGAAACATAATACATAACATAACATAAACACTGCAAGTCAAGCCTTGGATTAATTTTAATGAATTGATATTACATACATTGAGAAGTGAAAATGTAACTGAGAGGGAAAAAAAAAGAAAATATGCATTAGTTTGAATTTTCTCTTTTAATTGAAAATTTTATAGTTTAACAACTTGCAGCTTTACAGGCCTTATCGTCAATATGTTGCAAACAAAGTTTTAGATCAGTAATAGTTTGAGAGGAGATTGCATATTTAGGTACTCCTACAAACATCACTGTAATTTTTTTTTATAAAATGTAGAGACAAATTAGTAGATTAAGAATATACTGGTCTACCAGAGCAAAAATGGCCGAAACATTTCAAAAATCAACTTTGAATGGGTTGAACTAAATCCGATTGCCAAATATGTCCTAACTTGCCTAATAATGATCTGGGGGAAAAAACCAAAATTCATAAATTTTAGGATATGGCCCAAGGTCTTTAGTCAAAATAATCCTTCTGATGTCATGAATCTGGTATACTTTAATAACCAGCAATGTTAAATTTGGAGAAACACTAGCTTCTGTCTGATAATGATAAAGCCTAAAAAGTGAAGTTAACAATTCATTCATTCAAATTTTAGAAAATGTTGCAGGAAAGAATGCTGTAAAAAATTTAGAAATTTTTTTTATCTTTATTTTACAGTTATAAATTGTTATTTTTATACAGATGAATGATGACAATTTTACTGAGTTCAGATTTTTTTTTTTAAATAAGTTTCTTAATCACATTCCAGCAAAAGTAGGAAGGGAGTATTTTATATTGATGTTTTAGTATTTTAATATCTTTCGAGTTGAATTTAAAAAAAACCAACCAAACTATAACATAAGTTAAACGTATTCATCGTAGTGAAAAAATAAAATAGTGTTAAAATTATGGCAGAAAACCGGTTATAAAATTTTGTAATTTAGCATAAAAGTGTCCTCGTAAACAGGAGCTCCTTTATTTGGAAAAGAGCACCTTGCCTTTTTTCACATTTCTAGGATGAACTCTGACTGAACTACAATTATGAAATAGTTACAAAGCACACAGCGCAATAAATTGAAACTTTGTTTTTTGTTACTTTAGTACACAATTACAAATATTGCTGTTACTTAAACTTAACTTATAATACAACTAAATTACTAAAACTTAAAAATATTGTTTCAGTAATTACTAAAATTAATGGTAATTAAAATTATGAAATAGTAATCTACTAATTTACTATAATACAGTCAAACCCTGTTTACACGAAATTGCTTAACATGAAATCCTGTTTAAAGTGAAATAAAAGCAATTTTCTGTACTTAAAACTTAACGTTAATTTATTCGTTTATGTGAAATTCGGTTAACACGAACAATTTTGGCGGTCCCATTTATATTGTGTTAACAGGGTTCGACTGTAGTAAATCTATTTCTGTGCTCAATAACAATATAAAATGCAGAAAATTTAAACTTACTCCGTTTCATATGCAAGCAGCTGTTTACGTATTTTAGCTTGTTCATCAACAGTTTTATGTAAATCTCCTACATTTTTCTTCAACATATGTTTTGTCCATTCATACAAAAAATCTGGATCTTCGGGCAACGTTACAAAATGTTTCTTTTTTACTATATTTGAAAAATAATAATAGTAATAATCAAGATTAGCAAATAAAAATTTGAGATAATTTCAAATGTATAATTGGAATAGTAATTTTTAATAATTTTAACTGTGTTCTATTATAAGCAAAGTAATGTTTTTATTAGAACTGAACCAAAGTTATTTAAAAAAGTATCAAATCTTTAAAATCTCCATTTGTCCTTGTGAAAATTAGTTATTACATATAAGGAGAGATAAGAAATTATATTTTTCTGCCAATTCCAGGTAGCCAGTAGTTTTATAAATTATAAGGGCTAAATAATATACAAGTGGAGAAATATAAATTTTGAATTTTGCCAAAATTTTTAGTGTTATTGTATAAAAATTAAATAAAAATCCCAAAGAAATCATTCCACTTGGATGGTTGAATTGAAACTGAAAATAAACTAATTTGAAAATTTTTATCATAAAAGAAAGAATGGAATAATAAACTATATCAGGGTGTATAAAAATGTAGGAAAAAAGTTCCACTATAGATTTATAAAAAATTCCCTGATTTTACGGCAATTTTTTTTTTCAAAACTGTTAGAAAAAGTTTTGGTGGCAGTGAAAAGTCTGAGTTCTACACAACATTAAACTTCTAATGATTACCACCACAATTCTTCGGGTAAATGGCGCCATAATACGGATGAGCAGGGATATGGACCGTTAAAACAATAGAAAATTACCCCAATTTTTATGAAATTTAAAAAAATTCCTTGCTATTTCCCGATTTTTGTGAAATTTAAAAAAAATCCCTACCATTTCCCTGATTTTTTTCAGAATCTGAGAACTCTCTGACATTTCACTGATTTCCAAGTTCAGTGGTTATTATATATATTGCCAATTATAAATCGTCTATAAGCGAAAAAATGAAGAATTCATCGAGTCATCTTGCATGCTGCTCTGTTTTCGAGCCATGAAGTTAGCAGTTTTTTTTTCTCATTCAACTCAGCTTAGTGATGGATAATTGCAATTATCATATACAAATACCTTTGCGGTATTGGGCAAGTCAGCTATATAAAACAAATACATTAGGACATGATACAAATTAATAAATATTCACAGGTAACATACCTTTAAAACTACACTTAAAATGTGAAAACACCTTAAACATTTTCAAATCTGAGAATTGCTAACTATAATTAGAAGAAGATAATTACATTGCATATCTTTCACCACTTTAATTTCAGCTTTTAATTTCAGATATTGGGCATGGAGGATTTTTGTTTCAGCTTTAGAATTACAGGCCACTACCTCTGTCTTCTGAGCTTCTTCATACTCATCACGCAACTACATTTGGAGAAAGCATACATTCCTTTAAAATAACATTGAAATATTTAACATAAATAAATAATTTTTAATGTATAATAATAATAATAAATGTAATAATAATAATAAAAGTTTTTCTTGACCATGCTCAGGAGTTTTAACAAAGGTTACAACTTAAAATAATGAAGAAAAATTACCAAACTTTTCAGATCATTGTTTAGAAGTTTCAGAGTATTTAATTCTGAGAAAATAACATAAATCCTTGAAATTTTTTAATTGTTTAAAAGGCAATAAAATCTTATTGGCAGGGCCCAAAATTAATGGGTTATACCAAATAAAAAAAAATTGTTTCCTGCAACTCGACTTATTATGGAATTACAATACAAAAATCTCGACCATAAAGATTTAAAAAAAAATTTAATTATAAAAAAAAAACATGTTTGTTCAAACAATTAATTGTTTACGATGTCACAGCAATAACATAATCAATTATTAATCTGTTAAGCGAAATAATGAACTGGCTTTCTTATATCTGCTGCAAACTTCCCAATTGGCGGGTAATTAACCGCAAACCAGATATTTCTATATCCGGTTTGTATAGAAATAAGAAATATATATACCCTGTGACGGTACATCGCACGTCACTCTTCCCAATGCGCATGTTTGCAACGCATCTACCTGTAGTTGGTCTTTCGACCGGTAGGAAAGGCACGGCACGGCGCATGTGCGGACCTGCGCATGTGTGACAGGCACTATAAAACCGGCAACTTGAGGTGTGATCCTCAGTTTCGTGCGGTTTCGAAGAATTTCGTACAGTTTCGCAAAAGTTTTGCAATGTTATAGTTTTGCGCTAGTTAATTTACCTTAGTGTTCGTCTCGTCTATTTTAAGTGCAGTTATGTTTACCACGCTGCAGTACCTGATGTAGCAGTGCCATGCTTGCGGCTGCCCATGTGGCACTTTATGATGCTCTCTCCTGACCGACGTCTTAATATCCAGCTGCTACGGTGAGCGGTATTGTTCTTATTTAATTGTGCTCGTGTATTTCCCCATCCTCCCCAGGTACCAGTCTGTAAAAATAAAAGATATTCAAGTGCTACTAAAAGTCTTCTCATTTAGTGGACATATTTTGGAGTGTCATAACCCAACTATTTAACACCACTATTCCAACCTTAGATCAATTTTAAATCTAACATTAATATTCGCACAATATTTCCTTTAGCGTATTTGCCAAAAAAAAAACCTTTTTCCAACCTACCTATCCTAATATTTTTGACAATGTTAAAGGAAACATACCTTTTTTTAATTTTTGAAATTAGAGAGTGGATTAGAGATCAAAATTATCAACTTTGCTAACCGATCTTTTCAAAGTAGGCGGCTCAAAAGACTGAATGTGTGAAGATTTAAGAAGTATGCTTTGTTATTACATACAGAAGTAGGATAGTTGTCTAAAAGCAAAAGTTTGTCTATATGAATGGCTGGCAAAGTGTTACTTGCAGGATTTTTTTAAAAAATAAATTCAGCACATTCGATACAAAATAAACTGAAGACCTTTTCGATGTCAAAAGAAAAAAAATTGCTCGGCCAAAGAAGAAGATAAGATTTCAAATGGAAAGTGTTAATGGGAAAAGAACCTGGCATGTTTCTTATTGATATTAAACTTTTTGAGCAATAGAAGAAAATAACGGTACTCTTCTGTTAGAAATGTGCCAAAAAACCGTCAAGTTTGGAAGTTGGTGCAGTTATCGCCAAGCTGAAATGTTTGCATGAAAATAATATTTTAACGCCATGTACTTTTATTCATTGTTATGGCAGCCATATCACAGATCGGAAGGTTATTAGCGTGAATGTGTTATTCCTGCAATTTAGAGATTTTTAGATTCCACTGCCAACAGATTGCCACGATCATCAGAAAGAAGAGGTGGTGTTCTTCATTCCCTCCTAAATTCTTTCCTAATTATAGATGTAGTACCCTAGTTTTCTATTAAATATGTTAATTTAAAATGGAGTCAGATCAACCTTTTTACCAACCCAACCTTCCCAACAGCACATTTTTCAATGGTGACCCGGACGTGATTGTCATGTTTGAAGAGTAAGATGTGAGATCCGGCAACAGCTTTTTTTAGGTTCAAAAATTAAATGCATTGATCTTGTTTTGCTGCAGAAAATGAAATACCTCTTTAACTGTCTTCTGTGACACTAGAAATTGACAAAATCTAAAAAAAAAATAAAATTAAATATATTGAGCTTGTTTGGGCACAGGAGACAATATGTCTTTTCAAATGACTTCCGTGACACCTGAAATTGTCAAAATCTGTGTTAAGAAGAAGGCAGATTGTTCACATTAACATCAGGTGTAAATGTAAATTTTTTGAAATATCTTATCAAGTCTTGTATCATTTTGTCGATTTAAATAATAACTAACACTAAACATTTCCTGGAGGTCTACATGACACTTTTGCTTCAAAAAGGATTATATATGACCTTAAAAGTTTCTTTTTTAAGCCTGCAGAACGGGCGCCCCGAGAGGTTCTCCTACTTACCGCTTCACCTGCTTTATAAATAAAGAAATGTTTGATACTTCCTCAGTTCAAGTGTTTTAGAATTCCTTAACAAAAAACAAATAAAAAATATTATGTTTCTGCTGTAAAATACATGAAAAACCACTCCGGTCGATTGCGCGTTCCAAAGTGATTTTTTGATTGCGCGTAGGTACCCAAGGGTTAAAGAATACTATACTAAACTTCTAAAAGTGGATTTTATAGAAAATACTTTGCAAAGCTTTTTATATGCATCTAATGATTGGACAACAAATTATCCTTTTTTTGTCAAACCAAAAAGTTTAATATGTAATGATATGCTTTAAAACTTATAATGAAAGTACAGTACCTTTGACAAATCTTCCCTTTTCTCTGTAACAAATTCAGCAAAACTAGTTATTTGTCCTTGTGAAGCCATTTCTAAAAAAAAAAAAGTAACAATTATGTTTATAAACTATACAACACGATTCATATAAAGAGTAAAAAAATTGTTGAAAAAGAATTAAGAGTTATGAGAAAAATTTTAAGTGTTTAAAAAAAAAAAAAGTCCTATGTAGTAAAAAATACGAAAATTCGTAGAAAAAGCGGAGTAATTTCCTTTTGTCTCATCAAAGCTCAATACATCGGAATTTCCAAAAATCCGATTTTTTTTTAAAGAGCCAAATTCCACAGTAAAATGGAATAATACCATGTTGGAATACCAATGGAATAATATCTGCATGAACTCAACCCATCAAGTCAGATATTTAAGGTTTTTTCGGGACTTGCAGAATTTTTCTTAAACTTTGAAGGATTGGAAGCATTTTGCTAGCTTTATTTCTCACTGAAAGGTCCATTGCTTTGCTTGTTTATTGCTAGATAAACCTTTATTACTAGACTTTACCCTGTTGAGAAACCAAAAAAATATTCTCCATTAATATAACACCCCTTCAAGAATTTTTTTATAAACCTTTACCCTCCCACTCCAAGAAACACATTCTTGTAATCCATGCATTTACATTGTACAGTCGGGAGAATATTGTCATTTTTGCAATCAAACATATAAACAAGATTCAACTAACTATTATTGTAAAATAAAAGTACATTCCTATTAAAATTTTAGAAAATCAAAATTAGATGGCCAAACTACATGTGTTTAAAATTTTAGGGTTCTATGCTTATTGGAAGTTGCTTTGTAGGAAAAATGACATTTTAAAAACATTTTGTTAGTCAAAAGTCCAATTAGAAGGCGAAAACTACTTATGTTGATAATTTCGATTCCTAACGCTTATTGGAAGTTGCTTTCTATGGGCTGAATAGATTAACAGATGTAATAAAACCTAACTTTTTAAGCTACATTCAAATTACTGACATTCCAGTCAGAAAAGCTGAAATCAGTGTTCCCAGGGAAGTGCACCATGTCACCAAACAATTTGACCCATCTATGCAAAAATGGAAGACATTGTGAAAAACCAACCAACCATCAGTCAATGCTTTTATTAAGAAGTTTGGAATTATATGCCCAAGTATTTTAATGTATAATAGGACTGCATAATATATAACGGAAAATATTTCAAGAGGGGTTTGAACCTTATAAATCTCTCTCATGGATACGCCCCTAAGGCAAGTTACCGAAAGTAGCCAAGTCTTAACAATGAATCTCTAGTACCTACAGAATTGGTTGGTAATGTTTTATTGCGAAAGGGAACCACTTGGGCCATGATGCGCCAAACAATAGCTGAAGTATTTCCCTTACACATATGTATATATACATTAAAATCAGACTTAAAAAACAATATCTTACAAATCAAATGGTTAAAGGGTTTGTTTCTAAAAAGAGTAATGAATGAAGGAGCAAAAGCATATCAAATGAAATGATATGATAAAATTTAGGTGAATATACGAAATTTAACCAATAAGGTGTTGCTTATAAGGTTTTAAGACAAAGTACCTAAAGGAAAAACAAGACATTTACATTCAAATAATTTCCCCTTGAAATAATTTAACAAAACACTAAGTTAAGTAAAAAGTTAAGTTTTCTATTAAAACGCAAAAAATATTCAATACATAATATGGAGTAAAAGCTAAAATTTAGTACAAAAGAGCTTCACAATCCAGAGCAAAGTCCAGCGTTCTTAGAATGTATTACATGTATAAACAAAAACATTTGAAAGACCAGAAAGCAAAAGCGCGCGAATTGGCGCGAACCAATCGATGCCATTTAAAAACTAAATTTTAAGTAAAATTATAGATCTTCTAAGGAATTACGTTCTAAGATGTCTGACGTCATAACTTTGACACTTTTATATTAGAAAACTGTTTTTGGTAATTCTTTAAAGGTATTTCAATCACCAACCTTTGAATTGGTGTTTAAGATTGGTTGTTTGATGATAAAATATTGATCACTTTCGAAGCCTTTCAACCTTTTCGACACCAAATGTAGTAGATTTTGTTGTTGTTGTAAAACGGGTATTTTTCCTTTTAGTCAAAAGTTAAAGAAAATATGATTTTTGTTCTACAATTTAAATTGCTTTTGAAAAGAATCTGTATTGAGTTAGCATTCATTTCATGAATTTTACTATTCTAAAATAATTATAAACTGATTTCGTTTACTGTCTATTATTGCATTATAAGCAGTGGCGAACTGACGTGTCCGCATATTCCTTATCTTTACATGCATTTGGACAATAGTAAATAATGCCGAGCGCTGATTGGTTGGTACCCAGCTCAGTGGCGGATCTAGGATTTTCCTGAGGAGGGGTCACACCTGTGCCTTAGCCAGGATGAAATTGAATATTTAAAAAAAGTTTTAAAAAATCAAAAAATCTATGTAGTGTTCTAGAAATATACTTCGAGTTAATCCGTATAAATTGATTGACCCTCCACCCTCTATCGTAAAATTTTTGACTTGCTATCTTAGCGTGAGGCCGTAAGGTGAAATGCCCGGGTTATACCAAAATTACTTTTCAGTTTAAAAAAAATTATCCCCCCTCCCTTCCTCAAAAAACACCCTTCTATGTTAGATATTTTTATGGATCCTTTGTTTCTTTATACTCATGCAAAAAAAAAAAAAAAAAAAAAAAAAAAAAGTAAAAAAAAAAACGATTTTGCAAATTTTCATGTACGAACCAATTTTTATTTTTTCAGGTCGTATTTTACCTTTCCTTGGTTTTTACATGTGTTTTCTTTTAGAAAAAGAACTGTAAAATTTTTTATATTAGTTATATCGTCTTGCTTTTTTTCATTCGATTTAGCATAAAAAAAGTACTCTAAAACCTGTGTCACATACCTAGATTGCTCCAAAATTAATATTTCTGCTACAAAATCCCCTGACCCCCTCCCCCCCAAAACCCACCATTCTTTGCCAGATATTTTTATGGACTCTTTTGAATATTCACTTTCATGACAAATAGAACATTTTTGCAAAGTTTCATCAACGAACCAATTTTTTTGTTTTTTTTATGGTTTTAGGTCTATTTTACCCGTACTAATATATATTTAATGCGATTTTATAGATTTATAGATCCATATTTTTTTTACTTTCAATTACTCATATGTTAATATAAGGTATTTAATTCGGTCAACAAAAAAAAAAAAAAAAAAAAAAAAAAAATTATTGCATTTCTTACACATTTTGGAACGTGATGAGTTCAAAAAAATGTTTGTGTGCCAGTTAGTTAACAGCATAACTCCCAAAACGGATTGACCTACTTGACCTACGATGTTCAATTTTTATGTACAGGTTATTGATGGCCATGAGATCTTTCTTTAAGGTTTTCATCAAAATTGCACATGTGCATAAAGTAGCTGATATTGAAAAAATTATGTTTTTCAGCGATTACCAAAAAAACGGTTTGAACGATTTTGATTAAATTCGCTATAGAAGTGCTTTTTAAGGTGCTCTAATCATCCCCACCTCCGTTGAAATGAGATAAAGGCGAACGTCACCCATCAACGACTGTTTCTTCTCTGTTGCACTTAAAAGAAAGGATAATGTAATGTTTATTGAACAATATATCCCAATTTTCTCCGTTTCAGAGGCGTTCTTTTAGGGGGGTGCCAATGCAAGAAAAATCGCCAAACTAGGCATCTTTTTTAAATAATGAAAACAAAATATTCCTGGCAAATAAGAAGCAGAGGTTGCACTTTCATTTGCCCCTGTTACATTTGATTTACGTAGAACAAAAATGAAGATTTTGCTCCGATGCGTTACTATGACAACCAAAGCAATAGACAACATTTCGATACGAGGGTTTCAAGATATTGCTTATTAATAATTTAAAATTTAGATTTTTCTTTATTTTATAAAAACGACACAGAATTAACGATTCTTCAAGACAATCAAATTTAATTTTAAAATGTGCAATCATTCACTAATATTAAACAGGTTTTAAATAGAATTGTATGGTTGGTTACTTAAAAAGCACTTTTTCATCCCAATTGTTTTATTAATTTTTTTGTAGAAGAAATTAAACATTTTTAGATAAATTTATGTTTATGACAATATTAATTACTTCAATCAAGCTTAACATTTACTTCAAAAATTTGGGTTTTTTAAATAATTCTTCTCTGTTTTTAAAGTTTGTCTTTGTGTATTAAAGTAGTTTTAATGTTATTTAAAATATTTAAAATACTAGTGGATATTATAACTTTTAATTCTTTAAAGTGCAAAATCAACGATACATTTTTTTTCAAGTGATGTATGCTATTTTATGAACTTCAACATTTGTCAAATTGAACATGGTAAAAGCCAACTAAACTAACCAACCTAGAATAGTCTTGAACATTATATCAATTGCTAATCTTTGGCCCTCAATCTTTAAATGTGTGTGATTATTTTTTTAGTTTATACACTAAAGGAATAATTTCGCAGATTCTGGATTTTGCCTAAGACATTCAGTGATAGTGATTCACTGAAAACCGTTAGGAATCAAATCATGAAATATCCAATTAAAAGTCGTGGATAAATTAATTGTCTATTGTTTGAATTATCTTATCTAAAATACTTAATAGAACACTGAAAAGCGAGAGGCATCTTCAGAAGATAAAGCAACATTTTTGTGTTTTGCGTCCTCTCCTAGCATTTTTAAAAAAGTTTGTACTCTCTTCTACTCTAGTTCAGTTTCAATTGCGATCTTTTAAGAGAGCAATTAAATTCGTTTCTTCGTCCTAAGACGCTTGATGCCGACCAAACGGTATAGTGGTTAGCGTGCTGGCTTCTAGACCGCGAGGTTGCGGGTTCCGAGTCCCGTGTAGGCATGGGTGTTTGTAAATGTATGTTGGTTTGTTAAATGACGAAATGTTTCGGCGCATTATAGCCCTCGTGTTGCTGACGGCGCCAGGTAATCTGAATACAACCAACCAACTAAGACGCTTGATGTATATTAAAAATTGAGGACTAGAAATTGAAAACGACTCAAGTCCAAAAAAAGAAAATATTTCAGGAGAGCCGAAAAATGGAAAACACTCGCATCTGGTACTTAAGGCTATGACTAAGAACCAGATTGAATTTGAACTATTGCTACTGGAGTTTGGTTTGCCCTTTGTGCGTTCTCCATTTTGTCTAGCTTGGTCTTTAGGATATTTTTCCGTAAAAAAAGATTTTCGATTTTTTTTGGTACTTTTAGGACGTTTTTCATTTCTTGTCCTCAATTATATTTGCACCATTCAAAGTAGTGTGTAGAGCGAATACATTTGAACTTTAGTAAAAAGTATTCGATTAACTTCCAAGCTTGAACATTGTCAAGGTTCTTGGTCTATATATAAGTATTCTGATAGAGCAGTTACTTTTAAGATCTGGAAAAACATCATGCCTACCAAAATTGTTTCAAATTATAAATAGTTGCTTAAAATGGGTGAGGCTTCATTTGGGCTACGAAATTAAAGTCTTCAGAATTTGAAATTTTCAATCATGCAAAAATATAATCCTAATGCACATCTTTAGGTAGTTTTATAAATGAACTACATCACAGTCGATGTTTTCTGCGTAGTGGTCAAACACTATGCAAAATTTGATCAGAGCTCAAAATCGTTTCAATAATTACAATTGCATATAAATTTGGCAATGAATATAAAAGTGTTACAGTAAAAACTTTGTTGCAACGGGTTAATTTTTTTTTTTTTTTTTTTTTTTTAGAATATGGTTCTAGTTTAAATCATGCACTGTTAAGTGGAGTTAAAATTGTTACTATTCAAGTGTCATTCACATTTTTCATAACGAAGCAATTAAGGTGGAGCTTTATGTTTTGGCTCTTCTGTGATAATAGAAAATGGGAGTGTTAAAAAACGAAATTAAACGGATATTCATCGCAAGGCCGTACCTAGATTTTCATTTCGTAGGGGAAAGGGGAGAAGGGGGAGGGGGGGGGGAGTGAAAAAATATTTTTTACCTATCTGCAGAAAAAATGGGGGGAAAATGTGAAAAGCCAACCACTCAATACCCATTGTTTTTATTAATAAGTTTGAAATATATAAACGAGTAATTTAATATATAGTTGCTTAATGTATTTTGATTAATGTATAAATTTTTACGGGGGAGGGTGGGGGTCAAATCCTAAAAATCTTCACCCTGCTTCATAATGCAACTCCTAACAATTTAACAATATGAACGTTTTGTGTGTGTGTGTGCTCACTATAGACCTTGAAAAGGATAAAAGGATATTTGCTAAAATCCAGAGATGATCTAATTTTGATATATTTTTGCCCCATCATTATCTTTTTACTCAAACTGTATTGTGGAAAACATTTAATTCTTCTTTTAAGTAACAATTGTAACACTTTGTTTCACTCTTTAGGCCCAAACAATGGATTGTTCTTTTTTTTTTTTTTTTTTTTTTAATTTAAAAAAAAAAAAAATAATAATTATTATTTTTTTATTATTCTTATTCTGCGAGGAACAGTTCGCCATTTAAATGTTGTAACACTCGAAAACCAGGCAGTGGTAATGGATAAATCGAAGGTTTTTCAAAGGGTAAATTATCATCTAGGTATTAGTTGAACTAGTTTTCACTCTATTTATATAATCGAAATGAGGAAGCAATAAGTATAGAAATTGTATGTAGTAAATGTAGTCGCATAAATAAACGAGAAGAACAAGTATCTTTGGATATAAGAGCTATATTCAACATGTTTTGGACATGCAACTCCAGACAGTGGCTCTGGACGAAAAGTAGTATATATCATTAAAATTTATGAAAGAAAGCTGCATTGATGAGAAAACTATTCAAGGTCTTGAGTACTGCATGAAATACTTTTAGTGTCCAATAGGAAAACGTGTAACAAGTTGTTGAGATAACTGAAATAATTGAACTTTCTGGCTTTTCTCTGGTAAAAGCATTTTACTCTTAAATACACTCTCATTACTCGAACTCTGTGACATTGAATCATTTTCAATAGCGTTATCTTCATGTCTCAAACCCTTAGTCTTTGCTGGTTGGGGACTCCAAGGTCGTGCAGAAGTGCGATGACTTAACACTTGAGTTTAGTAAAGGCCATTTCATAAAATGATATTCCCGATATTTCAAAATGCTGTACTACTATAACTAACCAAAAGAAAGGCTTAAAAAAAAGTTTCTTTCAATGAGCTTTAATTAACAGCGGTTTCAGAATGGATTCTCTAACTTTGAAATAGCGAACCGCGAAAAGCAGAAACATTGTAAAACCTGAATATAGGGGAATGAGTTCATTGTTTCCTTCATGAACTAGGAGTACGGAACACCTCAAAACTTTCAATTACACTATAATACTGACGTGGATTTGTGCCATTTACGGTTGATACATTTTCATCATTCATTTAGCAAAAATGTCCAGTTGGGCGATAATTTCTTTTACGATAATTCTTGTATGGGCTTTTAAAAAAAAGATCAGCCAAAATTATGATTTTGGCGATATTCTTATCGATAATTCTCATATTATCCTCTCTTATAAGTAAAACTGAGCAGAGAAGAAAACACTATCGTTGATGAGGTATGCTCAAGGAAAGAGAACTCTATGTTAAATGAAATTGACGAAAATTGAAAGAAGTAAAACCAGTGGAGGAGGGGGGGGGGGGGAGAGAGAGAGAGAGAGAGAAAGGGGGGAACAGATTTTGCTTATAAAACTTTGCTGCCCTTGTTCAGTGATATGGAAAAAGAAAAAGAAACATTCGGTAGTATTGTAATTAATAAAAAAAAGAAAAAAATTTGCATTTTTCTAAATATTTTAATGTACAAAGGTTACAATTCTTAAATTTGTCACAATTTTATAATCTAGTTTACGATATAATAAACAATAACATAATGAACAATAACCACTATAACTTTTTTATGTTCCTCAATTTATTATTATACAGAAATACAAACTTTAATGAGAAACCTCACAGAAACACTTTGATTATTGTTTAAATAATTTATTATTCAATGTAATTAATTTATATTTTTAATAATGTTTTAGATTTTATATTATTTATATAGTTAGATTTTATATATTTTAGAATATATATTTTATATTTCTCTGGTCTTCATTTGCAGATAATGGGCACATCATATCACAAAAAGCTCATTGCTTAACAGTAGAGAAAAGGAACGCATTGCCTTTCAGTGTTGCCTTTTTAATAGCAATTCTGTTTGTTAATCCCTCTATTTTCGGAATAAGAATGAAAAAACAAAATCAACAGCTGCTGCGAGTCGAAAAAGAAAACAAGATCGCCTGCAAATTTTCTTAGCACTTTTCGTATTGCTCCAGTCGGTTGGTACCATGTAAACAGAAAACATCAATAAACTAAAATTCCAGCCAAGTGGTTCCAGTAATCTTCCAGCCAATTGGTCGTCTGTCAAGCCGGATTTACACGCGCTACCAGTCGGGCCAACAGTTTAGATCGCCAGTTTTGTGAAGTACCGCTGCGCCGTCTATCGGTGATCACGAGAGAGCGCATGTGATTGGTTGATCGGAGTCACCCGCGCCAGTAAATAGAAAATGCTTGGTTTACTGGAACCAGTAGCCTGGTGACGTCATATGACGTCACTGACTGGCGATCTAAACTGGAACCTCAACTGGTAGCGTGTAAATCCGGCTTCACGCTAGTAACTGGTAGCGTGTAAATCTGTATTATAAAACAGAGAGTCAAACAAAAAAATTTAGCATTAAAATTATCTTCTAGTTTAATTGCAAATATATTTTACTCATGAAGACGTCACAGCTTTCTGGAATTCTTACGTCACTAACATTTTACGGGTTTGTAATTTGGTAAAATTCGAATTTATATCTTATGGAGTATTGTGATTGGTCACAAGTTTTGGTTGATATTTAAATAAAATAAAAATATTCCGCTCCAAATAATGTGATGCATAAATTCCCCCATTAGGAAATATTCTACTAAAAATATTCCAGGAAATATTAGGAAAAATTCTTCAGTTGAATTATGATGCTTCAAATATAAATTGTGAATGCGAAAACAATGTGTTCATACTTTAGATAGAATTGTCAAGATGTAACCAAAATTTGAGGGATTATTTTGCTTCTGACAAAAAACGCAATTCGTTTTATCTTGATGATCATAATATCCGTTTAGCTTTACATTAGTTAAATCGGTTAAATATGATAGAATATTGCAAAATTAATTACTTTTTTATAAAATTTTTAAACACACTTTTATAATTTTTTTATTTGTCAAACGATCGATTTAACCTTTACATTTTGAGTATTTTGTATGTAAAATTGAAGCCTTCTAAAAATCGGCTGCAAATTATTAACTTATCAGCAAGAAATGTAGTTAAATCCGAGACACAATTACTGTATTTTATGGCCTAATTTGGCGAAAAGGAAAACTTAATATATTTTCACAAATTAATCGTCTGAAACAGTGCTATTTAAATGAAAAATTGGTTTCATGTGGGGAAAATTAGAATGCAAAAAAGTTAATGTTTGGCGAATATTTGACGAAAAGGAAGCCAACTTTTGGCGACTTTTGACAAGCTGTTTGTAGTCTGGGTGGGTGGAAAAATTAATTTAATTGGTTGTGATCATCAGAGAAGTAAAATACTTGCCTATAATTGGCTGTGAGCATCTCAACTGGAGAATAACTTAGGGTTGCAATTACATTTTTTGTGTAATTGCAAACGATTCCATTACTTTTCGCTGGGATCTCACTAATTACAGTTGTTATAGCGTGATCTCCTGTATTCTTTCCATAGTAAGTATTTATTTTTCGTCGCTGAAATTCTTTTACTAAAATTAAATTAATGTTACAAATAAAAAATACGCCGCTCCAATAATTCGATCTAAAAAAGATATATATATTTTTTATGATTGCTGATATTTTTTTTTATAATCTAATTTTTTGCGTTTTGTCTTATCTTCGCGTTTTAGAATTCGACTATAGAAAATGATAGTTGGAGAATTTTTTTGTATCTAACTACTATTTATATTTTATGTAATTTTATATTTTATTTGTAGCTGAAAAATGTATTTTTTGAGGAGGAGTTAATTTTTTATTAATTTAATTTATTTATTTTTGGCTGGTCCTTGCGTTTCAGAATTTAGAACTCGACAATGGAGAATTCTTCATGCATTTCATTACTATTTATATTCCAGCTGAAAAAAGTATTTTTTTAGATGAGTTTATTTTTTTTAATAATCTAATTTATATATTTTGTCTTACCTTCGCGTTTTAGAATCCGACAATGAAAAATGGTGATTCGAAAATTCCTTGTGTATATTACTGCGATTTATATTTTATAAATAGATATTATATTTCCAGCTGAAAAATTCTTTTTTTTTTATGACGAATTCATTTTTTAACAATCTAATTTATATGTTTTTGACTTGCCCTTGCATTTTAGAAATTGGAATTCAACCATGGAAAATGGCTAACTTATGATTCTTTCTGTAACTAATTACTACTTGTATTTTACATAATGATATTATATTTCCAGCTGGAAATGCTTTTTTTTTTTAATGACCAGAAAATCTTTTAATAACCTTATTTATTAGTTTTTAGTTTATCCATGCGTTTTAGAATTCGACAATGAAAAATGGTGATTCGAAAATTCTTTGTGTATATAACTGCTATTTATATTATATATATAAAAATTATATTTACAGCTGAAAATTTCTTTTTTTTATGACGAATTCATTTTTTAACAATCTAATTTATATGTTTTTGACTTGCCCTTGCATTTTAGAAATTAGAATGCGACTATGGAAAATGGCGAACCTATGATTCTTTGTGTAATTAATTACTACTTATATTTTGCATAATGATATTATATTTCCATCTGAAAATATCTTTTTTTATGATGAGATAATTTTTTAATTGTCTAATTTATTAGTTTTTAGCTTGTTCTTGCGTTTTAGAATTTAGAATTCGATAATGAAATTAGTGATCCGGGATTTTGTGTGTTTGACTGTTGTGTAACAATTTAAATTTAACTCATAATCTTTTCATGAAATACTGCCGCTCGTGAGCTTTTAAGAATTCTACTGTGTAAATTTATTTAAATCGTAATTAGTTTCATTCATTAATATTTTTAGTATGCTTCCCCAATGGCAATGCTCGCCTTGTTCTATTTTTCCCGTAAGAGATTGATTTTAGTTTTTAGTAACATTTTAATTTTTTTTTTATTATATATAAATAGTTTAAATCATAATTTTTATTTTAAACCTACCAGTTCTCCATACGTTCGCCACATAACTATTATTTAGAATAGGTAGTATTTTAGTTTATTATTTATAAAAGTGTATAAAATTCAAGTCGGAATATCTTTGTTTGGAATCTGACATCAAGAATTTTGCATATATAAAATCTCTTGTTGAATATGAAAAAATATGCAACTGATTGATTTCGAGCCAAGAATAGGGAGGAAACTTATCTGTGGAAGCCTATTTAGATTATATTATTCTTTGTGAATGTTTTATGCAAGTGTTCCGTACCCTTTGCTGGTTTTACATTCTCCTTCGTAATATTTTAGGTTCCAGTAGAAGTGTGATCAAGAGTGAATTTCGAATCCTGCTGAGATCTGCTAACATTTCAACTTATCTTTATTAGGTAAGTAAGAAGCAGACGAGTTCCTGGGAATTTTCAAGTGAGTAATTTTATTTGTATAATTTGTAATTTTCATAGGAGAGGAGTGTAAGTCTCTTTTTGACAGACTTCTCTCTTTTCTTTAAAATATGTATATTATGTTTTGATAATGTAATTTTTTGTGTGTTTAATATTGTAGTTGCATTACATTTATGAAACTGCTTTCAGAAACGGGTAGATATGATGACAATTGTGACGAAATTGGTGAATGTCTTGAATGCTTTTAGAGAGCACACACAAATTAGAGAAGCAGAAATTCATGTCTGCTTGATTTTGAAAGCACAGTGTTTTCGAATGGGGCTATTAGGGATTGAGGGTCAGTTTTTTTTAACTCATTCCTGCACAATAGGCTTGACTCTGCTAACAATAGTTTTCTTTTTTTGTAACTAATGTTCAATATTCAAAGTGGCTGAAATCTGATGAGTGTGATAATATTACTTCTTGGTAGCATTAGTGGAAGAAATTCCTTGGCTGTAGTCGCACTAAGCAGCAACTGGAATATGCAAAATTGGGAAAGTGCCATCAGGTTTTTATTGCGGGAGAATTTTTAAAATTGGTTCAAATGCTGTTTATTTAATTTAGTATTAATTTAAAAGTTGAAAAGCTGTAGTAATTATCGTGCTCAATCTTATGTACCATTTATACCTCTCTTAAAGTTTAATATAAGGATGGCAAAGTTAATTTGTTTTGAAGGATAAAACGGGTAGAATTGACTGTTTTAATACCATCTACACACCTTTCTGCCTGCGTTCTTTGATAATGCCTTTGAGTACTTAGTTTACAGGTAGCTGAGACAAGGAAGATGCATATATTTAGCTTTGATCCATTCTTAGTTTTGAAAGTATTTTGGTGATTTGTCAGGTTTTACGAAAATGAGTCCTTCCATATCCTGTGTACGCCATCGGGACGAGAGGTTCCATTAAACCCCGAAATGTTTATGGAAAGCATATTAAGGGAAGTACTGGAACCTTATATTATCGAAATTGAAAAACTAAAAAAACCCTGCTTGTAAAAAAAAACCGCCCATATTTTACAGACATAGACCGGCCCAATGATTTCTCCGACAATCCTATGGCCTGTTCACCCTGACTTAAAGTAACTACTTAATACTTAAAAAAAACCAAAAAAAAAACCCGTCAGAGTAGGATATATCAGGATAACAAAAATTTATAAGATTGACCCAACTATGCTTTTAATTCATCACAATTTTATTGAAATTGAAACTATTTAAATTTAAATCTAAGAAAAGGAACACACATATTTCTCTACATTTAAATATTGACAAAAAATACTACACTTAAAAAATTAAAATAACTTTTAATTTATCAAACAAATAATAAATTTCCAGAAATCTAAATGTGAGAAAAGAATATAAAAATAAAAAATAAAATAAAATGATAATTTGTTATGAATATTCTAGGATATTTTTAACAAATATGCAACAGCCAAATCCTCAGACACTGCGTAGTTCACTGGAAATAAACTGATTTCAGCTGTTTGTCCAAAATTTTTGTTCTTTGAATGTAGCTTAAAAATTTAAAAAAAAAAAAAAAAAAAAAAAAAAAAAAAAAAAACAGGGTTTAATTAGATTAATCTTGTTTGTTATTATAGTATAATTGCTTAAAGTTATTTGACTTATAAAAAGTTTTTGAAATGTGATTGCAGTTTTGGTTCTTATTGTAACTCCAGTTTTTTTAACTTCAGTTTTTTTTTTTTTTTTTGGTTGGGAGCTGCACAATTTTCGACTTCCTTATGTAATTGCTAATTAAATATATTTCTCTCCACCCCCACACACTTAAACAATGCTATCTTCTGTCCTAGCCATAAACGATAATTTAAAAATAGCATTATTTTTTTTTCTTTCCAAATTTAATTTAATTTATCGAAGTGGCATGCTGCACAAACTCATTTCAAGGAAGCAGTCATTTTGCAATTTACAGTATCTCCTCTAATGTGCTGAACATGTGCATTTACAATTTTTTTTTTCTGCACACACATTTAATTTGATTTAATAAAAACTTCCTTAGTGAGGTCCTATTAAAACAATATTTATTGATGGATTAATTTGTGTGTATAGTTTTATTTCCAATTGTAACCAAACCGTGTCTTATTATTTAGTACAGCAAATGAGAACCGAAGTAGACTCCTAAACTTTCCCTATATTTAACATGTATTGCTTTCACATCTAAATGCCCCATTACAAATCAATAGAATCAAAACGTGTAGATTGCAGTCAGGACAACAAGCCAATCGAGAACCTTGATTTTTTTAATCAAATTTTTTGTTTACCAAACACTAAAAGTTCACCAAGTGGTGGTAAGTTATTTTCGAAAGCTGCTTGGTAGGCCTTTGAGATTTGTTTTCCTTTTAAAAACGCTTGAGAAATATGGTCGTCGAACCTTAATTCTTCCCAAACCATGACTGAACCCACACCTTAACGTCGGCTAAAATGATTTATAGGATCTTTAAAATCATGCTAGTAGTAGAAAAAAACCATCTGGACTTTCAAGGTCCATTTTTTTTCGTCATTGAAAACCACCTGTACCCCTTCGTCACTGTATGACATGTGCTGCTGAGCCTAATTCATTCTTGCATCTTTGTGATAAGACTGCAAACGAGGCTTGCGTTTAAGTTTGAGATCATTTTAATAACCCGCATTTCACAATCCTTCAACATTTAGTTTCCTGTGAAATTTTAGTGGCAATTACATTTTTTATCTGATTTACAGAGTAATTTAATTTAAAGCCAGTTTCATAATTTTGTCTATCATCCCATTTGCTGGTCGCTCGAGGCCTAGTAGATCGTGATATTGGTTGATATTGATCATCACGTGCAAAGACTCAATAAGTACCTCTTTTGGAGCGATTTAATACAATTCAAATATCAGAAACGGATTTAGACTGTGGCTTCTAATTTTCAAATTCTTAAAATCTCGACATACGAAAATTGCGTAGATTTCGGCATCATTCTGTGCAGTGAAAAATTACTTCAAACCTTTTATAGCAACTTTAGGACACTCCCCTTTGATGACGTGATCGCCTCCGCTCAAGAATTTGCATACATTTTATGTGTATGCTTATACTTTTGAGGCATGAAAAATTTGTAAAATTTCCCCTTGTTGATGAGCTTTATTTCAATTTTTTTCAGGAAATGTTTTATCTTATCTTTTTTTGTGTGTGGATTTAAGAATATGTATTTTAAAGAAATTAGAGAAAATTAATGAATACTATCGCTTTTTCGTGAATTGTCCCTGTGTCTAACTTTTGTGCAGGACTGAAATGAATGATAGCCTACAGTTATTTTTGGAATGCATTTTGAATAAATTGTGAAAATTGTTAGCTTTAATTATTTTCGTAATCATTGACAAATTGGAATTCAATTGAAATTTTTTAAATCACATTGACTTAAATATTTAAATTGAGATATTCTGTGCATTTCCACCCATTAGGGGGTTTAAGATTGAATCAGAAAAAAAAAAGGAAGAAAAAAACCCATTTATAAATATCATATAGGGTTTCAGGATGGGGGAAATGTTAACATTTTCCATACAAATACTTTTGTTACTTCATTTTTATTTAATATATTGTGTCTAAAAAGATAAGTCAAAAGTTTTATTACTTACTGTTTATTATTTCATTTAAGTTATTAAAGTGAGAAAAAGCACAAATATTTGATTAATCTAGAAAAGCAAAATACAATATTTGGGGACTTCACTATAATCAAACGAATAAAGCAATGGCACGTAGGATAAAACAAAATGAACACTTATGATATTTTTTGGTTCCAAGTTTCCGAAGTACAATGAAAGCTGATATTTTTGGTGTCATGCTATCTCAAAGTAGAATGCGTTCTCTGGCCGTTAATCTTTCGTTGGACTTCTACCTCCTAAAAAATATTCTGCGAATCTCTCCCCGGAACATGGATACTCAAAGGACTCACTTTACATGCTCTTAGATTTCAAAAAAATATACTGGAGAAAAGTGATGCACAATTGACAGAAAAAAGTTACATTATGGGTTTAAGTTGAACAGAAAATTGTGGCATAACTATTGATTTACATTTCAATTTTTATTTTTGAAAAGTCGAGTTATGAACGAAAATATAAATTGCCTAGCAACCTCTAGGCATAATCATGCTAGCGTTCATGCACTAAAATAAAATCGTTTAGAATTATTAGCAGCTGAAGTTTTTATTGCACAGAAATAAGCTTTGCTGAATTTGGACTTAAAATTTATAAAAGCAATTTTAAACATTAAAATTTGATTAGCAACTACTAGCAATATGAAGCTATTCCCTACCAGGAAGATATTCAGCAAGATTTCTCACTGCTAAGGTATTTCATAGTAGTGCGTTTTACAAATCAAAATTAAATAAGTTTCGCATTAAATTGTAAATCCTGTAAATTTTTAACAGCATTATTGCATAAGATTTATTTTTTTTTAAGTATAAAAATGTTGTTACATGTCTAGGTCACATTGTGAAGAGAATTTTTTTGTTAGTTTAAACTTTAAATTTAAGTACTTGAAACCGCACAATTTGCTTTTGGTCTCGTGTAAATTCTATAAATCTAAGTGCTTTGTTATTTATATTGGTGAGTTTGGCTAAATTGAACCATATCCGATTTGCTTTTTCTGAAAAGTGAAAGCATACACAAAATTGTTTAGTGAGATTTTTTTTTATTTGTTAAAATGTTAAAATTTTAAAGTAATTAAAACCACAACTTAACTTGCGTTCTTGGCTTAAATGCAAAATTAATGCTATAATTTAACGGTAGTTTTTTTTTTATCGTTGGCTTTGTATAAAATAATAATTTCTTATATGCTTCTGTGTCTATAATTTATTAGTTTAAGTAGAAAAGCACGTAAATGCAAGGAAATATGTTAATATTATACATATTACTAAAAAACATTCGGTAAAAAATATCGTAAATTTAATCTGAAGTACATTTAATAGGACTAGATGATTCTGAAATATAGGCTATTCTAAATTGTGCGATGGCTCACTTTTGATTGATAACAATCGAATAAAATCTCTGACCTGGTGTATTGTAATATTTCTATGCTTCAGTTAAAATTTAAAAAGTAGTTTAGCATTAAATGAGTGTTTAGTAATGCAATGTCCAAATAGAACTTATAAGGACTGGATGATTTAACTTCTTCCATATTTCAAATTGTACAAAATTACTACTTTTATTCATGCATTTGTTCGAATGCTTGTCAATGAAAATCATCAAGTAACTAATTTTTTAATGCTTTAGAGAAATTAATAAATGTATATAGGGTCATTTACGATGCATTTAGCTTTTAATTTCTATTCCTGGCATTTAATTGTTTCTTAAGTAGAAGGTAGAAAATGCGTATCAAAATGCTACTCCATTTTATTAAGGTAATAGTTGACTCGGAAAGTGGGACTTCATTGCTTTCTTAAATGTTGAAACGTAATGGTGCGTATTCTCCTTCATGCCATCTGTGATTGTAGTGAGAAATAGCTTAAATTAGATATTTTCAACAGGAGTCTATTTAGGCAAGTTATTTAGAAAAATGAAATGTTTGCTGTTTATTTAATTCTAAAAGATTTTTTTTTTTATTTAAAAAATTGCACAAGGGTGGATTTAGGGTCTCACTCTCAACACCACTATATTTAATTTGGCCGGCTTACTGATATTTTGAGCGATTTATTATCTTCAAGGCATAAGGTACACTAATGCCATTTCCTCACATGGGAATTTTATTTGCCTTAATTTCAATTTAACTGGCAATTGTATTAAAACAAATTCAATGCAATATTTGTGTATGGGATGTGACACATCATTAAACATTTTTCACAAATAACAATTTCCTGGCTTTTAAAAATTAATTTGAAAATACTTATCGCATACCCATAAACAATTCTGTGCTTATGTATTTCAGACAATCCTTGTATTGTAAATGCAGACATCAGAATTAAGGATATGAAATCTCATTTTTTTTTAAATGTTTAGTTTATTTTTCTTTCTAAAATAATTATTATAGTGTCTTACAGAAGTATTCAGCTAGTTGTATTTACTATTTTAATTAGAAATAACTTTTGAGTAAAGATATTCTTAAAACGAGGGATTTTACTTTTTTAACCAAATGTGCACAATTTTATTTCTGATTAATAACAGATACTATTTTTTTTCTGTTCTGCGCGTGGAACGCGGTGAAAAAAATTAAATCATCAATTTAAGAATTCCCCAGATGTCCTCTGTCAGATTGAGACATAGGCTAAGTGCTGACCAGTTCACAACACTGATATTTTGGTATTTAAACCATGCTTTTGTACAACGGGAAGTGTGTTTCGATGCGTTGTCCTGCTGAAAGGTCCAGTTGGGACCACCTAGGAGTTTATCAAATGGCAAAAAATGTTCATTCACAGTTTCCCGACACTTTTCTGAATTTTGTCTACCATTTAGGAAGCAAAGAAACGTTTGACCATTGTAACCAAGAGCGAGTCACCTCCTTATTCCCAGCTGAATATGCTTTTCGGATCTTTCCTCAAGTCACGAAATTAGAATGAAAACCTATTTGGACATTCCACTTTTTTTTTTTCATTGGAGAAAATAACACTAATCCATTTGTCACGATAATTCATGTGCTGTTTTGCTTTGAAATCTTCTATTCTCATGAAACGTGGTTTTTCTCTTCCTTTCTGTGCGATACACATTTTTGTGCGATACCCATTTTTGTGCATACATTTTATCGACATAAAAAAAATGTTTTTTCATAATTTTTGATTTTTGTTACGAAGAATTTTTTCCAAAATTTATATATATATATATAAATATATATATATATATATATATATATATATATATATATATATATATATATATATATATATATATATATATATATATATATATATATATATATATATATATATATATATATATATATATATATATATATATATATATATATATATATATATATATATATATATATATATATATATATATATATATATATATATATATATATATATATATATATATATATATATATATATATATATATATATATATATATATATATATATATATATATATATATATATATATATATATATATATATATATATATATATATATATATATATATATATATATATATATATATATATATATATATATATATATATATATTATTATTATTATTATTATTATTACTATTCACCTACAATGGATGATATTTGAAAACATATGTTGTACAATTGTCTTTTTTATTACTATTTAAGTTGTGTTTAAATTTTGAGCCGCACTGTAGAAATAAGTTTTTAAAATCCTATAGAGAAGAGCAGTACATTGCTAATGTAGTAAAATATTTATACAGAATTTCGATGTTCAAATAAATATCATAGCTAATATTTTGATAATATTAATTTTTTTATGTCACTTGTGAAGAAACTTGAAATTTAATATTTAAAAAAAATAAAAAAATTTAATAATTTAGGAAAATTCTTCTTTATTTATAACTTTATAACAGTTTTTGTATTCAATTTTTTTAATAATTTTAATAATAAACTATTTACTAAAAAAAAACTAAGGAAGGCACAATGTTGTTAGACTTTTTAAATTGTGAATTCTAATTTTTGCCGCCATATGAGTTTTAGTGCAGTATGCAGCGCTGTCGCTAAGAATTTCGATTGGGGGGGGGGGGGGGAGGGTTAGACATACTTTTGCTGACTAATATCAAGACAAGTACGGTGTAAATGTAGAAAATATTCATTAAGGTGTTAATCTATTATTAATTAAATTTAATTTACGCAAAATTAATGCATAATTTTTTTAATTAATATATACAATTAATTGTTAATTAATGCGTAATTAATTGTTAAGGAGTTTATAACTAACTGTTAATGAGTTTATAACTAATTGTTAATTTCTTTTTTATTTAATTGTGAATTATTTTATTTAATGTGTAATTAATTTTAATTAGTGTTTTCAATATCTTATGGCATTTTATTAATACGTAATTAATGCTATATTTTAAGTAAATTCACATACATTTTAGTAAAGTTCCATCAAATTCATTTAACTTTACATTTTTGTTTAATAAATAACCCCTCTCTTTCTCGAACAAAGGGGATAATTTTTCGAAGTGCTTTTTGAGGGGAAGGGAGGCATTTATCACTTGCAGATAGAATGCATTCTCACAATCTTGATCCAATTGAGAAACATGAGTAGTTCAAAGGGTCCATTTCAATACATTTTTTTTTTTTAATTTTTAAATTGCAGTTTTGAAGAAATTAATTAAACGTGTAAAAGTGGATAGAAATCGCAACACAACACTGAATAAAAAAAATTAAAATATTGATCAAATAGGTGACTCTAATTTAGAATTGTAAAAAAAGTTAATCAAACAAATTTTGGGAAAATTCTTCTTTGTAAAATCCTGGTAGATTATTGCTATCACACAAAATTACCTACGCGAAACACTGCGATTTTTATAATTAAGACAATGTCAGTACATATAAATAAGAAACATGCACTTACACTTATGCTTTCTGTAAAATGTTTTGTTAGACGCATTGTTTGGATTATAGATTCCTCTTACTTGTACAACAGCCTTACTTTTCCCAACATTCTTCTTAAGACAACATAAAGAGCATTTTTGCTGATGTATAGATTTCGACTCATTAATTTTAACTCAAGAGAACTTCTCTTTCTTGAGAATATAGGTATTTTTGGGGGGATAATTGCCTGAATATCAGAAAAGTGGGAACAAGTAGTATTTTATTTATCAATGCTCTTGATGAAATCTCGAAGTTTATGAGAGACCGAGCAAAATGTAACAAATAGCCATTTAGCACATATAAATTAACATTCATTTTAAAATAGGGACCCTACTCGCTGACGCTTACCAAACTCCAGAAAATGCTTCAAAATTCCTATGGGGAAATTTAATAGTGATAGTAATTTAATAGTCCGTTGTTAGGTGCACTGCCTTTGTAAACACTTGAATGTTTTGGTAGAGAACTGAAACTAGTCCTTTCTTGCATGAAGATTTTGCTGTTAAGCTTAGGATACTGAGTATCCAGCACTTGTAGCATCCGGTTACTTCAAATAAGTCATCTTGGATGTGTGGACAAACTGTTGCGCGTTCGACTGAAATATGGTAATTGGAAAAATGCAGTTGAAACTTTATTGCAGCCGAAGAGAGAAGTTTTGATTTGAGCTGTCCCCTCTGAAAATGTAAGCTGTGTAGCTTTCTCGTTAAAGGTGGGCGTGTCTGTTGTGTTTCCACCATTGTTCGGATGGCTTGTCTCGTTTCTGTACATCTGAGAATATCCTCGTAGAAGTCGCATGTCACGATGTCCTTTTCGAAGATGAAATGTTTGGTATAAGATGAGTTTGCTTGTATCGCTCCAATCTTCGAGGCTATTGGGTTGTTCACTTCACTTTCATGGATCAGGTATCCTTCGGATGGATTGTTGACTCTGATGATTAGGGATTCTTGCAACATAAATTGCGGTTGGTCAAAAGCACCTAGTAGCTTTACCTCGATTCCTCCTGGCAGCATTATTCTGTCCCTTAACATAACTCTTGAGATCGTTCCATTGTTGGATTGCTCCAGGCTGATGTCATACGTACAGTGCCTATCCAGTGATTTTGGAGACTTCATATGACTGTATCAGGTCTGGTGGGAAGTAAGTGCGTCAGAAATCACAACTGGTGTTGTGAAAAATCGTGCAACTACTTCCAGCCGTCTTGCCGAACAGGTGGAGTAGCAGCTGTAGGCTCGAGATTCAACTGTTTCTGCCTCAAAGGGGACAGAACAGCATATTCCGTTGTATTGGCTGCCAACAATTGTAGGTTTTTAGATTGTCCTTACAAAAGATGCATTCGTACATTCTGCAGTAACGCTTGCCTTCAAGGTTTATTTATCCTGTAACCGAAAGTCCGTTGTGGTCTATAAAAATGACAGTTAGCGTTGTCTTGTATGCAAGAAGTTCAAACTGTATGAGGATTTGCTTAGTGTCTTTCACGCTGATTTATGTCTCATAATCTGGAGTACGTAAAATTAGTCTTCCATTTTCTTATGGTACTGTTAGGACGGGACCTTCGAACTGCAATGTTAAGTTGTTTTGTTGAAACATTGCCTGCTCGCTCTCTTGTAGAGTTCTAGTGAGGTGTTTTCTTACATTTTGATGAAGACAGATGTTAATGTTCAACAATGTTGGGTTTGTTATTGACCTATCCATATCTACTTGTATTAAAGTTGCTTCTTCTTGTGTAAAAGTGCATTGTGTACATTGTGCGTCTGTGGTACAGTTAAAAAGTTCGCAGAATTTACTGTTTCCCGTACATGCGGTAGCTTGATAATCATAAGGTGTACCTTGAATGTCTGAACATTAAAAAAAATTTGAGTTTCTGGTCCTGAGTGTGGTATTGTCTGTTTCGCTTTGTTGGAGAATAAATCTTCGTGGTGTAAACAGTTCTGCATTTTCTGTTAAAATAAAAGTTTGTTTACTCACCACGCATTCATCACACAAGTGGAACATGAAAGGTGATGGAGGTAGTGTAATCTTTAATAAAAGTTTGTTTGGTGTAGCTTGGCATTTGTATTTGCCATTTTCCACTTTGCATAGGGTGGCCTGTCTTTCATCCACCTTCACTAGTAGGTTCCATTAAATTAAACCTGTAATACAATTCCCTCTTTTACCAACTAATCAAACGTCAATTCCTTAAGTTAATACACTCTTGTTCCTGCTGATTTCCTATATATCTACTCGCTAAATGCTAATCTTTGTAACCTTGTAACCTTATTCTAGAATAACTCTGCCTTATGTAGCCTTATTTACAGCTTAGGCCAACAGTAGGTTAAGATTATGCGAAATCTACTTAACTTTATATATATACTAATTTTAAAGCTAAGTTGATGATTTCAACCAAGAAAAAAAAATGCATTTGGATTTCCCTTTGTTGGGTAATTCACACAAGAAAAATGAGGATTTTCCTTTGAGTTACGGTCCCTGAATTATTCCTGTAACAAAATTCTAGTCCTTAATTTATTTCCGTACATGCGGTAGAATAACTAGTTGCAGTTTTTTAAAACAATCATTGACACTGTTACTGCTTAGGTAGCAAATTATACGCTTTGCCTTTTTTCTACAAAAAAAAAAAAAAAAAAAAAAAAAGAGGAATGATATCTTTCCACAACTCCTAAAAACACGTAGTTTAATTTTCACGTGCCATTGGCAATTCGTACGAATTTTCCTCAACAAGTGTGAAGACAATATTGCTTGAATATGTGGCTATCTCTTATAAGAGCGGATATGACGTCACTCAAACTTTTATTATAACAAACCAAAAGTTTAGATTACATGTTTTGACATTTTTCCCAACAGTTTCATTACGTTGGCATCATTTTGATCTAAGCAACACGCACTTTTCGAAACTTAAAGCTTATTTTAACTGAAATTAGTTACAATTTTATACAAAAAAGTACGTTTACTTTAACCAGTAGCTTGTTTTTTAAATGAAGGGGGGAAAAGGGGGGGGGGGGGAATCGTCGTTGATTAGGGTGTAGTTGTTGCGGTAGTATTTTATTTACTGTTAGATGTTGACGTGCTCGTGACTTACTTTAATAAGTTTTGACGACCGAGTGCGCAACACAATATCTTGTAAGCTTTAACCGCCTGCAGTTTAGGCCAAACAAAAAATATTGCCTTTCTCGAATGCTTAGTTTCCCTTATTTTTCTTTTTATCTGCCTTAACTCAAACCTCGAGTTAATGTTCTCTACACCTGGAGTAGTTTATTGTTTAGCTACTTTAGTTTTCTGTGGCTTTGATTGCCCATTCTAAAAATTTCATGGGTAAGGATTCTCCAACTCTGTTTGGCACTTTTAAGCGAAGGTTGTAATTATGAGTAGTGGATGAGCTAGGTTGATTAAATTCGGTGTTGTCAGAGAATCGTGTGTTTGGACTGTCTGTAGACTCAAAGTCACGTGTATCATAGATCTCTCTACTGTCAGATTCTGAAGAATCTATTGTCTGATATGCGAGTTTTTGATCTTCAACTTCATTTGTTTGGTGAATGTTTTGTGAACTTGGGTCTGGTATTGTCTCTTGGTTATATGTGTCAAAACTTTGTTGTGTTTTCTTCTGTAAGTTCTGTTGTGTGGCTTGAGGATGTGGATTGACCAGTGTGTTTTTGACGCAAACATAATATGTCAGCGGAAGGTTTTCTTCCCACTCTGTTTCCTCGTTGTCTACTAACGGAGAAATGCCTGTTTTGGCATGGTCATCCACTTCTTTAGGTATTGTCTGATCGCTGTCTTTCTTCAATGTGAATTTAGCTTTGCGTTGAGTGATATGTAGAAGTATTTCTACGTGCAATCGTTGGATTTTGGGGTTGTGTCTATCCGTGTTTTGTATTCTGTAATTCCATTCTGTTTTTTGGTATGGTATAATGTGAGGGCCATCAAATAATGATCATTTGGGTAGACGTGTTGTCCTATCTAGGTTTGGACTGTGTAAAAAGACCATTTGTTTTATTTCAAATGTTCTTGTTTAAGCTCCACAGTTTAAGCGATAGGCTTGCTGTGCCTCAGCAGTTTTTTTGAAATTCTCCTTTACTATTTGTTGAGTTTTCTGAAATGGTTGTATTTTGTATTCAATATATATGGGAATTAAGTCATATCGACTAAGTTGTGATTCAGGTTGAATAGTGCATGGCATGCTTGTTTGAATGCCAAATGATAAGAAATGTGGTGAAAATTTCGTCGCTAAGTGAAATGTGTTCTTATAATATAGAGTGTAGAAGTCTAGGTATGCTGTTTTCAATTGCTAGGATTGATAAGAAGGTTTTAAGATGTTTATGCGTGCTCATTTACAGCGTTGGTTTAGGGTCTGTACGTACTTGTTCTAGGTTTGTTTATGCCTAGTCTTTATGCTAGCTTAGTTAGTACTGCCCCTTGGAAGTTGGTGGCGAGATCCGTTAATAAATTTTCCATTATGCGCAATGTGCAAACGTTATCTAAGAAAGCGTCAGCCATCTATTTGGCTTGTTGAGTCTATAATGCATTAAGTTTCACGAAGCGTGTAAAATAATCGTTGGTGCAAAGGATGTATTTGTTACATTGTGAAGTTTCTGCCAATGACCCGACGATATCCATGGTACAAGTCTCGAAAGGATAAGATTCTAGAATTTTAATACTATGTGGTACTGGTTTGTTGCGGTCGGGTGACTTACATTGCATGTAAACTTCACATGATTGTAAAAATTCCTTGGCGTCTGAAAACATGATTTGCCAAAAAAAAAAAGTATTCTGACTTATTTAAAAAGGTTTTTAAGTGTCCTGCGTGATTAGCGTGACAGAGGTATAGAATGCTTGCTCGATACGTTTTGAGAATAACTATTTGCTTTTTAAGTGAGTATCCCTGTTCTTTCTGTTTTAGTGATAAATGTAATAAAAGCCATCTGCCAATACATAATCCTGTTCAGATTCGGTCAGTGATTGTGGGTAAAATTGCAGTTTGTCAATTATGCGTCTTGTTTCTGTGTCCCAATCTTGCTCTAAATCTATGTCTCTTAGTGACGGTACCTGTATTGTATGTAGACTGACAATGTTTATGTTGTTGTTGTCGAAATCATGTCTGCTAATTATATCGTGAATCAGATTTGTATTGAGGAAATGAGTATGTTAGCTATGTAGTTATCCTGCAATTTTAAAAATTGACAAGAAACTCTTGTTGCAGTGCTGTCGATAATCTTAATTTTGGATAGTGTTTTGTAGTCTATTTCAACTGTAAATCTTTTTTCCCATATGTAATATTTAAGGGCACGCAGATATTCTGTAAGTGAGAAAAATTCTAATTCAAATATGGAATATTTCATTTGAGTTGGGCAGAGCTTTTTTCTAAAATAAGCAATAGTTTGATTAATTCCTGTCCTTGTATCGAGTTGCGATAAACATCCTCCAATTGCTTTTATACTTGAGAAAGTAGAAAATATAAATTCGTTGTTGCAATCCAGATTAGTTAAGACTGGTGCTTTGTCAAGACAATCTTATAAGATGTCAAAGGACTTATGTGCGTCTACGTTCCATGTAAAACTTGTTTTGACTTTTATCAAGTCAATGAGTGGAGCTGATATTTTGGAAGAATCTTCTATGTACCTTCTTCTATGTACCTTCTATGTACCTTCTATGTACCTTCTATGTACCTTCTATAGTAGCCTGTGAGAGAGAGAAGTTTAAAGATTATCTGACCTTTTCTAATTTAACTGGTCTTCTCAAGTTGAAATTTTTTTCAAGATTCTCATTTGCGGTTTTGAACCTTGCTCGTTGATGTTTTGTCCAAGAAAGGTGATCACTTTGACAAAGAATATGCTCCTTTTCGAATTTAAAGTGATGTTAAATTTGCGAAATTGTTGAAAGAAACTTTCTAATTTAAACAAAGTAATCTCTCTACTATGACCACCCATGGAAAATTCATCTATATAGTTACTTAAGTAACTATTAGAGTCTAAAACTTTGTCAGCTGGTTTTTGTAGTCTACTTGTGCTGCAAGAGGATCCCATAGGGAGACGATTGATCTGCAGGGAACAAAATGGTAGGTTCCTCAGTGTAGGTTCCTCTAGGTTATGTGTTGGTTTCCCTGTCATATCTCTGTTAGTGAGAACTGTTAGTGTGCGCTCTGCTTTGGAAAAAAGTTCAATGTCCAAGGCAATTCCAACGCCCACACTGCCTACTTGACCTGGTAATGTTACCCTAAGATTGTTAGTTAGCACTTCCCGCTGGAAGTTGGTGGCAAGGTTATTTAATAAATTTGCCAAGTCTCGAAAGAATAATTTAATAGAATGTTATTAGTAAGTGGAACTGGTTTGTTGCTTTTGGGTGACTTAAAATACACGTAATCTCCACATGATTGTACCAATTCCTTAGCGTCTGACAACTTGCCTTGCCGAAAAAAAAAAAAAAAAAAAAAATTATTGGGATATATTTTGGAAGATTTTTAAGTGTCCTACGAAATTATCGTGACAGAGATGTAGAATGCTTGTTCGATACGTTTTGAGAATAACTGTTTCCTTTTTAAGTGAGTACCCCTGGTCTTTCTGTTTGAGTGATACATGTAATAAAGGCCATCTGTCAATACATAATCCTGCTCAGATTTTGTCAGTGATTCTGGGTAAAATTGCAGTTTGTCAATTATGCGTCTTTTTTCTGTGTCCCAATCTTGCTCTAAACCTATGTCTCTTAGTGAGGGTACCTGTATTGTAAAAACATTGACATTGCTTATGTTGTTGTTGTCGAAATCATGTCTGTTAATTATATTTGGTATCAGATTTCATTTTAAAGAAATGAGTTTGATTGCTCTGTCATTATTCTGCAATTTTAAAAATTGACGAGAAACTCTTGCGTTGTCGATAATCTTAATTAGGGATAGTGTTTTGTTGTCTATTTCAACTGTATATCTTCTTTCCCATGTGAATAATTCTAATTCAAATATGAGATATTTCATTTGCATTGGGCTGAGCAATTTTCTAAAATAACCAATAGGTTGATTAATTCCTGTCCTTCTATCGAAATGAGATAGTCATCCTCCAATTGCTTTTATACTTGAGTCGGTAGAAATATAAATTCTTTGTTGCAATAGAGATTAGTTAAGACTGGTGCTTTGTCAAGACAATCTTTTAAGATGTCGAAGGACTTTTCTGCTTCTGTGTGCCATGTAAATCTTGTTTTGATTTTGATCAAGTTAATGAGTGGATCTGCTATTTTGGATATAATCTTCTATGTACCTTCTATAGTAGCCTGTGAGAGAGAGAGTAGCCTGTGAAAGGCCAGAGAAGTATCCTCTGGCCTTTTCTAATTTAAATGGACTTCTGAAGTTGAAATTTTTTACAAGATTCTCATTTGCGGTTTTGAACCTTGTTCGTTGATGTTTTGTCTAAGAAAGGGGATCTTTTTGACAAAGAATATGCTCCTTTTCGAATTTAATGTGATGTTAAATTTGCTCAATTGATGAAAGAAACTTTCTAATTTGAACAAAGTGGTCTCTCTACTATGACCACTCATGGAAAATTCATGTATATAGTTACTTAAGTCCCTATTTGAGTCTAAAATTTTGTCAGCCAGTTTTTGTAGTCTACTTGTGCTGTAAGAGGATCCCTTAAGAGACGATTGATCTGCAGGGAACAAAGTGGTAGGTTCCTCAGTGTAGGTTCCTCTAGGTTATGTGTTGGTTTCTATGTCATATCTCTGTTGGTGAGAAATGTTAGTATGCGCTCTGCTTTGGAAAAAAGCTCAATGTCCAAGGCAACTCCAACGCCCACACTGCCTACTTGGCCTGGAAATGTTACCCTGATATGGTTAGTTAGCACTGCTCCCTGGAAGTTGGTGGCAAGGTTGGTATGCAATGTGCAAAGCGTCAGCCACCTCTTTGGCTTGTTGATCCTATAATGCATAAAGTTTCACGAAGAGTGTAAAATGATCGTTGGTGCAATGGATGTAGCTGTTACCTTGTGAAGTTTCTGGCAATGACCCCACGATATCTATGGTGCAAGTCTCGAAAGAATAATTTAATAGAATGTTATTAGTAAGTGGAACTGGTTTGTTGCGGTTGGGTGACTTAAATTGCATGTCATCTCCACATGATTGTACCAATTCCTTGGCGTCTGACAACTTGCCTTGCCGAAAAAAAAAATATTGGGACATATTTTGGAAGATTTTTAAGTGTCCTGCGAAATTATCGTGACAGAGATGTAGAATACTTGCTCGATACGTTTTGAGAATAACTGTTTCCTTTTCAAGTGAGTACCCCTGGTCTTTCTGTTTGAGTGATACATGTAATAAAGGCCATCTGCCAATACATAATCCTGTTCAGATTTTGTCAGTGATTCTGGGTAAAATTGCAGTTTGTCAATTAAACGTCTTGTTACTGTGTCCCAATCTTCCTCTAAACATATGTCTCTTAGTGAGGGTACCTGTATTGTAAAAACATTGACATTGCTTATGTTGTTGTTGTCGAAATCATGTCTGCTAATTATATCTGGTATCAGATTTCATTTTAAGGAAATGAGTTTGATTGCTCTGTCATTATTCTGCAATTTTAAAAATTGACGAGAAACTCTTGCGTTGTCGATAATCTTAATTAGGGATAGTGTTTTGTTGTCTATTTCAACTGTATATCTACTTTCCCGTGTGAATAATTCTAATTCAAATATGAGATACTTCATTTGCATTGGGCTGAGCAATTTTCTAAAATAAGCAATAGGTTGATTAATTCCTGTCCTTCTATCGAAATGAGATAGGCGTCCTCCAATTGCTTTTATACTTGAGTCGGTAGAAATATAAATTCTTTGTTGGCAATAGAGATTAGTTAAGACTGGTGCTTTGTCAAGACAATCTTTTAAGATGTCGAAGGACTTTTCTGCTTCTGTGTGCCATGTAAATCTTGTTTTGATTTTGATCAAGTCAATGAGCGGAGCTGCTATTTTGGATATAATCTTCTATGTAACTTCTATAGTAGCCTGTGAGAGAGAGAGAGGTCTAAGTATCCTCTGACCTTTTCTAATTTAAATGGACTTCTGAAGTTGAAATTTTTTACAAGATTCTCATTTGCGGTTTTGAACCTTGTTCGTTGATGTTTTGTTTAAGAAAGGGGATCTTTTTGACAAAGAATATGCTCCTTTTCGAATTTAATGTGATGTTAAATTTGCGCAATTGTTGAAAGAAACTTTCTAATTTGAACAAAGTGGTCTCTCTACTATGACCACTCATGGAAAATTCATGTATATAGTTACTTAAGTCCCTATTTGAGTCTAAAATTTTGTAAGCCAGTTTTTGCAGTCAACGTGTGCTGTAAGAGGATCCCATATTAAGACGATTGATCTACATGGAACAAAATGGTAGGTTTCTCAGTGTAGGTTCCTCTAGGTTATGTGTGGGTTTCCCTGTCATATCTCTGTTATTGAGAAATGTTAGTGTGCGCTCTGCTTTGGAAAAAATTTCAATGTCCAAGGCAACTCCAACGCCCACACTGCCTACTTGGCCTGGTAATGTTACTCTAAGATGGTTAGTAAGCCTTGCTCCCTGGAAGTTGGTTTCAAGGTCCGTTAATAAATTTGCCATTATGCGCAATCTGCAAAGCGTCAGCCACCTCTTTGGCTTGTTGATCCTATAATGCATAAAGTTTCACGAAGAGTGTAAAATGATCGTTGGTGCAATGGATGCAGCTGTTACCTTGAGAAGTTTCTGGCAATGACCCCACGATATCTATGGTGCAAGTCTCGAAAGAATAATTTAATAGAATGTTATTAGTAAGTGGAACTGGTTTGTTGCGGTTGGGTGACTTAAATTGCATGTAATCTCCACATGATTGTACCAATTCCTTGGCGTCTGACAACTTGCCTTGCCAAAAAAAAAAAAAAAAAATATTGGGACATATTTTGGAAGATTTTTAAGTGTCCTGCGAAATTATCGTGACAGAGATGTAGAATACTTGCTCGATACGTTTTGAGAATAACTGTTTCCTTTTAAAGTGAGTACCCCTGGTCTTTCTGTTTGAGTGATACATGTAATAAAGACCATCTGCCAATACATAATCCTGTTCAGATTTTGTCAGTGATTCTGGGTAAAATTGCAGTTTGTCAATTAAACGTCTTGTTTCTGTGTTCCAATCTTGCTCTAAACCTATGTCTCTTAGTGAGGGTACCTGTATTGTAAGTACATTAACATTGCTTATGTTGTTGTTGTTGTCGAAATCATGTCTGCTAATTATATCTGGAATCAGATTTCATTTTGAGGAAATGAGTTTGTTAGCTATGTCATTATCCTACAATTTTAAAAATTGACGAGAAACTCTTGCGTTGTCGATAATCTTAATTTGGGATAGTGTTTTGTTGTCTATTTCAACTGTATATCTTCTTTCCCATGTGTAATATTTAAGGGCACGCAGATTTTCTGTAAGTGAGAATAGATCTAATTCAAATATGAAATATTCCATTGGCATTGGGCTGAGCATTTTGCTAAAATAAGCAATAGGTTGATTAATTCCTGTCCTTCAATCGAGTTGTGATAGACATTCTTCAATTGCTTTTATACTTGAGTCGGTAGAAATATAAATTCTTTGTTGCAATAGAGATTAGTTAAGACTGGTGCTTTGTCAAGACAATCTTTTAAGATGTCGAAGCACTTTTCTGCGTCTGTGTGCCATGTAAATCTTGTTTTGATTTTTATCAAGTTAATGAGAGGATCTGCTATTTTGGATATAATCTTCTATGTACCTTCTATAGTAGCCTGTGAGAGAGAGAGGTCTAAGTATCCTCTGACCTTTTCTAATTTAAATGGACTTCTGAAGTTGAAATTTTTTACAAGATTCTCATTTGCGGTTTTGAAACTTGCTCGTTGATGTTTTGTCCAAGAAAGGTGATCACTTTGACAAAGAATATGCTCCTTTTCGAATTTAAAATGATGTTAAATTTGCGCAATTGTTGAAAGAAACTTTCTAATTTAAACAGTGTTCTCTATACTATGACCAACCATGGAAAATTCATCTGTATAGTTACTTAATTCCCTATTTGAGTCTAAAATTTTGTAAGTCAGTTTTTGCAGTCTACGTGTGCTGTAAGAGGATCCCATATTGAGACGATTGATCTACATGGAACAAAATGGTAGGTTTCTCAGTGTAGGTTCCTCTAGGTTATGTGTGGGTTTCCCTGTCATATCTCTGTTATTGAGAAATGTTAGTGTGCGCTCTGCTTTGGAAAAAAGTTCAATGTCCAAGGCAACTCCAACGCCCACACTGCCTACTTGGCCTGGTAATGTTACTCTAAGATGGTTAGTAAGCCTTGCCCCCTGGAAGTTGGTTTCAAGGTCCGTTAATAAGTTTGCCATTATGCGCAATGTGCAAAGCGTCAGCCACCTCTTTGGCTTGTTGATCCTATAATGTATAAAGTTTCACGAAGAGTGTAAAATAATCGTTGGTGCAATGGATGTAGCTGTTACCTTGTGAAGTTTCTGGCAATGACCCCACGATATCTATGGTGCAAGTCTCGAAAGAATAATTTAATAGAATGTTATTAGTAAGTGGAACTGGTTTGTTGCGGTTGGGTGACTTAAATTGCATGTAATCTCCACATGATTGTACCAATTCATTGGCGTCTGACAACTTGCCTTGCCGAAAAAAAAAATTTGGGACATATTTTGGAAGATTTTTAAGTGTCCTGGGAAATTATCGTGACAGGGATATAGAATGCTTGCTCGATACGTTTTGAGAATAACTGTTTCCTTTTTAAGTGAGTACCCCTGGTCTTTCTGTTTGAGTGATACATGTAATAAAGGCCATCTGCCAATACATAATCCTGTTCAGATTTTGTCAGTGATTCTGGGTAAAATTTTAGTTTGTCAATTAAACGTCTTGTTTCTGTGTCCCAATCTTGCTCTAAACCTATGTCTCTTAGTGAGGGTACTTGTATTGTAAAAACATTGACATTGCTTATGTTGTTGTTGTCGAAATCATGTCTGCTAATTATATCTGGTATCAGATTTCATTTTAAGGAAATGAGTTTGATTGCTCTGTCATTATTCTGCAATTTTAAAAATTGACGAGAAACTCTTGCGTTGTCGATAATCTTAATTAGGGATAGTGTTTTGTTGTCTATTTCAACTGTATATCTTTATTCCCATGTGAATAATTCTAATTCAAATATGAGATATTTCATTTGCATTGGGCTGAGCAATTTTCTAAAATAAGCAATAGGTTGATTAATTCCTATCCTTCTATCGAAATGAGATAGGCATCCTCCAATTGCTTTTATACTTGAGTCGGTAGAAATATAAATTCTTTGTTGCAATAGAGATTAGTTAAGACTGGTGCTTTGTCAAGACAATCTTTTAAGATGTCGATGGACTTTTCTGCTTCTGTGTGCCATGTAAATCTTGTTTTGATTTTGATCAAGTCAATGAGCGGAGCTGCTATTTTGGATATAATCTTCTATGTAACTTCTATAGTAGCCTGTGAGAGAGAGAGGTCTAAGTATCTTCTGACCTTTTCTAATTTAAATGGACTTCTGAAGTTGAAATTTTTTACAAGATTCTCATTTGCGGTTTTGAACCTTGTTCGTTGATGTTTTGTCTAAGAAAGGGGATCTTTTTGACAAAGAATATGCTCCTTTTCGAATTTAATGTGATGTTAAATTTGCGCAATTGCTGAAAGAAACTTTCTAATTTGAACAAAGTGGTCTCTCTACTATGACCACTCATGGAAAATTCATGTATATAGTTACTTAAGTCCCTATTTGAGTCTAAAATTTTGTCAGCCAGTTTTTGTAGTCTACTTGTGCTGTAAGAGGATCCCTTAAGAGACGATTGATCTGCAGGGAACAAAATGGTAGGTTCCTCAGTGTAGGTTCCTCTAGGTTATGTGTGGGTTTCCCTGTCATATCTCTGTTGGTGAGAAATGTTAGTATGCGCTCTGCTTTGGAAAAAAACTCAATGTCCAAGGCAACTCCAACGCCAACACTGCCTACTTGGCCTGGAAATGTTACCCTGATATGGTTAGTTAGCACTGCCCCCTGGAAGTTGGTGGCAAGGTTCGTGAATAAATTTGCCATTATGCGCAATGTGCAAAGCGTCAGCCACCTCTTTGGCTTGTTGATCCTATAATACATAAAGTTTCACGAAGAGTGTAAAATAATCGTTGGTGCAATGGATGTAGCTGTTACCTTGTGAAGTTTCTGGCAATGACCCCACGATATCTATGGTGCAAGTCTCGAAAGAATAATTTAATAGAATGTTATTAGTAAGTGGAACTGGTTTGTTGCGGTTGGGTGACTTAAATTGCATGTAATCTCCACATGATTGTACCAATTCCTTGGCGTCTGACAACTTGCCTTGCCAAAAAAAAAAAAAAAAAATATTGGGACATATTTTGGAAGATTTTTAAGTGTCCTGCGAAATTATCGTGACAGAGATGTAGAATACTTGCTCGATACGTTTTGAGAATAACTGTTTCCTTTTAAAGTGAGTACCCCTGGTCTTTCTGTTTGAGTGATACATGTAATAAAGACCATCTGCCAATACATAATCCTGTTCAGATTTTGTCAGTGATTCTGGGTAAAATTGCAGTTTGTCAATTAAACGTCTTGTTTCTGTGTTCCAATCTTGCTCTAAACCTATGTCTCTTAGTGAGGGTACCTGTATTGTAAGTACATTAACATTGCTTATGTTGTTGTTGTTGTCGAAATCATGTCTGCTAATTATATCTGGAATCAGATTTCATTTTGAGGAAATGAGTTTGTTAGCTATGTCATTATCCTACAATTTTAAAAATTGACGAGAAACTCTTGCGTTGTCGATAATCTTAATTTGGGATAGTGTTTTGTTGTCTATTTCAACTGTATATCTTCTTTCCCATGTGTAATATTTAAGGGCACGCAGATTTTCTGTAAGTGAGAATAGATCTAATTCAAATATGAAATATTCCATTGGCATTGGGCTGAGCATTTTGCTAAAATAAGCAATAGGTTGATTAATTCCTGTCCTTCAATCGAGTTGTGATAGACATTCTTCAATTGCTTTTATACTTGAGTCGGTAGAAATATAAATTCTTTGTTGCAATAGAGATTAGTTAAGACTGGTGCTTTGTCAAGACAATCTTTTAAGATGTCGAAGCACTTTTCTGCGTCTGTGTGCCATGTAAATCTTGTTTTGATTTTTATCAAGTTAATGAGAGGATCTGCTATTTTGGATATAATCTTCTATGTACCTTCTATAGTAGCCTGTGAGAGAGAGAGGTCTAAGTATCCTCTGACCTTTTCTAATTTAAATGGACTTCTGAAGTTGAAATTTTTTACAAGATTCTCATTTGCGGTTTTGAAACTTGCTCGTTGATGTTTTGTCCAAGAAAGGTGATCACTTTGACAAAGAATATGCTCCTTTTCGAATTTAAAATGATGTTAAATTTGCGCAATTGTTGAAAGAAACTTTCTAATTTAAACAGTGTTCTCTATACTATGACCAACCATGGAAAATTCATCTGTATAGTTACTTAATTCCCTATTTGAGTCTAAAATTTTGTAAGTCAGTTTTTGCAGTCTACGTGTGCTGTAAGAGGATCCCATATTGAGACGATTGATCTACATGGAACAAAATGGTAGGTTTCTCAGTGTAGGTTCCTCTAGGTTATGTGTGGGTTTCCCTGTCATATCTCTGTTATTGAGAAATGTTAGTGTGCGCTCTGCTTTGGAAAAAAGTTCAATGTCCAAGGCAACTCCAACGCCCACACTGCCTACTTGGCCTGGTAATGTTACTCTAAGATGGTTAGTAAGCCTTGCCCCCTGGAAGTTGGTTTCAAGGTCCGTTAATAAGTTTGCCATTATGCGCAATGTGCAAAGCGTCAGCCACCTCTTTGGCTTGTTGATCCTATAATGTATAAAGTTTCACGAAGAGTGTAAAATAATCGTTGGTGCAATGGATGTAGCTGTTACCTTGTGAAGTTTCTGGCAATGACCCCACGATATCTATGGTGCAAGTCTCGAAAGAATAATTTAATAGAATGTTATTAGTAAGTGGAACTGGTTTGTTGCGGTTGGGTGACTTAAATTGCATGTAATCTCCACATGATTGTACCAATTCATTGGCGTCTGACAACTTGCCTTGCCGAAAAAAAAAATTTGGGACATATTTTGGAAGATTTTTAAGTGTCCTGGGAAATTATCGTGACAGGGATATAGAATGCTTGCTCGATACGTTTTGAGAATAACTGTTTCCTTTTTAAGTGAGTACCCCTGGTCTTTCTGTTTGAGTGATACATGTAATAAAGGCCATCTGCCAATACATAATCCTGTTCAGATTTTGTCAGTGATTCTGGGTAAAATTTTAGTTTGTCAATTAAACGTCTTGTTTCTGTGTCCCAATCTTGCTCTAAACCTATGTCTCTTAGTGAGGGTACTTGTATTGTAAAAACATTGACATTGCTTATGTTGTTGTTGTCGAAATCATGTCTGCTAATTATATCTGGTATCAGATTTCATTTTAAGGAAATGAGTTTGATTGCTCTGTCATTATTCTGCAATTTTAAAAATTGACGAGAAACTCTTGCGTTGTCGATAATCTTAATTAGGGATAGTGTTTTGTTGTCTATTTCAACTGTATATCTTTATTCCCATGTGAATAATTCTAATTCAAATATGAGATATTTCATTTGCATTGGGCTGAGCAATTTTCTAAAATAAGCAATAGGTTGATTAATTCCTATCCTTCTATCGAAATGAGATAGGCATCCTCCAATTGCTTTTATACTTGAGTCGGTAGAAATATAAATTCTTTGTTGCAATAGAGATTAGTTAAGACTGGTGCTTTGTCAAGACAATCTTTTAAGATGTCGATGGACTTTTCTGCTTCTGTGTGCCATGTAAATCTTGTTTTGATTTTGATCAAGTCAATGAGCGGAGCTGCTATTTTGGATATAATCTTCTATGTAACTTCTATAGTAGCCTGTGAGAGAGAGAGGTCTAAGTATCTTCTGACCTTTTCTAATTTAAATGGACTTCTGAAGTTGAAATTTTTTACAAGATTCTCATTTGCGGTTTTGAACCTTGTTCGTTGATGTTTTGTCTAAGAAAGGGGATCTTTTTGACAAAGAATATGCTCCTTTTCGAATTTAATGTGATGTTAAATTTGCGCAATTGCTGAAAGAAACTTTCTAATTTGAACAAAGTGGTCTCTCTACTATGACCACTCATGGAAAATTCATGTATATAGTTACTTAAGTCCCTATTTGAGTCTAAAATTTTGTCAGCCAGTTTTTGTAGTCTACTTGTGCTGTAAGAGGATCCCTTAAGAGACGATTGATCTGCAGGGAACAAAATGGTAGGTTCCTCAGTGTAGGTTCCTCTAGGTTATGTGTGGGTTTCCCTGTCATATCTCTGTTGGTGAGAAATGTTAGTATGCGCTCTGCTTTGGAAAAAAACTCAATGTCCAAGGCAACTCCAACGCCAACACTGCCTACTTGGCCTGGAAATGTTACCCTGATATGGTTAGTTAGCACTGCCCCCTGGAAGTTGGTGGCAAGGTTCGTGAATAAATTTGCCATTATGCGCAATGTGCAAAGCGTCAGCCACCTCTTTGGCTTGTTGATCCTATAATACATAAAGTTTCACGAAGAGTGTAAAATAATCGTTGGTGCAATGGATGTAGCTGTTACCTTGTGAAGTTTCTGGCAATGACCCCACGATATCTATGGTGCAAGTCTCGAAAGAATAATTTAATAGAATGTTATTAGTAAGTGGAACTGGTTTGTTGCGGTTGGGTGACTTAAATTGCATGTAATCTCCACATGATTGTACCAATTCATTGGCGTCTGACAACTTGCCTTGCCGAAAAAAAAAATTTGGGACATATTTTGGAAGATTTTTAAGTGTCCTGGGAAATTATCGTGACAGGGATATAGAATGCTTGCTCGATACGTTTTGAGAATAACTGTTTCCTTTTTAAGTGAGTACCCCTGGTCTTTCTGTTTGAGTGATACATGTAATAAAGGCCATCTGCCAATACATAATCCTGTTCAGATTTTGTCAGTGATTCTGGGTAAAATTTTAGTTTGTCAATTAAACGTCTTGTTTCTGTGTCCCAATCTTGCTCTAAACCTATGTCTCTTAGTGAGGGTACTTGTATTGTAAAAACATTGACATTGCTTATGTTGTTGTTGTCGAAATCATGTCTGCTAATTATATCTGGTATCAGATTTCATTTTAAGGAAATGAGTTTGATTGCTCTGTCATTATTCTGCAATTTTAAAAATTGACGAGAAACTCTTGCGTTGTCGATAATCTTAATTAGGGATAGTGTTTTGTTGTCTATTTCAACTGTATATCTTTATTCCCATGTGAATAATTCTAATTCAAATATGAGATATTTCATTTGCATTGGGCTGAGCAATTTTCTAAAATAAGCAATAGGTTGATTAATTCCTATCCTTCTATCGAAATGAGATAGGCATCCTCCAATTGCTTTTATACTTGAGTCGGTAGAAATATAAATTCTTTGTTGCAATAGAGATTAGTTAAGACTGGTGCTTTGTCAAGACAATCTTTTAAGATGTCGATGGACTTTTCTGCTTCTGTGTGCCATGTAAATCTTGTTTTGATTTTGATCAAGTCAATGAGCGGAGCTGCTATTTTGGATATAATCTTCTATGTAACTTCTATAGTAGCCTGTGAGAGAGAGAGGTCTAAGTATCTTCTGACCTTTTCTAATTTAAATGGACTTCTGAAGTTGAAATTTTTTACAAGATTCTCATTTGCGGTTTTGAACCTTGTTCGTTGATGTTTTGTCTAAGAAAGGGGATCTTTTTGACAAAGAATATGCTCCTTTTCGAATTTAATGTGATGTTAAATTTGCGCAATTGCTGAAAGAAACTTTCTAATTTGAACAAAGTGGTCTCTCTACTATGACCACTCATGGAAAATTCATGTATATAGTTACTTAAGTCCCTATTTGAGTCTAAAATTTTGTCAGCCAGTTTTTGTAGTCTACTTGTGCTGTAAGAGGATCCCTTAAGAGACGATTGATCTGCAGGGAACAAAATGGTAGGTTCCTCAGTGTAGGTTCCTCTAGGTTATGTGTGGGTTTCCCTGTCATATCTCTGTTGGTGAGAAATGTTAGTATGCGCTCTGCTTTGGAAAAAAACTCAATGTCCAAGGCAACTCCAACGCCAACACTGCCTACTTGGCCTGGAAATGTTACCCTGATATGGTTAGTTAGCACTGCCCCCTGGAAGTTGGTGGCAAGGTTCGTGAATAAATTTGCCATTATGCGCAATGTGCAAAGCGTCAGCCACCTCTTTGGCTTGTTGATCCTATAATACATAAAGTTTCACGAAGAGTGTAAAATAATCGTTGGTGCAATGGATGTAGCTGTTACCTTGTGAAGTTTCTGGCAATGACCCCACGATATCTATGGTGCAAGTCTCGAAAGAATAATTTAATAGAATGTTATTAGTAAGTGGAACTGGTTTGTTGCGGTTGGGTGACTTAAATTGCATGTAATCTCCACATGATTGTACCAATTCATTGGCGTCTGACAACTTGCCTTGCCGAAAAAAAAAATTTGGGACATATTTTGGAAGATTTTTAAGTGTCCTGGGAAATTATCGTGACAGGGATATAGAATGCTTGCTCGATACGTTTTGAGAATAACTGTTTCCTTTTTAAGTGAGTACCCCTGGTCTTTCTGTTTGAGTGATACATGTAATAAAGGCCATCTGCCAATACATAATCCTGTTCAGATTTTGTCAGTGATTCTGGGTAAAATTTTAGTTTGTCAATTAAACGTCTTGTTTCTGTGTCCCAATCTTGCTCTAAACCTATGTCTCTTAGTGAGGGTACTTGTATTGTAAAAACATTGACATTGCTTATGTTGTTGTTGTCGAAATCATGTCTGCTAATTATATCTGGTATCAGATTTCATTTTAAGGAAATGAGTTTGATTGCTCTGTCATTATTCTGCAATTTTAAAAATTGACGAGAAACTCTTGCGTTGTCGATAATCTTAATTAGGGATAGTGTTTTGTTGTCTATTTCAACTGTATATCTTTATTCCCATGTGAATAATTCTAATTCAAATATGAGATATTTCATTTGCATTGGGCTGAGCAATTTTCTAAAATAAGCAATAGGTTGATTAATTCCTATCCTTCTATCGAAATGAGATAGGCATCCTCCAATTGCTTTTATACTTGAGTCGGTAGAAATATAAATTCTTTGTTGCAATAGAGATTAGTTAAGACTGGTGCTTTGTCAAGACAATCTTTTAAGATGTCGATGGACTTTTCTGCTTCTGTGTGCCATGTAAATCTTGTTTTGATTTTGATCAAGTCAATGAGCGGAGCTGCTATTTTGGATATAATCTTCTATGTAACTTCTATAGTAGCCTGTGAGAGAGAGAGGTCTAAGTATCTTCTGACCTTTTCTAATTTAAATGGACTTCTGAAGTTGAAATTTTTTACAAGATTCTCATTTGCGGTTTTGAACCTTGTTCGTTGATGTTTTGTCTAAGAAAGGGGATCTTTTTGACAAAGAATATGCTCCTTTTCGAATTTAATGTGATGTTAAATTTGCGCAATTGTTGAAAGAAACTTTCTAATTTGAACAAAGTGGTCTCTCTACTATGACCACTCATGGAAAATTCATGTATATAGTTACTTAAGTCCCTATTTGAGTCTAAAATTTTGTCAGCCAGTTTTTGTAGTCTACTTGGGCTGTAAGAGGATCCCTTAAGAGACGATTGATCTGCAGGGAACAAAATGGTAGGTTCCTCAGTGTAGGTTCCTCTAGGTTATGTGTGGGTTTCCCTGTCATATCTCTGTTGGTGAGAAATGTTAGTATGCGCTCTGCTTTGGAAAAAAACTCAATGTCCAAGGCAACTCCAACGCCAACACTGCCTACTTGGCCTGGAAATGTTACCCTGATATGGTTAGTTAGCACTGCCCCCTGGAAGTTGGTGGCAAGGTTCGTGAATAAATTTGCCATTATGCGCAATGTGCAAAGCGTCAGCCACCTCTTTGGCTTGTTGATCCTATAATACATAAAGTTTCACGAAGAATGTAAAATAATCGTTGGTGCAATGGATGTAGCTGTTACCTTGTGAAGTTTCTGGCATTGACCCCACGATATCTATGGTGCAAGTCTCGAAAGAATAATTTAATAGAACGTTATTAGTTAGTGGAACTGGTTTGTTGCTATAGGGTGACTTAAATTGCGTGTAATCTCCACATGATTGTAGCAATTCTTTGGCGTCTGAAAACTTGCCTTGCCGAAAAAAAAAAAAAAAAATTTGATACTTATTTTGGAAGATTTTTAAGTGTCCTGCGAAATTATCGTGACAGAGATGTAGAATACTTGCTCGATACGTTTTGAGAATAACTGTTTCCTTTTTAAGTGAGTACCCCTGGTCTTTCTGTTTGAGTGATACATGTAATAAAGACCATCTGCCAATACATAATCCTGTTCAGATTTTGTCAGTGATTCTGGGTAAAATTGCAGTTTGTCAATTAAACGTCTTGTTTCTGTGTTCCAATCTTGCTCTAAACCTATGTCTCTTAGTGAGGGTACCTGTATTGTAAGTACATTGACATTGCTTATGTTGTTGTTGTTGTCGAAATCATGTCTGCTAATTATATCTGGAATCAGATTTCATTTTGAGGAAATGAGTTTGTTAGCTATGTCATTATCCTACAATTTTAAAAATTGACGAGAAACTCTTGCGTTGTCGATAATCTTAATTTGGGATAGCGTTTTGTTGTCTATTTCAACTGTATATCTTTTTTCCCATGTGTAATATTTAAGGGCACGCAGATTATCTGTAAGTGAGAATAGATCTAATTCAAATATGAAATATTCCATTGGCATTGGGCTGAGCATTTTGCTAAAATAAGCAATAGGTTGATTAATTCCTGTCCTTCTATCGAGTTGAGATAAACATTCTTCAATTGCTTTTATACTTGAGTCGGTAGAAATATAAATTCTTTGTTGCAATAGAGATTAGTTAAGACTGGTGCTTTGTCAAGACAATCTTTTAAGATGTCGAAGCACTTTTCAGCGTCTGTGTGCCATGTAAATCTTGTTTTGATTTTTATCAAGTTAATGAGTGGATCTGCTATTTTGGATATAATCTTCTATGTACCTTCTATAGTAGCCTGTGAGAGAGAGAGAGAGGTCTAAGTATCCTCTGTCCTTTTCTAATTTAACTGGTCTTCTGCTGTTGAAATTTTTTACAAGATTCTCATTTGCGGTTTTGAAACTTGCTCGTTGATGTTTTGTCCAAGAAAGGTGATCACTTTGACAAAGAATATGCTCCTTTTCGAATTTAAAATGATGTTAAATTTGCGCAATTGTTGAAAGAAACTTTCTAATTTAAACAGTGTTCTCTCTACTATGACCAACCATGGAAAATTCATCTGTATAGTTACTTAATCCCCTATTTGAGTTTAAAATTTTGTAAGCCAGTTTTTGCAGTCTACGTGTGCTGTAAGAGGATCCCATATTGAGACGATTGATCTACATGGAACAAAATGGTAGGTTTCTCAGTGTAGGTTCCTCTAGGTTATGTGTGGGTTTCCCTGTCATATCTCTGTTGGTGAGAAATGTTAGTATGCGCTCTGCTTTGGAAAAAAGCTCAATATCCAAGGCAACTCCAACGCCAACACTGCCTACTTGGCCTGGAAATGTTACCCTGATATGGTTAGTTAGCACTTCCCGCTGGAAGTTGGTGGCAAGGTCCGTTAATAAATTTGCCATTATGCGCAATGTGCAAAGCGTCAGCCACCTCTTTGGCTTGTTGATCCTATAATGCATAAAGTTTCACGAAGAGTGTAAAATAATCGTTGGTGCAATGGATGTAGCTGTTACCTTGTGAAGTTTCTGGCAATGACCCCACGATATCTATGGTGCAAGTCTCGAAAGAATAATTTAATAGAATGTTATTAGTAAGTGGAACTGGTTTGTTGCGGTTGGGTGACTTAAATTGCATGTAATCTCCACATGATTGTACCAATTCATTGGCGTCTGACAACTTGCCTTGCCGGAAAAAAAAAATTTGGGACATATTTTGGAAGATTTGTAAGTGTCCTGCGAAATTATCGTGACAGAGATATAGAATGCTTGTTCGATACATTTTGATAATAACTGTTTCCTTTTTAAGTGAGTACCCCTGGTCTTTCTGTTTGAGTGATACATGTAATAAAGGCCATCTGCCAATACATAATCCTGTTCAGATTTTGTCAGTGATTCTGGGTAAAATTTTAGTTTGTCAATTAAACGTCTTGTTTCTGTGTCCCAATCTTGCTCTAAACCTATGTCTCTTAGTGAGGGTACCTGTATTGTAAAAACATTGACATTGCTTATGTTGTTGTTGTCGAAATCATGTCTGCTAATTATATCTGGTATCAGATTTCATTTTAAGGAAATGAGTTTGATTGCTCTGTCATTATTCTGCAATTTTAAAAATTGACGAGAAACTCTTGCGTTGTCGATAATCTTAATTAGGGAAAGTGTTTTGTTGTCTATTTCAACTGTATATCTTCTTTCCCATGTGAATAATTCTAATTCAAATATGAGATATTTCATTTGTATTGGGCTGAGCAATTTTCTAAAATAAGCAATAGGTTGATTAATTCCTGTTCTTCTATCGAAATGAGATAGGCATCCTCCAATTGCTTTTATACTTGAGTCGGTAGAAATATAAATTCTTTGTTGCAATAGAGATTAGTTAAGACTGGTGCTTTGTCAAGACAATCTTTTAAGATGTCGAAGTACTTTTCTGCTTCTGTGTGCCATGTAAATCTTGTTTTGATTTTGATCAAGTCAATGAGCGGAGCTCATATTTTGGATATAATCTTCTATGTAACTTCTATAGTAGCCTGTGAGAGAGAGAGAGGTCTAAGTATCCTCTGACCTTTTCTAATTTAAATGGACTTGTGAAGTTGAAATTTTTTACAAGATTCTCATTTGCGGTTTTGAACCTTGTTCGTTGATGTTTTGTCTAAGAAAGGGGATCTTTTTGACAAAGAATATGCTCCTTTTCGAATTTAATGTGATGTTAAATTTGCGCAATTATTGAAAAAAACTTTCTAATTTGAACAAAGTGGTCTCTCTACTATGACCAATCATGGAAAATTCCTGTATATAGTTACTTAAGTCCCTATATGAGTCTAAAATTTTATCAGCCAGTTTTGGTAGTCTACTTGTGCTGTAAGAGGATCCCTTAAGAGACGATTGATCTGCAGGGAACAAAATGGTAGGTTCCTCAGTGTAGGTTTCTCTAGGTTATGTGTTGGTTTCCCTGTCATATCTCTGTTGGTGAGAAATGTTAGTATGCGCTCTGCTTTGGAAAAAAGCTCAATGTCCAAGGCAACTCCAACGCCAACACTGCCTACTTGGCCTGGAAATGTTACCCTGATATGGTTAGTTAGCACTGCCCCCTGGAAGTTGGTGGCAAGGTTCGTGAATAAATTTGCCATTATGCGCAATGTGCAAAGCGTCAGCCACCTCTTTGGCTTGTTGATCCTATAATACATAAAGTTTCACGAAGAATGTAAAATAATCGTTGGTGCAATGGATGTAGCTGTTACCTTGTGAAGTTTCTGGCAATGACCCCACGATATCTATGGTGCAAGTCTCGAAAGAATAATTTAATAGAACGTTATTAGTTAGTGGAACTGGTTTGTTGCTATAGGGTAACTTAAATTGCGTGTATACTCCACATGATTGTAGCAATTCTTTGGCGTCTGAAAACTTGCCTTGCCGAAAAAAAATAAAAAAAATTTGATACTTATTTTGGAAGATTTTTAAGTGGTCCTGCGAAATTATCGTGACAGAGATGTAGAATACTTGCTCGATACGTTTTGAGAATAACTGTTTCCTTTTCAAGTGAGTACCCCTGGTCTTTCTGTTTGAGTGATACATGTAATAAAGGCCATCTGCCAATACATAATCCTGTTCAGATTTTGTCAGTGATTCTGGGTTAAATTGCAGTTTGTCAATTAAACGTCTTGTTTCTGTGTCCAAATCTTCCTCTAAACCTATGTCTCTTAGTGAGGGTACCTGTATTGTAAAAACATTGATATTGCTTATGTTGTTGTTGTCGAAATCATGTCTGCTAATTATATCTGGAATCAGATTTCATTTTGAGGAAATGAGTTTGTTAGCTATGTCATTATCCTACAATTTTAAAAATTGACGAGAAACTCTTGCGTTGTCGATAATCTTAATTTGGGATAGCGTTTTGTTGTCTATTTCAACTGTATATCTTCTTTCCCATGTGTAATATTTAAGGGCACGCAGATTTTCTGTAAGTGAGAATAGATCTAATTCAAATATGAAATATTCCATTGGCATTGGGCTGAGCATTTTGCTAAAATAAGCAATAGGTTGATTAATTCCTGTCCTTCTATCGAGTTGAGATAAACATTCTTCAATTGCTTTTATACTTGAGTCGGTAGAAATATAAATTCTTTGTTGCAATAGAGATTAGTTAAGACTGGTGCTTTGTCAAGACAATCTTTTAAGATGTCGAAGCACTTTTCAGCGTCTGTGTGCCATGTAAATCTTGTTTTGATTTTTATCAAGTTAATGAGTGGATCTGCTATTTTGGATATAATCTTCTATGTACCTTCTATAGTAGCCTGTGAGAGAGAGAGAGAGGTCTAAGTATCCTCTGTCCTTTTCTAATTTAACTGGTCTTCTGCTGTTGAAATTTTTTACAAGATTCTCATTTGCGGTTTTGAAACTTGCTCGTTGATGTTTTGTCCAAGAAAGGTGATCACTTTGACAAAGAATATGCTCCTTTTCGAATTTAAAATGATGTTAAATTTGCGCAATTGTTGAAAGAAACTTTCTAATTTAAACAGTGTTCTCTCTACTATGACCAACCATGGAAAATTCATCTGTATAGTTACTTAATCCCCTATTTGAGTTTAAAATTTTGTAAGCCAGTTTTTGCAGTCTACGTGTGCTGTAAGAGGATCCCATATTGAGACGATTGATCTACATGGAACAAAATGGTAGGTTTCTCAGTGTAGGTTCCTCTAGGTTATGTGTGGGTTTCCCTGTCATATCTCTGTTGGTGAGAAATGTTAGTATGCGCTCTGCTTTGGAAAAAAGCTCAATGTCCAAGGCAACTCCAACGCCAACACTGCCTACTTGGCCTGGAAATGTTACCCTGATATGGTTAGTTAGCACTTCCCGCTGGAAGTTGGTGGCAAGGTCCGTTAATAAATTTGCCATTATGCGCAATGTGCAAAGCGTCAGCCACCTCTTTGGCTTGTTGATCCTATAATACATAAAGTTTCACGAAGAATGTAAAATGATCGTTGGTGCAATGGATATAGCTGTTACCTTGTGAAGTTTCTGGCAATGACCCCACGATATCTATGGTGCAAGTCTCGAAAGAATAATTTAATAAAATGTTATTAGTAAGTGGAACTGGTTTGTTGCGGTTGGGTGACTTAAATTGCATGTCATCTCCACATGATTGTACCAATTCCTTGGCGTCTGACAACTTGCTTTGCCGAAAAAAAAAATATTGGGACTTATTTTGGAAGATTTTTAAGTGGTCCTGCGAAATTATCGTGACAGAGTTGTAGAATGCTTGCTCGATACGTTTTGAGAATAACTGTTTCCTTTTTAAGTGAGTACCCCTGGTCTTTCTGTTTGAGTGATACATGTAATAAAGGCCATCTGCCAATACATAATCCTGTTCAGATTTGGTCAGTGATTCTGGGTAAAATTGCAGTTTGTCAATTAAACGTCTTGTTTCTGTGTTCCAATCTTGCTCTAAACCTATGTCTCTTAGTGAGGGTACCTGTATTGTAAGTACATTGACATTTCTTATATTGTTGTTGTTGTCGAAATCATGTCTGCTAATTATATCTGGAATCAGATTTCATTTTGAGGAAATGAGTTTGTTAGCTATGTCTTTATCCTACAATTTTAAAAATTGACGAGAAACTCTTGCGTTGTCGATAATCTTAATTTGGGATAGCGTTTTGTTGTCTATTTCAACTGTATATCTTTTTTCCCATGTGTAATATTTAAGGGCACGCAGATTATCTGTAAGTGAGAATAGATCTAATTCAAATATGAAATATTCCATTGGCATTGGGCTGAGCATTTTGCTAAAATAAGCAATAGGTTGATTAATTCCTGTCCTTCTATCGAGTTGAGATAAACATTCTTCAATTGCTTTTATACTTGAGTCGGTAGAAATATAAATTCTTTGTTGCAATAGAGATTAGTTAAGACTGGTGCTTTGTCAAGACAATCTTTTAAGATGTCGATGGACTTTTCTGCTTCTGTGTGCCATGTAAATCTTGTTTTGATTTTGATCAAGTCAATGAGCGGAGCTGCTATTTTGGATATAATCTTCTATGTAACTTCTATAGTAGCCTGTGAGAGAGAGAGGTCTAAGTATCTTCTGACCTTTTCTAATTTAAATGGACTTCTGAAGTTGAAATTTTTTACAAGATTCTCATTTGCGGTTTTGAACCTTGTTCGTTGATGTTTTGTCTAAGAAAGGGGATCTTTTTGACAAAGAATATGCTCCTTTTCGAATTTAATGTGATGTTAAATTTGCGCAATTGTTGAAAGAAACTTTCTAATTTGAACAAAGTGGTCTCTCTACTATGACCACTCATGGAAAATTCATGTATATAGTTACTTAAGTCCCTATTTGAGTCTAAAATTTTGTCAGCCAGTTTTTGTAGTCTACTTGTGCTGTAAGAGGATCCCTTAAGAGACGATTGATCTGCAGGGAACAAAATGGTAGGTTCCTCAGTGTAGGTTCCTCTAGGTTATGTGTGGGTTTCCCTGTCATATCTCTGTTGGTGAGAAATGTTAGTATGCGCTCTGCTTTGGAAAAAAGCTCAATGTCCAAGGCAACTCCAACGCCAACACTGCCTACTTGGCCTGGAAATGTTACCCTGATATGGTTAGTTAGCACTTCCCGCTGGAAGTTGGTGGCAAGGTCCGTTAATAAATTTGCCATTATGCGCAATGTGCAAAGCGTCAGCCACCTCTTTGGCTTGTTGATCCTATAATACATAAAGTTTCACGAAGAATGTAAAATAATCGTTGGTGCAATGGATGTAGCTGTTACCTTGTGAAGTTTCTGGCAATGACCCCACGATATCTCTGGTGCAAGTCTCGAAAGAATAATTTAATAAAATGTTATTAGTAAGTGGAACTGGTTTGTTGCGGTTGGGTGACTTAAATTGCATGTCATCTCCACATGATTGTACCAATTCCTTGGCGTCTGACAACTTGCCTTGCCGAGAAAAAAAAATATTGGTACATATTTTGGAAGATTTTTAAGTGTCCTGCGAAATTATCGTGACAGAGATGTAGAATACTTGCTCGATACGTTTTGAGAATAACTGTTTCCTTTTCAAGTGAGTACCCCTGGTCTTTCTGTTTGAGTGATACATGTAATAAAGGCCATCTGCCAATACATAATCCTGTTCAGATTTTGTCAGTGATTCTGGGTTAAATTGCAGTTTGTCAATTAAACGTCTTGTTTCTGTGTCCAAATCTTCCTCTAAACCTATGTCTCTTAGTGAGGGTACCTGTATTGTAAAAACATTGATATTGCTTATGTTGTTGTTGTCGAAATCATGTCTGCTAATTATATCTGGAATCAGATTTCATTTTGAGGAAATGAGTTTGTTAGCTATGTCATTATCCTACAATTTTAAAAATTGACGAGAAACTCTTGCGTTGGCGATAATCTTAATTTGGGATAGCGTTTTGTTGTCTATTTCAACTGTATATCTTCTTTCCCATGTGTAATATTTAATTGCACGCAGATTTTCTGTAAGTGAGAATAGATCTAATTCAAATATGAAATATTCCATTGGCATTGGGCTGAGCATTTTGCTAAAATAAGCAATAGGTTGATTAATTCCTGTCCTTCTATCGATTTGAGATAGACATTCTTCAATTGCTTTTATACTTGAGTCGGTAGAAATATAAATTCTTTGTTGCAATAGAGATTAGTTAAGACTGGTGCTTTGTCAAGACAATCTTTTAAGATGTCGAAGCACTTTTCAGCGTCTGTGTGCCATGTAAATCTTGTTTTGATTTTTATCAAGTTAATGAGTGGATCTGCTATTTTGGATATAATCTTCTATGTACCTTCTATAGTAGCCTGTGTGAGAGAGAGAGAGGTCTAAGTATCCTCTGTCCTTTTCTAATTTAACTGGTCTTCTGCTGTTGAAATTTTTTACAAGATTCTCATTTGCGGTTTTAAACTTGCTCGTTGATGTTTTGTCCAAGAAAGGTGATCACTTTGACAAAGAATATGCTCCTTTTCCAATTTAAAATGATGTTAAATTTGCGCAATTGTTGAAAGAAACTTTCTAATTTAAACAGTGTTCTTACTACTATGACCAACCATAGAAAATTCATCTGTATAGTTACTTAATTCCCTATTTGAGTCTAAAATTTTGTAAGCCAGTTTTTGCAGTCTACGTGTGCTGTAAGAGGATCCCATATTGAGACGATTGATCTACATGGAACAAAATGGTAGGTTTCTCAGTGTAGGTTCCTCTAGGTTATGTGTGGGTTTCCCTGTCATATCTCTGTTATTGAGAAATGTTAGTGTGCGCTCTGCTTTGGAAAAAAGTTCAATGTCCAAGGCAACTCCAACGCCCACACTGCCTACTTGGCCTGGTAATGTTACTCTAAGATGGTTAGTAAGCCTTGCCCCCTGGAAGTTGGTTTCAAGGTCCGTTAATAAATTTGCCATTATGCGCAATGTGCAAAGCGTCAGCCACCTCTTTGGCTTGTTGATCCTATAATGCATAAAGTTTCACGAAGAATGTAAAATAATCGTTGGTGCAATAGATGTAGCTGTTACCTTGTGAAGTTTCTGGTAATGACCCCACGATATCTATGGTGCAAGTCTCGAAAGAATAATTTAATTGAACGTTATTAGTAAGTGGAACTGGTTTGTTGCTATAATGTGACTTAAATTGCATATAATCTCCACATGATTGTAGCAATTCTTTGGCGTCTGAAAACATGCCTTGCCGAAAAAAAATAAAAAATTATTGGGACTTATTTTGGAAGATTTTTAAGTGGTCCTGCGAAATTATCGTGACAGAGTTGTAGAATGCTTGCTCGATACGTTTTGAGAATAACTGTTTCCTTTTTAAGTGAGTACCCCTGGTCTTTCTGTTTGAGTGATACATGTAATAAAGGCCATCTGCCAATACATAATCCTGTTCAGATTTTGTCAGTGATTCTGGGTAAAATTGCAGTTTGTCAATTAAACGTCTTGTTTCTGTGTCCCAATCTTGCTCTTAACCTATGTCTTTTAGTGAGGGTACCTGTATTGTAAAAACATTGACATTGCTTATGTTGTTGTTGTCGAAATCATGTCTGCTAATTATATCTGGTATCAGATTTTATTTTAAGGAAATGAGTTTGATTGCTCTGTCATTATTCTGCAATTTTAAAAATTGACGAGAAACTCTTGCGTTGTCGATAATCTTAATTAGGGATAGTGTTTTGTTGTCTATTTCAACTGTATATCTTCTTTCCCATGTGAATAATTCTAATTCAAATATGAGATATTTCATTTGCATTGGGCTGAGCAATTTTCTAAAATAAGCAATAGGTTGATTAATTCCTGTCCTTCTATCGAAATGAGATAGGCGTCCTCCAATTGCTTTTATACTTGAGTCGGTAGAAATATAAATTCTTTGTTGGCAATAGAGATTAGTTAAGACTGGTGCTTTGTCAAGACAATCTTTTAAGATGTCGAAGGACTTTTCTGCTTCTGTGTGCCATGTAAATCTTGTTTTGATTTTGATCAAGTCAATGAGCGGAGCTGCTATTTTGGATATAATCTTCTATGTAACTTCTATAGTAGCCTGTGAGAGAGAGAGGTCTAAGTATCCTCTGACCTTTTCTAATTTAAATGGACTTCTGAAGTTGAAATTTTTTACAAGATTCTCATTTGCGGTTTTGAACCTTGTTCGTTGATGTTTTGTTTAAGAAAGGGGATCTTTTTGACAAAGAATATGCTCCTTTTCGAATTTAATGTGATGTTAAATTTGCGCAATTGTTGAAAGAAACTTTCTAATTTGAACAAAGTGGTCTCTCTACTATGACCACTCATGGAAAATTCATGTATATAGTTACTTAAGTCCCTATTTGAGTCTAAAATTTTGTAAGCCAGTTTTTGCAGTCAACGTGTGCTGTAAGAGGATCCCATATTAAGACGATTGATCTACATGGAACAAAATGGTAGGTTTCTCAGTGTAGGTTCCTCTAGGTTATGTGTGGGTTTCCCTGTCATATCTCTGTTATTGAGAAATGTTAGTGTGCGCTCTGCTTTGGAAAAAATTTCAATGTCCAAGGCAACTCCAACGCCCACACTGCCTACTTGGCCTGGTAATGTTACTCTAAGATGGTTAGTAAGCCTTGCTCCCTGGAAGTTGGTTTCAAGGTCCGTTAATAAATTTGCCATTATGCGCAATCTGCAAAGCGTCAGCCACATCTTTGGCTTGTTGATCCTATAATGCATAAAGTTTCACGAAGAGTGTAAAATGATCGTTGGTGCAATGGATGTAGCTGTTACCTTGAGAAGTTTCTGGCAATGACCCCACGATATCTATGGTGCAAGTCTCGAAAGAATAATTTAATAGAATGTTATTAGTAAGTGGAACTGGTTTGTTGCGGTTGGGTGACTTAAATTGCATGTAATCTCCACATGATTGTACCAATTCCTTGGCGTCTGACAACTTGCCTTGCCAAAAAAAAAAAAAAAAAATATTGGGACATATTTTGGAAGATTTTTAAGTGTCCTGCGAAATTATCGTGACAGAGATGTAGAATACTTGCTCGATACGTTTTGAGAATAACTGTTTCCTTTTAAAGTGAGTACCCCTGGTCTTTCTATTTGAGTGATACATGTAATAAAGACCATCTGCCAATACATAATCCTGTTCAGATTTTGTCAGTGATTCTGGGTAAAATTGCAGTTTGTCAATTAAATGTCTTGTTTCTGTGTTCCAATCTTGCTCTAAACCTATGTCTCTTAGTGAGGGTACCTGTATTGTAAGTACATTAACATTGCTTATGTTGTTGTTGTTGTCGAAATCATGTCTGCTAATTATATCTGGAATCAGATTTCATTTTGAGGAAATGAGTTTGTTAGCTATGTCATTATCCTACAATTTTAAAAATTGACGAGAAACTCTTGCGTTGTCGATAATCTTAATTTGGGATAGCGTTTTGTTGTCTATTTCAACTGTATATCTTCTTTCCCATGTGTAATATTTAAGGGCACGCAGATTTTCTGTAAGTGAGAATAGATCTAATTCAAATATGAAATATTCCATTGGCATTGGGCTGAGCATTTTGCTAAAATAAGCAATAGGTTGATTAATTCCTGTCCTTCTATCGAGTTGAGATAAACATTCTTCAATTGCTTTTATACTTGAGTCGGTAGAAATATAAATTCTTTGTTGCAATAGAGATTAGTTAAGACTGGTGCTTTGTCAAGACAATCTTTTAAGATGTCGAAGCACTTTTCAGCGTCTGTGTGCCATGTAAATCTTGTTTTGATTTTTATCAAGTTAATGAGTGGATCTGCTATTTTGGATATAATCTTCTATGTACCTTCTATAGTAGCCTGTGAGAGAGAGAGAGAGGTCTAAGTATCCTCTGTCCTTTTCTAATTTAACTGGTCTTCTGCTGTTGAAATTTTTTACAAGATTCTCATTTGCGGTTTTGAAACTTGCTCGTTGATGTTTTGTCCAAGAAAGGTGATCACTTTGACAAAGAATATGCTCCTTTTCGAATTTAAAATGATGTTAAATTTGCGCAATTGTTGAAAGAAACTTTCTAATTTAAACAGTGTTCTCTCTACTATGACCAACCATGGAAAATTCATCTGTATAGTTACTTAATCCCCTATTTGAGTTTAAAATTTTGTAAGCCAGTTTTTGCAGTCTACGTGTGCTGTAAGAGGATCCCATATTGAGACGATTGATCTACATGGAACAAAATGGTAGGTTTCTCAGTGTAGGTTCCTCTAGGTTATGTGTGGGTTTCCCTGTCATATCTCTGTTGGTGAGAAATGTTAGTATGCGCTCTGCTTTGGAAAAAAGCTCAATGTCCAAGGCAACTCCAACGCCAACACTGCCTACTTGGCCTGGAAATGTTACCCTGATATGGTTAGTTAGCACTTCCCGCTGGAAGTTGGTGGCAAGGTCCGTTAATAAATTTGCCATTATGCGCAATGTGCAAAGCGTCAGCCACCTCTTTGGCTTGTTGATCCTATAATACATAAAGTTTCACGAAGAATGTAAAATGATCGTTGGTGCAATGGATATAGCTGTTACCTTGTGAAGTTTCTGGCAATGACCCCACGATATCTATGGTGCAAGTCTCGAAAGAATAATTTAATAAAATGTTATTAGTAAGTGGAACTGGTTTGTTGCGGTTGGGTGACTTAAATTGCATGTCATCTCCACATGATTGTACCAATTCCTTGGCGTCTGACAACTTGCTTTGCCGAAAAAAAAAATATTGGGACTTATTTTGGAAGATTTTTAAGTGGTCCTGCGAAATTATCGTGACAGAGTTGTAGAATGCTTGCTCGATACGTTTTGAGAATAACTGTTTCCTTTTTAAGTGAGTACCCCTGGTCTTTCTGTTTGAGTGATACATGTAATAAAGGCCATCTGCCAATACATAATCCTGTTCAGATTTGGTCAGTGATTCTGGGTAAAATTGCAGTTTGTCAATTAAACGTCTTGTTTCTGTGTTCCAATCTTGCTCTAAACCTATGTCTCTTAGTGAGGGTACCTGTATTGTAAGTACATTGACATTTCTTATATTGTTGTTGTTGTCGAAATCATGTCTGCTAATTATATCTGGAATCAGATTTCATTTTGAGGAAATGAGTTTGTTAGCTATGTCTTTATCCTACAATTTTAAAAATTGACGAGAAACTCTTGCGTTGTCGATAATCTTAATTTGGGATAGCGTTTTGTTGTCTATTTCAACTGTATATCTTTTTTCCCATGTGTAATATTTAAGGGCACGCAGATTATCTGTAAGTGAGAATAGATCTAATTCAAATATGAAATATTCCATTGGCATTGGGCTGAGCATTTTGCTAAAATAAGCAATAGGTTGATTAATTCCTGTCCTTCTATCGAGTTGAGATAAACATTCTTCAATTGCTTTTATACTTGAGTCGGTAGAAATATAAATTCTTTGTTGCAATAGAGATTAGTTAAGACTGGTGCTTTGTCAAGACAATCTTTTAAGATGTCGATGGACTTTTCTGCTTCTGTGTGCCATGTAAATCTTGTTTTGATTTTGATCAAGTCAATGAGCGGAGCTGCTATTTTGGATATAATCTTCTATGTAACTTCTATAGTAGCCTGTGAGAGAGAGAGGTCTAAGTATCTTCTGACCTTTTCTAATTTAAATGGACTTCTGAAGTTGAAATTTTTTACAAGATTCTCATTTGCGGTTTTGAACCTTTTCGTTGATGTTTTGTCTAAGAAAGGGGATCTTTTTGACACAGAATATGCTCCTTTTCGAATTTAATGTGATGTTAAATTTGCGCAATTGTTGAAAGAAACTTTCTAATTTGAACAAAGTGGTCTCTCTACTATGACCACTCATGGAAAATTCATGTATATAGTTACTTAAGTCCCTATTTGAGTCTAAAATTTTGTCAGCCAGTTTTTGTAGTCTACTTGTGCTGTAAGAGGATCCCTTAAGAGACGATTGATCTGCAGGGAACAAAATGGTAGGTTCCTCAGTGTAGGTTCCTCTAGGTTATGTGTGGGTTTCCCTGTCATATCTCTGTTGGTGAGAAATGTTAGTGTGCGCTCTGCTTTGGAAAAAAGTTCAATGTCCAAGGCAACTCCAACGCCCACACTGCCTACTTGGCCTGGTAATGTTACTCTAAGATGGTTAGTAAGCCTTGCCCCCTGGAAGTTGGTTTCAAGGTCCGTTAATAAATTTGCCATTATGCGCAATGTGCAAAGCGTCAGCCACCTCTTTGGCTTGTTGATCCTATAATGCATAAAGTTTCACGAAGAGTGTAAAATGATCGTTGGTGCAATGGATGTAGCTGTTACCTTGTGAAGTTTCTGGCAATGACCCCACGATATCTATGGTGCAAGTCTCGAAAGAATAATTTAATAGAATGTTATTAGTAAGTGGAACTGGTTTGTTGCGGTTGGGTGACTTAAATTGCATGTCATCTCCACATGATTGTACCAATTCCTTGGCGTCTGACAACTTGCCTTGCCGAAAAAAAAAAAATATTGGGACATATTTTGGAAGATTTTTAAGTGTCCTGCGAAATTATCGTGACAGAGATGTAGAATACTTGCTCGATACGTTTTGAGAATAACTGTTACCTTTTCAAGTGAGTACCCCTGGTCTTTCTGTTTGAGTGATACATGTAATAAAGGCCATCTGCCAATACATAATCCTGTTCAGATTTTGTCAGTGATTCTGGGTTAAATTGCAGTTTGTCAATTAAACGTCTTGTTTCTGTGTCCCAATCTTCCTCTAAACCTATGTCTCTTAGTGAGGGTACCTGTATTGTAAAAACATTGATATTGCTTATGTTGTTGTTGTCGAAATCATGTCTGCTAATTATATCTGGTATCAGATTTCATTTTAAGGAAATGAGTTTGATTGCTGTGTCATTATTCTGCAATTTTCAAAATTTGACGAGAAACTCTTGCGTTGTCGATAATCTTAATTTGGGATAGCGTTTTGTTGTCTATTTCAACTGTATATCTTTTTTCCCATGTGTAATATTTAAGGGCACGCAGATTTTCTGTAAGTGAGAATAGATCTAATTCAAATATGAAATATTCCATTGGCATTGGGCTGAGCATTTTGCTAAAATAAGCAATAGGTTGATTAATTCCTGTCCTTCTATCGAGTTGGGATAGACAATCTTCAATTGCTTTTATACTTGAGTCGGTAGAAATATAAATTCTTTGTTGCAATAGAGATTAGTTAAGACTGGTGCTTTGTCAAGACAATCTTTTAAGATGTCGAAGCACTTTTCTGCGTCTGTGTGCCATGTAAATCTTGTTTTGATTTTTATTAAGTTAATGAGTGGATCTGCAGTTTTGGATATCATCTTCTATGTACCTTCTATAGTAGCCTGTGAGAGAGAGAGGTCTAAGTATCCTCTGTCCTTTTCTAATTTAACTGGTCTTCTGCTGTTGAAATTTTTTACAAGATTCTCATTTGCGGTTTTAAACTTGCTCGTTGATGTTTTGTCCAAGAAAGGTGATCACTTTGACAAAGAATATGCTCCTTTTCCAATTTAAAATGATGTTAAATTTGCGCAATTGTTGAAAGAAACTTTCTAATTTAAACAGTGTTCTTACTACTATGACCAACCATAGAAAATTCATCTGTATAGTTACTTAATTCCCTATTTGAGTCTAAAATTTTGTAAGCCAGTTTTTGCAGTCTACGTGTGCTGTAAGAGGATCCCATATTGAGACGATTGATCTACATGGAACAAAATGGTAGGTTTCTCAGTGTAGGTTCCTCTAGGTTATGTGTGGGTTTCCCTGTCATATCTCTGTTATTGAGAAATGTTAGTGTGCGCTCTGCTTTGGAAAAAAGTTCAATGTCCAAGGCAACTCCAACGCCCACACTGCCTACTTGGCCTGGTAATGTTACTCTAAGATGGTTAGTAAGCCTTGCCCCCTGGAAGTTGGTTTCAAGGTCCGTTAATAAATTTGCCATTATGCGCAATGTGCAAAGCGTCAGCCACCTCTTTGGCTTGTTGATCCTATAATGCATAAAGTTTCACGAAGAATGTAAAATAATCGTTGGTGCAATAGATGTAGCTGTTACCTTGTGAAGTTTCTGGTAATGACCCCACGATATCTATGGTGCAAGTCTCGAAAGAATAATTTAATTGAACGTTATTAGTAAGTGGAACTGGTTTGTTGCTATAATGTGACTTAAATTGCATATAATCTCCACATGATTGTAGCAATTCTTTGGCGTCTGAAAACATGCCTTGCCGAAAAAAAATAAAAAATTATTGGGACTTATTTTGGAAGATTTTTAAGTGGTCCTGCGAAATTATCGTGACAGAGTTGTAGAATGCTTGTTTGATACGTTTTGAGAATAACTGTTTCCTTTTTAAGTGAGTACCCCTGGTCTTTCTGTTTGAGTGATACATGTAATAAAGGCCATCTGCCAATACATAATCCTGTTCAGATTTTGTCAGTGATTCTGGGTAAAATTGCAGTTTGTCAATTAAACGTCTTGTTTCTGTGTCCCAATCTTGCTCTTAACCTATGTCTTTTAGTGAGGGTACCTGTATTGTAAAAACATTGACATTGCTTATGTTGTTGTTGTCGAAATCATGTCTGCTAATTATATCTGGTATCAGATTTTATTTTAAGGAAATGAGTTTGATTGCTCTGTCATTATTCTGCAATTTTAAAAATTGACGAGAAACTCTTGCGTTGTCGATAATCTTAATTAGGGATAGTGTTTTGTTGTCTATTTCAACTGTATATCTTCTTTCCCATGTGAATAATTCTAATTCAAATATGAGATATTTCATTTGCATTGGGCTAAGCAATTTTCTAAAATAAGCAATAGGTTGATTAATTCCTGTCCTTCTATCGAAATGAGATAGGCGTCCTCCAATTGCTTTTATACTTGAGTCGGTAGAAATATAAATTCTTTGTTGGCAATAGAGATTAGTTAAGACTGGTGCTTTGTCAAGACAATCTTTTAAGATGTCGAAGGACTTTTCTGCTTCTGTGTGCCATGTAAATCTTGTTTTGATTTTGATCAAGTCAATGAGCGGAGCTGCTATTTTGGATATAATCTTCTATGTAACTTCTATAGTAGCCTGTGAGAGAGAGAGGTCTAAGTATCCTCTGACCTTTTCTAATTTAAATGGACTTCTGAAGTTGAAATTTTTTACAAGATTCTCATTTGCGGTTTTGAACCTTGTTCGTTGATGTTTTGTTTAAGAAAGGGGATCTTTTTGACAAAGAATATGCTCCTTTTCGAATTTAATGTGATGTTAAATTTGCGCAATTGTTGAAAGAAACTTTCTAATTTGAACAAAGTGGTCTCTCTACTATGACCACTCATGGAAAATTCATGTATATAGTTACTTAAGTCCCTATTTGAGTCTAAAATTTTGTAAGCCAGTTTTTGCAGTCAACGTGTGCTGTAAGAGGATCCCATATTAAGACGATTGATCTACATGGAACAAAATGGTAGGTTTCTCAGTGTAGGTTCCTCTAGGTTATGTGTGGGTTTCCCTGTCATATCTCTGTTATTGAGAAATGTTAGTGTGCGCTCTGCTTTGGAAAAAATTTCAATGTCCAAGGCAACTCCAACGCCCACACTGCCTACTTGGCCTGGTAATGTTACTCTAAGATGGTTAGTAAGCCTTGCTCCCTGGAAGTTGGTTTCAAGGTCCGTTAATAAATTTGCCATTATGCGCAATCTGCAAAGCGTCAGCCACCTCTTTGGCTTGTTGATCCTATAATGCATAAAGTTTCACGAAGAGTGTAAAATGATCGTTGGTGCAATGGATGTAGCTGTTACCTTGAGAAGTTTCTGGCAATGACCCCACGATATCTATGGTGCAAGTCTCGAAAGAATAATTTAATATAATGTTATTAGTAAGTGGAACTGGTTTGTTGCGGTTGGGTGACTTAAATTGCATGTAATCTCCACATGATTGTACCAATTCCTTGGCGTCTGACAACTTGCCTTGCCAAAAAAAAAAAAAAAAATATATTGGGACATATTTTGGAAGATTTTTAAGTGTCCTGCGAAATTATCGTGACAGAGATGTAGAATACTTGCTCGATACGTTTTGAGAATAACTGTTTCCTTTTAAAGTGAGTACCCCTGGTCTTTCTGTTTGAGTGATACATGTAATAAAGGCCATCTGCCAATACATAATCCTGTTCAGATTTTGTCAGTGATTCTGGGTAAAATTTTAGTTTGTCAATTAAACGTCTTGTTTCTGTGTCCCAATCTTGCTCTAAACCTATGTCTCTTAGTGAGGGTACTTGTATTGTAAAAACATTGACATTGCTTATGTTGTTGTTGTCGAAATCATGTCTGCTAATTATATCTGGAATCAGATTTCATTTTGAGGAAATGAGTTTGTTAGCTATGTCATTATCCTACAATTTTAAAAATTGACGAGAAACTCTTGCGTAGTCGATAATCTTAATTTGGGATAGCGTTTTGTTGTCTATTTCAACTGTATATCTTTTTTCCCATGTGTAATATTTAAGGGCACGCAGATTTTCTGTAAGTGAGAATAGATCTAATTCAAATATGAAATATTCCATTGGCATTGGGCTGAGCATTTTGCTAAAATAAGCAATAGGTTGATTAATTCATGTCCTTCTATCGAGTTGAGATAGACATTCTTCAATTGCTTTTATACTTGAGTCGGTAGAAATATAAATTCTTTGTTGCAATAGAGATTAGTTAAGACTGGTGCTTTGTCAAGACAATCTTTTAAGATGTCGAAGCACTTTTCTGCGTCTGTGTGCCATGTAAATCTTGTTTTGATTTTTATCAAGTTAATGAGTGGATCTGCTATTTTGGATATAATCTTCTATGTACCTTCTATAGTAGCCTGTGAGAGAGAGAGGTCTAAGTATCCTCTGTCCTTTTCTAATTTAACTGGTCTTCTGCTGTTGAAATTTTTTACAAGATTCTCATTTGCGGTTTTGAAACTTGCTCGTTGATGTTTTGTCCAAGAAAGGTGATCACTTTGACAAAGAATATGCTCCTTTTCGAATTTAAAATGATGTTAAATTTGCGCAATTGTTGAAAGAAACTTTCTAATTTAAACAGTGTTCTCTCTACTATGACCAAACATGGAAAATTCATCTGTATAGTTACTTAATTCCCTATTTGAGTCTAAAATTTTGTAAGCCAGTTTTTGTAGTCTACGTGTGCTGTAAGAGGATCCCATATTGAGACGATTGATCTACATGGAACAAAATGGTAGGTTTCTCAGTGTAGGTTCCTCTAGGTTATGTGTGGGTTTCCCTGTCATATCTCTGTTATTGAGAAATGTTAGTGTGCGCTCTGCTTTGGAAAAAAGTTCAATGTCCTAGGCAACTCCAACGCCCACACTGCCTACTTGGCCTGGTAATGTTACTCTAAGATGGTTAGTAAGCCTTGCCCCCTGGAAGTTGGTTTCAAGGTCCGTTAATAAATTTGCCATTATGCGCAATGTACAAAGCGTCAGCCACCTCTTTGGCTTGTTGATCCTATAATGCATAAAGTTTCACGAAGAGTGTAAAATAATCGTTGGTGCAATGGATGTAGCTGTAACCTTGTGAAGTTTCTGGCAATGACCCCACGATATCTATGGTGCAAGTCTCGAAAGAATAATTTAATAGAATGTTATTAGTAAGTGGAACTGGTTTGTTGCGGTTGGGTGACTTAAATTGCATGTAATCTCCACATGATTGTACCAATTCCTTGGCGTCTGACAACTTGCCTTGCCAAAAAAAAAATATATATATATTGGGACATATTTTGGAAGATTTTTAAGTGTCCTGCGAAATTATCGTGACAGAGATGTAGAATACTTGCTCGATACGTTTTGAGAATAACTGTTTCCTTTTTAAGTGAGTACCCCTGGTCTTTCTGTTTGAGTGATACATGTAATAAAGACCATCTGCCAATACATAATCCTGTTCAGATTTTGTCAGTGATTCTGGGTAAAATTGCAGTTTGTCAATTAAACGTCTTGTTTCTGTGTTCCAATCTTGCTCTAAACCTATGTCTCTTAGTGAGGGTACCTGTATTGTAAGTACATTGACATTGCTTATGTTGTTGTTGTTGTCGAAATCATGTCTGCTAATTATATCTGGAATCAGATTTCATTTTGAGGAAATGAGTTTGTTAGCTATGTCATTATCCTACAATTTTAAAAATTGACGAGAAACTCTTGCGTTGTCGATAATCTTAATTTGGGATAGCGTTTTGTTGTCTATTTCAACTGTATATCTTTTTTCCCATGTGTAATATTTAAGGGCACGCAGATTATCTGTAAGTGAGAATAGATCTAATTCAAATATGAAATATTCCATTGGCATTGGGCTGAGCATTTTGCTAAAATAAGCAATAGGTTGATTAATTCCTGTCCTTCTATCGAGTTGAGATAAACATTCTTCAATTGCTTTTATACTTGAGTCGGTAGAAATATAAATTCTTTGTTGCAATAGAGATTAGTTAAGACTGGTGCTTTGTCAAGACAATCTTTTAAGATGTCGAAGCACTTTTCAGCGTCTGTGTGCCATGTAAATCTTGTTTTGATTTTTATCAAGTTAATGAGTGGATCTGCTATTTTGGATATAATCTTCTATGTACCTTCTATAGTAGCCTGTGAGAGAGAGAGAGAGAGGTCTAAGTATCCTCTGTCCTTTTCTAATTTAACTGGTCTTCTGCTGTTGAAATTTTTTACAAGATTCTCATTTGCGGTTTTGAAACTTGCTCGTTGATGTTTTGTCCAAGAAAGGTGATCACTTTGACAAAGAATATGCTCCTTTTCGAATTTAAAATGATGTTAAATTTGCGCAATTGTTGAAAGAAACTTTCTAATTTAAACAGTGTTCTCTCTACTATGACCAACCATGGAAAATTCATCTGTATAGTTACTTAATCCCCTATTTGAGTTTAAAATTTTGTAAGCCAGTTTTTGCAGTCTACGTGTGCTGTAAGAGGATCCCATATTGAGACGATTGATCTACATGGAACAAAATGGTAGGTTTCTCAGTGTAGGTTCCTCTAGGTTATGTGTGGGTTTCCCTGTCATATCTCTGTTGGTGAGAAATGTTAGTATGCGCTCTGCTTTGGAAAAAAGCTCAATATCCAAGGCAACTCCAACGCCAACACTGCCTACTTGGCCTGGAAATGTTACCCTGATATGGTTAGTTAGCACTTCCCGCTGGAAGTTGGTGGCAAGGTCCGTTAATAAATTTGCCATTATGCGCAATGTGCAAAGCGTCAGCCACCTCTTTGGCTTGTTGATCCTATAATGCATAAAGTTTCACGAAGAGTGTAAAATAATCGTTGGTGCAATGGATGTAGCTGTTACCTTGTGAAGTTTCTGGCAATGACCCCACGATATCTATGGTGCAAGTCTCGAAAGAATAATTTAATAGAATGTTATTAGTAAGTGGAACTGGTTTGTTGCGGTTGGGTGACTTAAATTGCATGTAATCTCCACATGATTGTACCAATTCATTGGCGTCTGACAACTTGCCTTGCCGAGAAAAAAAAATATTGGTACATATTTTGGAAGATTTTTAAGTGTCCTGCGAAATTATCGTGACAGAGATGTAGAATACTTGCTCGATACGTTTTGAGAATAACTGTTTCCTTTTCAAGTGAGTACCCCTGGTCTTTCTGTTTGAGTGATACATGTAATAAAGGCCATCTGCCAATACATAATCCTGTTCAGATTTTGTCAGTGATTCTGGGTAAAATTTTAGTTTGTCAATTAAACGTCTTGTTTCTGTGTCCCAATCTTGCTCTAAACCTATGTCTCTTAGTGAGGGTACCTGTATTGTAAAAACATTGACATTGCTTATGTTGTTGTTGTCGAAATCATGTCTGCTAATTATATCTGGTATCAGATTTCATTTTAAGGAAATGAGTTTGATTGCTCTGTCATTATTCTGCAATTTTAAAAATTGACGAGAAACTCTTGCGTTGTCGATAATCTTAATTAGGGAAAGTGTTTTGTTGTCTATTTCAAATGTATATCTTCTTTCCCATGTGAATAATTCTAATTCAAATATGAGATATTTCATTTGTATGGGGCTGAGCAATTTTCGAAAATAAGCAATAGGTTGATTAATTCCTGTTCTTCTATCGAAATGAGATAGGCATCCTCCAATTGCTTTTATACTTGAGTCGGTAGAAATATAAATTCTTTGTTGCAATAGAGATTAGTTAAGACTGGTGCTTTGTCAAGACAATCTTTTAAGATGTCGAAGTACTTTTCTGCTTCTGTGTGCCATGTAAATCTTGTTTTGATTTTGATCAAGTCAATGAGCGGAGCTCATATTTTGGATATAATCTTCTATGTAACTTCTATAGTAGCCTGTGAGAGAGAGAGGTCTAAGTATCCTCTGACCTTTTCTAATTTAAATGGACTTGTGAAGTTGAAATTTTTTACAAGATTCTCATTTGCGGTTTTGAACCTTGTTCGTTGATGTTTTGTCTAAGAAAGGGGATCTTTTTGACAAAGAATATGCTCCTTTTCGAATTTAATGTGATGTTAAATTTGCGCAATTATTGAAAGAAACTTTCTAATTTGAACAAAGTGGTCTCTCTACTATGACCAATCATGGAAAATTCCTGTATATAGTTACTTAAGTCCCTATTTGAGTCTAAAATTTTATCAGCCAGTTTTGGTAGTCTACTTGTGCTGTAAGAGGATCCCTTAAGAGACGATTGATCTGCAGGGAACAAAATGGTAGGTTCCTCAGTGTAGGTTTCTCTAGGTTATTTGTTGGTTTCCCTGTCATATCTCTGTTGGTGAGAAATGTTAGTATGCGCTCTGCTTTGGAAAAAAGCTCAATGTCCAAGGCAACTCCAACGGCAACACTGCCTACTTGGCCTGGAAATGTTACCCTGATATGGTTAGTTAGCACTGCCCCCTGGAAGTTGGTGGCAAGCTTCGTGAATAAATTTTCCATTATGCGCAATGTGCAAAGCGTCAGCCACCTCTTTGGCTTGTTGATCCTATAATACATAAAGTTTCACGAAGAATGTAAAATAATCGTTGGTGCAATGGATGTAGCTGTTACCTTGTGAAGTTTCTGGCAATGACCCCACGATATCTATGGTGCAAGTCTCGAAAGAATAATTTAATAGAACGTTATTAGTTAGTGGAACTGGTTTGTTGCTATAGGGTGACTTAAATTGCGTGTATACTCCACATGATTGTAGCAATTCTTTGGCGTCTGAAAACTTGCCTTGCCGAAAAAAAATAAAAAAAATTTGATACTTATTTTGGAAGATTTTTAAGTGGTCCTGCGAAATTATCGTGACAGAGTTGTAGAATGCTTGCTCGATACGTTTTGAGAATAACTGTTTCCTTTTTAAGTGAGTACCCCTGGTCTTTCTGTTTGAGTGATACATGTAATAAAGGCCATCTGCCAATACATAATCCTGTTCAGATTTGGTCAGTGATTCTGGGTAAAATTGCAGTTTGTCAATTAAACGTCTTGTTTCTGTGTTCCAATCTTGCTCTAAACCTATGTCTCTTAGTGAGGGTACCTGTATTGTAAGTACATTGACATTGCTTATGTTGTTGTTGTTGTTGTCGAAATCATGTCTGCTAATTATATCTGGAATCAGATTTCATTTTGAGGAAATGAGTTTGTTAGCTATGTCATTATACTACAATTTTAAAAATTGACGAGAAACTTTTTCGTTGTCGATAATCTTAATTTGGGATAGCGTTTTGTTGTCTATTTCAACTGTATATCTTTTTTCCCATGTGTAATATTTAAGGGCACGCAGATTTTCTGTAAGTGAGAATAGATCTAATTCAAATATGAAATATTCCATTGGCATTGGGCTGAGCATTTTGCTAAAATAAGCAATAGATTGATTAATTCATGTCCTTCTATCGAGTTGAGATAGACATTCTTCAATTGCTTTTATACTTGAGTCGGTAGAAATATAAATTCTTTGTTGCAATAGAGATTAGTTAAGACTGGTGCTTTGTCAAGACAATCTTTTAAGATGTCGAAGCACTTTTCTGCGTCTGTGTGCCATGTAAATCTTGTTTTGATTTTTATCAAGTTAATGAGTGGATCTGCTATTTTGGATATAATCTTCTATGTACCTTCTATAGTAGCCTGTGAGAGAGAGAGGTCTAAGTATCCTCTGTCCTTTTCTAATTTAACTGGTCTTCTGCTGTTGAAATTTTTTACAAGATTCTCATTTGCGGTTTTGAAACTTGCTCGTTGATGTTTTGTCCAAGAAAGGTGATCACTTTGACAAAGAATATGCTCCTTTTCGAATTTAAAATGATGTTAAATTTGCGCAATTGTTGAAAGAAACTTTCTAATTTAAACAGTGTTCTCTCTACTATGACCAACCATGGAAAATTCATCTGTATAGTTACTTAATTCCCTATTTGAGTCTAAAATTTTGTAAGCCAGTTTTTGCAGTCTACGTGTGCTGTAAGAGGATCCCATATTGAGACGATTGATCTACATGGAACAAAATGGTAGGTTTCTCAGTGTAGGTTCCTCTAGGTTATGTGTGGGTTTCCCTGTCATATCTCTGTTATTGAGAAATGTTAGTGTGCGCTCTGCTTTGGAAAAAAGTTCAATGTCCAAGGCAACTCCAACGCCCACACTGCCTACTTGGCCTGGTAATGTTACTCTAAGATGGTTAGTAAGCCTTGCCCCCTGGAAGTTGGTTTCAAGGTCCGTTAATAAATTTGCCATTATGCGCAATGTGCAAAGCGTCAGCCACCTCTTTGGCTTGTTGATCCTATAATGCATAAAGTTTCACGAAGAGTGTAAAATAATCGTTGGTGCAATGGATGTAGCTGTTACCTTGTGAAGTTTCTGGCAATGACCCCACGATATCTATGGTGCAAGTCTCGAAAGAATAATTTAATAGAATGTTATTAGTAAGTGGAACTGGTTTGTTGCGGTTGGGTGACTTAAATTGCATGTAATCTCCACATGATTGTACCAATTCATTGGCGTCTGACAATTTGCCTTGCCGGAAAAAAAAAATTTGGGACATATTTTGGAAGATTTGTAAGTGTCCTGCGAAATTATCGTGACAGAGATATAGAATGCTTGCTCGATACATTTTGATAATAACTGTTTCCTTTTTAAGTGAGTACCCCTGGTCTTTCTGTTTGAGTGATACATGTAATAAAGGCCATCTGCCAATACATAATCCTGTTCAGATTTTGTCAGTGATTCTGGGTAAAATTTTAGTTTGTCAATTAAACGTCTTGTTTCTGTGTCCCAATCTTGCTCTAAACCTATGTCTCTTAGTGAGGGTACCTGTATTGTAAAAACATTGACATTGCTTATGTTGTTGTTGTCGAAATCATGTCTGCTAATTATATCTGGTATCAGATTTCATTTTAAGGAAATGAGTTTGATTGCTCTGTCATTATTCTGCAATTTTAAAAATTGACGAGAAACTCTTGCGTTGTCGATAATCTTAATTAGGGAAAGTGTTTTGTTGTCTATTTCAACTGTATATCTTCTTTCCCATGTGAATAATTCTAATTCAAATATGAGATATTTCATTTGTATTGGGCTGAGCAATTTTCTAAAATAAGCAATAGGTTGATTAATTCCTGTCCTTCTATCGAAATGAGATAGGCATCCTCCAATTGCTTTTATACTTGAGTCGGTAGAAATATAAATTCTTTGTTGCAATAGAGATTAGTTAAGACTGGTGCTTTGTCAAGACAATCTTTTAAGATGTCGAAGTACTTTTCTGCTTCTGTGTGCCATGTAAATCTTGTTTTGATTTTGATCAAGTCAATGAGCGGAGCTCATATTTTGGATATAATCTTCTATGTAACTTCTATAGTAGCCTGTGAGAGAGAGAGAGGTCTAAGTATCCTCTGACCTTTTCTAATTTAAATGGACTTGTGAAGTTGAAATTTTTTACAAGATTCTCATTTGCGGTTTTGAACCTTGTTCGTTGATGTTTTGTCTAAGAAAGGGGATCTTTTTGACAAAGAATATGCTCCTTTTCGAATTTAATGTGATGTTAAATTTGCGCAATTATTGAAAAAAACTTTCTAATTTGAACAAAGTGGTCTCTCTACTATGACCAATCATGGAAAATTCCTGTATATAGTTACTTAAGTCCCTATTTGAGTCTAAAATTTTATCAGCCAGTTTTGGTAGTCTACTTGTGCTGTAAGAGGATCAATTAAGAGACGATTGATCTGCAGGGAACAAAATGGTAGGTTCCTCAGTGTAGGTTTCTCTAGGTTATGTGTTGGTTTCCCTGTCATATCTCTGTTGGTGAGAAATGTTAGTATGCGCTCTGCTTTGGAAAAAAGCTCAATGTCCAAGGCAACTCCAACGCCAACACTGCCTACTTGGCCTGGAAATGTTACCCTGATATGGTTAGTTAGCACTGCCCCCTGGAAGTTGGTGGCAAGGTTCGTGAATAAATTTGCCATTATGCGCAATGTGCAAAGCGTCAGCCACCTCTTTGGCTTGTTGATCCTATAATACATAAAGTTTCACGAAGAATGTAAAATAATCGTTGGTGCAATGGATGTAGCTGTTACCTTGTGAAGTTTCTGGCAATGACCCCACGATATCTATGGTGCAAGTCTCGAAAGAATAATTTAATAGAACGTTATTAGTTAGTGGAACTGGTTTGTTGCTATAGGGTAACTTAAATTGCGTGTATACTCCACATGATTGTAGCAATTCTTTGGCGTCTGAAAACTTGCCTTGCCGAAAAAAAAAAAAAAAAATTTGATACTTATTTTGGAAGATTTTTAAGTGGTCCTGCGAAATTATCGTGACAGAGATGTAGAATACTTGCTCGATACGTTTTGAGAATAACTGTTTCCTTTTCAAGTGAGTACCCCTGGTCTTTCTGTTTGAGTGATACATGTAATAAAGGCCATCTGCCAATACATAATCCTGTTCAGATTTTGTCAGTGATTCTGGGTTAAATTGCAGTTTGTCAATTAAACGTCTTGTTTTTGTGTCCAAATCTTCCTCTAAACCTATGTCTCTTAGTGAGGGTACCTGTATTGTAAAAACATTGATATTGCTTATGTTGTTGTTGTCGAAATCATGTCTGCTAATTATATCTGGAATCAGATTTCATTTTGAGGAAATGAGTTTGTTAGCTATGTCATTATCCTACAATTTTAAAAATTGACGAGAAACTCTTGCGTTGTCGATAATCTTAATTTGGGATAGCGTTTTGTTGTCTATTTCAACTGTATATCTTCTTTCCCATGTGTAATATTTAAGGGCACGCAGATTTTCTGTAAGTGAGAATAGATCTAATTCAAATATGAAATATTCCATTGGCATTGGGCTGAGCATTTTGCTAAAATAAGCAATAGGTTGATTAATTCCTGTCCTTCTATCGAGTTGAGATAAACATTCTTCAATTGCTTTTATACTTGAGTCGGTAGAAATATAAATTCTTTGTTGCAATAGAGATTAGTTAAGACTGGTGCTTTGTCAAGACAATCTTTTAAGATGTCGAAGCACTTTTCAGCGTCTGTGTGCCATGTAAATCTTGTTTTGATTTTTATCAAGTTAATGAGTGGATCTGCTATTTTGGATATAATCTTCTATGTACCTTCTATAGTAGCCTGTGAGAGAGAGAGAGAGGTCTAAGTATCCTCTGTCCTTTTCTAATTTAACTGGTCTTCTGCTGTTGAAATTTTTTACAAGATTCTCATTTGCGGTTTTGAAACTTGCTCGTTGATGTTTTGTCCAAGAAAGGTGATCACTTTGACAAAGAATATGCTCCTTTTCGAATTTAAAATGATGTTAAATTTGCGCAATTGTTGAAAGAAACTTTCTAATTTAAACAGTGGTCTCTCTACTATGACCACTCATGGAAAATTCATGTATATAGTTACTTAAGTCCCTATTTGAGTCTAAAATTTTGTCAGCCAGTTTTTGTAGTCTACGTGTGCTGTAAGAGGATCCCATATTGAGACGATTGATCTACATGGAACAAAATGGTAGGTTTCTCAGTGTAGGTTCCTCTAGGTTATGTGTGGGTTTCCCTGTCATATCTCTGTTGGTGAGAAATGTTAGTATGCGCTCTGCTTTGGAAAAAAGCTCAATGTCCAAGGCAACTCCAACGCCAACACTGCCTACTTGGCCTGGAAATGTTACCCTGATATGGTTAGTTAGCACTTCCCGCTGGAAGTTGGTGGCAAGGTCCGTTAATAAATTTGCCATTATGCGCAATGTGCAAAGCGTCAGCCACCTCTTTGGCTTGTTGATCCTATAATACATAAAGTTTCACGAAGAATGTAAAATGATCGTTGGTGCAATGGATATAGCTGTTACCTTGTGAAGTTTCTGGCAATGACCCCACGATATCTATGGTGCAAGTCTCGAAAGAATAATTTAATAAAATGTTATTAGTAAGTGGAACTGGTTTGTTGCGGTTGGGTGACTTAAATTGCATGTCATCTCCACATGATTGTACCAATTCCTTGGCGTCTGACAACTTGCTTTGCCGGAAAAAAAAATATTGGGACTTATTTTGGAAGATTTTTAAGTGGTCCTGCGAAATTATCGTGACAGAGTTGTAGAATGCTTGCTCGATACGTTTTGAGAATAACTGTTTCCTTTTTAAGTGAGTACCCCTGGTCTTTCTGTTTGAGTGATACATGTAATAAAGGCCATCTGCCAATACATAATCCTGTTCAGATTTGGTCAGTGATTCTGGGTAAAATTGCAGTTTGTCAATTAAACGTCTTGTTTCTGTGTTCCAATCTTGCTCTAAACCTATGTCTCTTAGTGAGGGTACCTGTATTGTAAGTACATTGACATTTCTTATATTGTTGTTGTTGTCGAAATCATGTCTGCTAATTATATCTGGAATCAGATTTCATTTTGAGGAAATGAGTTTGTTAGCTATGTCATTATCCTACAATTTTAAAAATTGACGAGAAACTCTTGCGTTGTCGATAATCTTAATTTGGGATAGCGTTTTGTTGTCTATTTCAACTGTATATCTTCTTTCCCATGTGTAATATTTAAGGGCACGCAGATTTTCTGTAAGTGAGAATAGATCTAATTCAAATATGAAATATTCCATTGGCATTGGGCTGAGCATTTTGCTAAAATAAGCAATAGGTTGATTAATTCCTGTCCTTCTATCGAGTTGAGATAAACATTCTTCAATTGCTTTTATACTTGAGTCGGTAGAAATATAAATTCTTTGTTGCAATAGAGATTAGTTAAGACTGGTGCTTTGTCAAGACAATCTTTTAAGATGTCGAAGCACTTTTCAGCGTCTGTGTGCCATGTAAATCTTGTTTTGATTTTTATCAAGTTAATGAGTGGATCTGCTATTTTGGATATAATCTTCTATGTACCTTCTATAGTAGCCTGTGAGAGAGAGAGAGAGGTCTAAGTATCCTCTGTCCTTTTCTAATTTAACTGGTCTTCTGCTGTTGAAATTTTTTACAAGATTCTCATTTGCGGTTTTGAAACTTGCTCGTTGATGTTTTGTCCAAGAAAGGTGATCACTTTGACAAAGAATATGCTCCTTTTCGAATTTAAAATGATGTTAAATTTGCGCAATTGTTGAAAGAAACTTTCTAATTTAAACAGTGGTCTCTCTACTATGACCACTCATGGAAAATTCATGTATATAGTTACTTAAGTCCCTATTTGAGTCTAAAATTTTGTCAGCCAGTTTTTGTAGTCTACGTGTGCTGTAAGAGGATCCCATATTGAGACGATTGATCTACATGGAACAAAATGGTAGGTTTCTCAGTGTAGGTTCCTCTAGGTTATGTGTGGGTTTCCCTGTCATATCTCTGTTGGTGAGAAATGTTAGTATGCGCTCTGCTTTGGAAAAAAGCTCAATGTCCAAGGCAACTCCAACGCCAACACTGCCTACTTGGCCTGGAAATGTTACCCTGATATGGTTAGTTAGCACTTCCCGCTGGAAGTTGGTGGCAAGGTCCGTTAATAAATTTGCCATTATGCGCAATGTGCAAAGCGTCAGCCACCTCTTTGGCTTGTTGATCCTATAATACATAAAGTTTCACGAAGAATGTAAAATGATCGTTGGTGCAATGGATATAGCTGTTACCTTGTGAAGTTTCTGGCAATGACCCCACGATATCTATGGTGCAAGTCTCGAAAGAATAATTTAATAAAATGTTATTAGTAAGTGGAACTGGTTTGTTGCGGTTGGGTGACTTAAATTGCATGTCATCTCCACATGATTGTACCAATTCCTTGGCGTCTGACAACTTGCTTTGCCGGAAAAAAAAATATTGGGACTTATTTTGGAAGATTTTTAAGTGGTCCTGCGAAATTATCGTGACAGAGTTGTAGAATGCTTGCTCGATACGTTTTGAGAATAACTGTTTCCTTTTTAAGTGAGTACCCCTGGTCTTTCTGTTTGAGTGATACATGTAATAAAGGCCATCTGCCAATACATAATCCTGTTCAGATTTGGTCAGTGATTCTGGGTAAAATTGCAGTTTGTCAATTAAACGTCTTGTTTCTGTGTTCCAATCTTGCTCTAAACCTATGTCTCTTAGTGAGGGTACCTGTATTGTAAGTACATTGACATTTCTTATATTGTTGTTGTTGTCGAAATCATGTCTGCTAATTATATCTGGAATCAGATTTCATTTTGAGGAAATGAGTTTGTTAGCTATGTCTTTATCCTACAATTTTAAAAATTGACGAGAAACTCTTGCGTTGTCGATAATCTTAATTTGGGATAGAGTTTTGTTGTCTATTTCAACTGTATATCTTTTTTCCCATGTGTAATATTTAAGGGCACGCAGATTATCTGTAAGTGAGAATAGATCTAATTCAAATATGAAATATTCCATTGGCATTGGGCTGAGCATTTTGCTAAAATAAGCAATAGGTTGATTAATTCCTGTCCTTCTATCGAGTTGAGATAAACATTCTTCACTTGCTTTTATACTTGAGTCGGTAGAAATATAAATTCTTTGTTGCAATAGAGATTAGTTAAGACTGGTGCTTTGTCAAGACAATCTTTTAAGATGTCGAAGCACTTTTCTGCGTCTGTGTGCCATGTAAATCTTGTTTTGATTTTTATCAAGTTAATGAGTGGATCTGCTATTTTGGATATAATCTTCTATGTACCTTCTATAGTAGCCTGTGAGAGAGAGAGGTCTAAGTATCCTCTGTCCCTTTCTAATTTAACTGGTCTTCTGCTGTTGAAATTTTTTACAAGATTCTCATTTGCGGTTTTGAAACTTGCTCGATGATGTTTTGTCCAAGAAAGGTGATCACTTTGATAAAGAATATGCTCCTTTTCCAATTTAAAATGATGTTAAATTTGCGCAATTGTTGAAAGAAACTTTCTAATTTAAACAGTGTTCTTACTACTATAACCAACCATAGAAAATTCATCTGTATAGTTACTTAATTCCCTATTTGAGTCTAAAATTTTGTAAGCCAGTTTTTGTAGTCTACTTGTGCTGTAAGAGGATCCCTTAAGAGACGATTGATCTGCAGGGAACAAATGGGTAGGTTCCTCAGTGTAGGTTCCTCTAGGTTATGTGTTGGTTTCCCTGTCATATCTCTGTTATTGAGAAATGTTAGTGTGCGCTAAGCTTTGGAAAAAAGTTCAATGTCCAAGGCAACTCCAACGCCAACACTGCCTACTTGGCCTGGAAATGTTACCCTGATATGGTTAGTTAGCACTTCCCGCTGGAAGTTGGTGGCAAGGTCCGTTAATAAATTTGCCATTATGCGCAATGTGCAAAGCGTCAGCCACCTCTTTGGCTTGTTGATCCTATAATACATAAAGTTTCACGAAGAATGTAAAATGATCGTTGGTGCAATGGATGTAGCTGTTACCTTGTGAAGTTTCTGGCAATGAACCCACGATATCTATGGTGCAAGTCTCGAAAGAATAATTTAATAGAACGTTATTAGTAAGTGGAACTGGTTTGTTGCTGTAGGGTGACTTAAATTGCATATAATCTCCGCATCATTGTAGCAATTCTTTGGCGTCTGAAAACTTGCCTTGCCGAAAAAAAAAATTATTGGGACTTATTTTGGAAGATTTTTAAGTGGTCCTGCGAAATTATCGTGATAGAGTTGTAGAATGCTTGCTCGATACGTTTTGAGAATAACTGTTTCCTTTTTAAGTGAGTACCCCTGGTCTTTCTGTTTGAGTGATACATGTAATAAAGGCCATCTGCCAATACATAATCCTGTTCAGATTTGGTCAGTGATTCTGGGTAAAATTGCAGTTTGTCAATTAAACGTCTTGTTTCTGTGTTCCAATCTTGCTCTAAACCTATGTCTCTTAGTGAGGGTACCTGTATTGTAAGTACATTGACATTGCTTATGTTGTTGTTGTTGTCGAAATCATGTCTGCTAATTATATCTGGAATCAGATTTCATTTTGAGGAAATGAGTTTGTTAGCTATGTCATTATACTACAATTTTAAAAATTGACGAGAAACTCTTGCGTTGTCGATAATCTTAATTAGGGATAGTGTTTTGTTGTCTATTTCAACTGTATATCTTCTTTCCCATGTGAATAATTCTAATTCAAATATGAGATATTTCATTTGCATTGGGCTGAGCAATTTTCTAAAATAAGCAATAGGTTGATTAATTCCTGTCCTTCTATCGAAATGAGATATGCATCCTCCAATTGCTTTTATACTTGAGTCGGTAGAAATATAAATTCTTTGTTGCAATAGAGATTAGTTAAGACTGGTGCTTTGTCAAGACAATCTTTTAAGATGTCGAAAGACTTTTGTGCGTCTGTGTTCCATGTAAATCTTGTTTTGAATTTGATCAAGTCAATGAGCGGAGCTGCTATTTTGGAATAATCTTCTATGGACCTTCTATAGTAGCCTGTGGGAGAGAGAGGTCTAAGTATCATCTGACCTTTTCTAATTTAACTGGTCTTCTGAAGTTGAAATTTTTTACAAGATTCTCATTTGTGGTTTTGAACCTTGTTCGTTGATGTTTTGTCCAAGAAAGTTGATCACTTTGACAAAGAATATGCTCCTTTTCGAATTTAATGTAATGTGAAATTTGCGCAATTGTTGAAAGAAACATTCTAATTTAAACAAAGTTGTCTCTCTACTATGACCACTCATGGAAAATTCAACTATATAGTTACTTAAGTCCCTATTTGAGTCTAAAATTTTGTCAGCCAGTTTTTGTAGTCTACTTGTGCTGTAAGAAAATCCTATAGGGAGACGATTGATCTGCAAGGAACAAAATGGTAGGTTCCTCAGTGTAGGTTCCTCTAGGTTATGTGTGGGTTTCCCTGTCATATCTCTGTTGTTGAGAAATGTTAGTATGCGCTCTGCTTTGCAAAAAAGCTCAATGTCCAAGGCAACTCCAATGCCCACACTGACTTCTTGACCTGGTAATGTTACCTTAAGATTGTTAGTTAGCACAGCCCCCTGGAAGTTGGTGGCAAAGTACGTTCATAAATTTGCCATTATGCGCAATGTGCAAACGTATTCTAAGAATGCGTCAGCCACCTCTTTGACTTGTTGATCCTATAATGCATAAAGTTTCACAAAGAGTGTAAAATAATCGTTGGTGCAATGGATGTTGAAATATTAAATACGATTAACATGGGGAAAAGTGAAATCGAAAAATTTTGATAGTGCACTTATATGACACCATCTTTTGTTCCACTTCTTATTTTGTGAGTGTTATATAATTGGAATTGGAGATTCTATTATATATTAGCTTCAATTTCTCATAAGGAAAAAATTTCGAAATTTTTTTCTTTCTGAACAATAATTCATTGATCATCGTCCCGCAGGTATTTTCAACTGGTGAAATTGGCTTTTCCAGAAATAGGCTCAAATGCTTTCAAATGCTTATTTTGGGTTGAAAATATTTTTCTACTTATTCTTGGTCAAATTTTAATTAAAAAAAATTCCTAAAAGCAGAAATTCAATTATTTGAAAATCGTGAAATTTATCTGTTTCGTGTGTATTTGAATTGAATATTTATGGGACCAAATTTTGACCCACTTCTTATTTTATGAGTGATATAAAATTGGAATTGGAGATTCTATTATATATTTGCTTCAATTTTTTGAAAGGAAAAAATTTTGAAATTTTTTCTTTTTGAACAATAATTCATTGAACATCATCCCCCATGTATTTTCAGTATGGGAAATTGCCTTTTCCAGATATAGGCTCAAATGCTTTCAAATTATTATTTTGGGTTGAAAATATTTCTTCTACTTATTCTTGGTCCAAATTTTAAGTAAAAAATAAAATTAAAATCAAAAAAATTAAATTTTTTGAAAATCGTGAAATTTTTTAGTTTTGTGTGTATTTGAAAGTAATGGCAAAGTATTTAACATGGCTAATGTATTTTCAACGTGAAATGCAAACTTTTTTAGCAATAATCAGATTTTGAGAAATAAAATGTCACTTTACTGACGATTCGACTGTGGAAATCGACCCGGGAGATGATTTCTATAGCCGTGGGTGTAAAAAGATCGTAGGATTTTGAAAACTGAGAAATTTGAAATCTTCCGTACGATTAACATGTGGAAAATTGAAAACGATTGATAGTGTAGTTTTCTTGACCAACTTTTGACCCACATCTTATTTTTTAAGTTATATAAAATTGGAATTGGAGATTCTACTATATATAAGCTTTAATTTCTCCAAAGGAAAAACTTTTGAAAATTTTTCTTTTTGAACAATAATTCATTAAACATCGTCCCCCATGTATTTTCAATTGGAAAATCGGCTTTTCCAGATATAGGCTCAAATGCTTTCAAATTCTTATTTTGGGTTAAAAATATTTTGTCTACTTAATCTTGACCAAAATTTTAATTAAAAAATAAAATCAAAACATTAAATTTTTTGAAAATCGTGAAATGTTTTAGTTTTGTGTGTACAAATTGCAGTTTTATATTGTAAAACACTTGATCAATTCAACTAAGTTCAAAATTTGGACAAAAGACAATTTTTCAATAAAAAAATACCAGTTGAAATTTTGAAACAAAACCTCTCGGTAACTGTTTTTAAGCCGTATTTGTTCTTGGTATTCTTTCGATTTTGAGTGATAAAATACCAATTTATAAGCAAATTAATGATCAAAATGAATGCAAATGATAATTTTGATGATCTTAGGATCAAAAAGAAGGTTAAATTTCGAAAATTAGGAATTTGAAATTTCCAATTGGATTAACATGGATATTGTATTTTCAACAGGAAATGCAAACTTTTTTGGCAATAATCAGTTTTGAGAATTAAAATGTAACTTTAATGACGATTTGACTGTGGAAATCGACACGGTGATGATTTCTATAACCGTGGTTGTAAAAAGATTGTAGGATTTATAAAATTGATAAATTTGAAATCTTAAATACGATTAACATGGGGAAAAGTGAAATAGAAAAATTTTGATAGTGCACTTATATGGGACCATCTTTTGTTAAACTTCTTATTTTGTGAGTGTTATAAAATTGGAATTGTAGATGCTACTATATATTAGCTTACATTTCTCAAAAGGAAAAAATTTTGAAAATTTTTCTTTCTGAACAATAATTCATTGATCATCGTCCCGCAGGTATTTTCAATTGGGGAAATTGGCTTTTCCAGAAATAGGCTCAAATGCTTTCAAATGCTTATTTTGGGTTGAAAATATTTTTCTACTTATTCTTGGTCAAATTTTAATTAAAAAAAAATTCTTAAAAGCAGAAATTCAATTATTTGAAAATCGCGAAATTTATCTGTTTCGTGTGTATTTGAATTGAAAATTTATGGGACCAACTTTTGACCCACTTCTTATTTTGTGAGTGATATAAAATTGGAATTGGAGATTCTTTTGTATATTAGCTTCAATTTCTCCAAAAGAAAAAATTTTGAAAATTTTTCTTTTTGAACAATAATTCATCCCCCATGTATTTTCAATTGGGGAAATTAGCTTTTCCTGAAATAGAATCAAATACTTTCAAATTCTAATTTTGGGTTAAAAAAATTTTGTCTACTTAATCTTGGTCAAAATTTTAATTCAAAAATAAAATCAAAAAATTAAATTTTTCGAAAATCGTGAAATTTTTTAGTTTCGTGTGTATTTGAAAGTAAAATTTTATTATGATCAAATTGGTACAAATTGCAGTTATATATTGAAAAACACTTGATCAATTAAACTAAGTTCAAAATTTGGACAAAAGACAATTTTTCAATAAAAAAAGATAATTTGAAAATTTGAAACAAAACCTCTAGGTAACTGTTTTTAAGCCGTATTTGTTCTTGGTATTCTTTCGATTTTGAGTGATAAAATAAAACTTTATAAGCAAATTGATGAACAAATTGAATGCAAGTGATAATTTGTATGATCCTAGGTTCAAAAAGAAGGTTAAATTTCGAAAATTCGGAATTTTAAATTTCCAATTGGATTAACATGGATATTGTATTTTCAACAGGAAATGCAAACTTTTTTAGCAATAATCAGTTTTGAGAATTAAAATGTCACTCTAACGACGATTTGACTGTGGAAATCGACCCGGGATATGATTTCTATAACAGTGGGTGTAAAAAGATTGTAGGATTTTGAAAATTGAGCAATTTGAAATTTTCCATGCGATTACCATGGGGAAAAGTGAAAATGAAAAAGTTTGATAGAGTTTGACCCATTTCTTAATTTGTGAGTGATATAAAATTGGAATTGGAAATTCTACTATATATTAGCTTCAAATTCTCCAAAAGAATTTTTTTTTTTAATTTTTTCATTTTGAACACTAATTCATTTAACATTGCCCCCCATGTATTTTTAAATGAGAAAATTGGCTTTTCCAGAAATCGGCTCAAATGCTTTCAAATGCATATTTTGGGTTATTTTTTACCCATTTCTTATTTTCTGAATGATATAAAATTGGAATTGGAGATTCTTTTGTATATTAGCTTCAATTTCTCCCAATTAAAAATTTTGAAAATTTTTCATTTTCTACAATAATTCATTTAACATCGTCGCCCATGTATTTTCAAATGGGAGAAAAATTTTCCAGAAATCGGCTTAAATGCTTTCAAATTCTTATTTTAGGTTGAAAATATTTTTTCTACTTTTTCTTGGTCCCGAATTTAATTAAAAAAAAAAATTCCTAAAAGCAGAAATTCATTTTTTTGAAAATTGTGAAATTTTTCAACTTCGCTTCTATTTGAATGGAAAATTTTATTTTTGTCAAATTGATCCAAATTGTGTGTTTATATTGTAAAACATTTGAAAATTGAGAAATTTGAAATCTTAAATACGATTAACATGGGGAAAAGTGAAATCGAAATATTTTGATAGTGCACTTTATAGGACCATCTTTTGATCAACTTCTTATTTTGTGAGTGTTCTAAAATTGGAATTGGAGATTCTACTGTATATTAGCTTCAATTTCTCAAAAGGAAAATTTTCGAAAATTTTTCTTTCTGAACAATAATTCATTTAACATTGTTGCCCATGTATTTTCAAATGGGAGAAAAAATTTCCAGAAATCGGCTTAAATGTTTTAAAATGCTTATTTTGGGTTGAAAATATTTTTTCTACTTTTCCTTGGTCCAAATTTGAATTTAAAAAAAAAATTCCTAAAAGCAGAAATTCATTTTTTTTGAAAATTGTGAAATTTTACAGTTTCTTTTTGTTTGAATGGAATTTTTTTTTTTCAAATTGATCCAAATTGTGTTTATTTTGTAAAACACTTGATCAATTAAACTAATTTAAAAATTTGTCCAAAAAAACTATTCAAACAAGAAAAACTAGTTGAAATTATAAAACGAAAGCGCTAGGAAACCGTTTTGAAGCCGCCTTTGCATTATTTCGATTTTGAATGCTAAAATACCACTTTATAAGCTAATTGATAATCGGAATGATTTCAAGTGATAATTTTTATGATCCTAGATTCAAAAAGAATTTTAAAATTTGAAACTTGAAAAATTTGAAATTTGCTATACGATTAACATGGGGAAAAGTGAAAACGAAAAAGTTTCATAGTGCACTTTATTTGACCAACTTTTGACCCACTTCTTATTTTGTGAGTGATATAAAATTGGAATTGGAGATTTTACTATATGTTAGCTTCAATTTCTCTAAAGGAAAAAATTTTGAAAATTTTTCATTTTGAACAATAATTCATTTAACATCGTTCCCCATGTATTTTCAAATGGGAAAATTGGCTTGTAAGTTAATATTGTAAAACACTTCATCAATTCAACTAAGTTCAAAATTTAGACAAAACTCCCTTTTTCAATAAGAAAAACTAGTTGAAATTTTGAAACGAAAGCACTCGTTAACTGTTTTTAAGCCGTATTCGTTCTTTGCATTATTTAGATTTCGAGTGATAAAATACAACTTTATAAGCAAATTGATAATCAAAATGATTTCAAGTGATAATTTTTATGATCCTAGATTCAAAAAGAAGGTTACATTTCGAAAATTGGGAATTTGAAATTTCCAATTGGATTAACATGGATATTGTATTTTAACAGGAAATGCAAACTTTTTTAGCAATAATTAGTTTTGAGAATTAAAATGTCACTCTAACGACGATTTGACTGTGGAAATCGACCCGGGATATGATTTCTATAACCGTGGGTGTAAAAAGATTGTAGGATTTTGAAAATTGAGCAATTTGAAATTTTCCATGCGATTACCATGGGGAAAAGTGAAAAAGAAAAAGTTTGATAGATTACTTTACTTGACCATTTTTTGACCCATTTCTTATTTTGTGAGTGATATAAAATTGGAATTGGAGATTCTTTTATATATTAGCTTCAAATTCTCCAAAGGAAAAAATATTGAAATTTTTTCATTTTGAACACTATTTCATTTAACATTGTCCCCCATGTATTTTCAAATAGGAAAATTGGCTTTTCCAGAAATCGGCTCAAATGCTTTCAAATTCTTATTTTATGTTGAAAATATTTTTTCTACTTTTTCTTGGTCCCAATTTGAATTAAAAAAAAAAAATTCCTAAAAGCAGAAATTCATTTTTTTGAAAATTGTGAAATTTTACTGTTTCTTTCTGTTTGAATGGAAATTTTTATTATTTTCTTTTCAAATTGATCCAAATTGTGTTTATATTGTAAAATACTTGTAGGATTTTGAAAATTGAGAAATTTGAAATATTAATTACGATTAACATGGGGAAAAGTGAAATCGAAAAATTTTGATAGTGCACTTTATAAGACCATCATTTGACCCACTTCTTATTTTGTGAGTGTTATAAAATTGAAATTGGAGATTCTACTATATATTATCTTTAATTTCTCAAAAGGAAAAAATTTTGAAAAATTTTCTTTCTGAACAATAATTCATTGATCATCGTCCCCCAGGTATTTTCATTTGGGGAAATTGGCCTTTTCAGAAATAGGCTCAAATGATTTCAAATGCATATTTTGGGTTATTTTTTACCCATTTTTTATTTTGTGAGTGATATAAAATTGGAATTGGAGATTCTTTTGTATATTAGCTTCAATTTCTCCAAAGGAAAAAATTTTGAAATTTTTTCATTTTGAACACTAATTCATTTAACATTGTCCCCCATGTATTTTCAAATAGGAAAATTGGCTTTTCCAGAAATCGGCTCAAATGCTTTCAAATGCATATTTTGTGTTATTTTTTACCCATTTCTTATTTTCTGCGTGATATAAAATTGGAATTGGAGATTCTTTCGTATATTAGCTTCAATTTCTACCAATTAAAAAATTTTGAAAATTTTTCATTTTCTACAATAATTCATTTAACATCGTCGCCCATGTATTTTCAAATGGGAGAAAAATTTTCCAGAAATCGGCTTAAATGCTTCCAAATTCTTATTTTGGGTTGAAAATATTTTTTCTACTTTTTCTTGGTCCCAATTTTAATTAAAAAAAATTTCCTAAAAGCAGAAATTCATTTTTTTGAAAATTGTGAAATTTTTCAGCTTCGCTTCTATTTGAATGGAAAATATTATTTTTGTCAAATTGATCCAAATTGTGTGTTTATATTGTAAAACATTTGAAAATTGAGAAATTTGAAATCTTAAATACGATTAACATGGGGAAAAGTGAAATCGAAAAATTTGGATAGTGCACTTTATAGGACCATCTTTTGATATACTTCTTATTTTGTGGGTGTTCTAAAATTGGAATTGGAGATTCTACTGTATATTAGCTTCAATTTCTCAAAAGGAAAAAAATTTTGAAAAATATTCTTTCTGAACAATAATTCATTGATCATCGTCCCCCAGGTATTTCCAATTGGGGAAATTGGCTTTTTCAGAAATAGGCTCAAATGCATTCAAATGCATATTTTGGGTTATTTTTTACCCATTTTTTATTTTGTGAGTGATATAAAATTGGAATTGGAGATTCTTTTGTATATTAGCTTCAATTTCTCCAAAGGAAAAAATTTTGAAATTTTTTCATTTTGAACACTAATTCATTTAACCTTGTCCCCCATGTATTTTCAAATAGGAAAATTGGCTTTTCCAGAAATCAGCTCAAATGCTTTCAAATGCATATTTCGTGTTATTTTTTACCCATTTCTTATTTTCTGCGTGATATAAAATTGGAATTGGAGATTCTTTCGTATATTAGCTTCAATTTCTACCAATTAAAAAATTTTGAAAATTTTTCATTTTCTACAATAATTCATTTAACATCGTCGCCCATGTATTTTCAAATGGGAGAAAAAAATTTCAGAAATCGGCTTAAATGCTTCCAAATTCTTATTTTGGGTTGAAAATATTTTTTCTACTTTTTCTTGGCCCCAATTTTAATTAAAAAAAATTTCCTAAAAGCAGAAATTCATTTTTTTGAAAATTGTGAAATTTTTCAGCTTCGCTTCTATTTGAATGGAAAATATTATTTTTGTCAAATTGATCCAAATTGTGTGTTTATATTGTAAAACATTTGAAAATTGAGAAATTTGAAATCTTAAATACGATTAACATGGGGAAAAGTGAAATCGAAAAATTTGGATAGTGCACTTTATAGGACCATCTTTTGATATACTTCTTATTTTGTGAGTGTTCTAAAATTGGAATTGGAGATTCTACTATATATTATCTTCAATTTCGCAAAAGGAAAAAATTTTGAAAATTTTTCTTTCTGAACAATAATTCATTGATCATCGTCCCCCAGGTATTTTCATTTGGGGAAATTGGCTTTTTCAGAAATAGGCTCAAATGATTTCAAATGCTTATTTTGGGTTATTTTTTACCCATTTTTTATTTTGTGAGTGATATAAAATTGGAATTGGAGATTCTTTTGTATATTACCTTCAATTTCTCCAAAGGAAAAAATTTTGAAAATTTTTCATTTTGAACAATAATTCATTTAACATCGTCGCCCATGTATATTCAAATGGGAAAATTGGCGTTTCCAGAAATCGGCTCAAATGCTTTCAAATTCTTATTTTATGTTGAAAATATTTTTTCTACTTTTTCTTGGTCCCAATTTGAATTAAAAAAAAAAAAAATCCTAAAAGCAGAAATTCATTTTTTTGAAAATTGTGAAATTTTACTGTTTCTTTCTGTTTGAATGGAAATTTTTATTATTTTCTTTTCAAATTGATCCAAATTGTGTTTATATTGTAAAATACTTGTAGGATTTTGAAAATTGAGAAATTTGAAATATTAATTACGATTAACATGGGGAAAAGTGAAATCGAAAAATTTTGATAGTGCACTTTATGGGACCATCATTTGACCCACTTCTTATTTTGTGAGTGTTATAAAATTGAAATTGGAGATTCTACTATATATTATCTTTAATTTCTCAAAAGGAAAAAATTTTGAAAATTTTTCTTTTTGAACAATAATTCATTGATCATCGTCCCCCAGGTATTTTCATTTGGGGAAATTGGCCTTTTCAGAAATAGGCTCAAATGATTTCAAATGCATATTTTGGGTTATTTTTTACCCATTTTTTATTTTGTGAGTGATATAAAATTGGAATTGGAGATTCTTTTGTATATTAGCTTCAATTTCTCTAAAGGAAAAAATTTTGAAAATTTTTCATTTTGAACAATAATTCATTTAACATCGTTCCCCATGTATTTTCAAATGGGAAAATTGGCTTGTAAGTTAATATTGTAAAACACTTCATCAATTCAACTAAGTTCAAAATTTAGACAAAACACCCTTTTTCAATAAGAAAAACTAGTTGAAATTTTGAAACGAAAGCACTCGTTAACTGTTTTTAAGCCGTATTCGTTCTTTGCATTATTTAGATTTCGAGTGATAAAATACAACTTTATAAGCAAATTGATAATCAAAATGATTTCAAGTGATAATTTTTATGATCCTAGATTCAAAAAGAAGGTTACATTTCGAAAATTGGGAATTTGAAATATCCAATTCGATTAACATGGATATTGTATTTTCAACAGGAAATGCAAACTTTTTTAGCAATAATTAGTTTTGAGAATTAAAATGTCACTCTAACGACGATTTGACTGTGGAAATCGACCCGGGATATGATTTCTATAACCGTGGGTGTAAAAAGATTGTAGGATTTTGAAAATTGAGCAATTTGAAATTTTCCATGCGATTACCATGGGGAAAAGTGAAAAAGAAAAAGTTTGATAGATTACTTTACTTGACCATTTTTTGACCCATTTCTTATTTTGTGAGTGATATAAAATTGGAATTGGAGATTCTTTTATATATTAGCTTCAAATTCTCCAAAGGAAAAAATATTGAAATTTTTTCATTTTGAACACTAATTCATTTAACATTGTCCCCCATGTATTTTCAAATAGGAAAATTGGCTTTTCCAGAAATCGGCTCAAATGCTTTCAAATTCTTATTTTATGTTGAAAATATTTTTTCTACTTTTTCTTGGTCCCAATTTGAATTAAAAAAAAAAAAATTCCTAAAAGCAGAAATTCATTTTTTTGAAAATTGTGAAATTTTACTGTTTCTTTCTGTTTGAATGGAAATTTTTATTATTTTCTTTTCAAATTGATCCAAATTGTGTTTATATTGTAAAATACTTGTAGGATTTTGAAAATTGAGAAATTTGAAATATTAATTACGATTAACATGGGGAAAAGTGAAATCGAAAAATTTTGATAGTGCACTTTATGGGACCATCATTTGACCCACTTCTTATTTTGTGAGTGTTATAAAATTGAAATTGGAGATTCTACTATATATTATCTTTAATTTCTCAAAAGGAAAAAATTTTGAAAAATTTTCTTTCTGAACAATAATTCATTGATCATCGTCCCCCAGGTATTTTCATTTGGGGAAATTGGCCTTTTCAGAAATAGGCTCAAATGATTTCAAATGCATATTTTGGGTTATTTTTTACCCATTTTTTATTTTGTGAGTGATATAAAATTGGAATTGGAGATTCTTTTGTATATTAGCTTCAATTTCTCCAAAGGAAAAAATTTTGAAAATTTTTCATTTTGAACAATAATTCATTTAACATCGTCGCCCATGTATATTCAAATGAGAAAATTGGCTTTTCTAGAAATCGGCTCAAATGCTTTCAAATTCTTATTTTATGTTGAAAATATTTTTTTTACTTTTTCTTGGTCCCAATTTGAATTAAAAAAAAAAATCCTAAAAGCAGAAATTCATTTTTTTGAAAATTGTGAAATTTTACAGTTTCTTTCTGTTTGAATGGAAATTTTTATTATTTTTTTTTCAAATTGATCCAAATTGTGTTTATATTGTAAAATACTTGTAGGATTTTGAAAATTGAGAAATTTGAAATATTAATTACGATTAACATGGGGAAAAGTGAAATCGAAAAATTTTGATAGTGCACTTTATGGGACCATCATTTGACCCACTTCTTATTTTGTGAGTGTTATAAAATTGAAATTGGAGATTCTACTATATATTATCTTTAATTTCTCAAAAGGAAAAAATTTTGAAAAATTTTCTTTCTGAACAATAATTCATTGATCATCGTCCCCCAGGTATTTTCATTTGGGGAAATTGGCCTTTTCAGAAATAGGCTCAAATGATTTCAAATGCATATTTTGGGTTATTTTTTACCCATTTTTTATTTTGTGAGTGATATAAAATTGGAATTGGAGATTCTTTTGTATATTAGCTTCAATTTCTCCAAAGGAAAAAATTTTGAAATTTTTTCATTTTGAACACTAATTCATTTAACATTGTCCCCCATGTATTTTCAAATAGGAAAATTGGCTTTTCCAGAAATCGGCTCAAATGCTTTCAAATGCATATTTTGTGTTATTTTTTACCCATTTCTTATTTTCTGCGTGATATAAAATTGGAATTGGAGATTCTTTCGTATATTAGCTTCAATTTCTACCAATTAAAAAATTTTGAAAATTTTTCATTTTCTACAATAATTCATTTAACATCGTCGCCCATGTATTTTCAAATGGGAGAAAAAATTTCCAGAAATCGGCTTAAATGCTTCCAAATTCTTATTTTGGGTTGAAAATATTTTTTCTACTTTTTCTTGGTCCCAATTTTAATTAAAAAAAATTTCCTAAAAGCAGAAATTCATTTTTTTGAAAATTGTGAAATTTTTCAGCTTCGCTTCTATTTGAATGGAAAATATTATTTTTGTCAAATTGATCCAAATTGTGTGTTTATATTGTAAAACATTTGAAAATTGAGAAATTTGAAATCTTAAATACGATTAACATGGGGAAAAGTGAAATCGAAAAATTTGGATAGTGCACTTTATAGGACCATCTTTTGATATACTTCTTATTTTGTGAGTGTTCTAAAATTGGAATTGGAGATTCTACTATATATTATCTTCAATTTCTCAAAAGGAAAAAATTTTGAAAAATTTTCTTTCTGAACAATAATTCATTGATCATCGTCCCCCAGGTATTTTCATTTGGGGAAATTGGCTTTTTCAGAAATAGGCTCAAATGATTTCAAATGCTTATTTTGGGTTATTTTTTACCCATTTTTTATTTTGTGAGTGATATAAAATTGGAATTGGAGATTCTTTTGTATATTACCTTCAATTTCTCCAAAGGAAAAAATTTTGAAAATTTTTCATTTTGAACAATAATTCATTTAACATCGTCGCCCATGTATATTCAAATGGGAGAATTGGCGTTTCCAGAAATCGGCTCAAATGCTTTCAAATTCTTATTTTATGTTGAAAATATTTTTTCTACTTTTTCTTGGTCCCAATTTGAATTAAAAAAAAAAAATTCCTAAAAGCAGAAATTCATTTTTTTTGAAAATTGTGAAATTTTACTGTTTCTTTCTGTTTGAATGGAAATTTTTATTATTTTCTTTTCAAATTGATCCAAATAGTGTTTATATTGTAAAATACTTGTAGGATTTTGAAAATTGAGAAATTTGAAATATTAATTACGATTAACATGGGGAAAAGTGAAATCGAAAAATTTTGATAGTGCACTTTATGGGACCATCATTTGACCCACTTCTTATTTTGTGAGTGTTATAAAATTGAAATTGGAGATTCTACTATATATTATCTTTAATTTCTCAAAAGGAAAAAATGTTGAAAATTTTTCTTTTTGAACAATAATTCATTGATCATCGTCCCCCAGGTATTTTCATTTGGGGAAATTGGCCTTTTCAGAAATAGGCTCAAATGATTTCAAATGCATATTTTGGGTTATTTTTTACCCATTTTTTATTTTGTGAGTGATATAAAATTGGAATTGGAGATTCTTTTGTATATTAGCTTCAATTTCTCTAAAGGAAAAAATTTTGTAATTTTTTCATTTTGAACACTAATTCATTTAACATTGTCCCCCATGTATTTTCAAATAGGAAAATTGGCTTTTCCAGAAATCGGCTCAAATGCTTTCAAATGCATATTTTGTGTTATTTTTTACCCATTTCTTATTTTCTGAGTGATATAAAATTGGAATTGGAGATTCTTTCGTATATTAGCTTCAATTTCTACCAATTAAAAAATTTTGAAAATTTTTCATTTTCTACAATAATTTATTTAACATCGTCGCCCATGTATTTTCAAATGGGAGAAAAAATTTCCAGAAATCGGCTTAAATGCTTCCAAATTCTTATTTTGGGTTGAAGATATTTTTTCTACTTTTTCTTGGTCCCAATTTTAATTAAAAAAAATTTCCTAAAAGCAGAAATTCATTTTTTTGAAAATTGTGAAATTTTTCAGCTTCGCTTCTATTTGAATGGAAAATATTATTTTTGTCAAATTGATCCAAATTGTGTGTTTATATTGTAAAACATTTGAAAATTGAGAAATTTGAAATCTTAAATACGATTAACATGGGAAAAAGTGAAATCGAAAAATTTGGATAGTGCACTTTATAGGACCATCTTTTGATATACTTCTTATTTTGTGAGTGTTCTAAAATTGGAATTGGAGATTCTACTATATATTAGCTTCAATTTCTCAAAAGGAAAAAATTTTGAAAAATATTCTTTCTGAACAATAATTCATTGATCATCGTCCCCCAGGTATTTCCAATTGGGGAAATTGGCTTTTTCAGAAATAGGCTCAAATGCATTCAAATGCTTATTTTGGGTTATTTTTGACCCATTTCTTATTTTGTGAGTGATATAAAATTGGAATTGGTGATTCTTTGGTATATTAGCTTCAATTTCTCCGAAAGAAAAAATTTTGAAAATTTTAAATTTTGAACAGTAATTCATTTAACATTGTCCCCCATGTATTTTCAAATGGGTAAATTGGCTTTTCCAGAGATCGACTCAAATGCTTTCAAATTCCTATTTTGGGTTGAAAATATTTTTTCTACTTTTCTTGGTCCCGATTTTAATTAAAAAAAAATTTCCTAAAAGCAGAAATTCATTTTTTTGAAAATTGTGAAATTTTACAGTTTCTTTCTGTTTGAATGGATTTTTTTATTTTTTTCAAATTGATCCAAATTGTGTTTACATTGTAAAACACTTGATCAATGCAACTAATTTAAAAATATGTCCAAAAAAACTATTCCCATAAGAAAAACTAGTTGAAATTATGAAACGAAAGCTCTCGGAAACCGTTTTGAAGCCGCCTTTGCATTATTTCGATTTTGAATGCTAAAATACCACTTTATAAGCAAATTGATAATCGGAATGATTTCAAGTGATAATTTTTATGATCCTAGATTCAAAGAGAATTTTAAAATTTGAAACTGGAAAAATTTGAAATTTTCTATACGATTAACATGGGGAAAAGTGAAAACGAAAAAGTTTCATAGTGCACTTTATTTGACCAACTTTTGACCCACTTCTTATTTTGTGAGTGATATAAAATTGGAATTGGAGATTTTACTATATGTTAGCTTCAATTTCTCTAAAGGTTAAAATTTTGAAAATTTTTCATTTTGAACAATAATTCATTTAACATCGTTCCCCATGTATTTTCAAATGGGAAAATTGGCTTGTAAGTTAATATTGTAAAACACTTCATCAATTCAACTAAGTTCAAAATTTAGACAAAACACCCTTTTTCAATAAGAAAAACTAGTTGAAATTTTGAAACGAAAGCACTCGTTAACTGTTTTTAAGCCGTATTCGTTCTTTGCATTATTTAGATTTCGAGTGATAAAATACAACTTTATAAGCAAATTGATAATCAAAATGATTTCAAGTGATAATTTTTATGATCCTAGATTCAAAAAGAAGGTTACATTTCGAAAATTGGGAATTTGAAATTTCCAATTGGATTAACATGGATATTGTATTTTCAACAGGAAATGCAAACTTTTTTAGCAATAATTAGTTTTGAGAATTAAAATGTCACTCTAACGACGATTTGACTGTGGAAATCGACCCGGGATATGATTTCTATAACCGTGGGTGTAAAAAGATTGTAGGATTTTGAAAATTGAGCAATTTGAAATTTTCCATGCGATTACCATGGGGAAAAGTGAAAAAGAAAAAGTTTGATAGATTACTTTACTTGACCATTTTTTGACCCATTTCTTATTTTGTGAGTGATATAAAATTGGAATTGGAGATTCTTTTATATATTAGCTTCAAATTCTCCAAAGGAAAAAATATTGAAATTTTTTCATTTTGAACACTAATTCATTTAACATTGTCCCCCATGTATTTTCAAATAGGAAAATTGGCTTTTCCAGAAATCGGCTCAAATGCTTTCAAATGCATATTTTGTGTTATTTTTTACCCATTTCTTATTTTCTGAGTGATATAAAATTGGAATTGGAGATTCTTTCGTATATTAGCTTCAATTTCTACCAATTAAAAAATTTTGAAAATTTTTCATTTTCTACAATAATTCATTTAACATCGTCGCCCATGTATTTTCAAATGGGAGAAAATTTTTCCAGAAATCGGCTTAAATGCTTCCAAATTCTTATTTTGGGTTGAAAATATTTTTTCTACTTTTTCTTGGTCCCAATTTTAATTAAAAAAAATTTCCTAAAAGCAGAAATTCATTTTTTTTGAAAATTGTGAAATTTTTCAACTTCGCTTCTATTTGAATGAAAAATATTATTTTTGTCAAATTGATCCAAATTGTGTGTTTATATTGTAAAACATTTGAAAATTGAGAAATTTGAAATCTTAAATACGATTAACATGGGGAAAAGTGAAATCGAAAAATTTGGATAGTGCACTTTATAGGACCATCTTTTGATATACTTCTTATTTTGTGAGTGTTATAAAATTGGAATTGGAGATTCTACTATATATTAGTTTCAATTTCTCAAAAGGAAAAAATTTTGAAAAAAATTTCTTTCTGAACAATAATTCATTGATCATCATCCCCCAGGTATTTTCAATTTTGGAAATTGGCTTTTTCAGAAATAGGCTCAAATGCTTATTTTGGGTTGAAAATATTTTTCTACTTTTTCTTGGTCCAAATTTTAATTAAAAAAAAAAATCTTAAAAGCAGGAATTCAATTATTTGAAAATCGCGAAATTTTTCAGTTTCGTGTGTATTTGACTTGAAAATTTATGGGACCAACTTTTGACCCACTTTTTATTTTGTGAGTGTTATAAAATTAGAATTAAAGATTTCATGATATATTAGCTTCAATTTTCCCAAAGGAAATGTTTGTGACAGTGAATCTTTTTAGTTTTTTGTGTACTTGAAAGGAAAATTTTAATGTGGTCAAATTGATACAAATTGTAAGTTTATACTGTAAAACACTTCATCAATTCAACTAAGTTCAACATTTAGACAAAACACCCTTTTTCAATAAGAAAAACTAGTTGAAATTTTGAAACGAAAGCGCTCGGTAACTGTTTTTAAGCCGTATTCGTTCTTTGCATTATTTAGATTTCGAGTGATAAAATATCATTTTATAAGCAAATTGATGAACAAATTGAATGCAAGTGATAATTTGATTGATCCTAGGTTCAAAACGAAGGTTAAATTTCAAAAATTGGGAATTTTAAATTTCCATTTGGATTAACAAGGATATTGTATTTTCAACAGGAAATGCAAACTTTTTTAGCAATAATCAGTTTTGAGAATTAAAATGCCACTCTAACGACGATTTGACTGTGGAAATCGACCCGGGATATGATTTCTATAACAGTGGGTGTAAAAAGATTGTAGGATTTTGAAAATTGAGCAATTTGAAATTTTCCATGCGATTACCATGGGGAAAAGTGAAAACGAAAAAGTTTGATAGAGTACTTTACTTGACCATTTTTTTACCCATTTCTTATTTTGTGAATGATATAAAATTGGAATTGGAGATTCTTTTGTATATTAGCTTCAATTTCTCCAAAGGAAAAAATTTGAATGCAAGTGATAATTTGTATGATCCTAGGTTCAAAAAGAAGGTTAAATTTCGAAAATTCGGAATTTTAAATTTCCAATTGGATTAACATGGATATTGTATTTTCAACAGGAAATGCAAACTTTTTTAGCAATAATCAGTTTTGAGAATTAAAATGTCACTCTAACGATGATTTGACTGTGGAAATCGACCCAGGATATGATTTCTATAACACTGGGTGTAAAAAGATTGTAGGATTTTGAAAATTGAGCAATTTGAAATTTTCCATGCGATTACCATGGGGAAAAGTGAAAACGAAAATGTTTGATAGAGTACTTTACTTGACAATTTTTTGACCAAATTCTTATTTTGTGAGTGTTATAAAATTGGAATTGGAGATTCTACAAAATATAAACTTCAATTTCTCAAAAGGAAAAATTTTTGAAAAATTTTCTTTCTGAACAATAATTCATTGATCATCGTCCCCCAGGTGTTTTCAATTGGGGAAATTGGATTTTTCAGAAATAGGCTAAAATGCATTCAAATGCTTATTTTGAGCTATATTTGACCCATTTCTTATTTTGTGAGTGATATAAATTTGGAATTGGAGATTCGTTTGTATATTAGCTTCAATTTCACCAAATAAAAAAAAATTGAAAATTTTTCATTTTGAACAATAATTCATTTAATACGTCCCCCATGTATTTTCAAATGGGATAATTGGCTTTTCCAGAAATCGGCTCAAATGCTTTCAAATTCTTATTTTGGGTTGAAAATATTTTTTCTACTTTTTCTTGGTCCCGATTTTAATTAAAAAAAAATTCCTAAAAGCAGAAATTCATTTTTTTTTTAAATTGTGAAATTTTTCAGTTTCGCTTCTATTTGAATGGAAAATTTTATTCTTGTCAAAGTGATCAAAATTGTGTGTTTATATTGTAAACACTTCAACAATTCAACTAATTTCAAAATTTAATCAAAGCACCCTTTTCAATAAGGAAAACTAATTGAAATTTTGAAACGAAAGCTCTTGGTAACTGGTTTTAAGCCGTATTCGATTTTTGCATTATTTAGATTTCGAGTGATAAATACAACTTTATAAGCAAATTGATGAACAAAATGAATGCAAGTTATAATTTTTCTGATCCTAGGTTCAAAAAGAAGGTTACATTTCGAAAATTGGGAATTTGAAATTTCCAATTGGATTAACATGGATATTGTATTTTCAACAGGAAATGCAAAATTTTTTAGCAATAATCAGTTTTCAGAATTAAAATGTCACTCTAACGACGATTTGACTGTGGAAATCGACCCAGGATATGATTTCTATAACCGTGGGTGTAAAAAGATTGTAGGATTTTGAAAATTGAGCAATATGAAATTTTCCATGCGATTACCATGGGGAAAAGTGAAAAAGCAAAAGTTTGATAGATTACTTTACTTGACCATTTTTTGACCCATTTCTTATTTTGTGAGTGATATAAAATTGGAATTGGAGATTCTTTTATATATTAGCTTCAATTTCTCCCAATTAAAAAATTTTGAAAATGTTTCATTTTCTACAATAATTCATTTAACATCGTCGCCCATGTATTTTCAAATGGGAGAAAAAATTTCCAGAAATCGGCTTAAAAGCTTTCAAATTCTTATTTTGATTTTAAAATATTTTTTCTACTTTTTCTTGGTCCCGATTTTAATTAAAAAAAAATTTCCTAAAAGCAGAAATTCATTTTTTTGAAAATTGTGAAATTTTACAGTTTCTTTCTGTTTGAATGGAAAATTTTATTTATGTCAAATTGATCCAAATTGTGTGTTTATATTGTAAAACACTTGTTGAATTTTGAAAATTGAGAAATTTGAAATTTTAAATACTATTAACATGGGAAAAAAAGAAATCGAAAAATTTTGATAGTGCACTTTATGGGACATCTTTTGACCCACTTCTTATTTTGTGAGTGTTATAAAATTGGAATTGGAGAGTCTACTATATATTAGCTTCAATTTCTCAAAAGGAAAAAATTTTGAATTTTTTTTTTTCTGAACAATAAATCATTGATCATCGTCCCAAACGTATTTTCAATTGGGGAAATTGGCTTTTTCAGAAATAGGCTCAAATGCTTATTTTGCGTTGAAAATATTTTTTCTACTTTTTCTTGGTCCCAATTTGAATTAAAAAAAAAAAAAAATTCCTAAAAGCAGAAATTCATTTTTTTGAAAATTGTGAAATTTTACAGTTTCTTTCTGTTTGAATGGAACTTTTTTTTTTCAAATTGATCCAAATTGAGATTATATTGTAAAACACTTGATCAATTCAACTAATTTAAAAATTTGTCCAAAAAAACTATTCCTATAAGAAAAACTAGTTGAAATTATGAAACGAAAGCGCTCGGAAACCGTTTTGAAGCCGTATTCGTTCTTTGCATTATTTCGATTTTGAATGCTAAAATACAACTTTATAAGCAAATTGATAATCAGAATGATTTCAAGTGATAATTTATATGATCCTAATTCAAAAAGAAGGTTAAAATTTGAAACTTGAGAAATTTGAAATTTTCTATACGATTAACATGAGTAAAAGTGAAAACGAAAAAGTTTCAAAGTGCACTTTATGGGACCATCATTTGACCCACTTCTTATTTTGTGAGTGTTATAAAATTGGAATTGGAGATTCTACTATATATTAACTTCAATTTCTCAAAAGGAAAAAATTTTGAAAAATTTTCTCTCTGAACAATAATTCATTGATCATCGTCCCCCAGGTATATATTACCCCCCAAAAAAACTTTTGAAAAGTAGAAAAACCGCCAACCTCTAAAACACAAAAAACTTTCTAGCAAGAAAAAAAAATCATACACATAATCAAAATTTGCAGCTACAAACACAGTGATATAAAAAATTGGCCAACCTCTGATTACAGCTCTTGGTTGTGACTCACTTAAGAATGTACGTTTACTTAGTTTATTTTTAAAATTTAAGTTCCGCTCCCATAAAAATTTACGCTGCTTGAGGTTGGTGCCCGTCGTCGGAATTTCGACAATGTTTGCATCTAAACTAATTCATGGACGAATATTGGAGGAGGTATAATTTTATTTGGATGAGTAGGAAATTTCAATGTAGTGTAAATTTTCCAGTTCACGTAAATGTAATTTTCGAAATGATATAGAGAAATTGTGCTGAAAAGCTCGTATTGGAATCTCTATGAAGGATTTTTAAATTGTAGAAAACAGATGTGTTTGTGGTAAGCTTTTGTTTGATTCATACATACATTTCGGAAAGTTTTTACTGTGTGGTGAATTGCAAAGTTTAGTGATTAAGAAGGGCGCCAACCTCAAGCAGCGTAAATTTTTATGGGAGCGGAACTTAAATTTTAAAAATAAACTAAGTAAACGTACATTGTTAAGTGAGTCACAACCAAGAGCTGTAATCAGAGGTTGGCCTTTTTTTTATATCACTGTGTTTGTAGCTGCAAATTTTGATTATGTGTATGATTTTTTTTTTCTTGATAGAAAGTTTTTTGTGTTTTTGAGGTTGGCGGTTTTTCTACTTTTCAAAAGTTTTTTTGGGGGGATATCAGAGCTTTTTTTAAGACTGTGGTAACATCTTTTTTTTCCCCTCCTTTTCTCCCTTCCCCCCTCCCCCCCCCCTCCCCCCTTTTTTTCCATTTCATCATTTTTTTTCTTTCTGTCCTTGATTTATGATGTACTTTTCAAGTTCTTCACTGCATTGTAGCATTTGGCGAAATGATGCAGCCAAACTTAACTTTGCGATAAACTTAAGTGATTTGATTGATATTGGGTTTTCGAGGATATATTGTGCATGATACTGGTTAATTTCAATAACAAAGTATCATATTTATTAATGTTGCATAGTTGTGGATTACATTTCCACTTCTTGTTAGGTATACCACCCTCAACAGCAGATTCAAATAAGTTCTAGCATTTTCCGTCTACGCTTACTTGTATCGAGAATATGCAATCAGCGAAATCCCTGTATGTCGACTCAGCGAAAAACGGTTCAGTGCTAGAAGTGTGCAAAGATACGCCAGTCAAAGACTTTTACTTATCTTCCGCATTAGTGCACATTGCAGATTTTGTGAGCAGTATCTTAAATTTAGACCTAATCAAATGCAAGTTGGATCGCAATGTTTTACGTGCTCTTTACGAGACGCTATCGCCCATTTAATTATCTTATCTACAGTCAATTGTGCATTTTGTAAGTCAAGTTTATCCGTTATCTATTAATTTTGTGACGAAAGGCGCCTTAAACTTTTCAGTCTCTATAATGTATGACAAGTTTTTTTGGTCGACTATCTTACAAGAAGCTGAACAAGAAACTTCTGTAGGAACATAAGTATCATTTAAGTTCAAAGAACTTTCAAAATTAGAAACAGCGGAATCCTGAGTAATGTCGATTCCCTTTCGTTTTGTAATTGAAGCAACACCTTCAAACAGACGTCTTTTGATTATTACTTTTTCTTCTATGCAATTGGCGATTGATTCGGAAGCTTTCCTTTTTGCGTAAATCTGACGTTTTTTTTAGCTTATTTTGCTGTGATTTTGAAGGCATATTAATCTAATTTGATGAAACAAAATCAAGTTGTAATGAACTCTTACCTAGCCATAATAGTTTTAAAACACTTTTCAAGAAGCAGTTCGTTCAGTTACAGTGAAAACCAGAGTTACACCCAATTAGTAAATCTTATACTCTAGTAAAATCAAAAATACATTGTGAAAACACATATATCATCAATTAGAAACTGAATGAATATTATTGTCAAGTACTTTGATAATTATTAAGTTTAAAGAAAATCTTTTTCCAATTCCAACCAAGAACCAATCGCAATGTGAATAACAAAATATTTTTCCAATTCCAACCAAAAACCAATCGCAATGAGTGTTTCACTTAGTCCGGTTCTAATGTATTGACTGTGAGGTCATCTTTTATTATACTACGAATTTATTCCAGTATCTGGCAACTAAATATGATTATTTATATTCTTCATTTATTTTTCAACATTTCAACGGAGATTTCCCGAAAATAGAATGTGTTTGAAAGTTATGCACTCTAAATTTTCACACAGTTCAAATAACACATCCAATTTATAGAAAACATATTCCTCTTTACTGTCATTCTCAATTAGCCCTAACGTGGCGGCCAAACTAACGTCGAATTAATGACAAACCTGTTTGGCGACTTGGCATTTAACCTGAACCACAATTACAGGCTGATCGCCCGTATCTATCGCCAAATTTTGAAATGAAAAAAAGTGGTTTTAAATTAATTAAAAATAGAAAGAATTATTTAATGAAGTTCAAACCAAGGTAGGATTTTAAGTTGAAACATTCTGAATCATATAATTTAATCCGATTGAAGATCTGTAGCTTAGTTAGGTCTGGACGTTTGTCTAAATTTTTACATCAAAAACGGGCTAGAACTCGTTTTTTTATTTCATTTTGGAAATTTCAATATTTTTTTTCTTAGTTGCTTTTTATCCTAGGTACTCGATTTTTTTTTCTTTAAAAGTTATTACCAAGATGAATCAATGGTATTTTTTGTATAATTATGCGAAGTTCCGGAAGCATGCTAGAAAATAGTCAATTTCGGCTTTTTCGTTGGAAGTTGTGCAGAGAATTGATACTTACTGTAGTTTTCGCCTTTTTAAGGTTGGCGGCGAAACGACCGTTTCGTCTGATCTTCAATTTCTCCAAAGGAAAAAATTTTGAAAATTTTTCATTTTGAACAATAGTTCATTTAACATCGTCTCCCATGTATTTTCAAATGGGAGAAAATTTTTCCAGAAATCGGCTTAAATGCTTTCAAATTCTTACTTTGATTTGAAAATATATTTTCTACTTTTTCTTGGTCCCGATTTTAATTAAAAAAAAATGTCCTAAAAGCAGAAATTCATTTTTTTGAAAATTGTGAAATATTTCAGTTTCGCTTCTATTTGAATGGAAAGTTTTATTTTTGTCAAACTGATCCAAATTGTGTTTATATTGTAAAACACTTGATCAATTCAACTAATTTAAAAATGTGTCCTAAAAAACTATTAAAATAAGAAAAACTAGTTGAAATTATGAAACGAAAGCGCTCGGAAACCGTTTTTAAGCAGTATCCGTTCTTTGCATTATTTCGATTTTGAATGCTAAAATTCCACTTTATAAGAAAATTGATAATCAGAATGATTTCAAGTGATAATTTTTATGATCCTAGCTTCAAAAAGAAGGTTAAATTTTGAAAATTGGGAATTTGAAGTTTCCCATAGGTTTAACATGGGGAAAAGTGAAAACGAAAAAGTCTGATAGTGCACTTTATTTGACCAACTTTTAAACCCATTTTTTATTTTGTGAGACATAACAAATTGGAATTGGAGATTCTACTATATATTAGTTTCAATTTCTCAAAAGGAAAAAATTTTGAAAAAAATTTCTTTCTGAACAATAGTTCATTGATCATCATCCCCCAGGTATTTTCAATTTTGGAAATTGGCTTTTTCAGAAATAGGCTCAAATGCTTATTTTGGGTTGAAAATATTTTTCTACTTTTTCTTGGTCCAAATTTTAATTAAAAAAAAAAATCTTAAAAGCAGGAATTCAATTATTTGAAAATCGCGAAATTTTTCAGTTTCGTGTGTATTTGACTTGAAAATTTATGGGACCAACTTTTGACCCACTTTTTATTTTGTGAGTGTTATAAAATTAGAATTAAAGATTTCATGATATATTAGCTTCAATTTTCCCAAAGGAAATGTTTGTGACAGTGAATCTTTTTAGTTTTTTGTGTACTTGAAAGGAAAATTTTAATGTGGTCAAATTGATACAAATTGTAAGTTTATACTGTAAAACACTTCATCAATTCAACTAAGTTCAACATTTAGACAAAACACCCTTTTTCAATAAGAAAAACTAGTTGAAATTTTGAAACGAAAGCGCTCGGTAACTGTTTTTAAGCCGTATTCGTTCTTTGCATTATTTAGATTTCGAGTGATAAAATATCATTTTATAAGCAAATTGATGAACAAATTGAATGCAAGTGATAATTTGATTGATCCTAGGTTCAAAACGAAGGTTAAATTTCAAAAATTGGGAATTTTAAATTTCCATTTGGATTAACAAGGATATTGTATTTTCAACAGGAAATGCAAACTTTTTTAGCAATAATCAGTTTTGAGAATTAAAATGCCACTCTAACGACGATTTGACTGTGGAAATCGACCCGGGATAGGATTTCTATAACAGTGGGTGTAAAAAGATTGTAGGATTTTGAAAATTGAGCAATTTGAAATTTTCCATGCGATTACCATGGGGAAAAGTGAAAACGAAAAAGTTTGATAGAGTACTTTACTTGACCATTTTTTTACCCATTTCTTATTTTGTGAATGATATAAAATTGGAATTGGAGATTCTTTTGTATATTAGCTTCAATTTCTCCAAAGGAAAAAATTTGAATGCAAGTGATAATTTGTATGATCCTAGGTTCAAAAAGAAGGTTAAATTTCGAAAATTCGGAATTTTAAATTTCCAATTGGATTAACATGGATATTGTATTTTCAACAGGAAATGCAAACTTTTTTAGCAATAATCAGTTTTGAGAATTAAAATGTCACTCTAACGATGATTTGACTGTGGAAATCGACCCAGGATATGATTTCTATAACACTGGGTGTAAAAAGATTGTAGGATTTTGAAAATTGAGCAATTTGAAATTTTCCATGCGATTACCATGGGGAAAAGTGAAAACGAAAATGTTTGATAGAGTACTTTACTTGACAATTTTTTGACCAAATTCTTATTTTGTGAGTGTTATAAAATTGGAATTGGAGATTCTACAAAATATAAACTTCAATTTCTCAAACGGAAAAAATTTTGAAAATTTTTCTTTCTGAACAATAATTCATTGATCATCGTCCCCCAGGTATTTTCAATTGAGGAAATTGGCTTTTTCAGAAATAGGCTCAAATGCATTCAAATGCTTATTTTGGGTTATATTTGACCCATTTCTTATTTTATGAATGATATAAAATTGGAATTGGAGATTCTTTTGTATATTAGCATCAATTTCTCCCTATTAAAAAATTTTGAAAATGTTTCATTTTCTACAATAATTCATTTAACATCGTCGCCCATGTAATTTCAAATGGGAGAAAAATTTTCCAGAAATCGGCTTAAAAGCTTTCAAATTCTTATTTTGATTTGAAAATATTTTTTCTACTTTTCCTTGTTCCCGATTTGAATTAAAAAAAAAAAAAAATCCTCAAAGCAGAAATTCATTTTTTTGAAAATTGTGAAATTTTACAGTTTCTTTCTGTTTGAATGGAAATTTTTATTATTTTTTTTTTCAAATTGATCTAAATTGTGTTTATATTGTAAAATACTTGTAGGATTTTGAAAATTGAGAAATTTGAGATATTAATTACGATTAACATGGGGAAAAGTGAAATCGAAAAATTTTGATAGTGCACTTTATGGGACCATCATTTGACACACTTCTTATTTTGTGAGTGTTATAAAATTGAAATTGGAAATTCTACTATATATTATCTTATTTTTCTCAAAAGGAAAAAATTTTGAAAATTTTTCTTTCTGAACTATAATTCATTGATCATCGTCCCCCAGGTATTTTCAATTGGGGAAATTGGCTTTTTCAGAAATAGGCTCAAATGCATTCAAATGCATATTTTGGGTTATTTTTTACCCATTTTTTATTTTGTGAGTGATATAAAATTGGAATTGGAGATTCTTTTGTATATTAGCTTCAATTTCTCCAAAGGAAAAAATTTTGAAAATTTTTCATTTTGAACAATAATTCATTTAACATCGTCGCCCATGTATATTCAAATGGGAAAATTGGCCTTTCCAGAAATCGGCTCAAATGCTTTCAAATTCTTATTTTATGTCGAAAATATTTTTTCTACTTTTTCTTGGTCCCAATTTGAATTAAAAAAAAAAAAAATCCTAAAAGCAGAAATCCATTTTTTTGAAAATTGTGAAATTTTACAGTTTCTTTCTGTTTGAATGGAAATTTTTATTATTTTTTTTTTTCAAATTGATCTAAATTGTGTTTATATTGTAAAGTACTTGTAGGATTTTGAAAATTGAGAAATTTGAGATATTAATTACGATTAACATGGGGAAAAGTGAAATCGAAAAATTTTGATAGTGCACTTTATGGGACCATCATTTGACCCACTTCTTATTTTGTGAGTGTTATAAAATTGAAATTGGAGATTCTACTATATATTATCTTCAATTTCTCAAAAGGAAAAAATTTTGAAAAATTTTCTTTCTGAACAATAATTCATTGATCATCGTCCCCCAGGAATTTTCATTTGGGGAAATTGGCTTTTTCAGAAATAGGCTCAAATGATTTCAAATGCATATTTTGGGTTATTTTTTACCCATTTTTTATTTTTTGAGTGATATAAAATTGGAATTGGAGATTCTTTTGTATATTAGCTTCAATTTCTCCAAAGGAAAAAATTTTGAAAATTTTTCATTTTGAACAATAATTCATTTAACATCGTCGCCCATGTATATTCAAATGGGAAAATTGGCTTTTCTAGAAATCGGCTCAAATGCTTTCAAATTCTTATTTTATGTTGAAAATATTTTTTCTACTTTTTCTTGGTCCCAATTTGAATTAAAAAAAAAAATCCTAAAAGCAGAAATTCATTTTTTTGAAAATTGTGAAATTTTACAGTTTCTTTCTGTTTGAATGGAAATTTTTATTATCTTTTTTTTCAAATTGATCCAAATTGTGTTGATATTGTAAAATACTTGTAGGATTTTGAAAATTGAGAAATTTGAAATATTAATTACGATTAACATGGGGAAAAGTGAAATTGAAAAATTTTGATAGTGCACTTTATGGGACCATCATTTGACCCATTTCTTATTTTGTGAGTGTTATAAAATTGAAATTGGAGATTCTTTTTTATATTAGCTTTAATATCTCCAAAGGAAAAAATTTTGAAAATTTTTCATTTTGAACAATAATTCATTTAACATCGTCGCCCATGTATATTCAAATGGGAAAATTGGCTTTTCTAGAAATCGGCTCAAATGCTTTCAAATTCTTATTTTATGTTGAAAATATTTTTTCTACTTTTTCTTGGTCCCAATTTGAATTAAAAAAAAAAATTCCTAAAAGCAGAAATTCATTTTTTTGAAAATTGTGAAATTTTACAGTTTCTTTCTGTTTGAATGGAAATTTTTATTATCTTTTTTTTCAAATTGATCCAAATTGTGTTGATATTGTAAAATACTTGTAGGATTTTGAAAATTGAGAAATTTGAAATATTAATTACGATTAACATGGGGAAAAGTGAAATCGAAAAATTTTGATAGTGCACTTTATGGGACCATCATTTGACCCATTTCTTATTTTGTGAGTGTTATAAAATTGAAATTGGAGATTCTACTATATATTATCTTCAATTTCTCAAAAGGAAAAAATTTTGAAAAATTTTCTTTCTGAACAATAATTCATTGATCATCGTCTCCCAGGTATTTTCATTTGGGGAAATTGGCTTTTTCAGAAATAGGCTCAAATGATTTCAAATGCTTATTTTGGGTTATTTTTTACCCATTTTTTATTTTGTGAGTGATATAAAATTGGAATTGGAGATTCTTTTGTATATTAGCTTCAATTTCTCGTAAGGAAAAATTTTGAAAATTTTTCATTTTGAACAATAATTCATTTAATATCGTCCCCCATTTATTTTCAAATGGGATAATTGGCTTTTCCAGAAATCGGCTCAAATGTATTCAAATGCTTATTTTGGGTTATATTTGACCCATTTCTTATTTTATGAATGATATAAAATTGGAATTGGAGATTCTTTTGTATATTAGCTTCAATTTCTCCCAATTAAAAAATTTTGAAAATGTTTAATTTTCTACAATAATTCATATTAACATCGTCGCCCATGTATTTTCAAATGGGAGAAAAATTTTCCAGAAATCGGCTTAAAAGCTTTCAAATTCTTATTTTGATTTGAAAATATTTTTTCTCCTTTTTCTTGGTCCCAATTTTAATTTTAAAAAAATTCCTAAAAGCAGAAATTCATTGTTTTGAAAATTGTGAAATTTTACAGTTTTTTTCTGTTTGAATGGAAAATTTTATTTTTGTCAAATTGATCCAAATTGTGTTGATATTGTAAAATATTTGTAGGATTTTGAAAATTGAGAAATTTGAAATATTAATTACGATTAACATGGGGAAAAGTGAAATTGAAAAATTTTGATAGTGCACTTTATGGGACCATCATTTGACCCACTTCTTATTTTGTGAGTGTTATAAAATTGGAATTGGAGATTCTTTTTTATATTAGCTTTAATTTCTCCAAAGGAAAAAATTTTGAAAATTTTTCATTTTGAACAATAATTCATTTAACATCGTCGCCCATGTATATTCAAATGGGAAAATTGGCTTTTCCAGAAATCGGCTCAAATGCTTTCAAATTCTTATTTTAAGTTGAAAATATTTTTTCTACTTTTTCTTATTCCCAATTTGAATTAAAAAAAAAAAATTCCTAAAAGCAGAAATTCATTTTTTTGAAAATTGTGAAATTTTACTGTTTCTTTCTGTTTGAATGGAAATTTTTATTATTTTCTTTTCAAATTGATCCAAATTGTGTTTATATTGTAAAATACTTGTAGGATTTTGAAAATTGAGAAATTTGAAATATTAATTACGATTAACATGGGGAAAAGTGAAATCGAAAAAGTTTGATAGTGCACTTTATGGGACCATCATTTGACCCACTTCTTATTTTGTGAGTGTTATAAAATTGAAATTTGAGATTCTACTATATATTATCTTTAATTTCTCAAAAGGAAAAAATTTTGAAAATTTTTCTTTCTGAACAATAATTCATTGATCATCGTCCCCCAGGTATTTTCATTTGGGGAAATTTTCTTTTTCAGAAATAGGCTCAAATGATTTCAAATGCATATTTTGGGTTATTTTTTACCCATTTTTTATTTTGTGAGTGATATAAAATTGGAATTGGAGATTCTTTTGTATATTAGCTTCAATTTCTCCAAAGGAAAAAATTTTGAAAATTTTTCATTTTGAACAATAATTCATTTAACATCGTCGCCCATGTATATTCAAATGGGAAAATTGGCTTTTCTAGAAATCGGCTCAAATGCTTTCAAATTCTTATTTTATGTTGAAAATATTTTTTCTACTTTTTCTTGGTCCCAATTTGAATTAAAAAAAAAAAAAATCCTAAAAGCAGAAATTCATTTTTTTGAAAATTGTGAAATTTTACAGTTTCTTTCTGTTTGAATGGAAATTTTTATTATTTTTTTTTCAAATTGATCCAAATTGTGTTTATATTGTAAAATACTTGTAGGATTTTGAAAATTGAGAAATTTGAAATATTAATTACGATTAACATGGGGAAAAGTGAAATCGAAAAATTTTGATAGTGCACTTTATGGGACCATCATTTGACCCATTTCTTATTTTGTGAGTGTTATAAAATAGAAATTGGAGATTCTACTATATATATTAGCTTCAATTTCTCCAAAGGAAAAAATTTTGAAAATTTTTCATTTTGAACAATAATTCATTTAACATCGTCGCCCATGTATATTCAAATGGGAAAATTGGCTTTTCTAGAAATCGGCTCAAATGCTTTCAAATTCTTATTTTATGTTGAAAATATTTTTTCTACTTTTTCTTGGTCCCAATTTGAATTAAAAAAAAAAAAATCCTAAAAGCAGAAATTCATTTTTTTGAAAATTGTGAAATTTTACAGTTTCTTTCTGTTTGAATGGAAATTTTTATTATTTTTTTTTCAAATTGATCCAAATTGTGTTTATATTGTAAAATACTTGTAGGATTTTGAAAATTGAGAAATTTGAAATATTAATTACGATTAACATGGGGAAAAGTGAAATCGAAAAATTTTGATAGTGCACTTTATGGGACCATCATTTGACACACTTCTTATTTTGTGAGTGTTATAAAATTGAAATTGGAGATTCTACTATATATTATCTTATTTTTCTCAAAAGGAAAAAATTTTGAAAAATTTTCTTTCTGAACTATAATTCATTGATCATCGTCCCCCAGGTATTTTCAATTGGGGAAATTGGCTTTTTCAGAAATAGGCTCAAATGCATTCAAATGCATATTTTGGGTTATTTTTTACCCATTTTTTATTTTGTGAGTGATATAAAATTGGAATTGGAGATTCTTTTGTATATTAGCTTCAATTTCTCCAAAGGAAAAAATTTTGAAAATTTTTCATTTTGAACAATAATTCATTTAACATCGTCGCCCATGTATATTCAAATGGGAAAATTGGCTTTTCTAGAAATCGGCTCAAATGTTTTCAAATTCTTATTTTATGTTGAAAATATTTTTTCTACTTTTTCTTGGTCCCAATTTGAATTAAAAAAAAAAATTCCTAAAAGCAGAAATTCATTTTTTTGAAAATTGTGAAATTTTACAGTTTCTTTCTGTTTGAATGGAAATTTTTATTATCTTTTTTTTCAAATTGATCCAAATTGTGTTGATATTGTAAAATACTTGTAGGATTTTGAAAATTGAGAAATTTGAAATATTAATTACGATTAACATGGGGAAAAGTGAAATCGAAAAATTTTGATAGTGCACTTTATGGGACCATCATTTGACCCATTTCTTATTTTGTGAGTGTTATAAAATAGAAATTGGAGATTCTACTATATATATTAGCTTCAATTTCTCCAAAGGAAAAAATTTTGAAAATTTTTCATTTTGAACAATAATTCATTTAACATCGTCGCCCATGTATATTCAAATGGGAAAATTGGCTTTTCTAGAAATCGGCTCAAATGCTTTCAAATTCTTATTTTATGTTGAAAATATTTTTTCTACTTTTTCTTGGTCCCAATTTGAATTAAAAAAAAAAATTCCTAAAAGCAGAAATTCATTTTTTTGAAAATTGTGAAATTTTACTGTTTCTTTCTGTTTGAATGGAAATTTTTATTATTTTCTTTTCAAATTGATCCAAATTGTGTTTATATTGTAAAATACTTGTAGGATTTTGAAAATTGAGAAATTTGAAATATTAATTACGATTAACATGGGGAAAAGTGAAATCGAAAAATTTTGATAGTGCACTTTATGGGACCATCATTTGACCCACTTCTTATTTTGTGAGTGTTATAAAATTGAAATTGGAGATTCTACTATATATTATCTTTAATTTCTCAAAAGGAAAAAATTTTGAAAATTTTTCTTTCTAAACAATAATTCATTGATCATCGTCCCCCAGGTATTTTCATTTGGGGAAATTGGCCTTTTCAGAAATAGGCTCAAATGATTTCAAATGCATATTTTGGGTTATTTTTTACCTATTTTTTATTTTGTGAGTGATATAAAATTGGAATTGGAGATTCTTTTGTATATTAGCTTCAATTTCTCCAAAGGAAAAAATTTTGAAAATTTTTCATTTTGAACAATAATTCATTTAACATCGTCGCCCATGTATATTCAAATGGGAAAATTGGCTTTTCTAGAAATCGGCTCAAATGCTTTCAAATTCTTATTTTATGTTGAAAATATTTTTTCTACTTTTTCTTGGTCCCAATTTGAATTAAAAAAAAAAAAATCCTAAAAGCAGAAATTCATTTTTTTGAAAATTGTGAAATTTTACAGTTTCTTTCTGTTTGAATGGAAATTTTTATTATTTTTTTTTCAAATTGATCCAAATTGTGTTTATATTGTAAAATACTTGTAGGATTTTGAAAATTGAGAAATTTGAAATATTAATTACGATTAACATGGGGAAAAGTGAAATCGAAAAATTTTGATAGTGCACTTTATGGGACCATCATTTGACCCATTTCTTATTTTGTGAGTGTTATAAAATAGAAATTGGAGATTCTACTATATATATTAGCTTCAATTTCTCCAAAGGAAAAAATTTTGAAAATTTTTCATTTTGAACAATAATTCATTTAACATCGTCGCCCATGTATATTCAAATGGGAAAATTGGCTTTTCTAGAAATCGGCTCAAATGCTTTCAAATTCTTATTTTATGTTGAAAATATTTTTTCTACTTTTTCTTGGTCCCAATTTGAATTAAAAAAAAAAAATTCCTAAAAGCAGAAATTCATTTTTTTGAAAATTGTGAAATTTTACTGTTTCTTTCTGTTTGAATGGAAATTTTTATTATTTTCTTTTTAAATTGATCCAAATTGTGTTTATATTGTAAAATACTTGTAGGATTTTGAAAATTGAGAAATTTGAAATATTAATTACGATTAACATGGGGAAAAGTGAAATCGAAAAATTTTGATAGTGCACTTTATGGGACCATCATTTGACACACTTCTTATTTTGTGAGTGTTATAAAATTGAAATTGGAGATTCTACTATATATTATCTTATTTTTCTCAAAAGGAAAAAATTTTGAAAAATTTTCTTTCTGAACTATAATTCATTGATCATCGTCCCCCAGGTATTTTCAATTGGGGAAATTGGCTTTTTCAGAAATAGGCTCAAATGCATTCAAATGCATATTTTGGGTTATTTTTTACACATTTTTTATTTTGTGAGTGATATAAAATTGGAATTGGAGATTCTTTTGTATATTAGCTTCAATTTCTCCAAAGGAAAAATTTTTGAAAATTTTTCATTTTGAACAATAATTCATTTAACATCGTCGCCCATGTATATTCAAATGGGAAAATTGGCCTTTCCAGAAATCGGCTCAAATGCTTTCAAATTCTTATTTTATGTCGAAAATATTTTTTCTACTTTTTCTTGGTCCCAATTTGAATTAAAAAAAAAAAAAAAAAATCCTAAAAGCAGAAATCCATTTTTTTGAAAATTGTGAAATTTTACAGTTTCTTTCTGTTTGAATGGAAATTTTTATTATTTTTTTTTTCAAATTGATCTAAATTGTGTTTATATTGTAAAATACTTGTAGGATTTTGAAAATTGAGAAATTTGAGATATTAATTACGATTAACATGGGGAAAAGTGAAATCGAAAAATTTTGATAGTGCACTTTATGGGACCATCATTTGACCCACTTCTTATTTTGTGAGTGTTATAAAATTGAAATTGGAGATTCTACTATATATTATCTTCAATTTCTCAAAAGGAAAAAATTTTGAAAAATTTTCTTTCTGAACAATAATTCATTGATCATCGTCCCCCAGGAATTTTCATTTGGGGAAATTGGCTTTTTCAGAAATAGGCTCAAATGATTTCAAATGCATATTTTGGGTTATTTTTTACCCATTTTTTATTTTTTGAGTGATATAAAATTGGAATTGGAGATTCTTTTGTATATTAGCTTCAATTTCTCCAAAGGAAAAAATTTTGAAAATTTTTCATTTTGAACAATAATTCATTTAACATCGTCGCCCATGTATATTCAAATGGGAAAATTGGCTTTTCTAGAAATCGGCTCAAATGCTTTCAAATTCTTATTTTATGTTGAAAATATTTTTTCTACTTTTTCTTGGTCCCAATTTGAATTAAAAAAAAAAAAATCCTAAAAGCAGAAATTCATTTTTTTGAAAATTGTGAAATTTTACAGTTTCTTTCTGTTTGAATGGAAATTTTTATTATCTTTTTTTTCAAATTGATCCAAATTGTGTTGATATTGTAAAATACTTGTAGGATTTTAAAAATTGAGAAATTTGAATTATTAATTACGATTAACATGGGGAAAAGTGAAATCGAAAAATTTTGATAGTGCACTTTATGGGACCATCATTTGACCTATTTCTTATTTTGTGAGTGTTATAAAATTGAAATTGGAGATTCTACTATATATTATCTTCAATTTCTCAAAAGGAAAAAATTTTGAAAAATTTTCTTTCTGAACAATAATTCATTGATCATCGTCTCCCAGGTATTTTCATTTGGGGAAATTGGCTTTTTCAGAAATAGGCTCAAATGATTTCAAATGCTTATTTTGGGTTATTTTTTACCCATTTTTTATTTTGTGAGTGATATAAAATTGGAATTGGTGATTCTTTTGTATATTAGCTTCAATTTCTCGTAAGGAAAAATTTTGAAAATTTTTCATTTTGAACAATAATTCATTTAATATCGTCCCCCATTTATTTTCAAATGGGATAATTGGCTTTTCCAGAAATCGGCTCAAATGTATTCAAATGCTTATTTTGGGTTATATTTGACCCATTTCTTATTTTATGAATGATATAAAATTGGAATTGGAGATTCTTTTGTATATTAGCTTCAATTTCTCCCAATTAAAAAATTTTGAAAATGTTTAATTTTCTACAATAATTCATATTAACATCGTCGCCCATGTATTTTCAAATGGGAGAAAAATTTTCCAGAAATCGGCTTAAAAGCTTTCAAATTCTTATTTTGATTTGAAAATATTTTTTCTCCTTTTTCTTGGTCCCAATTTTAATTTTAAAAAAATTCCTAAAAGCAGAAATTCATTGTTTTGAAAATTGTGAAATTTTACAGTTTTTTTCTGTTTGAATGGAAAATTTTATTTTTGTCAAATTGATCCAAATTGTGTTGATATTGTAAAATATTTGTAGGATTTTGAAAATTGAGAAATTTGAAATATTAATTACGATTAACATGGGGAAAAGTGAAATTGAAAAATTTTGATAGTGCACTTTATGGGACCATCATTTGACCCACTTCTTATTTTGTGAGTGTTATAAAATTGGAATTGGAGATTCTTTTTTATATTAGCTTTAATTTCTCCAAAGGAAAAAATTTTGAAAATTTTTCATTTTGAACAATAATTCATTTAACATCGTCGCCCATGTATATTCAAATGGGAAAATTGGCTTTTCCAGAAATCGGCTCAAATGCTTTCAAATTCTTATTTTATGTTGAAAATATTTTTTCTACTTTTTCTTGGTCCCAATTTGAATTAAAAAAAAAAATTCCTAAAAGCAGAAATTCATTTTTTTGAAAATTGTGAAATTTTACTGTTTCTTTCTGTTTGAATGGAAATTTTTATTATTTTCTTTTCAAATTGATCCATATTGTGTTTATATTGTAAAATACTTGTAGGATTTTGAAAATTGAGAAATTTGAAATATTAATTACGATTAACATGGGGAAAAGTGAAATCGAAAAAGTTTGATAGTGCACTTTATGGGACCATCATTTGACCCACTTCTTATTTTGTGAGTGTTATAAAATTGAAATTTGAGATTCTACTATATATTATCTTTAATTTCTCAAAAGGAAAAAATTTTGAAAAATTTTCTTTCTGAACAATAATTCATTGATCATCGTCCCCCAGGTATTTTCATTTGGGGAAATTTTCTTTTTCAGAAATAGGCTCAAATGATTTCAAATGCATATTTTGGGTTATTTTTTACCCATTTTTTATTTTGTGAGTGATATAAAATTGGAATTGGAGATTCTTTTGTATATTAGCTTCAATTTCTCCAAAGGAAAAAATTTTGAAAATTTTTTATTTTGAACAATAATTCATTTAACATCGTCGCCCATGTATATTCAAATGGGAAAATTGGCTTTTCTAGAAATCGGCTCAAATGCTTTCAAATTCTTATTTTATGTTGAAAATATTTTTTCTACTTTTTCTTGGTCCCAATTTGAATTAAAAAAAAAAAATCCTAAAAGCAGAAATTCATTGTTTTGAAAATTGTGAAATTTTACAGTTTTTTTCTGTTTGAATGGAAAAAATTTTTTTTATCAAATTGATCCAAATTGTGTTGATATTGTAAAATACTTGTAGGATTTTGAAAATTGAGAAATTTGAAATATTAATTACGATTAACATGGGGAAAAGTGAAATTGAAAAATTTTGATAGTGCACTTTATGGGACCATCATTTGACCCACTTCTTATTTTGTGAGTGTTATAAAATTGGAATTGGAGATTCTTTTTTATATTAGCTTTAATATCTCCAAAGGAAAAAATTTTGAAAATTTTTCATTTTGAACAATAATTCATTTAACATCGTCGCCCATGTATATTCAAATGGGAAAATTGGCTTTTCCAGAAATCTGCTCAAATGCTTTCAAATTCTTATTTTATGTTGAAAATATTTTTTCTACTTTTTCTTGGTCCCAATTTGAATTAAAAAAAAAAAATTCCTAAAAGCAGAAATTCATTTTTTTGAAAATTGTGAAATTTTACTGTTTCTTTCTGTTTGAATGGAAAATTTTATTTTTGTCAAATTGATTCAAATTGTGTTGATATTGTAAAATATTTGTAGGATTTTGAAAATTGAGAAATTTGAAATATTAATTACGATTAACATGGGGAAAAGTGAAATCGAAAAATTTTGATAGTGCACTTTATGGGACCATCATTTGACCCACTTCTTATTTTGTGAGTGTTATAAAATTGGAATTGGAGATTCTACTATATATTTTCTTCAATTTCTCAAAAGGAAAAAATTTTGAAAAATTTTCTTTCTGAACAATAATTCATTGATCATCGTCCCCCAGGTATTTTCATTTGGGGAAATTGGCTTTTTCAGAAATAGGCTCAAATGATTTCAAATGCTTATTTTGGGTTATTTTTTACCCATTTTTTATTTTGTGAGTGATATAAAATTGGAATTGGAGATTCTTTTGTATATTACCTTCAATTTCTCCAAAGGAAAAAATTTTGAAAATTTTTCATTTTGAACAATAATTCATTTAACATCGTCGCCCATGTGTATTCAAATGGGAAAATTGGCGTTTCCAGAAATTGGCTCAAATGCTTTCAAATTCTTATTTTATGTTGAAAATATTTTTTCTACTTTTTCTTGGTCCCAATTTGAATTAAAAAAAAAAAATTCCTAAAAGCAGAAATTCATTTTTTTGAAAATTGTGAAATTTTACTGTTTCTTTCTGTTTGAATGGAAATTTTTATTATTTTCTTTTCAAATTTATCCAAATTGTGTTTATATTGTAAAATACTTGTAGGATTTTGAAAATTGAGAAATTTGAAATATTAATTACGATTAACATGGGGAAAAGTGAAATCGAAAAATTTTGATAGTGCACTTTATGGGATCATCATTTGACCCACTTCTTATTTTGTGAGTGTTATAAAATTGAAATTGGAGATTCTACTATATATTATCTTTAATTTCTCAAAAGGAAAAAATTTTGAAAATTTTTCTTTCTAAACAATAATTCATTGATCATCGTCCCCCAGGTATTTTCATTTGGGGAAATTGGCCTTTTCAGAAATAGGCTCAAATGATTTCAAATGCATATTTTGGGTTATTTTTTACCTATTTTTTATTTTGTGAGTGATATAAAATTGGAATTGGAGATTCTTTTGTATATTAGCTTCAATTTCTCCAAAGGAAAAATTTTTGAAAATTTTTCATTTTGAACAATAATTCATTTAACATCGTCGCCCATGTATATTCAAACTAGCTGAATACCCGTGCTGCGCTACGAAATTTTACCATTAGCATTTTAGCGATCAAAAGACATTCATGTATTCTACACTTCAGACGTTTGCTCCCATTTCGATCCCGACAAATTGATTTATCAAAATAGGAACTTTCCTTTGTTGACATTTTAAACGAAATTTATAATTGTGAATAGTAAACTGGTATAGTTTATTGTGTTTATGTTTGCTCTTAGTTCTAAATTTCAAAGTAGTAGCTGTGTTGGAATTAAGTTAATTAGACATTAAGTTAATCCTCGTATAGTTTCAATGTTGCGTCGTCTTTTCATCCCTTAAAAATTCGTTAATCGATATTGGAATGACTTATTTTTTTAACATTTGCAAAAAAAAATCAGAAAAATGACTACATTGGAAGAGGAACATTCGGATATCCCTCGTTTGGAACATTTAACCCCTTCTCGACCCCTTAAAGTTGGTTAATCGAGAACAGAATAGCTTACTTTTTCTATGTTTAATCTTTTTTGACATTTGTACCAAATTTCCGAGTTGTGACCATATGGGAAGTGGTACATTCGAATATTCCTCGTTTGGAACGTTTAACCCCTTTTCCACCCCTTGATCCACCCGAGATCGGAATAGTTTACTTTTTCTGCGTTTGTCTTTATTGATATTCACACCAGTTTTCAGAATTGTGAAAATATGAGAAGTAGGACATTCGAATATATCGCTCGTTTGGAACGTTTAACCCCTTTTTGACCTCTTAAAGTGGGTTCATCGAGATCGGAATAGCTAACTTTTTCTATGTTTACCATTGTTGACATTTGTACCAATTTTTAGAGTTGTGACTATGTGAGAAGTAGGATATTCGAATGTCCCTCGTTTGGAACGTTTAACCCCTTTTTGACCTCTTAGAGTGGGTAAATAGAGATCGAAATAGCTTACTTTTTATACGTTTGTTTTTGTTGATACTTGCACCAGATTTCAGAGTTGTGACGAAAGGGGAAGTAGGACATTCGAATATCCCTCGTTTGGAACGTTTAACCCCTGTTCCACCCCTTAAAGTGGGTTAATCGAGATCGGAATAACTTACTTTTTCTTCGTTTGTCTTTATTGATATTCTCACCAATTTTTAGAGTTGTGAAGAAATGAGAAGTAGGACATTCGAATATTCCTCTTTTGGAACGTTTAACCCCTTTTCGACCCATTAAAGTGGGTTAATCGAGATCGGAATAGTTTACTTTTTCTATTTTTACCATTGTTGATATTTGTGCCGATTTTCAGAGTTGTGACTATGTGGGAAGTAGGATTTTCGAATGTCCCTCGTTTGGAACGTTTGACCCCTTTTCGACCCCTTAAAGTGTGTTAATCAAGATCGGAATAGTTTACTTTTTCTATTTTTACCATTGTTGATATTTGTGCCGATTTTCAGAGTTGTGACTATGTGGGAAGTAGGATTTTCGAATGTCCCCCGTTTGGAACGTTTGACCCCTTTTCGACCCCTTAAAGTGTGATAATCGAGATCGGAATAGTTTACTTTTTCTATTTTTACCATTGTTGATATTTGTGCCGATTTTCAGAGTTGTGACTATGTGGGAAGTAGGATTTTCGAATGTCCCCCGTTTGGAACGTTTGACCTCTTTTCGACCCCTTAAAGTGTGTTAATCGAGATCGGAATAGTTTACTTTTTCTATTTTTACCATTGTTGATATTTGTGCCGATTTTCAGAGTTGTGACTATGTGGGAAGTAGGATTTTCGAATGTCCCCCGTTTGGAACGTTTGACCCCTTTTCGACCCCTTAAAGTGTGTTAATCGAGATCGGAATAGTTTACTTTTTCTATTTTTACCATTGTTGATATTTGTGCCGATTTTCAGAGTTGTGACTATGTGGGAAGTAGGATTTTCGAATGTGCCCCGTTTGGAACGTTTGACCCCTTTTCGACCCCTTAAAGTGTGTTAATCGAGATCGGAATAGTTTACTTTTTCTATTTTTACCATTGTTGATATTTGTGCCGATTTTCAGAGTTGTGACTATGTGGGAAGTAGGATTTTCGAATGTCCCCCGTTTGGAACGTTTGACCCCTTTTCGACCCCTTAAAGTGGGTTAATCGAGATCGGAATAGTTTACTTTTTCTATTTTTACCATTGTTGATATTTGTGCCGATTTTCAGAGTTGTGACTATGTGGGAAGTAGGATTTTCGAATGTCCCCCGTTTGGAACGTTTGACCCCTTTTCGACCCCTTAAAGTGTGTTAATCGAGATCGGAATAGTTTACTTTTTCTATTTTTACCATTGTTGATATTTGTGCCGATTTTCAGAGTTGTGACTATGTGGGAAGTGGGAGAATTAGTGATGAGTGAGTCAGTGAGTCAGTGAGTGAGTGAGTGAGTGAGCGAGTGAGTGAGTGAGGGCTTTGCCTTATATATATAGAGATGGGAAAATTGGCTTTTCTAGAAATCGGCTCAAATGCTTTCAAATTCTTATTTTATGTTGAAAATATTTTTTCTACTTTTTCTTGGTCCCAATTTGAATTAAAAAAAAAAAAAATCCTAAAAGCAGAAATTCATTTTTTTGAAAATTGTGAAATTTTACAGTTTCTTTCTGTTTGAATGGAAATTTTTATTATTTTTTTTTCAAATTGATCCAAATTGTGTTTATATTGTAAAATACTTGTAGGATTTTGAAAATTGAGAAATTTGAAATATTAATTACGATTAACATGGGGAAAAGTGAAATCGAAAAATTTTGATAGTGCACTTTATGGGACCATCATTTGACCCATTTCTTATTTTGTGAGTGTTATAAAATAGAAATTGGAGATTCTACTATATATATTAGCTTCAATTTCTCCAAAGGAAAAAATTTTGAAAATTTTTCATTTTGAACAATAATTCATTTAACATCGTCGCCCATGTATATTCAAATGGGAAAATTGGCTTTTCTAGAAATCGGCTCAAATGCTTTCAAATTCTTATTTTATGTTGAAAATATTTTTTCTACTTTTTCTTGGTCCCAATTTGAATTAAAAAAAAAAATTCCTAAAAGCAGAAATTCATTTTTTTGAAAATTGTGAAATTTTACTGTTTCTTTCTGTTTGAATGGAAATTTTTATTATTTTCTTTTCAAATTGATCCAAATTGTGTTTATATTGTAAAATACTTGTAGGATTTTGAAAATTGAGAAATTTGAAATATTAATTACGATTAACATGGGGAAAAGTGAAATCGAAAAATTTTGATAGTGCACTTTATGGGACCATCATTTGACACACTTCTTATTTTGTGAGTGTTATAAAATTGAAATTGGAGATTCTACTATATATTATCTTATTTTTCTCAAAAGGAAAAAATTTTGAAAAATTTTCTTTCTGAACTATAATTCATTGATCATCGTCCCCCAGGTATTTTCAATTGGGGAAATTGGCTTTTTCAGAAATAGGCTCAAATGCATTCAAATGCATATTTTGGGTTATTTTTTACACATTTTTTATTTTGTGAGTGATATAAAATTGGAATTGGAGATTCTTTTGTATATTAGCTTCAATTTCTCCAAAGGAAAAATTTTTGAAAATTTTTCATTTTGAACAATAATTCATTTAACATCGTCGCCCATGTATATTCAAATGGGAAAATTGGCCTTTCCAGAAATCGGCTCAAATGCTTTCAAATTCTTATTTTATGTCGAAAATATTTTTTCTACTTTTTCTTGGTCCCAATTTGAATTAAAAAAAAAAAAAAAAATCCTAAAAGCAGAAATCCATTTTTTTGAAAATTGTGAAATTTTACAGTTTCTTTCTGTTTGAATGGAAATTTTTATTATTTTTTTTTTCAAATTGATCTAAATTGTGTTTATATTGTAAAATACTTGTAGGATTTTGAAAATTGAGAAATTTGAGATATTAATTACGATTAACATGGGGAAAAGTGAAATCGAAAAATTTTGATAGTGCACTTTATGGGACCATCATTTGACCCACTTCTTATTTTGTGAGTGTTATAAAATTGAAATTGGAGATTCTACTATATATTATCTTCAATTTCTCAAAAGGAAAAAATTTTGAAAAATTTTCTTTCTGAACAATAATTCATTGATCATCGTCCCCCAGGAATTTTCATTTGGGGAAATTGGCTTTTTCAGAAATAGGCTCAAATGATTTCAAATGCATATTTTGGGTTATTTTTTACCCATTTTTTATTTTTTGAGTGATATAAAATTGGAATTGGAGATTCTTTTGTATATTAGCTTCAATTTCTCCAAAGGAAAAAATTTTGAAAATTTTTCATTTTGAACAATAATTCATTTAACATCGTCGCCCATGTATATTCAAATGGGAAAATTGGCTTTTCTAGAAATCGGCTCAAATGCTTTCAAATTCTTATTTTATGTTGAAAATATTTTTTCTACTTTTTCTTGGTCCCAATTTGAATTAAAAAAAAAAAAATCCTAAGAGCAGAAATTCATTTTTTTGAAAATTGTGAAATTTTACAGTTTCTTTCTGTTTGAATGGAAATTTTTATTATCTTTTTTTTCAAATTGATCCAAATTGTGTTGATATTGTAAAATACTTGTAGGATTTTAAAAATTGAGAAATTTGAATTATTAATTACGATTAACATGGGGAAAAGTGAAATCGAAAAATTTTGATAGTGCACTTTATGGGACCATCATTTGACCTATTTCTTATTTTGTGAGTGTTATAAAATTGAAATTGGAGATTCTACTATATATTATCTTCAATTTCTCAAAAGGAAAAAATTTTGAAAAATTTTCTTTCTGAACAATAATTCATTGATCATCGTCTCCCAGGTATTTTCATTTGGGGAAATTGGCTTTTTCAGAAATAGGCTCAAATGATTTCAAATGCTTATTTTGGGTTATTTTTTACCCATTTTTTATTTTGTGAGTGATATAAAATTGGAATTGGTGATTCTTTTGTATATTAGCTTCAATTTCTCGTAAGGAAAAATTTTGAAAATTTTTCATTTTGAACAATAATTCATTTAATATCGTCCCCCATTTATTTTCAAATGGGATAATTGGCTTTTCCAGAAATCGGCTCAAATGTATTCAAATGCTTATTTTGGGTTATATTTGACCCATTTCTTATTTTATGAATGATATAAAATTGGAATTGGAGATTCTTTTGTATATTAGCTTCAATTTCTCCCAATTAAAAAATTTTGAAAATGTTTAATTTTCTACAATAATTCATATTAACATCGTCGCCCATGTATTTTCAAATGGGAGAAAAATTTTCCAGAAATCGGCTTAAAAGCTTTCAAATTCTTATTTTGATTTGAAAATATTTTTTCTCCTTTTTCTTGGTCCCAATTTTAATTTTAAAAAAATTCCTAAAAGCAGAAATTCATTGTTTTGAAAATTGTGAAATTTTACAGTTTTTTTCTGTTTGAATGGAAAATTTTATTTTTGTCAAATTGATCCAAATTGTGTTGATATTGTAAAATATTTGTAGGATTTTGAAAATTGAGAAATTTGAAATATTAATTACGATTAACATGGGGAAAAGTGAAATTGAAAAATTTTGATAGTGCACTTTATGGGACCATCATTTGACCCACTTCTTATTTTGTGAGTGTTATAAAATTGGAATTGGAGATTCTTTTTTATATTAGCTTTAATTTCTCCAAAGGAAAAAATTTTGAAAATTTTTCATTTTGAACAATAATTCATTTAACATCGTCGCCCATGTATATTCAAATGGGAAAATTGGCTTTTCCAGAAATCGGCTCAAATGCTTTCAAATTCTTATTTTATGTTGAAAATATTTTTTCTACTTTTTCTTGGTCCCAATTTGAATTAAAAAAAAAAATTCCTAAAAGCAGAAATTCATTTTTTTGAAAATTGTGAAATTTTACTGTTTCTTTCTGTTTGAATGGAAATTTTTATTATTTTCTTTTCAAATTGATCCATATTGTGTTTATATTGTAAAATACTTGTAGGATTTTGAAAATTGAGAAATTTGAAATATTAATTACGATTAACATGGGGAAAAATGAAATCGAAAAAGTTTGATAGTGCACTTTATGGGACCATCATTTGACCCACTTCTTATTTTGTGAGTGTTATAAAATTGAAATTTGAGATTCTACTATATATTATCTTTAATTTCTCAAAAGGAAAAAATTTTGAAAAATTTTCTTTCTGAACAATAATTCATTGATCATCGTCCCCCAGGTATTTTCATTTGGGGAAATTTTCTTTTTCAGAAATAGGCTCAAATGATTTCAAATGCATATTTTGGGTTATTTTTTACCCATTTTTTATTTTGTGAGTGATATAAAATTGGAATTGGAGATTCTTTTGTATATTAGCTTCAATTTCTCCAAAGGAAAAAATTTTGAAAATTTTTCATTTTGAACAATAATTCATTTAACATCGTCGCCCATGTATATTCAAATGGGAAAATTGGCTTTTCTAGAAATCGGCTCAAATGCTTTCAAATTCTTATTTTATGTTGAAAATATTTTTTCTACTTTTTCTTGGTCCCAATTTGAATTAAAAAAAAAAAATCCTAAAAGCAGAAATTCATTTTTTTGAAAATTGTGAAATTTTACAGTTTCTTTCTGTTTGAATGGAAATTTTTATTATTTTTTTTTCAAATTGATCCAAATTGTGTTTATATTGTAAAATACTTGTAGGATTTTGAAAATTGAGAAATTTGAAATATTAATTACGATTAACATGGAGAAAAGTGAAATCGAAAAATTTTGATAGTGCACTTTATGGGACCATCATTTGACCCATTTCTTATTTTGTGAGTGTTATAAAATAGAAATTGGAGATTCTACTATATATATTATCTTCAATTTCTCAAAAGCAAAAAAATTTGAAAAATTTTCTTTCTGAACAATAATTCATTGATCATCGTCCCCCAGGTATTTTCATTTGGGGAAATTGGCTTTTCAGAAATAGGCTCAAATGATTTCAAATGCTTATTTTGGGTTATTTTTTACCCATTTTTTATTTTGTGAGTGATATAAAATTGGAATTGGAGATTCTTTTGTATATTGGCTTCAATTTCTCGTAAGGAAAAATTTTGAAAATTTTTCATTTTGAACAATAATTCATTTAATATCGTCCCCCATTTTTTTTCAAATGGGATAATTGGCTTTTCCAGAAATCGGCTCAAATGTATTCAAATGCTTATTTTGGGTTATATTTGACCCATTTCTTATTTTATGAATGATATAAAATTGGAATTGGAGATTCTTTTGTATATTAGGTTCAATTTCTCCCAATTAAAAAATTTTGAAAATGTTTAATTTTCTACAATAATTCATATTAACATCGTCGCCCATGTATTTTCAAATGGGAGAAAAATTTTCCAGAAATCGTCTTAAAAGCTTTCAAATTCTTATTTTGATTTGAAAATATTTTTTCTCCTTTTTCTTGGTCCCAATTTTAATTAAAAAAAAATTCCTAAAAGCAGAAATTCATTGTTTTGAAAATTGTGAAATTTTACAGTTTTTTTCTGTTTGAATGGAAAAAATTTTTTTTATCAAATTGATCCAAATTGTGTTGATATTGTAAAATACTTGTAGGATTTTGAAAATTGAGAAATTTGAAATATTAATTACGATTAACATGGGGAAAAGTGAAATTGAAAAATTTTGATAGTGCACTTTATGGGACCATCATTTGACCCACTTCTTATTTTGTGAGTGTTATAAAATTGGAATTGGAGATTCTACTATATATTTTCTTCAATTTCTCAAAAGGAAAAAATTTTGAAAAATTTTCTTTCTGAACAATAATTCATTGATCATCGTCCCCCAGGTATTTTCATTTGGGGAAATTGGCTTTTTCAGAAATAGGCTCAAATGATTTCAAATGCTTATTTTGGGTTATTTTTTACCCATTTTTTATTTTGTGAGTGATATAAAATTGGAATTGGAGATTCTTTTGTATATTACCTTCAATTTCTCCAAAGGAAAAAATTTTGAAAATTTTTCATTTTGAACAATAATTCATTTAACATCGTCGCCCATGTATATTCAAATGGGAAAATTGGCGTTTCCAGAAATCGGCTCAAATGCTTCCAAATTCTTATTTTATGTTGAAAATATTTTTTCTACTTTTTCTTGGTCCCAATTTGAATTAAAAAAAAAAAAAATTCCTAAAAGCAGAAATTCATTTTTTTGAAAATTGTGAAATTTTACTGTTTCTTTCTGTTTGAATGGAAATTTTTATTATTTTCTTTTCAAATTTATCCAAATTGTGTTTATATTATAAAATACTTGTAGGATTTTGAAAATTGAGAAATTTGAAATATTAATTACGATTAACATGGGGAAAAGTGAAATCGAAAAATTTTGATAGTGCACTTTATGGGACCATCATTTGACCCACTTCTTATTTTGTGAGTGTTATAAAATTGAAATTGGAGATTCTACTATATATTATCTTTAATTTCTCAAAAGGAAAAAATTTTGAAAAATTTTCTTTCTAAACAATAATTCATTGATCATCGTCCCCCAGGTATTTTCATTTGGGGAAATTGGCCTTTTCAGAAATAGGCTCAAATGATTTCAAATGCATATTTTGGGTTATTTTTTACCCATTTTTTATTTTGTGAGTGATATAAAATTGGAATTGGAGATTCTTTTGTATATTAGCTTCAATTTCTCCAAAGGAAAAAATTTTGAAAATTTTTCATTTTGAATAATAATTCATTTAACATCGTCGCCCATGTATATTCAAATGGGAAAATTGGCTTTTCTAGAAATCGGCTCAAATGCTTTCAAATTCTTATTTTATGTTGAAAATATTTTTTCTACTTTTTCTTGGTCCCAATTTGAATTAAAAAAAAAAAAAATCCTAAAAGCAGAAATTCATTTTTTTGAAAATTGTGAAATTTTACTGTTTCTTTCTGTTTGAATGGAAATTTTTATTATTTTCTTTTCAAATTGATCCAAATTGTGTTTATATTGTAAAATACTTGTAGGATTTTGAAAATTGAGAAATTTGAAATATTAATTACGATTAACATGGAGAAAAGTGAAATCGAAAAATTTTTATAGTGCACTTTATGGGACCATCATTTGACCCATTTCTTATTTTGTGAGTGTTATAAAATAGAAATTGGAGATTCTACTATATATATTATCTTCAATTTCTCAAAAGCAAAAAAATTTGAAAAATTTTCTTTCTGAACAATAATTCATTGATCATCGTCCCCCAGGTATTTTCAATTGGGGAAATTGGCTTTTTCAGAAATAGGCTCAAATGCATTCAAATGCATATTTTGGGTTATTTTTTACACATTTTTTATTTTGTGAGTGATATAAAATTGGAATTGGAGATTCTTTTGTATATTAGCTTCAATTTCTCCAAAGGAAAAATTTTTGAAAATTTTTCATTTTGAACAATAATTCATTTAACATCGTCGCCCATGTATATTCAAATGGGAAAATTGGCCTTTCCAGAAATCGGCTCAAATGCTTTCAAATTCTTATTTTATGTCGAAAATATTTTTTCTACTTTTTCTTGGTCCCAATTTGAATTAAAAAAAAAAAAAAATCCTAAAAGCAGAAATCCATTTTTTTGAAAATTGTGAAATTTTACAGTTTCTTTCTGTTTGAATGGAAATTTTTATTATTTTTTTTTTCAAATTGATCTAAATTGTGTTTATATTGTAAAATACTTGTAGGATTTTGAAAATTGAGAAATTTGAGATATTAATTACGATTAACATGGGGAAAAGTGAAATCGAAAAATTTTGATAGTGCACTTTATGGGACCATCATTTGACCCACTTCTTATTTTGTGAGTGTTATAAAATTGAAATTGGAGATTCTACTATATATTATCTTCAATTTCTCAAAAGGAAAAAATTTTGAAAAATTTTCTTTCTGAACAATAATTCATTGATCATCGTCCCCCAGGAATTTTCATTTGGGGAAATTGGCTTTTTCAGAAATAGGCTCAAATGATTTCAAATGCATATTTTGGGTTATTTTTTACCCATTTTTTATTTTTTGAGTGATATAAAATTGGAATTGGAGATTCTTTTGTATATTAGCTTCAATTTCTCCAAAGGAAAAAATTTTGAAAATTTTTCATTTTGAACAATAATTCATTTAACATCGTCGCCCATGTATATTCAAATGGGAAAATTGGCTTTTCTAGAAATCGGCTCAAATGCTTTCAAATTCTTATTTTATGTTGAAAATATTTTTTCTACTTTTTCTTGGTCCCAATTTGAATTAAAAAAAAAAAAATCCTAAGAGCAGAAATTCATTTTTTTGAAAATTGTGAAATTTTACAGTTTCTTTCTGTTTGAATGGAAATTTTTATTATCTTTTTTTTCAAATTGATCCAAATTGTGTTGATATTGTAAAATACTTGTAGGATTTTAAAAATTGAGAAATTTGAATTATTAATTACGATTAACATGGGGAAAAGTGAAATCGAAAAATTTTGATAGTGCACTTTATGGGACCATCATTTGACCTATTTCTTATTTTGTGAGTGTTATAAAATTGAAATTGGAGATTCTACTATATATTATCTTCAATTTCTCAAAAGGAAAAAATTTTGAAAAATTTTCTTTCTGAACAATAATTCATTGATCATCGTCTCCCAGGTATTTTCATTTGGGGAAATTGGCTTTTTCAGAAATAGGCTCAAATGATTTCAAATGCTTATTTTGGGTTATTTTTTACCCATTTTTTATTTTGTGAGTGATATAAAATTGGAATTGGTGATTCTTTTGTATATTAGCTTCAATTTCTCGTAAGGAAAAATTTTGAAAATTTTTCATTTTGAACAATAATTCATTTAATATCGTCCCCCATTTATTTTCAAATGGGATAATTGGCTTTTCCAGAAATCGGCTCAAATGTATTCAAATGCTTATTTTGGGTTATATTTGACCCATTTCTTATTTTATGAATGATATAAAATTGGAATTGGAGATTCTTTTGTATATTAGCTTCAATTTCTCCCAATTAAAAAATTTTGAAAATGTTTAATTTTCTACAATAATTCATATTAACATCGTCGCCCATGTATTTTCAAATGGGAGAAAAATTTTCCAGAAATCGGCTTAAAAGCTTTCAAATTCTTATTTTGATTTGAAAATATTTTTTCTCCTTTTTCTTGGTCCCAATTTTAATTTTAAAAAAATTCCTAAAAGCAGAAATTCATTGTTTTGAAAATTGTGAAATTTTACAGTTTTTTTCTGTTTGAATGGAAAATTTTATTTTTGTCAAATTGATCCAAATTGTGTTGATATTGTAAAATATTTGTAGGATTTTGAAAATTGAGAAATTTGAAATATTAATTACGATTAACATGGGGAAAAGTGAAATTGAAAAATTTTGATAGTGCACTTTATGGGACCATCATTTGACCCACTTCTTATTTTGTGAGTGTTATAAAATTGGAATTGGAGATTCTTTTTTATATTAGCTTTAATTTCTCCAAAGGAAAAAATTTTGAAAATTTTTCATTTTGAACAATAATTCATTTAACATCGTCGCCCATGTATATTCAAATGGGAAAATTGGCTTTTCCAGAAATCGGCTCAAATGCTTTCAAATTCTTATTTTATGTTGAAAATATTTTTTCTACTTTTTCTTGGTCCCAATTTGAATTAAAAAAAAAAATTCCTAAAAGCAGAAATTCATTTTTTTGAAAATTGTGAAATTTTACTGTTTCTTTCTGTTTGAATGGAAATTTTTATTATTTTCTTTTCAAATTGATCCATATTGTGTTTATATTGTAAAATACTTGTAGGATTTTGAAAATTGAGAAATTTGAAATATTAATTACGATTAACATGGGGAAAAATGAAATCGAAAAAGTTTGATAGTGCACTTTATGGGACCATCATTTGACCCACTTCTTATTTTGTGAGTGTTATAAAATTGAAATTTGAGATTCTACTATATATTATCTTTAATTTCTCAAAAGGAAAAAATTTTGAAAAATTTTCTTTCTGAACAATAATTCATTGATCATCGTCCCCCAGGTATTTTCATTTGGGGAAATTTTCTTTTTCAGAAATAGGCTCAAATGATTTCAAATGCATATTTTGGGTTATTTTTTACCCATTTTTTATTTTGTGAGTGATATAAAATTGGAATTGGAGATTCTTTTGTATATTAGCTTCAATTTCTCCAAAGGAAAAAATTTTGAAAATTTTTCATTTTGAACAATAATTCATTTAACATCGTCGCCCATGTATATTCAAATGGGAAAATTGGCTTTTCTAGAAATCGGCTCAAATGCTTTCAAATTCTTATTTTATGTTGAAAATATTTTTTCTACTTTTTCTTGGTCCCAATTTGAATTAAAAAAAAAAAATCCTAAAAGCAGAAATTCATTTTTTTGAAAATTGTGAAATTTTACAGTTTCTTTCTGTTTGAATGGAAATTTTTATTATTTTTTTTTCAAATTGATCCAAATTGTGTTTATATTGTAAAATACTTGTAGGATTTTGAAAATTGAGAAATTTGAAATATTAATTACGATTAACATGGAGAAAAGTGAAATCGAAAAATTTTGATAGTGCACTTTATGGGACCATCATTTGACCCATTTCTTATTTTGTGAGTGTTATAAAATAGAAATTGGAGATTCTACTATATATATTATCTTCAATTTCTCAAAAGCAAAAAAATTTGAAAAATTTTCTTTCTGAACAATAATTCATTGATCATCGTCCCCCAGGTATTTTCATTTGGGGAAATTGGCTTTTCAGAAATAGGCTCAAATGATTTCAAATGCTTATTTTGGGTTATTTTTTACCCATTTTTTATTTTGTGAGTGATATAAAATTGGAATTGGAGATTCTTTTGTATATTGGCTTCAATTTCTCGTAAGGAAAAATTTTGAAAATTTTTCATTTTGAACAATAATTCATTTAATATCGTCCCCCATTTTTTTTCAAATGGGATAATTGGCTTTTCCAGAAATCGGCTCAAATGTATTCAAATGCTTATTTTGGGTTATATTTGACCCATTTCTTATTTTATGAATGATATAAAATTGGAATTGGAGATTCTTTTGTATATTAGGTTCAATTTCTCCCAATTAAAAAATTTTGAAAATGTTTAATTTTCTACAATAATTCATATTAACATCGTCGCCCATGTATTTTCAAATGGGAGAAAAATTTTCCAGAAATCGTCTTAAAAGCTTTCAAATTCTTATTTTGATTTGAAAATATTTTTTCTCCTTTTTCTTGGTCCCAATTTTAATTAAAAAAAAATTCCTAAAAGCAGAAATTCATTGTTTTGAAAATTGTGAAATTTTACAGTTTTTTTCTGTTTGAATGGAAAAAATTTTTTTTATCAAATTGATCCAAATTGTGTTGATATTGTAAAATACTTGTAGGATTTTGAAAATTGAGAAATTTGAAATATTAATTACGATTAACATGGGGAAAAGTGAAATTGAAAAATTTTGATAGTGCACTTTATGGGACCATCATTTGACCCACTTCTTATTTTGTGAGTGTTATAAAATTGGAATTGGAGATTCTACTATATATTTTCTTCAATTTCTCAAAAGGAAAAAATTTTGAAAAATTTTCTTTCTGAACAATAATTCATTGATCATCGTCCCCCAGGTATTTTCATTTGGGGAAATTGGCTTTTTCAGAAATAGGCTCAAATGATTTCAAATGCTTATTTTGGGTTATTTTTTACCCATTTTTTATTTTGTGAGTGATATAAAATTGGAATTGGAGATTCTTTTGTATATTACCTTCAATTTCTCCAAAGGAAAAAATTTTGAAAATTTTTCATTTTGAACAATAATTCATTTAACATCGTCGCCCATGTATATTCAAATGGGAAAATTGGCGTTTCCAGAAATCGGCTCAAATGCTTCCAAATTCTTATTTTATGTTGAAAATATTTTTTCTACTTTTTCTTGGTCCCAATTTGAATTAAAAAAAAAAAAAATTCCTAAAAGCAGAAATTCATTTTTTTGAAAATTGTGAAATTTTACTGTTTCTTTCTGTTTGAATGGAAATTTTTATTATTTTCTTTTCAAATTTATCCAAATTGTGTTTATATTATAAAATACTTGTAGGATTTTGAAAATTGAGAAATTTGAAATATTAATTACGATTAACATGGGGAAAAGTGAAATCGAAAAATTTTGATAGTGCACTTTATGGGACCATCATTTGACCCACTTCTTATTTTGTGAGTGTTATAAAATTGAAATTGGAGATTCTACTATATATTATCTTTAATTTCTCAAAAGGAAAAAATTTTGAAAAATTTTCTTTCTAAACAATAATTCATTGATCATCGTCCCCCAGGTATTTTCATTTGGGGAAATTGGCCTTTTCAGAAATAGGCTCAAATGATTTCAAATGCATATTTTGGGTTATTTTTTACCCATTTTTTATTTTGTGAGTGATATAAAATTGGAATTGGAGATTCTTTTGTATATTAGCTTCAATTTCTCCAAAGGAAAAAATTTTGAAAATTTTTCATTTTGAATAATAATTCATTTAACATCGTCGCCCATGTATATTCAAATGGGAAAATTGGCTTTTCTAGAAATCGGCTCAAATGCTTTCAAATTCTTATTTTATGTTGAAAATATTTTTTCTACTTTTTCTTGGTCCCAATTTGAATTAAAAAAAAAAAAAATCCTAAAAGCAGAAATTCATTTTTTTGAAAATTGTGAAATTTTACTGTTTCTTTCTGTTTGAATGGAAATTTTTATTATTTTCTTTTCAAATTGATCCAAATTGTGTTTATATTGTAAAATACTTGTAGGATTTTGAAAATTGAGAAATTTGAAATATTAATTACGATTAACATGGAGAAAAGTGAAATCGAAAAATTTTTATAGTGCACTTTATGGGACCATCATTTGACCCATTTCTTATTTTGTGAGTGTTATAAAATAGAAATTGGAGATTCTACTATATATATTATCTTCAATTTCTCAAAAGCAAAAAAATTTGAAAAATTTTCTTTCTGAACAATAATTCATTGATCATCGTCCCCCAGGTATTTTCATTTGGGGAAATTGGCTTTTCAGAAATAGGCTCAAATGATTTCAAATGCTTATTTTGGGTTATTTTTTACCCATTTTTTATTTTGTGAGTGATATAAAATTGGAATTGGAGATTCTTTTGTATATTGGCTGCAATTTCTCGTAAGGAAAAATTTTGAAAATTTTTCATTTTGAACAATAATTCATTTAATATCGTCCCCCATTTTTTTTCAAATGGGATAATTGGCTTTTCCAGAAATCGGCTCAAATGTATTCAAATGCTTATTTTGGGTTATATTTGACCCATTTCTTATTTTATGAATGATATAAAATTGGAATTGGAGATTCTTTTGTATATTAGGTTCAATTTCTCCCAATTAAAAAATTTTGAAAATGTTTAATTTTCTACAATAATTCATATTAACATCGTCGCCCATGTATTTTCAAATGGGAGAAAAATTTTCCAGAAATCGTCTTAAAAGCTTTCAAATTCTTATTTTGATTTGAAAATATTTTTTCTCCTTTTTCTTGGTCCCAATTTTAATTAAAAAAAAATGCCTAAAAGCAGAAATTCATTGTTTTGAAAATTGTGAAATTTTACAGTTTTTTTCTGTTTGAATGGAAAAAAAAATTTTTATCAAATTGATCCAAATTGTGTTGATATTGTAAAATACTTGTAGGATTTTGAAAATTGAGAAATTTGAAATATTAATTACGATTAACATGGGGAAAAGTGAAATTGAAAAATTTTGATAGTGCACTTTATGGGACCATCATTTGACCCACTTCTTATTTTGTGAGTGTTATAAAATTGGAATTCGAGATTCTACTATATATTTTCTTCAATTTCTCAAAAGGAAAAAATTTTGAAAAATTTTCTTTCTGAACAATAATTCATTGATCATCGTCCCCCAGGTATTTTCATTTGGGGAAATTGACTTTTTCAGAAATAGGCTCAAATGATTTCAAATGCTTATTTTGGGTTATTTTTTACCCATTTTTTATTTTGTGAGTGATATAAAATTGGAATTGGAGATTCTTTTGTATATTACCTTCAATTTCTCCAAAGGAAAAAATTTTGAAAATTTTTCATTTTGAACAATAATTCATTTAACATCGTCGCCCATGTATATTCAAATGGGAAAATTGGCGTTTCCAGAAATCGGCTCAAATGCTTTCAAATTCTTATTTTATGTTGAAAATATTTTTTCTACTTTTTCTTGGTCCCAATTTGAATTAAAAAAAAAAAAATTCATTAAAGCAGAAATTCATTTTTTTGAAAATTGTGAAATTTTACAGTTTCTTTCTGTTTTAATGGAAAATTTTATTTTTGTCAAATTGATTCAAATTGTGTTGATATTGTAAAATATTTGTAGGATTTTGAAAATTGAGAAATTTGAAATATTAATTACGATTAACATGGGGAAAAGTGAAATCGAAAAATTTTGATAGTGCACTTTATGGGACCATCATTTGACCCACTTCTTATTTTGTGAGTGTTATAAAATTGGAATTCGAGATTCTACTATATATTTTCTTCAATTTCTCAAAAGGAAAAAATTTTGAAAAATTTTCTTTCTGAACAATAATTCATTGATCATCGTCCCCCAGGTATTTTCATTTGGGGAAATTGACTTTTTCAGAAATAGGCTCAAATGATTTCAAATGCTTATTTTGGGTTATTTTTTACCCATTTTTTATTTTGTGAGTGATATAAAATTGGAATTGGAGATTCTTTTGTATATTACCTTCAATTTCTCCAAAGGAAAAAATTTTGAAAATTTTTCATTTTGAACAATAATTCATTTAACATCGTCGCCCATGTATATTCAAATGGGAAAATTGGCGTTTCCAGAAATCGGCTCAAATGCTTTCAAATTCTTATTTTATGTTGAAAATATTTTTTCTACTTTTTCTTGGTCCCAATTTGAATTAAAAAAAAAAAAATTCATTAAAGCAGAAATTCATTTTTTTGAAAATTGTGAAATTTTACAGTTTCTTTCTGTTTTAATGGAAAATTTTATTTTTGTCAAATTGATTCAAATTGTGTTGATATTGTAAAATATTTGTAGGATTTTGAAAATTGAGAAATTTGAAATATTAATTACGATTAACATGGGGAAAAGTGAAATCGAAAAATTTTGATAGTGCACTTTATGGGACCATCATTTGACCCACTTCTTATTTTGTGAGTGTTATAAAATTGGAATTGGAGATTCTACTATATATTATCTTCAATTTCTCAAAAGGAAAAAATTTTGAAAAATTTTCTTTCTGAACAATAATTCATTGATCATCGTACACCAGGTATTTTCATTCGGGGAAATTGGCTTTTTCAGAAATAGGCTCAAATGATTTCAAATGCTTATTTTGGGTTATTTTTTACCCATTTTTTATTTTGTGAGTGATATAAAATTGGAATTGGAGATTCTTTTGTATATTAGCTTCAATTTCTCGTAAGGAAAAATTTTGAAAATTTTTCATTTTGAACAATAATTCATTTAATATCGTCCCCCATTTATTTTCAAATGGGATAATTGGCTTTTCCAGAAATCGGCTCAAATGTATTCAAATGCTTATTTTGGGTTATATTTGACCCATTTCTTATTTTATGAATGATATAAAATTGGAATTGGAGATTCTTTTGTATATTAGCTTCAATTTCTCCCAATTAAAAAATTTTGAAAATGTTTAATTTTCTACAATAATTCATATTAACATCGTCGCCCATGTATATTCAAATGGGAAAATTGGCTTTTCTAGAAATCGGCTCAAATGCTTTCAAATTCTTATTTTATGTTGAAAATATTTTTTCTACTTTTTCTTGGTCCCATTTTGAATTAAAAAAAAAAAAATCCTAAGAGCAGAAATTCATTTTTTTGAAAATTGTGAAATTTTACAGTTTCTTTCTGTTTGAATGGAAATTTTTATTATCTTTTTTTTCAAATTGATCCAAATTGTGTTGATATTGTAAAATACTTGTAGGATTTTAAAAATTGAGAAATTTGAATTATTAATTACGATTAACATGGGGAAAAGTGAAATCGAAAAATTTTGATAGTGCACTTTATGGGACCATCATTTGACCTATTTCTTATTTTGTGAGTGTTATAAAATTGAAATTGGAGATTCTACTATATATTATCTTCAATTTCTCAAAAGGAAAAAATTTTGAAAAATTTTCTTTCTGAACAATAATTCATTGATCATCGTCTCCCAGGTATTTTCATTTGGGGAAATTGGCTTTTTCAGAAATAGGCTCAAATGATTTCAAATGCTTATTTTGGGTTATTTTTTACCCATTTTTTATTTTGTGAGTGATATAAAATTGGAATTGGTGATTCTTTTGTATATTAGCTTCAATTTCTCGTAAGGAAAAATTTTGAAAATTTTTCATTTTGAACAATAATTCATTTAATATCGTCCCCCATTTATTTTCAAATGGGATAATTGGCTTTTCCAGAAATCGGCTCAAATGTATTCAAATGCTTATTTTGGGTTATATTTGACCCATTTCTTATTTTATGAATGATATAAAATTGGAATTGGAGATTCTTTTGTATATTAGCTTCAATTTCTCCCAATTAAAAAATTTTGAAAATGTTTAATTTTCTACAATAATTCATATTAACATCGTCGCCCATGTATTTTCAAATGGGAGAAAAATTTTCCAGAAATCGGCTTAAAAGCTTTCAAATTCTTATTTTGATTTGAAAATATTTTTTCTCCTTTTTCTTGGTCCCAATTTTAATTTTAAAAAAATTCCTAAAAGCAGAAATTCATTGTTTTGAAAATTGTGAAATTTTACAGTTTTTTTCTGTTTGAATGGAAAATTTTATTTTTGTCAAATTGATCCAAATTGTGTTGATATTGTAAAATATTTGTAGGATTTTGAAAATTGAGAAATTTGAAATATTAATTACGATTAACATGGGAAAAAGTGAAATTGAAAAATTTTGATAGTGCACTTTATGGGACCATCATTTGACCCACTTCTTATTTTGTGAGTGTTATAAAATTGGAATTGGAGATTCTTTTTTATATTAGCTTTAATTTCTCCAAAGGAAAAAATTTTGAAAATTTTTCATTTTGAACAATAATTCATTTAACATCGTCGCCCATGTATATTCAAATGGGAAAATTGGCTTTTCCAGAAATCGGCTCAAATGCTTTCAAATTCTTATTTTATGTTGAAAATATTTTTTCTACTTTTTCTTGGTCCCAATTTGAATTAAAAAAAAAATTCCTAAAAGCAGAAATTCATTTTTTTGAAAATTGTGAAATTTTACTGTTTCTTTCTGTTTGAATGGAAATTTTTATTATTTTCTTTTCAAATTGATCCATATTGTGTTTATATTGTAAAATACTTGTAGGATTTTGAAAATTGAGAAATTTGAAATATTAATTACGATTAACATGGGGAAAAATGAAATCGAAAAAGTTTGATAGTGCACTTTATGGGACCATCATTTGACCCACTTCTTATTTTGTGAGTGTTATAAAATTGAAATTTGAGATTCTACTATATATTATCTTTAATTTCTCAAAAGGAAAAAATTTTGAAAAATTTTCTTTCTGAACAATAATTCATTGATCATCGTCCCCCAGGTATTTTCATTTGGGGAAATTTTCTTTTTCAGAAATAGGCTCAAATGATTTCAAATGCATATTTTGGGTTATTTTTTACCCATTTTTTATTTTGTGAGTGATATAAAATTGGAATTGGAGATTCTTTTGTATATTAGCTTCAATTTCTCCAAAGGAAAAAATTTTGAAAATTTTTCATTTTGAACAATAATTCATTTAACATCGTCGCCCATGTATATTCAAATGGGAAAATTGGCTTTTCTAGAAATCGGCTCAAATGCTTTCAAATTCTTATTTTATGTTGAAAATATTTTTTCTACTTTTTCTTGGTCCCAATTTGAATTAAAAAAAAAAAATCCTAAAAGCAGAAATTCATTTTTTTGAAAATTGTGAAATTTTACAGTTTCTTTCTGTTTGAATGGAAATTTTTATTATTTTTTTTTCAAATTGATCCAAATTGTGTTTATATTGTAAAATACTTGTAGGATTTTGAAAATTGAGAAATTTGAAATATTAATTACGATTAACATGGAGAAAAGTGAAATCGAAAAATTTTGATAGTGCACTTTATGGGACCATCATTTGACCCATTTCTTATTTTGTGAGTGTTATAAAATAGAAATTGGAGATTCTACTATATATATTATCTTCAATTTCTCAAAAGCAAAAAAATTTGAAAAATTTTCTTTCTGAACAATAATTCATTGATCATCGTCCCCCAGGTATTTTCATTTGGGGAAATTGGCTTTTCAGAAAAAGGCTCAAATGATTTCAAATGCTTATTTTGGGTTATTTTTTACCCATTTTTTATTTTGTGAGTGATATAAAATTGGAATTGGAGATTCTTTTGTATATTGGCTTCAATTTCTCGTAAGGAAAAATTTTGAAAATTTTTCATTTTGAACAATAATTCATTTAATATCGTCCCCCATTTTTTTTCAAATGGGATAATTGGCTTTTCCAGAAATCGGCTCAAATGTATTCAAATGCTTATTTTGGGTTATATTTGACCCATTTCTTATTTTATGAATGATATAAAATTGGAATTGGAGATTCTTTTGTATATTAGGTTCAATTTCTCCCAATTAAAAAATTTTGAAAATGTTTAATTTTCTACAATAATTCATATTAACATCGTCGCCCATGTATTTTCAAATGGGAGAAAAATTTTCCAGAAATCGTCTTAAAAGCTTTCAAATTCTTATTTTGATTTGAAAATATTTTTTCTCCTTTTTCTTGGTCCCAATTTTAATTAAAAAAAAATTCCTAAAAGCAGAAATTCATTGTTTTGAAAATTGTGAAATTTTACAGTTTTTTTCTGTTTGAATGGAAAAATTTTTTTTTATCAAATTGATCCAAATTGTGTTGATATTGTAAAATACTTGTAGGATTTTGAAAATTGAGAAATTTGAAATATTAATTACGATTAACATGGGGAAAAGTGAAATTGAAAAATTTTGATAGTGCACTTTATGGGACCATCATTTGACCCACTTCTTATTTTGTGAGTGTTATAAAATTGGAATTGGAGATTCTACTATATATTTTCTTCAATTTCTCAAAAGGAAAAAATTTTGAAAAATTTTCTTTCTGAACAATAATTCATTGATCATCGTCCCCCAGGTATTTTCATTTGGGGAAATTGGCTTTTTCAGAAATAGGCTCAAATGATTTCAAATGCTTATTTTGGGTTATTTTTTACCCATTTTTTATTTTGTGAGTGATATAAAATTGGAATTGGAGATTCTTTTGTATATTACCTTCAATTTCTCCAAAGGAAAAAATTTTGAAAATTTTTCATTTTGAACAATAATTCATTTAACATCGTCGCCCATGTATATTCAAATGGGAAAATTGGCGTTTCCAGAAATCGGCTCAAATGCTTTCAAATTCTTATTTTATGTTGAAAATATTTTTTCTACTTTTTCTTGGTCCCAATTTGAATTAAAAAAAAAAAAAATTCCTAAAAGCAGAAATTCATTTTTTTGAAAATTGTGAAATTTTACTGTTTCTTTCTGTTTGAATGGAAATTTTTATTATTTTCTTTTCAAATTTATCCAAATTGTGTTTATATTATAAAATACTTGTAGGATTTTGAAAATTGAGAAATTTGAAATATTAATTACGATTAACATGGGGAAAAGTGAAATCGAAAAATTTTGATAGTGCACTTTATGGGACCATCATTTGACCCACTTCTTATTTTGTGAGTGTTATAAAATTGAAATTGGAGATTCTACTATATATTATCTTTAATTTCTCAAAAGGAAAAAATTTTGAAAAATTTTCTTTCTAAACAATAATTCATTGATCATCGTCCCCCAGGTATTTTCATTTGGGGAAATTGGCCTTTTCAGAATTAGGCTCAAATGATTTCAAATGCATATTTTGGGTTATTTTTTACCCATTTTTTATTTTGTGAGTGATATAAAATTGGAATTGGAGATTCTTTTGTATATTAGCTTCAATTTCTCCAAAGGAAAAAATTTTGAAAATTTTTCATTTTGAATAATAATTCATTTAACATCGTCGCCCATGTATATTCAAATGGGAAAATTGGCTTTTCTAGAAATCGGCTCAAATGCTTTCAAATTCTTATTTTATGTTGAAAATATTTTTTCTACTTTTTCTTGGTCCCAATTTGAATTAAAAAAAAAAAAAATCCTAAAAGCAGAAATTCATTTTTTTGAAAATTGTGAAATTTTACTGTTTCTTTCTGTTTGAATGGAAATTTTTATTATTTTCTTTTCAAATTGATCCAAATTGTGTTTATATTGTAAAATACTTGTAGGATTTTGAAAATTGAGAAATTTGAAATATTAATTACGATTAACATGGAGAAAAGTGAAATCGAAAAATTTTTATAGTGCACTTTATGGGACCATCATTTGACCCATTTCTTATTTTGTGAGTGTTATAAAATAGAAATTGGAGATTCTACTATATATATTATCTTCAATTTCTCAAAAGCAAAAAAATTTGAAAAATTTTCTTTCTGAACAATAATTCATTGATCATCGTCCCCCAGGTATTTTCATTTGGGGAAATTGGCTTTTCAGAAATAGGCTCAAATGATTTCAAATGCTTATTTTGGGTTATTTTTTACCCATTTTTTATTTTGTGAGTGATATAAAATTGGAATTGGAGATTCTTTTGTATATTGGCTTCAATTTCTCGTAAGGAAAAATTTTGAAAATTTTTCATTTTGAACAATAATTCATTTAATATCGTCCCCCATTTTTTTTCAAATGGGATAATTGGCTTTTCCAGAAATCGGCTCAAATGTATTCAAATGCTTATTTTGGGTTATATTTGACCCATTTCTTATTTTATGAATGATATAAAATTTGAATTGGAGATTCTTTTGTATATTAGGTTCAATTTCTCCCAATTAAAAAAATTTGAAAATGTTTAATTTTCTACAATAATTCATATTAACATCGTCGCCCATGTATTTTCAAATGGGAGAAAAATTTTCCAGAAATCGTCTTAAAAGCTTTCAAATTCTTATTTTGATTTGAAAATATTTTTTCTCCTTTTTCTTGGTCCCAATTTTAATTAAAAAAAAATTCCTAAAAGCAGAAATTCATTGTTTTGAAAATTGTGAAATTTTACAGTTTTTTTCTGTTTGAATGGAAAAAATTTTTTTTATCAAATTGATCCAAATTGTGTTGATATTGTAAAATACTTGTAGGATTTTGAAAATTGAGAAATTTGAAATATTAATTACGATTAACATGGGGAAAAGTGAAATTGAAAAATTTTGATAGTGCACTTTATGGGACCATCATTTGACCCACTTCTTATTTTGTGAGTGTTATAAAATTGGAATTCGAGATTCTACTATATATTTTCTTCAATTTCTCAAAAGGAAAAAATTTTGAAAAATTTTCTTTCTGAACAATAATTCATTGATCATCGTCCCCCAGGTATTTTCATTTGGGGAAATTGACTTTTTCAGAAATAGGCTCAAATGATTTCAAATGCTTATTTTGGGTTATTTTTTACCCATTTTTTATTTTGTGAGTGATATAAAATTGGAATTGGAGATTCTTTTGTATATTACCTTCAATTTCTCCAAAGGAAAAAATTTTGAAAATTTTTCATTTTGAACAATAATTCATTTAACATCGTCGCCCATGTATATTCAAATGGGAAAATTGGCGTTTCCAGAAATCGGCTCAAATGCTTTCAAATTCTTATTTTATGTTGAAAATATTTTTTCTACTTCTTCTTGGTCCCAATTTGAATTAAAAAAAAAAAAAAAATCCTAAAAGCAGAAATTCATTTTTTTGAAAATTGTGAAATTTTACTGTTTCTTTCTGTTTGAATGGAAATTTTTATTATTTTCTTTTCAAATTGATCCAAATTGTGTTTATATTGTAAAATACTTGTAGGATTTTGAAAATTGAGAAATTTGAAATATTAATTACGATTAACATGGGGAAAAGTGAAATCGAAAAATTTTGATAGTGCACTTTATGGGACCATCATTTGACCCACTTCTTATTTTGTGAGTGTTATAAAATTGAAATTGGAGATTCTACTATATATTATCTTTAATTTCTCAAAAGGAAAAAATTTTGAAAAATTTTCTTTCTGAACAATAATTCATTGATCATCGACCCCCAGGTATTTTCATTTGGGGAAATTGGCCTTTTCAGAAATAGGCTCAAATGATTTCAAATGCATATTTTGGTTTATTTTTTACCCATTTTTTATTTTGTGAGTGATATAAAATTGGAATTGGAGATTCTTTTGTATATTAGCTTCAATTTCTCCAAAGGAAAAAATTTTGAAAATTTTTCATTTTGAACAATAATTCATTTAACATCGTCGCCCATGTATATTCAAATGGGAAAATTGGCGTTTCCAGAAATCGGCTCAAATGCTTTCAAATTCTTATTTTATGTTGAAAATATTTTTTCTACTTTTTCTTGGTCCCAATTTGAATTAAAAAAAAAAAATTCCTTAAAGCAGAAATTCATTTTTTTGAAAATTGTGAAATTTTACAGTTTCTTTCTGTTTTAATGGAAAATTTTATTTTTGTCAAATTGATTCAAATTGTGTTGATATTGTAAAATATTTGTAGGATTTTGAAAATTGAGAAATTTGAAATATTAATTACGATTAACATGGGGAAAAGTGAAATCGAAAAATTTTGATAGTGCACTTTATGGGACCATCATTTGACCCACTTCTTATTTTGTGAGTGTTATAAAATTGAAATTGGAGATTCTACTATATATTATCTTCAATTTCTCAAAAGGAAAAAATTTTGAAAAATTTTCTTTCTGAACAATAATTCATTGATCATCGTACACCAGGTATTTTCATTCGGGGAAATTGGCTTTTTCAGAAATAGGCTCAAATGATTTCAAATGCTTATTTTGGGTTATTTTTTACCCATTTTTTATTTTGTGAGTGATATAAAATTGGAATTGGAGATTCTTTTGTATATTAGCTTCAATTTCTCGTAAGGAAAAATTTTGAAAATTTTTCATTTTGAACAATAATTCATTTAATATCGTCCCCCATTTATTTTCAAATGGGATAATTGGCTTTTCCAGAAATCGGCTCAAATGTATTCAAATGCTTATTTTGGGTTATATTTGACCCATTTCTTATTTTATGAATGATATAAAATTGGAATTGGAGATTCTTTTGTATATTAGCTTCAATTTCTCCCAATTAAAAAATTTTGAAAATGTTTAATTTTCTACAATAATTCATATTAACATCGTCGCCCATGTATTTTCAAATGGGAGAAAATTTTTCCAGAAATCGGCTTAAAAGCTTTCAAATTCTTATTTTGATTTGAAAATATTTTTTCTCCTTTTTCTTGGTCCCAATTTTAATTAAAAAAAAATTCCTAAAAGCAGAAATTCATTTTTTTGAAAATTGTGAAATTTTACAGTTTCTTTCTGTTTGAATGGAAAATTTTATTTTTGTCAAATTGATTCAAATTGTGTTGATATTGTAAAATATTTGTAGGATTTTGAAAATTGAGAAATTTGAAATATTAATTACGATTAACATGGGGAAAAGTGAAATCGAAAAATTTTGATAGTGCACTTTATGGGACCATCATTTGACCCACTTCTTATTTTGTGAGTGTTATAAAATTGGAATTGGAGATTCTACTATATATTTTCTTCAATTTCTCAAAAGGAAAAAATTTTGAAAAATTTTCTTTCTGAACAATAATTCATTGATCATCGTCCCCCAGGTATTTTCATTTGGGGAAATTGGCCTTTTCAGAATTAGGCTCAAATGATTTCAAATGCATATTTTGGGTTATTTTTTACCCATTTTTTATTTTGTGAGTGATATAAAATTGGAATTGGAGATTCTTTTGTATATTAGCTTCAATTTCTCCAAAGGAAAAAATTTTGAAAATTTTTCATTTTGAATAATAATTCATTTAACATCGTCGCCCATGTATATTCAAATGGGAAAATTGGCTTTTCTAGAAATCGGCTCAAATGCTTTCAAATTCTTATTTTATGTTGAAAATATTTTTTCTACTTTTTCTTGGTCCCAATTTGAATTAAAAAAAAAAAAAAATCCTAAAAGCAGAAATTCATTTTTTTGAAAATTGTGAAATTTTACTGTTTCTTTCTGTTTGAATGGAAATTTTTATTATTTTCTTTTCAAATTGATCCAAATTGTGTTTATATTGTAAAATACTTGTAGGATTTTGAAAATTGAGAAATTTGAAATATTAATTACGATTAACATGGAGAAAAGTGAAATCGAAAAATTTTTATAGTGCACTTTATGGGACCATCATTTGACCCATTTCTTATTTTGTGAGTGTTATAAAATAGAAATTGGAGATTCTACTATATATATTATCTTCAATTTCTCAAAAGCAAAAAAATTTGAAAAATTTTCTTTCTGAACAATAATTCATTGATCATCGTCCCCCAGGTATTTTCATTTGGGGAAATTGGCTTTTCAGAAATAGGCTCAAATGATTTCAAATGCTTATTTTGGGTTATTTTTTACCCATTTTTTATTTTGTGAGTGATATAAAATTGGAATTGGAGATTCTTTTGTATATTGGCTTCAATTTCTCGTAAGGAAAAATTTTGAAAATTTTTCATTTTGAACAATAATTCATTTAATATCGTCCCCCATTTTTTTTCAAATGGGATAATTGGCTTTTCCAGAAATCGGCTCAAATGTATTCAAATGCTTATTTTGGGTTATATTTGACCCATTTCTTATTTTATGAATGATATAAAATTTGAATTGGAGATTCTTTTGTATATTAGGTTCAATTTCTCCCAATTAAAAAAATTTGAAAATGTTTAATTTTCTACAATAATTCATATTAACATCGTCGCCCATGTATTTTCAAATGGGAGAAAAATTTTCCAGAAATCGTCTTAAAAGCTTTCAAATTCTTATTTTGATTTGAAAATATTTTTTCTCCTTTTTCTTGGTCCCAATTTTAATTAAAAAAAAATTCCTAAAAGCAGAAATTCATTGTTTTGAAAATTGTGAAATTTTACAGTTTTTTTCTGTTTGAATGGAAAAAATTTTTTTTATCAAATTGATCCAAATTGTGTTGATATTGTAAAATACTTGTAGGATTTTGAAAATTGAGAAATTTGAAATATTAATTACGATTAACATGGGGAAAAGTGAAATTGAAAAATTTTGATAGTGCACTTTATGGGACCATCATTTGACCCACTTCTTATTTTGTGAGTGTTATAAAATTGGAATTCGAGATTCTACTATATATTTTCTTCAATTTCTCAAAAGGAAAAAATTTTGAAAAATTTTCTTTCTGAACAATAATTCATTGATCATCGTCCCCCAGGTATTTTCATTTGGGGAAATTGACTTTTTCAGAAATAGGCTCAAATGATTTCAAATGCTTATTTTGGGTTATTTTTTACCCATTTTTTATTTTGTGAGTGATATAAAATTGGAATTGGAGATTCTTTTGTATATTACCTTCAATTTCTCCAAAGGAAAAAATTTTGAAAATTTTTCATTTTGAACAATAATTCATTTAACATCGTCGCCCATGTATATTCAAATGGGAAAATTGGCGTTTCCAGAAATCGGCTCAAATGCTTTCAAATTCTTATTTTATGTTGAAAATATTTTTTCTACTTCTTCTTGGTCCCAATTTGAATTAAAAAAAAAAAAAAAATCCTAAAAGCAGAAATTCATTTTTTTGAAAATTGTGAAATTTTACTGTTTCTTTCTGTTTGAATGGAAATTTTTATTATTTTCTTTTCAAATTGATCCAAATTGTGTTTATATTGTAAAATACTTGTAGGATTTTGAAAATTGAGAAATTTGAAATATTAATTACGATTAACATGGGGAAAAGTGAAATCGAAAAATTTTGATAGTGCACTTTATGGGACCATCATTTGACCCACTTCTTATTTTGTGAGTGTTATAAAATTGGAATTGGAGATTCTACTATATATTTTCTTCAATTTCTCAAAAGGAAAAAATTTTGAAAAATTTTCTTTCTGAACAATAATTCATTGATCATCGTCCCCCAGGTATTTTCATTTGGGGAAATTGGCTTTTTCAGAAATAGGCTCAAATGATTTCAAATGCTTATTTTGGGTTATTTTTTACCCATTTTTTATTTTGTGAGTGATATAAAATTGGAATTGGAGATTCTTTTGTATATTACCTTCAATTTCTCCAAAGGAAAAAATTTTGAAAATTTTTCATTTTGAACAATAATTCATTTAACATCGTCGCCCATGTATATTCAAACGGGAAAATTGGCGTTTCCAGAAATCGGCTCAAATGCTTTCAAATTCTTATTTTATGTTGAAAATATTTTTTCTACTTTTTCTTGGTCCCAATTTGAATTAAAAAAAAAAAAATTCCTAAAAGCAGAAATTCATTTTTTTGAAAATTGTGAAATTTTACTGTTTCTTTCTGTTTGAATGGAAATTTTTATTATTTTCTTTTCAAATTTATCCAAATTGTGTTTATATTGTAAAATACTTGTAGGATTTTGAAAATTGAGAAATTTGAAATATTAATTACGATTAACATGGGGAAAAGTGAAATCGAAAAATTTTGATAGTGCACTTTATGGGACCATCATTTGACCCACTTCTTATTTTGTGAGTGTTATAAAATTGAAATTGGAGATTCTACTATATATTATCTTTAATTTCTCAAAAGGAAAAAATTTTGAAAAATTTTCTTTCTGAACAATAATTCATTGATCATCGTCCCCCAGGTATTTTCATTTGGGGAAATTGGCCTTTTCAGAAGTAGGCTCAAATGATTTCAAATGAATATTTTGGGTTATTTTTTACCCATTTTTTATTTTGTGAGTGATATAAAATTGGAATTGGAGATTCTTTTGTATATTAGCTTCAATTTCTCCAAAGGAAAAAATTTTGAAAATTTTTCATTTTGAACAATAATTCATTTAACATCGTCGCCCATGTATATTCAAATGGGAAAATTGGCTTTTCTAGAAATCGGCTCAAATGCTTTCAAATTCTTATTTTATGTTGAAAATATTTTTTCTACTTTTTCTTGGTCCCAATTTGAATTAAAAAAAAAAAAATCCTAAAAGCAGAAATTCATTTTTTTGAAAATTGTGAAATTTTACAGTTTCTTTCTGTTTGAATGGAAATTTTTATTATTTTTTTTTCAAATTGATCCAAATTGTGTTTATATTGTAAAATACTTGTAGGATTTTGAAAATTGAGAAATTTGAAATATTAATTACGATTAACATGGGGAAAAGTGAAATCGAAAAATTTTGATAGTGCACTTTATGGGACCATCATTTGACCCATTTCTTATTTTGTGAGTGTTATAAAATAGAAATTGGAGATTCTACTATATATATTATCTTCAATTTCTCCAAAGGAAAAAATTTTGAAAATTTTTCATTTTGAACAATAATTCATTTAACATCGTCGCCCATGTATATTCAAATGGGAAAATTGGCGTTTCCAGAAATCGGCTCAAATGCTTTCAAATTCTTATTTTATGTTGAAAATATTTTTTCTACTTTTTCTTGGTCCCAATTTGAATTAAAAAAAAAAAAAATTCCTAAAAGCAGAAATTCATTTTTTTGAAAATTGTGAAATTTTACTGTTTCTTTCTGTTTGATAGGAAATTTTTATTATTTTCTTTTCAAATTGATCCAAATTGTGTTTATATTGTAAAATACTTGTAGGATTTTGAAAATTGAGAAATTTGAAATATTAATTACGATTAACATGGGGAAAAGTGAAATCGAAAAATTTTGATAGTGCACTTTATGGGACCATCATTTGACCCACTTCTTATTTTGTGAGTGTTATAAAATTGAAATTGGAGATTCTACTATATATTATCTTTAATTTCTCAAAAGGAAAAAATTTTGAAAAATTTTCTTTCTGAACAATAATTCATTGATCATCGTCCCCCAGGTATTTTCATTTGGGGAAATTGGCCTTTTCAGAAATAGGCTCAAATGATTTCAAATGCATATTTTGGGTTATTTTTTACCCATTTTTTATTTTGTGAGTGATAAAAATTGGAATTGGAGATTCTTTTGTATATTAGCTTCAATTTCTCCAAAGGAAAAAATTTTGAAAATTTTTCATTTTGAACAAAAATTCATTTAACATCGTCGCCCATGTATATTCAAATGGGAAAATTGGCTTTTCTAGAAATCGGCTCAAATGCTTTCAAATTCTTATTTTATGTTGAAAATATTTTTTCTACTTTTTCTTGGTCCCAATTTGAATTAAAAAAAAAAAATCCTAAAAGCAGAAATTCATTTTTTTGAAAATTGTGAAATTTTACAGTTTCTTTCTGTTTGAATGGAAATTTTTATTATTTTTTTTTCAAATTGATCCAAATTGTGTTTATATTGTAAAATACTTGTAGGATTTTGAAAATTGAGAAATTTGAAATATTAATTACGATTAACATGGGGAAAAGTGAAATCGAAAAATTTTGATAGTGCACTTTATGGGACCATCATTTGACCCATTTCTTATTTTGTGAGTGTTATAAAATAGAAATTGGAGATTCTACTATATATATTATCTTCAATTTCTCAAAAGGAAAAAAATTTGAAAATATTTCTTTCTGAACAATAATTCATTGATCATCGTCCCCCATTTATTTTCAAATGGGATAATTGGCTTTTCCAGAAATCGGCTCAAATGTATTCAAATGCTTATTTTGGGTTATATTTGACCCATTTCTTATTTTATGAATGATATAAAATTGGAATTGGAGATTCTTTTGTATATTAGCTTCAATTTCTCCCAATTAAAAAATTTTGAAAATGTTTAATTTTCTACAATAATTCATATTAACATCGTCGCCCATGTATTTTCAAATGGGAGAAAATTTTTCCAGAAATCGGCTTAAAAGCTTTCAAATTCTTATTTTGATTTGAAAATATTTTTTCTCCTTTTTCTTGGTCCCAATTTTAATTAAAAAAAAAAATTCCTAAAAGCAGAAATTCATTTTTTTGAAAATTGTGAAATTTTACAGTTTCTTTCTGTTTGAATGGAAAATTTTATTTTTGTCAAATTGATTCAAATTGTGTTGATATTGTAAAATATTTGTAGGATTTTGAAAATTGAGAAATTTGAAATATTAATTACGATTAACATGGGGAAAAGTGAAATCGAAAAATTTTGATAGTGCACTTTATAGGACCATCATTTGACCCACTTCTTATTTTGTGAGTGTTTTAAAATTGGAATTGGAGATTCTACTATATATTATCTTCATTTCTCAAAAGGAAAAAATTTTGAAAAATTTTCTTTCTGAACAATAATTCATTGATCATCGTACACCAGGTATTTTCATTTGGGGAAATTGGCTTTTTCAGAAATAGGCTCAAATGATTTCAAATGCATATTTTGGGTTATTTTTTACCCATTTTTTATTTTGTGAGTGATATAAAATTGGAATTGGAGATTCTTTTGTATATTACCTTCAATTTCTCCAAAGGAAAAAATTTTGAAAATTTTTCATTTTGAACAATAATTCATTTAACATCGTCGCCCATGTATATTCAAATGGGATAATTGGCTTTTCCAGAAATCGGCTCAAATGCTTTCAAATTCTTATTTTATGTTGAAAATATTTTTTCTACTTTTTCTTGGTCCCAATTCGAATTAAAAAAAAAAAAATCCTAAAAGCAGAAATTCATTTTTTTGAAAATTGTGAAATTTTAGTTTCTTTCTGTTTGAATGGAAATTTTTATTATTTTTTTTTCAAATTGATCCAAATTGTGTTTATATTGTAAAATACTTGTAGGATTTTGAAAATTGTGAAATTTGAAATATTAATTACGATTAACATGGGAAAAATTGAAATCGAAAAATTTTGATAGTGCACTTTATAGGACCATCATTTGACCCACTTCTTATTTTGTGAGTGTTTTAAAATTGGAATTGGAGATTCTACTATATATTATCTTCATTTCTCAAAAGGAAAAAATTTTGAAAAATTTTCTTTCTGAACAATAATTCATTGATCATCGTACACCAGGTATTTTCATTTGGGGAAATTGGCTTTTTCAGAAATAGGCTCAAATGATTTCAAATGCATATTTTGGGTTATTTTTTACCCATTTTTTATTTTGTGAGTGATATAAAATTGGAATTGGAGATTCTTTTGTATATTAGCTTCAATTTCTCCGAAGGAAAAAATTTTGAAAATTTTTCATTTTGAACAATAATTCATTTAACATCGTCGCCCATGTATATTCAAATGGGAAAATTGGCCTTTCCAGAAATCGGCTCAAATGCTTTCAAATTCTTATTTTATGTTGAAAATATTTTTTCTACTTTTTCTTGGTCCCAATTTGAATTAAAAAAAAAAAATTTCCTAAAAGCAGAAATTCATTTTTTTGAAAATTGTGAAATATTTCAGTTTCGCTTCTATTTGAATGGAAAGTTTTATTTTTGTCAAACTGATCCAAATTGTGTTTATATTGTAAAACACTTGATCAATTCAACTAATTTAAAAATTTGTCCTAAAAAACTATTAAAATAAGAAAAACTAGTTGAAATTATGAAACGAAAGCGCTCGGAAACCGTTTTTAAGCAGTATCCGTTCTTTGCATTATTTCGATTTTGAATGCTAAAATTCCACTTTATAAGAAAATTGATAATCAGAATGATTTCAAGTGATAATTTTTATGATCCTAGCTTCAAAAAGAAGGTTAAATTTTGAAAATTGGGAATTTGAAGTTTCCCATAGGTTTAACATGGGGAAAAGTGAAAACGAAAAAGTCTGATAGTGCACTTTATTTGACCAACTTTTAAACCCATTTTTTATTTTGTGAGACATAACAAATTGGAATTGGAGATTCTACAATATATTAGTTTCAATTTCTCAAAAGGAAAAAATTTTGAAAAAAATTTCTTTCTGAACAATAGTTCATTGATCATCATCCCCCAGGTATTTTCAATTTTGGAAATTGGCTTTTCCAGAAATCGGCTCAAATGCTTTCAAATTCATATTTTGGGTTGAATATATTTTTTCAACTTTTTCTTGGTCCCGATTTTAATTAAAAAAAAATTTCCAAAAAGCAGAAATTCATTTTTTTAAAAATTGTGAAATTTTTCAGTTTTACTTCTATTTGAATGGAAAATCTTATTTTTGTCAAATTGATCCAAATTGTGTTGATATTGTAAAATACTTGTAGGATTTTGAAAATTGAGAAATTTGAAATATTAATTACGATTAACATGGGGAAAAGTGAAATCGAAAAATTTTGATAGTGCACTTTATGTGACCATCATTTGACCCACTTCTTATTTTGTGGGTGTTATAAAATTGGAATTGCAGATTCTACTATATATTATCTTCAATTTCTCAAAAGGAAAAAATTTTTAAAAATTTTCTTTCTGAACAATAATTCATTGATCATCGTCCCCCAGGTATTTTCATTTGGGGAAATTGGCTTTTTCAGAAATAGGCTCAAATATATATTTTGGATTATTTTTGACCCATTTCTTATTTTGTGAGTGATATAAAATTGGAATTGGAGATTCTTTTGTATATTAGCTTCAATTTCTCCAAATAAAAAAAATTTAAAAATTTTTCCTTTTGAACAATAATTCATTTAATACGTAACCCTTGTATTTTCAAATGGGATAATTGGCTTTTCCAGAAATCGGCTCAAATGCTTTCAAATTCTTATTTTGGGTTGAAAATATTTTTTCTACTTTTTCTTGGTCCCGATTTTAATTAAAAAAAAATTCCTAAAAGCAGAAATTCATTTTTTTGAAAATTGTGAAATTTTTCAGTTTCTCTTCTATTTGAATGGAAAATTTTATTTTTGTCAAATTGATCAAAATTGTGTTTATATTGTAAAACACTTCATCAATTCAACTAAGTTCAAAATTTAATCAAAACACCCTTTTCAATAAGAAAAACTAGTTGAAATTTTGAAACGAAAGCGCTTGGTAACTGGTTTTAAGCCGTATACGATTTTTGCATTTTTTAGATTTCGAATGATAAAATACTACTTTATAAGCAAATTGATGAACAAAATGAATGCAAGTGATAATTTTTATGATCCTATGTTCAAAAAGAAGGTTACATTTCGAAAATTGGGAATTTGAAATTTCCAATTGGATTAACATGGATATTGTATTTTCAACAGGAAATGCAAACTTTTTTAGCAATAATCAGTTTTGAGAATTAAAATGTCACTCTAACGACGATTTGACTGTGGAAATTGACCCGGGAATTGATTTCTATAACCGTGGGTGTAAAAAGATTGTAGGATTTTGAAAATTGAGCAATTTGAAATTTTCCATGCGATTACTATGGGGAAAAGTGAAAAAGAAAAAGTTTGATAGAGTACTTTACTTGTCCATTTTTTGACCCATTTTTTATTTTGTGAGTGATATAAAATTGGAATTGGAGATTCTCTTGTATATTAGCTTCAATTTCTCGTAAGAAAAAAATTTTGAAAATTTTTCATTTTGAACAATAATTCATTTAATATCGTCCCCCATGTATTTTCAAATGGGTTAATTGGCTTTTCCAGAAATCGGCTCAAATGCTTTCAAATTCTTATTTTGGGTTGAAAATATTTTTTCTACTTTTTCTTGGTCCCGATTTTAATTAAAAAAAAAATTCCTAAAAGCAGAAATTCATTTTTTTGAAAATTGTGAAATTTTTCAGTTTCGCTTCTAATTGAATGGAAAATTTTATTTTTGTCAAATTGATCCAAATTGTGTTGATATTGTAAAATACTTGTAGGATTTTTAAAATTGAGAAATTTGAAATATTAATTACGATTAACATGGGGAAAAGTGAAATCGAAAAATTTTGATAGTGCACTTTATAGGACCATCATTTGACCCACTTCTTATTTTGTGAGTGTTATAAAATTGGAATTGGAGATTCTACTATATATTATCTTCATTTCTCAAAAGGAAAAAATTTTCTTTCTGAACAATAATTCATTGATCATCGTCCCACAGGTATTTTCATTTGGAGAAATTGGCTTTTTCAGAAATAGGCTCAAATGCTTTCAAATTCATATTTTGGGTTATTTTTTTACCCATTTTTTATTTTGTGAGTGATATAAAATTGGAATTGGAGATTCTTTTGTATATTAGCTTCAATTTCTCCAAAGGAAAAAATTCTGAAAAATTTTCTTTCTGAACAATAATTCATTGATCATCGTCCCCCATGTATTTTCAATTGGGGAAATTGGCTTTTCCAGAAATCGGCTCAAATGCTTTCAAATTCCTATTTTGTGTTGAAAATATTTTTACTACTTATTCTTGGTCCCAATATGAATTAAAAAAAATTCCTAAAAGCAGAAATTCATTTTTTTTGAAAATAGTGAAATTTTACAGTTTCGCTTCTATTTGAATGGAAAATTTTATTTTTGTTAAATTGATCCAAATTAAGTGTTTATATTGTAAAACACTTGTAGGATTTTGAAAATTGAGAAATTTGAAATCTTAAATACTCCCGATTAACATGATGAAAAGTGAAATCGAAAAATTTTGATAGTGCACTTTATGGGACAATATTTTGACCCACTTCTTATTTTGTGAATGTTATAAAATTGGAATTGGAGATTCTACTAAATATTGTCACGTATAACGAACTGTACACAAGAAATACAATGTTGGTGCTATGTCTCGTAAGTATTTATTAGAAAGAATTCTAGAGTAACGTTCAGTAACAGAAGAACCTATCCTCTGCCCCACTCATCTCGAGTGACTCTTTTATAAAGCCAGATCGAATGTTCCAGAACATTCACCGGAAACAAGTAAAGTTGAATTTACATAGAAGCACTAATACATCCATCCGGAAACAAGTCGTACCGGAAATGATAGAAAGTTCTAGAAGGTTCTTCTGGAACAAGAAATGAATAGAAATTAAATTTTAGTAAAGTGGGTGCCGGTGGTATTCGCACCACCGACCTATCGATCACCAGCCTCATCCGCTACCTCTCGGCTATAATGCCACATGTATAAATAACCAAAATGCGGCATTGCTCCCTTCTTAGGAGAACAGCGTCCCGCTGTTACGTTAATCTATCGGCTATAATTTGTCTTTTCCGAGCTCTCGTCATCGGTCCAGTGTATGCGGCTGGTATTTCGTCAGTGAAAGTATCCTCATCTCTTCCGCGGTGAACATGGTCCTCTTCAAAGTCAGTAGGATGGTTTCTTAAAAATTCATCTTGCGTCTAGGGATCGTGATAAGGTTTCATTCGAAGGACATGCACGGTGTCGATTGGTTTGCGTCTTCTTGACGTTGGATCGAAATCTTGTACCTCGTAGGTGACATCTGACAACCTTCGGTTCACCTGGTACGGACCGAAGTACTTCTTGAGAAGTTTTTCCGACAAGCCCACTTTACGTACCGGTGTATAAACCCACACGAGATCACTTGATTCATAGTGCACTGGCTTGTGCTTTGAATCGTATCTTTGCCGATCCTTTTCTTGAGCCTCCGATGTTCGAAGTCTGGCCAGCTGCCTAGATTCTTCGGCTTGCTTTAGCAATCGAATAACATAATCACCTCCTTGGTCGTCGTCGCAGTAAGGGAACATCGTGTCAAGTGTGGTTTCAGCTTCTCGGCCGTGTAGGAGATAGAAAGGCGTGAAGCCGGTTGTTTCTTGTTTAGCCGTATTGTAGGCAAATGTTACAAAGGGTAGTATCTCGTCCCACTTATGTTCAACGTCCACATACATCGAGAGCATGTCAGTCAATGTTTTATTAAAACGTTCAGTAAGTCCATTAGTCTGTGGATGATACGCTGTCGTCATTCTATGGGTAATACTGCACAGACGATTGATCTCTTGGACAAGTTTCGATTGAAATACTTGTCCGCGATCCGTTATTATAACTCTCGGGGCGCCATGTTTTAGAAGTATTTCTTCGACTATAAATTTTGCAACTTCAGGTGCTTCTGCGGTTGGAAGAGCTCGTGTAACTGCATACCTAGTTAAGTAATCAGTGCAGACTATAATCCATTTATTTCCTTGAACTGATTTAGGAAATCTCCCCAGAAGGTCTATTCCAATGAGGTGGTAAGGTTCCGTGGTGGGAGGAATGGGTCTTAGTTGACCTGGGGGTTTCATAGGAATTGGCTTTCTTTTCTGGCATTCTCGGCAGTGCATGATGTATCGTCGAACATTCCGGTACAACCCTGGCCAATAGAATCGCTTCCGTATTCTGTCATAGGTTTTAGCGAAACCCAAGTGTCCCGCTGTTGGTGCGTCATGGAAGTGATTTAAAATTTCCAATCTTAATTGCCTTGGGAAAACTGGTAACCATTTCTTTCCGGTAGGATCGAAATTCTTTTTACAAAGTACACCTTTAATGAGTTGGTATCCCCTTTTAAGTGGTTCTGTTGTTCCATAGGCACGAATTATTTTGACCAAATCCTCGTTATTCCTTTGTTCTTCTGCTATTGTAGTCAGGGAGGTGATGGAATGATCCGCTTCCAACGTCGTAGTAACTTCGGCAATTGGGTTTCTTGACAAACTATCAGCATCTTTATGCTTCCTCCCACTTTTGTATACGATTGAGATATCGTATTCCTGAAGCCGAAGAGCCCGTCTCGCAAGTCTACCAGAAGGATCTTTTAGCCCAGTCAGCCAGCATAGAGAGTGATGATCCGTGACAATAGTAAAAGGCTTACCAAACAAATAAGGGCGGAATTTATTTATGGCCCAGACGGCAGCAAGACATTCTCTTTCCGTAGTAGAGTAGTTCCTTTCGGCCTTTGAAAGAGTCCTTGAAGCGTAAGCTATAACTTTCTCCTCCCTCTTTTGTATTTGGACGAGTACAGCTCCAATTCCGTAACCGCTAGCGTCGGTATGCAGCTCCGCAGGTGAATTCTCATCGAACAAACCTAAAACAGGATTTGAAGTCAAAGCTTTCTTCAATTTGCAGAAAGATTCTTCTTGACTTTTGGTCCATGTAAATTTAACATCGCCTTTTAGTAATGCTTGCAGGGGCTGGGCCTGATGACAGAAATCTTTGATAAATCGTCGATAATAAGAACATAATCCTAGAAAGCTTTTTACATTGTGAGTGTTCTTAGGCACAGGAAAGTTATTTACAGCTGTTAGTTTTTCAGGATCGGGTCTAACTCCTTCCCTTGATACGAGATGGCCTAAGATCTTGATTTGTGCTGCGCCAAAGTGACATTTCTTGGGATTAAGAATCAGACCTGCGTCTTGAATGCACTGAAGGACAACATTTAACCGGTCTAGATGGCTCTCGAATGTATCTGAAAACACTACTATGTCGTCTAAGTAGCATAGGCATATTGACCACTTCAAGTGACGCAATAGATTATCCATCATCCGTTCGAAGGTCGCGGGCGCGTTACATAATCCAAACGGCATGACTCTAAACTCGTACAGACCTTCGCCGGTGACGAATGCCGTCTTTTCACGGTCCCTATCGTCTACCTCAATCTGCCAATAGCCGGAGTACAAATCCATTGATGAGAAGAAATGAGCCCCTTTTAGACAGTCTAACGTGTCATCAATTCGAGGTAATGGGTAGACATCTTTCTTGGTTATTTTATTGAGGCGGCGGTAATCGACGCAGAAACGCCAACTTCCGTCTTTCTTTTTCACCAAGACGACCGGGGACGACCATGGGCTTTCCGAAGGCTGAATGATTCCTCTGTTCATCATCTTCTCAACTTCGTTCTGTATGAGACGGCGTTCTGTTGGCGACACTCTGTAGGGTCTTTGGTGAAGCGGCTCGTGATCTCCCGTGACAATTCGATGTTTGACGTTGACTTTGCTTGCTCCGAATTTCTTCTGGTCAAACGAGCTACCATATTTTTGAAGCAAATTTAGCAGATCACCATGTTGTTCGGGGTTCAAACCAGGATCTATCATCTGTTCACAGACCATCGGTAGCAATTCGGTTCTTTTACTCAATTTGACGGGCGCCACTGCCTCGGCAATCGTGTTTATTTTGCTTTTTCCCAGTTGTTCAGCAGAAGCTATGCACATTCCCTTGGGAATAGATCGAACTTTGTGATGTCCATTTGCTAGCCAAAGTTCTCCACGTCCGTTGTCAAGGGTGATGATCGTTGAAGGAATCGCTATTTCCTTGCTCAAAACCAGGTCTTTCTTACCTTCTACAATGACGTCAAGAGACGCGTTAGCTGGAGCACCATGTACCATAGCCCTTTTAATAGAACGTCCAGGTACCACATAATCTTCTAAAGCGTATAAACGCCAGGAATCTTCGTTCGCCAGTGTCTCTTGAACGGCGTCTTCAAGAACCAGTTCAGAACGACCACAGTCAATAACTGCTTGAGAGGCTTCTAAGAAATCCCAACCTAGAATTATATCATGGCTGCATTGCGGCATAACGATGAACTCAAAGGGTTGTACTCTACCGTTAATATCGAGGCGAAGTATGCATCGTCCAGTCGGCTGTACATAAGCGTCATTGGCTACTTTAAGAAGTACTCTCCGTGTGGTTGGCAATTGCACTTTTCTAAGTTTTCGGCGATATTTTTCAGATATGACAGAAAAAGAGGCCCCAGAATCCACAAGTGCCGTCACTGGCGCATTGTCGACTATGATTTCCAAATGATTCCCGGACATCTTAGAGGCAGTCGGAGGGTTTCGCATAATAGCGGCTTCACCTCCACAGAAGCTCGTATCAATTAGTTTTCCTCGACGCGTCGACTAGGAGATCGACTTGAGGTTCTATACGGCGAAGGTGATCTAAAGCGACGTGTTGGTGATCGTCCTCTGTTTGTGAGCGGCGAGGAAGTTCTGGTGTTTGGTCGTAGATAGTCGTCGGTTGGTCTTTGGTAGCTATCGGCAGACGGTGTGGGGGTTGGCTGTCGACGAAAGTTGTTTCCCCTTTCGTTGCGGTAAGTGTCAAAAACGGATCGCCTTTCCCGGCAGTAGCGGACGACGTGTCCTGGACGTCCACAGTGAAAGCAAACTGGTCTGTTGTCTTCCGTTCGCCATAAATCAGTTTTTCTGGTAGCGGGTTCTATTGTCCTTTTAAATCTTCTAACATTATTTGGTTGATACACGTACTGTCTTTTCTGGTTCCATGTAGAGGGCTGCGGAGTCCTTGAAACCGAAGCCAAGACACTCTCTACTTCTTCGCGAATGACATTTTCTAAAGACTGGTACTGGGGTTGTTGGTCTTGCAGGGTACGTGTTAGTTTCTGAACTTCCTCTTGAACTATTTGTCGTATCATAGATGCTAAATCAGCGTTTTCATCAATTGGGGCCATAGAGACTACATTTGGGAGTCGTTGGTATTTTCGTTGAGCAACTCTCCTCTTGTGTTGATCTTCGATATGCTGATACTGTTTAATAAAGTCATCGGCTGTAGCTATATCCTTAGCTAATAAGGCTGCATAAACTTCTTCGGCAACTCCTTTCATCAAATGAGAAACCTTTTCTTTCTCTTCCATTCTGGAATTTACTTAATGACATAGTGCTAGTACATTCTGGATGTAAGATTGTGTGCTCTCTCCCTGTTTCTGTGCTCGGCATTTAAGTAGGGCTTCTGCTTGTTGGACGTGATGCCTAGTGTTTCCAAATGCTTGTTTTAGTCCTTCTTGGAATTTTTCCCACGAACATAATTCATCCTCATTATTTTCAAACCATTGCTTTGATGTGCCATCAAGAAAGAAGTATGCATTAGCAAGGCAATCCATGTCGTCCCACCTATTAAATTTGGCAACCCGTTCGTATTCTTTCAGCCATTTTGTAGGATCTTGACCAGCTTCACCAGCGAAACTGGAGGGCTGTCTTATTTGCTGATACAGCCGGGAACCAATTTCAGATTTAGTTTCGGTCGATCCGTCTGGCATAATAATTTTGCGATGTTTCCTAGGAGGGGGGAATGTAACGCCCGTACTCCGGAGGCAGTCCTTGTAGTCGACGGCTTTTGCGGCCACTTTCTTCCTCCACGATCGGTACCCGGCGCCTCCACCAAACTGTCACGTATAACGAACTGTACACAAGAAATACAACGTTGGTGCTACGTCTCGTAAGTATTTATTAGAAAGAATTCTAGAGTAACGTTCAGTAACAGAAGAACCTATCCTCTGCCCCACTCATCTCGAGTGACTCTTTTATAAAGCCAGATCGAATGTTCCAGAACATTCACCGGAAACAAGTAAAGTTGAATTTGCATAGAAGCACTAATACATCCATCCGGAAACAAGTCGTACCGGAAATGATAGAAAGTTCTAGAAGGTTCTTCTGGAACAAGAAATGAATAGAAATTAAATTTTAGTAAAGTGGGTGCCGGTGGTATTCGAACCACCGACCTATCGATCACCAGCCTCATCCGCTACCTCTCGGCTATAATGCCACATGTATAAATAACCAAAATGCGGCAATATAAGCTTCAATTTCTCAAAAGGAAAAAATTTTGAAATTTTTTCTTTCTGGTCTTTATTTTTGACCCATTTCTTATTTTGTGAGTGATATAAAATTGGAATTGGAGATTCTTTTGTATATTAGCTTCAATTTCTCCGAAGGAAAAAATTTTGAAAATTTTTAATTTTGAACTATAATTCATTTAACATCGTCCCCCATGTATTTTCAAATGGGAAAATTGGCTTTTCCAGGAATCTACCCAAAGGATTTCAAATTCCTATTTTGGGTTGAAAATATTTTTCTACTTTTCTTGGTTCCGATTTTAATTAAAAAAAAAATTCCTAAAAGCAGAAATTCATTTTTTTTGATAATTGTGAAATTTTTCAATTTCGCTTCTATTTGAATGGAAAATTTTATTTTTGTCAAATTGATCCAAATTGTGTTTATATTGTAAAACACTTGATCAATTCAACTAATTTAAAAATTTGTACAAAAAAACTATTCCAATAAGAAAAACTAGTTGAAATTATGAAACGAATGCTCTCGGAAAAAGTTTTTAAGCCGTATTCGTTCTTTGCATTATTTCGATTTTGAATGTTAAAATACCACTTTATAAGAAAATTGATAATCAGAATGATTTCAAGTGATAATTTTTATGATCCTAGCTTCAAAAAGAAGGTTAAATTTTGAAAATTGGGAATTTGAAATTTCCCATAGAATTAACATGACTAATGGGTTTTCAAAGTTAAATTCAAACTTTTTTTAAATAATCAGATTTTGAGAAATAACATGTCTCTTTAATTACGATTTGACTGTGGAAATTGACCCTGGTTATGATTTCTATAACCGTGTGTGTAAAAAGATTGTAGGATTTTGAAAATTGAGAAATTTGAAATTTTCCATACGATTAACATGGGGAAAAGTGAAAACGAAAAAGTCTGATAGTGCACTTTATTTGACCAACTTTTGACCCATTTCTTATTTTGTGAGTGATATAAAATTGGAATTGGAGATTCTTTTATATATTAACTTCAATTTCTCAAAAGGAAAAAATTTTGAAAAATTTTCTTTCTGAACAATAATTGATTGATCATCGTCCCCCAAGTATTTTCAATTGGGGAAATTGGCTTTTTCAGAAATAGGCTCAAATGCTTATTTTGGGTTATTTTTTACCCATTTCTTATTTTGTGAGTGATATAAAATTGGAATTGGAGATTCTTTTGTATATTAGCTTCAATTTCTAAAAAGGAAAAAATTTTGAAAATTTTTTATTTTGAACAATAATTCATTTAACATCGTCGCCCATGAATTTTCAAATGGGAAAATTGGCTTTTCCAGAAATCGGCTCAAATGCTTTCAAATTCTTATTTTGAGTTGAAAATATTTTTTCTACTTTTTCTTGGTCCCGATTTTAATTAAAAAAAATTTCCTAAAAGCAGAAATTCATTTTTTTGAAAATTGTGAAATTTTCAGTTTCGCTTCTATTCTAAATTTTATTTTTGTCAAATTGATCCAAATTGTGTGTTTCTATTGTAAAACACTTGTAGGATTTTGAAAATTGAGAAGTTTGAAATCTTAAATACGATTAACATGGGGAAAGCTGAAATCAAAAATTTTGATAGTGCACTTTATAGGACCATCTTTTGATCCACTTCTTATTTTGTGAGTGTTATAAAATTGGAATTGGAGATTCTACTATATATTAGCTTCAATTTCTCAAAAGGAAAAAATTTTGAAAAATTTTCTTTCTGAACAACAATTCATTGATGATCGTCCCAAAGGTATTTTCAATTTTGGAAATTAGCTTTTTCAGAAATAGGCTCAAATGCTTATTTTGGGTTGAAAATATGTTTCTACTTTTTCTTTTCCAAATTTTAATTAAAAAAAAATTCTTAAAAGCAGGAATTCAATTATTTGAAAATCGCGAAATTTTTCAGTTTCGTGTGTATTTAAATTGAAAATTTTTGGGACCAACTTTTGACCCACTTCTTATTTTGTGAGTGTTATAAAATTAGAATTAAAGATTTCATGATATATTAGCTTCAATTTTTCCAAAAGAGAAAATTTTGAAAATTTTTCTTTTTGAACAAGAATTCATTGAACATCGTCCCCCCTGTATTTTCAATTGGGGAAATTGGCTTTTCCAGAAATAGGCTCAAATGCTTTCAAATTCTTATTTTGGGTGAAAATTATTTTTTCTACTTATTCTTGGTTCAAATTTAAATAAAAAAAATTTAAATTAAAGAATTAATTCTTTCAAAATCGTGAATTTTTTTTGTTTTTTGTGTATTTGAAAGGAAAATTTTATTGTGGTCAAATTGATACAAATTGTAATTTTATATTGTAAAACACTTCATCAATTCTACTAAGTTCAAAATTTAATCAAAACACCCTTTTCAACAAGAAAAGACCAGTTAAAATTTTGAAACGAAAGCGTTCTGTAACTGGTTTTAAGCCGTATTCGATCTTGGCATTGTTTAGATTTCGAGTGTTAAAATACCACTTTAAAAGCAAATTGATGAACAAAATGAACGCAAGTGATAATTTTTATGATCCTAGGTCCAAAAAGAAGGTTAAATTTTGAAAATTGGGAATTTGAAATTTCCAATTGGATTAACATGGATATTTTATTTTCAATAGGAAATGCAAACTTTTTTAGCAATAATCAGTTTTGAGAATTAAAATGTCACTTTAAAGACGATTTGACTGTGGAAATCGACGCGGGATATGAGTTTTATAACCGTGGGTGTAAAAAGATTGTAGGATTTTGAAAATTCAGCAATTTGAAATTTTCCATGCGATTACCATGGGGAAAAGTGAAAACGAAAAAGTTAGATAGAGTACTTTACTTGACCATTTTTTGACCCATTTTTTATTTTGTGAGTGATATAAAATTGGAATTAGAGATTGTACTCTATATTAGCTTCAATTTCTCCAAAGGAAAAGATTTTGAAAAATTTTCATTTTGAACAATAATTCATTTAACATCGTCCCCCGATGTATATTCAAATGGGAAAATTGGCTTTTCCAGAAATCGGCTCAAATGCTTTCAAATTCTTATTTTATGTTGAAAATATTTTTTCTACTTTTTCTTGGTCCCAATTTGAATTAAAAAAAAAAAAAATTCCTAAAAGCAGAAATTCATTTTTTTGAAAATTGTGAAATTTTACTGTTTCTTTCTGTTTGAATGGAAATTTTTATTATTTTCTTTTCAAATTTATCCAAATTGTGTTTATATTATAAAATACTTGTAGGATTTTGAAAATTGAGAAATTTGAAATATTAATTACGATTAACATGGGGAAAAGTGAAATCGAAAAATTTTGATAGTGCACTTTATGGGACCATCATTTGACCCACTTCTTATTTTGTGAGTGTTATAAAATTGAAATTGGAGATTCTACTATATATTATCTTTAATTTCTCAAAAGGAAAAAATTTTGAAAAATTTTCTTTCTAAACAATAATTCATTGATCATCGTCCCCCAGGTATTTTCATTTGGGGAAATTGGCCTTTTCAGAAATAGGCTCAAATGATTTCAAATGCATATTTTGGGTTATTTTTTACCCATTTTTTATTTTGTGAGTGATATAAAATTGGAATTGGAGATTCTTTTGTATATTAGCTTCAATTTCTCCAAAGGAAAAAATTTTGAAAATTTTTCATTTTGAATAATAATTCATTTAACATCGTCGCCCATGTATATTCAAATGGGAAAATTGGCTTTTCTAGAAATCGGCTCAAATGCTTTCAAATTCTTATTTTATGTTGAAAATATTTTTTCTACTTTTTCTTGGTCCCAATTTGAATTAAAAAAAAAAAAAAATCCTAAAAGCAGAAATTCATTTTTTTGAAAATTGTGAAATTTTACTGTTTCTTTCTGTTTGAATGGAAATTTTTATTATTTTCTTTTCAAATTGATCCAAATTGTGTTTATATTGTAAAATACTTGTAGGATTTTGAAAATTGAGAAATTTGAAATATTAATTACGATTAACATGGAGAAAAGTGAAATCGAAAAATTTTTATAGTGCACTTTATGGGACCATCATTTGACCCACTTCTTATTTTGTGAGTGTTATAAAATTGAAATTGGAGATTCTACTATATATTATCTTTAATTTCTCAAAAGGAAAAAATTTTGAAAAATTTTCTTTCTAAACAATAATTCATTGATCATCGTCCCCCAGGTATTTTCAATTGGGGAAATTGGCTTTTTCAGAAATAGGCTCAAATGCATTCAAATGCATATTTTGGGTTATTTTTTACACATTTTTTATTTTGTGAGTGATATAAAATTGGAATTGGAGATTCTTTTGTATATTAGCTTCAATTTCTCCAAAGGAAAAATTTTTGAAAATTTTTCATTTTGAACAATAATTCATTTAACATCGTCGCCCATGTATATTCAAATGGGAAAATTGGCCTTTCCAGAAATCGGCTCAAATGCTTTCAAATTCTTATTTTATGTCGAAAATATTTTTTCTACTTTTTCTTGGTCCCAATTTGAATTAAAAAAAAAAAAAATCCTAAAAGCAGAAATCCATTTTTTTGAAAATTGTGAAATTTTACAGTTTCTTTCTGTTTGAATGGAAATTTTTATTATTTTTTTTTTCAAATTGATCTAAATTGTGTTTATATTGTAAAATACTTGTAGGATTTTGAAAATTGAGAAATTTGAGATATTAATTACGATTAACATGGGGAAAAGTGAAATCGAAAAATTTTGATAGTGCACTTTATGGGACCATCATTTGACCCACTTCTTATTTTGTGAGTGTTATAAAATTGAAATTGGAGATTCTACTATATATTATCTTCAATTTCTCAAAAGGAAAAAATTTTGAAAAATTTTCTTTCTGAACAATAATTCATTGATCATCGTCCCCCAGGAATTTTCATTTGGGGAAATTGGCTTTTTCAGAAATAGGCTCAAATGATTTCAAATGCATATTTTGGGTTATTTTTTACCCATTTTTTATTTTTTGAGTGATATAAAATTGGAATTGGAGATTCTTTTGTATATTAGCTTCAATTTCTCCAAAGGAAAAAATTTTGAAAATTTTTCATTTTGAACAATAATTCATTTAACATCGTCGCCCATGTATATTCAAATGGGAAAATTGGCTTTTCTAGAAATCGGCTCAAATGCTTTCAAATTCTTATTTTATGTTGAAAATATTTTTTCTACTTTTTCTTGGTCCCAATTTGAATTAAAAAAAAAAAAATCCTAAGAGCAGAAATTCATTTTTTTGAAAATTGTGAAATTTTACAGTTTCTTTCTGTTTGAATGGAAATTTTTATTATCTTTTTTTTCAAATTGATCCAAATTGTGTTGATATTGTAAAATACTTGTAGGATTTTAAAAATTGAGAAATTTGAATTATTAATTACGATTAACATGGGGAAAAGTGAAATCGAAAAATTTTGATAGTGCACTTTATGGGACCATCATTTGACCTATTTCTTATTTTGTGAGTGTTATAAAATTGAAATTGGAGATTCTACTATATATTATCTTCAATTTCTCAAAAGGAAAAAATTTTGAAAAATTTTCTTTCTGAACAATAATTCATTGATCATCGTCTCCCAGGTATTTTCATTTGGGGAAATTGGCTTTTTCAGAAATAGGCTCAAATGATTTCAAATGCTTATTTTGGGTTATTTTTTACCCATTTTTTATTTTGTGAGTGATATAAAATTGGAATTGGTGATTCTTTTGTATATTAGCTTCAATTTCTCGTAAGGAAAAATTTTGAAAATTTTTCATTTTGAACAATAATTCATTTAATATCGTCCCCCATTTATTTTCAAATGGGATAATTGGCTTTTCCAGAAATCGGCTCAAATGTATTCAAATGCTTATTTTGGGTTATATTTGACCCATTTCTTATTTTATGAATGATATAAAATTGGAATTGGAGATTCTTTTGTATATTAGCTTCAATTTCTCCCAATTAAAAAATTTTGAAAATGTTTAATTTTCTACAATAATTCATATTAACATCGTCGCCCATGTATTTTCAAATGGGAGAAAAATTTTCCAGAAATCGGCTTAAAAGCTTTCAAATTCTTATTTTGATTTGAAAATATTTTTTCTCCTTTTTCTTGGTCCCAATTTTAATTTTAAAAAAATTCCTAAAAGCAGAAATTCATTGTTTTGAAAATTGTGAAATTTTACAGTTTTTTTCTGTTTGAATGGAAAATTTTATTTTTGTCAAATTGATCCAAATTGTGTTGATATTGTAAAATATTTGTAGGATTTTGAAAATTGAGAAATTTGAAATATTAATTACGATTAACATGGGGAAAAGTGAAATTGAAAAATTTTGATAGTGCACTTTATGGGACCATCATTTGACCCACTTCTTATTTTGTGAGTGTTATAAAATTGGAATTGGAGATTCTTTTTTATATTAGCTTTAATTTCTCCAAAGGAAAAAATTTTGAAAATTTTTCATTTTGAACAATAATTCATTTAACATCGTCGCCCATGTATATTCAAATGGGAAAATTGGCTTTTCCAGAAATCGGCTCAAATGCTTTCAAATTCTTATTTTATGTTGAAAATATTTTTTCTACTTTTTCTTGGTCCCAATTTGAATTAAAAAAAAAAATTCCTAAAAGCAGAAATTCATTTTTTTGAAAATTGTGAAATTTTACTGTTTCTTTCTGTTTGAATGGAAATTTTTATTATTTTCTTTTCAAATTGATCCATATTGTGTTTATATTGTAAAATACTTGTAGGATTTTGAAAATTGAGAAATTTGAAATATTAATTACGATTAACATGGGGAAAAATGAAATCGAAAAAGTTTGATAGTGCACTTTATGGGACCATCATTTGACCCACTTCTTATTTTGTGAGTGTTATAAAATTGAAATTTGAGATTCTACTATATATTATCTTTAATTTCTCAAAAGGAAAAAATTTTGAAAAATTTTCTTTCTGAACAATAATTCATTGATCATCGTCCCCCAGGTATTTTCATTTGGGGAAATTTTCTTTTTCAGAAATAGGCTCAAATGATTTCAAATGCATATTTTGGGTTATTTTTTACCCATTTTTTATTTTGTGAGTGATATAAAATTGGAATTGGAGATTCTTTTGTATATTAGCTTCAATTTCTCCAAAGGAAAAAATTTTGAAAATTTTTCATTTTGAACAATAATTCATTTAACATCGTCGCCCATGTATATTCAAATGGGAAAATTGGCTTTTCTAGAAATCGGCTCAAATGCTTTCAAATTCTTATTTTATGTTGAAAATATTTTTTCTACTTTTTCTTGGTCCCAATTTGAATTAAAAAAAAAAATCCTAAAAGCAGAAATTCATTTTTTTGAAAATTGTGAAATTTTACAGTTTCTTTCTGTTTGAATGGAAATTTTTATTATTTTTTTTTCAAATTGATCCAAATTGTGTTTATATTGTAAAATACTTGTAGGATTTTGAAAATTGAGAAATTTGAAATATTAATTACGATTAACATGGAGAAAAGTGAAATCGAAAAATTTTGATAGTGCACTTTATGGGACCATCATTTGACCCATTTCTTATTTTGTGAGTGTTATAAAATAGAAATTGGAGATTCTACTATATATATTATCTTCAATTTCTCAAAAGCAAAAAAATTTGAAAAATTTTCTTTCTGAACAATAATTCATTGATCATCGTCCCCCAGGTATTTTCATTTGGGGAAATTGGCTTTTCAGAAATAGGCTCAAATGATTTCAAATGCTTATTTTGGGTTATTTTTTACCCATTTTTTATTTTGTGAGTGATATAAAATTGGAATTGGAGATTCTTTTGTATATTGGCTTCAATTTCTCGTAAGGAAAAATTTTGAAAATTTTTCATTTTGAACAATAATTCATTTAATATCGTCCCCCATTTTTTTTCAAATGGGATAATTGGCTTTTCCAGAAATCGGCTCAAATGTATTCAAATGCTTATTTTGGGTTATATTTGACCCATTTCTTATTTTATGAATGATATAAAATTGGAATTGGAGATTCTTTTGTATATTAGGTTCAATTTCTCCCAATTAAAAAATTTTGAAAATGTTTAATTTTCTACAATAATTCATATTAACATCGTCGCCCATGTATTTTCAAATGGGAGAAAAATTTTCCAGAAATCGTCTTAAAAGCTTTCAAATTCTTATTTTGATTTGAAAATATTTTTTCTCCTTTTTCTTGGTCCCAATTTTAATTAAAAAAAAATTCCTAAAAGCAGAAATTCATTGTTTTGAAAATTGTGAAATTTTACAGTTTTTTTCTGTTTGAATGGAAAAAATTTTTTTTATCAAATTGATCCAAATTGTGTTGATATTGTAAAATACTTGTAGGATTTTGAAAATTGAGAAATTTGAAATATTAATTACGATTAACATGGGGAAAAGTGAAATTGAAAAATTTTGATAGTGCACTTTATGGGACCATCATTTGACCCACTTCTTATTTTGTGAGTGTTATAAAATTGGAATTGGAGATTCTACTATATATTTTCTTCAATTTCTCAAAAGGAAAAAATTTTGAAAAATTTTCTTTCTGAACAATAATTCATTGATCATCGTCCCCCAGGTATTTTCATTTGGGGAAATTGGCTTTTTCAGAAATAGGCTCAAATGATTTCAAATGCTTATTTTGGGTTATTTTTTACCCATTTTTTATTTTGTGAGTGATATAAAATTGGAATTGGAGATTCTTTTGTATATTACCTTCAATTTCTCCAAAGGAAAAAATTTTGAAAATTTTTCATTTTGAACAATAATTCATTTAACATCGTCGCCCATGTATATTCAAATGGGAAAATTGGCGTTTCCAGAAATCGGCTCAAATGCTTCCAAATTCTTATTTTATGTTGAAAATATTTTTTCTACTTTTTCTTGGTCCCAATTTGAATTAAAAAAAAAAAAAATTCCTAAAAGCAGAAATTCATTTTTTTGAAAATTGTGAAATTTTACTGTTTCTTTCTGTTTGAATGGAAATTTTTATTATTTTCTTTTCAAATTTATCCAAATTGTGTTTATATTATAAAATACTTGTAGGATTTTGAAAATTGAGAAATTTGAAATATTAATTACGATTAACATGGGGAAAAGTGAAATCGAAAAATTTTGATAGTGCACTTTATGGGACCATCATTTGACCCACTTCTTATTTTGTGAGTGTTATAAAATTGAAATTGGAGATTCTACTATATATTATCTTTAATTTCTCAAAAGGAAAAAATTTTGAAAAATTTTCTTTCTAAACAATAATTCATTGATCATCGTCCCCCAGGTATTTTCATTTGGGGAAATTGGCCTTTTCAGAAATAGGCTCAAATGATTTCAAATGCATATTTTGGGTTATTTTTTACCCATTTTTTATTTTGTGAGTGATATAAAATTGGAATTGGAGATTCTTTTGTATATTAGCTTCAATTTCTCCAAAGGAAAAAATTTTGAAAATTTTTCATTTTGAATAATAATTCATTTAACATCGTCGCCCATGTATATTCAAATGGGAAAATTGGCTTTTCTAGAAATCGGCTCAAATGCTTTCAAATTCTTATTTTATGTTGAAAATATTTTTTCTACTTTTTCTTGGTCCCAATTTGAATTAAAAAAAAAAAAAAATCCTAAAAGCAGAAATTCATTTTTTTGAAAATTGTGAAATTTTACTGTTTCTTTCTGTTTGAATGGAAATTTTTATTATTTTCTTTTCAAATTGATCCAAATTGTGTTTATATTGTAAAATACTTGTAGGATTTTGAAAATTGAGAAATTTGAAATATTAATTACGATTAACATGGAGAAAAGTGAAATCGAAAAATTTTTATAGTGCACTTTATGGGACCATCATTTGACCCATTTCTTATTTTGTGAGTGTTATAAAATAGAAATTGGAGATTCTACTATATATATTATCTTCAATTTCTCAAAAGCAAAAAAATTTGAAAAATTTTCTTTCTGAACAATAATTCATTGATCATCGTCCCCCAGGTATTTTCATTTGGGGAAATTGGCTTTTCAGAAATAGGCTCAAATGATTTCAAATGCTTATTTTGAGTTATTTTTTACCCATTTTTTATTTTGTGAGTGATATAAAATTGGAATTGGAGATTCTTTTGTATATTGGCTGCAATTTCTCGTAAGGAAAAATTTTGAAAATTTTTCATTTTGAACAATAATTCATTTAATATCGTCCCCCATTTTTTTTCAAATGGGATAATTGGCTTTTCCAGAAATCGGCTCAAATGTATTCAAATGCTTATTTTGGGTTATATTTGACCCATTTCTTATTTTATGAATGATATAAAATTGGAATTGGAGATTCTTTTGTATATTAGGTTCAATTTCTCCCAATTAAAAAATTTTGAAAATGTTTAATTTTCTACAATAATTCATATTAACATCGTCGCCCATGTATTTTCAAATGGGAGAAAAATTTTCCAGAAATCGTCTTAAAAGCTTTCAAATTCTTATTTTGATTTGAAAATATTTTTTCTCCTTTTTCTTGGTCCCAATTTTAATTAAAAAAAAATGCCTAAAAGCAGAAATTCATTGTTTTGAAAATTGTGAAATTTTACAGTTTTTTTCTGTTTGAATGGAAAAAAAATTTTTTATCAAATTGATCCAAATTGTGTTGATATTGTAAAATACTTGTAGGATTTTGAAAATTGAGAAATTTGAAATATTAATTACGATTAACATGGGGAAAAGTGAAATTGAAAAATTTTGATAGTGCACTTTATGGGACCATCATTTGACCCACTTCTTATTTTGTGAGTGTTATAAAATTGGAATTCGAGATTCTACTATATATTTTCTTCAATTTCTCAAAAGGAAAAAATTTTGAAAAATTTTCTTTCTGAACAATAATTCATTGATCATCGTCCCCCAGGTATTTTCATTTGGGGAAATTGACTTTTTCAGAAATAGGCTCAAATGATTTCAAATGCTTATTTTGGGTTATTTTTTACCCATTTTTTATTTTGTGAGTGATATAAAATTGGAATTGGAGATTCTTTTGTATATTACCTTCAATTTCTCCAAAGGAAAAAATTTTGAAAATTTTTCATTTTGAACAATAATTCATTTAACATCGTCGCCCATGTATATTCAAATGGGAAAATTGGCGTTTCCAGAAATCGGCTCAAATGCTTTCAAATTCTTATTTTATGTTGAAAATATTTTTTCTACTTTTTCTTGGTCCCAATTTGAATTAAAAAAAAAAAAATTCATTAAAGGAGAAATTCATTTTTTTGAAAATTGTGAAATTTTACAGTTTCTTTCTGTTTTAATGGAAAATTTTATTTTTGTCAAATTGATTCAAATTGTGTTGATATTGTAAAATATTTGTAGGATTTTGAAAATTGAGAAATTTGAAATATTAATTACGATTAACATGGGGAAAAGTGAAATCGAAAAATTTTGATAGTGCACTTTATGGGACCATCATTTGACCCACTTCTTATTTTGTGAGTGTTATAAAATTGGAATTCGAGATTCTACTATATATTTTCTTCAATTTCTCAAAAGGAAAAAATTTTGAAAAATTTTCTTTCTGAACAATAATTCATTGATCATCGTCCCCCAGGTATTTTCATTTGGGGAAATTGACTTTTTCAGAAATAGGCTCAAATGATTTCAAATGCTTATTTTGGGTTATTTTTTACCCATTTTTTATTTTGTGAGTGATATAAAATTGGAATTGGAGATTCTTTTGTATATTACCTTCAATTTCTCCAAAGGAAAAAATTTTGAAAATTTTTCATTTTGAACAATAATTCATTTAACATCGTCGCCCATGTATATTCAAATGGGAAAATTGGCGTTTCCAGAAATCGGCTCAAATGCTTTCAAATTCTTATTTTATGTTGAAAATATTTTTTCTACTTTTTCTTGGTCCCAATTTGAATTAAAAAAAAAAAAATTCATTAAAGCAGAAATTCATTTTTTTGAAAATTGTGAAATTTTACAGTTTCTTTCTGTTTTAATGGAAAATTTTATTTTTGTCAAATTGATTCAAATTGTGTTGATATTGTAAAATATTTGTAGGATTTTGAAAATTGAGAAATTTGAAATATTAATTACGATTAACATGGGGAAAAGTGAAATCGAAAAATTTTGATAGTGCACTTTATGGGACCATCATTTGACCCACTTCTTATTTTGTGAGTGTTATAAAATTGGAATTGGAGATTCTACTATATATTATCTTCAATTTCTCAAAAGGAAAAAATTTTGAAAAATTTTCTTTCTGAACAATAATTCATTGATCATCGTACACCAGGTATTTTCATTCGGGGAAATTGGCTTTTTCAGAAATAGGCTCAAATGATTTCAAATGCTTATTTTGGGTTATTTTTTACCCATTTTTTATTTTGTGAGTGATATAAAATTGGAATTGGAGATTCTTTTGTATATTAGCTTCAATTTCTCGTAAGGAAAAATTTTGAAAATTTTTCATTTTGAACAATAATTCATTTAATATCGTCCCCCATTTATTTTCAAATGGGATAATTGGCTTTTCCAGAAATCGGCTCAAATGTATTCAAATGCTTATTTTGGGTTATATTTGACCCATTTCTTATTTTATGAATGATATAAAATTGGAATTGGAGATTCTTTTGTATATTAGCTTCAATTTCTCCCAATTAAAAAATTTTGAAAATGTTTAATTTTCTACAATAATTCATATTAACATCGTCGCCCATGTATATTCAAATGGGAAAATTGGCTTTTCTAGAAATCGGCTCAAATGCTTTCAAATTCTTATTTTATGTTGAAAATATTTTTTCTACTTTTTCTTGGTCCCAATTTGAATTAAAAAAAAAAAAATCCTAAGAGCAGAAATTCATTTTTTTGAAAATTGTGAAATTTTACAGTTTCTTTCTGTTTGAATGGAAATTTTTATTATCTTTTTTTTCAAATTGATCCAAATTGTGTTGATATTGTAAAATACTTGTAGGATTTTAAAAATTGAGAAATTTGAATTATTAATTACGATTAACATGGGGAAAAGTGAAATCGAAAAATTTTGATAGTGCACTTTATGGGACCATCATTTGACCTATTTCTTATTTTGTGAGTGTTATAAAATTGAAATTGGAGATTCTACTATATATTATCTTCAATTTCTCAAAAGGAAAAAATTTTGAAAAATTTTCTTTCTGAACAATAATTCATTGATCATCGTCTCCCAGGTATTTTCATTTGGGGAAATTGGCTTTTTCAGAAATAGGCTCAAATGATTTCAAATGCTTATTTTGGGTTATTTTTTACCCATTTTTTATTTTGTGAGTGATATAAAATTGGAATTGGTGATTCTTTTGTATATTAGCTTCAATTTCTCGTAAGGAAAAATTTTGAAAATTTTTCATTTTGAACAATAATTCATTTAATATCGTCCCCCATTTATTTTCAAATGGGATAATTGGCTTTTCCAGAAATCGGCTCAAATGTATTCAAATGCTTATTTTGGGTTATATTTGACCCATTTCTTATTTTATGAATGATATAAAATTGGAATTGGAGATTCTTTTGTATATTAGCTTCAATTTCTCCCAATTAAAAAATTTTGAAAATGTTTAATTTTCTACAATAATTCATATTAACATCGTCGCCCATGTATTTTCAAATGGGAGAAAAATTTTCCAGAAATCGGCTTAAAAGCTTTCAAATTCTTATTTTGATTTGAAAATATTTTTTCTCCTTTTTCTTGGTCCCAATTTTAATTTTAAAAAAATTCCTAAAAGCAGAAATTCATTGTTTTGAAAATTGTGAAATTTTACAGTTTTTTTCTGTTTGAATGGAAAATTTTATTTTTGTCAAATTGATCCAAATTGTGTTGATATTGTAAAATATTTGTAGGATTTTGAAAATTGAGAAATTTGAAATATTAATTACGATTAACATGGGAAAAAGTGAAATTGAAAAATTTTGATAGTGCACTTTATGGGACCATCATTTGACCCACTTCTTATTTTGTGAGTGTTATAAAATTGGAATTGGAGATTCTTTTTTATATTAGCTTTAATTTCTCCAAAGGAAAAAATTTTGAAAATTTTTCATTTTGAACAATAATTCATTTAACATCGTCGCCCATGTATATTCAAATGGGAAAATTGGCTTTTCCAGAAATCGGCTCAAATGCTTTCAAATTCTTATTTTATGTTGAAAATATTTTTTCTACTTTTTCTTGGTCCCAATTTGAATTAAAAAAAAAATTCCTAAAAGCAGAAATTCATTTTTTTGAAAATTGTGAAATTTTACTGTTTCTTTCTGTTTGAATGGAAATTTTTATTATTTTCTTTTCAAATTGATCCATATTGTGTTTATATTGTAAAATACTTGTAGGATTTTGAAAATTGAGAAATTTGAAATATTAATTACGATTAACATGGGGAAAAATGAAATCGAAAAAGTTTGATAGTGCACTTTATGGGACCATCATTTGACCCACTTCTTATTTTGTGAGTGTTATAAAATTGAAATTTGAGATTCTACTATATATTATCTTTAATTTCTCAAAAGGAAAAAATTTTGAAAAATTTTCTTTCTGAACAATAATTCATTGATCATCGTCCCCCAGGTATTTTCATTTGGGGAAATTTTCTTTTTCAGAAATAGGCTCAAATGATTTCAAATGCATATTTTGGGTTATTTTTTACCCATTTTTTATTTTGTGAGTGATATAAAATTGGAATTGGAGATTCTTTTGTATATTAGCTTCAATTTCTCCAAAGGAAAAAATTTTGAAAATTTTTCATTTTGAACAATAATTCATTTAACATCGTCGCCCATGTATATTCAAATGGGAAAATTGGCTTTTCTAGAAATCGGCTCAAATGCTTTCAAATTCTTATTTTATGTTGAAAATATTTTTTCTACTTTTTCTTGGTCCCAATTTGAATTAAAAAAAAAAAATCCTAAAAGCAGAAATTCATTTTTTTGAAAATTGTGAAATTTTACAGTTTCTTTCTGTTTGAATGGAAATTTTTATTATTTTTTTTTCAAATTGATCCAAATTGTGTTTATATTGTAAAATACTTGTAGGATTTTGAAAATTGAGAAATTTGAAATATTAATTACGATTAACATGGAGAAAAGTGAAATCGAAAAATTTTGATAGTGCACTTTATGGGACCATCATTTGACCCATTTCTTATTTTGTGAGTGTTATAAAATAGAAATTGGAGATTCTACTATATATATTATCTTCAATTTCTCAAAAGCAAAAAAATTTGAAAAATTTTCTTTCTGAACAATAATTCATTGATCATCGTCCCCCAGGTATTTTCATTTGGGGAAATTGGCTTTTCAGAAAAAGGCTCAAATGATTTCAAATGCTTATTTTGGGTTATTTTTTACCCATTTTTTATTTTGTGAGTGATATAAAATTGGAATTGGAGATTCTTTTGTATATTGGCTTCAATTTCTCGTAAGGAAAAATTTTGAAAATTTTTCATTTTGAACAATAATTCATTTAATATCGTCCCCCATTTTTTTTCAAATGGGATAATTGGCTTTTCCAGAAATCGGCTCAAATGTATTCAAATGCTTATTTTGGGTTATATTTGACCCATTTCTTATTTTATGAATGATATAAAATTGGAATTGGAGATTCTTTTGTATATTAGGTTCAATTTCTCCCAATTAAAAAATTTTGAAAATGTTTAATTTTCTACAATAATTCATATTAACATCGTCGCCCATGTATTTTCAAATGGGAGAAAAATTTTCCAGAAATCGTCTTAAAAGCTTTCAAATTCTTATTTTGATTTGAAAATATTTTTTCTCCTTTTTCTTGGTCCCAATTTTAATTAAAAAAAAATTCCTAAAAGCAGAAATTCATTGTTTTGAAAATTGTGAAATTTTACAGTTTTTTTCTGTTTGAATGGAAAAATTTTTTTTTATCAAATTGATCCAAATTGTGTTGATATTGTAAAATACTTGTAGGATTTTGAAAATTGAGAAATTTGAAATATTAATTACGATTAACATGGGGAAAAGTGAAATTGAAAAATTTTGATAGTGCACTTTATGGGACCATCATTTGACCCACTTCTTATTTTGTGAGTGTTATAAAATTGGAATTGGAGATTCTACTATATATTTTCTTCAATTTCTCAAAAGGAAAAAATTTTGAAAAATTTTCTTTCTGAACAATAATTCATTGATCATCGTCCCCCAGGTATTTTCATTTGGGGAAATTGGCTTTTTCAGAAATAGGCTCAAATGATTTCAAATGCTTATTTTGGGTTATTTTTTACCCATTTTTTATTTTGTGAGTGATATAAAATTGGAATTGGAGATTCTTTTGTATATTACCTTCAATTTCTCCAAAGGAAAAAATTTTGAAAATTTTTCATTTTGAACAATAATTCATTTAACATCGTCGCCCATGTATATTCAAATGGGAAAATTGGCGTTTCCAGAAATCGGCTCAAATGCTTTCAAATTCTTATTTTATGTTGAAAATATTTTTTCTACTTTTTCTTGGTCCCAATTTGAATTAAAAAAAAAAAAAATTCCTAAAAGCAGAAATTCATTTTTTTGAAAATTGTGAAATTTTACTGTTTCTTTCTGTTTGAATGGAAATTTTTATTATTTTCTTTTCAAATTTATCCAAATTGTGTTTATATTATAAAATACTTGTAGGATTTTGAAAATTGAGAAATTTGAAATATTAATTACGATTAACATGGGGAAAAGTGAAATCGAAAAATTTTGATAGTGCACTTTATGGGACCATCATTTGACCCACTTCTTATTTTGTGAGTGTTATAAAATTGAAATTGGAGATTCTACTATATATTATCTTTAATTTCTCAAAAGGAAAAAATTTTGAAAAATTTTCTTTCTAAACAATAATTCATTGATCATCGTCCCCCAGGTATTTTCATTTGGGGAAATTGGCCTTTTCAGAATTAGGCTCAAATGATTTCAAATGCATATTTTGGGTTATTTTTTACCCATTTTTTATTTTGTGAGTGATATAAAATTGGAATTGGAGATTCTTTTGTATATTAGCTTCAATTTCTCCAAAGGAAAAAATTTTGAAAATTTTTCATTTTGAATAATAATTCATTTAACATCGTCGCCCATGTATATTCAAATGGGAAAATTGGCTTTTCTAGAAATCGGCTCAAATGCTTTCAAATTCTTATTTTATGTTGAAAATATTTTTTCTACTTTTTCTTGGTCCCAATTTGAATTAAAAAAAAAAAAAATCCTAAAAGCAGAAATTCATTTTTTTGAAAATTGTGAAATTTTACTGTTTCTTTCTGTTTGAATGGAAATTTTTATTATTTTCTTTTCAAATTGATCCAAATTGTGTTTATATTGTAAAATACTTGTAGGATTTTGAAAATTGAGAAATTTGAAATATTAATTACGATTAACATGGAGAAAAGTGAAATCGAAAAATTTTTATAGTGCACTTTATGGGACCATCATTTGACCCACTTCTTATTTTGTGAGTGTTATAAAATTGAAATTGGAGATTCTACTATATATTATCTTTAATTTCTCAAAAGGAAAAAATTTTGAAAAATTTTCTTTCTAAACAATAATTCATTGATCATCGTCCCCCAGGTATTTTCAATTGGGGAAATTGGCTTTTTCAGAAATAGGCTCAAATGCATTCAAATGCATATTTTGGGTTATTTTTTACACATTTTTTATTTTGTGAGTGTTATAAAATAGAAATTGGAGATTCTACTATATATATTATCTTCAATTTCTCAAAAGCAAAAAAATTTGAAAAATTTTCTTTCTGAACAATAATTCATTGATCATCGTCCCCCAGGTATTTTCATTTGGGGAAATTGGCTTTTCAGAAATAGGCTCAAATGATTTCAAATGCTTATTTTGGGTTATTTTTTACCCATTTTTTATTTTGTGAGTGATATAAAATTGGAATTGGAGATTCTTTTGTATATTGGCTTCAATTTCTCGTAAGGAAAAATTTTGAAAATTTTTCATTTTGAACAATAATTCATTTAATATCGTCCCCCATTTTTTTTCAAATGGGATAATTGGCTTTTCCAGAAATCGGCTCAAATGTATTCAAATGCTTATTTTGGGTTATATTTGACCCATTTCTTATTTTATGAATGATATAAAATTTGAATTGGAGATTCTTTTGTATATTAGGTTCAATTTCTCCCAATTAAAAAAATTTGAAAATGTTTAATTTTCTACAATAATTCATATTAACATCGTCGCCCATGTATTTTCAAATGGGAGAAAAATTTTCCAGAAATCGTCTTAAAAGCTTTCAAATTCTTATTTTGATTTGAAAATATTTTTTCTCCTTTTTCTTGGTCCCAATTTTAATTAAAAAAAAATTCCTAAAAGCAGAAATTCATTGTTTTGAAAATTGTGAAATTTTACAGTTTTTTTCTGTTTGAATGGAAAAAATTTTTTTTATCAAATTGATCCAAATTGTGTTGATATTGTAAAATACTTGTAGGATTTTGAAAATTGAGAAATTTGAAATATTAATTACGATTAACATGGGGAAAAGTGAAATTGAAAAATTTTGATAGTGCACTTTATGGGACCATCATTTGACCCACTTCTTATTTTGTGAGTGTTATAAAATTGGAATTCGAGATTCTACTATATATTTTCTTCAATTTCTCAAAAGGAAAAAATTTTGAAAAATTTTCTTTCTGAACAATAATTCATTGATCATCGTCCCCCAGGTATTTTCATTTGGGGAAATTGACTTTTTCAGAAATAGGCTCAAATGATTTCAAATGCTTATTTTGGGTTATTTTTTACCCATTTTTTATTTTGTGAGTGATATAAAATTGGAATTGGAGATTCTTTTGTATATTACCTTCAATTTCTCCAAAGGAAAAAATTTTGAAAATTTTTCATTTTGAACAATAATTCATTTAACATCGTCGCCCATGTATATTCAAATGGGAAAATTGGCGTTTCCAGAAATCGGCTCAAATGCTTTCAAATTCTTATTTTATGTTGAAAATATTTTTTCTACTTCTTCTTGGTCCCAATTTGAATTAAAAAAAAAAAAAAAATCCTAAAAGCAGAAATTCATTTTTTTGAAAATTGTGAAATTTTACTGTTTCTTTCTGTTTGAATGGAAATTTTTATTATTTTCTTTTCAAATTGATCCAAATTGTGTTTATATTGTAAAATACTTGTAGGATTTTGAAAATTGAGAAATTTGAAATATTAATTACGATTAACATGGGGAAAAGTGAAATCGAAAAATTTTGATAGTGCACTTTATGGGACCATCATTTGACCCACTTCTTATTTTGTGAGTGTTATAAAATTGAAATTGGAGATTCTACTATATATTATCTTTAATTTCTCAAAAGGAAAAAATTTTGAAAAATTTTCTTTCTGAACAATAATTCATTGATCATCGACCCCCAGGTATTTTCATTTGGGGAAATTGGCCTTTTCAGAAATAGGCTCAAATGATTTCAAATGCATATTTTGGGTTATTTTTTACCCATTTTTTATTTTGTGAGTGATATAAAATTGGAATTGGAGATTCTTTTGTATATTAGCTTCAATTTCTCCAAAGGAAAAAATTTTGAAAATTTTTCATTTTGAACAATAATTCATTTAACATCGTCGCCCATGTATATTCAAATGGGAAAATTGGCGTTTCCAGAAATCGGCTCAAATGCTTTCAAATTCTTATTTTATGTTGAAAATATTTTTTCTACTTTTTCTTGGTCCCAATTTGAATTAAAAAAAAAAAATTCCTTAAAGCAGAAATTCATTTTTTTGAAAATTGTGAAATTTTACAGTTTCTTTCTGTTTTAATGGAAAATTTTATTTTTGTCAAATTGATTCAAATTGTGTTGATATTGTAAAATATTTGTAGGATTTTGAAAATTGAGAAATTTGAAATATTAATTACGATTAACATGGGGAAAAGTGAAATCGAAAAATTTTGATAGTGCACTTTATGGGACCATCATTTGACCCACTTCTTATTTTGTGAGTGTTATAAAATTGAAATTGGAGATTCTACTATATATTATCTTCAATTTCTCAAAAGGAAAAAATTTTGAAAAATTTTCTTTCTGAACAATAATTCATTGATCATCGTACACCAGGTATTTTCATTCGGGGAAATTGGCTTTTTCAGAAATAGGCTCAAATGATTTCAAATGCTTATTTTGGGTTATTTTTTACCCATTTTTTATTTTGTGAGTGATATAAAATTGGAATTGGAGATTCTTTTGTATATTAGCTTCAATTTCTCGTAAGGAAAAATTTTGAAAATTTTTCATTTTGAACAATAATTCATTTAATATCGTCCCCCATTTATTTTCAAATGGGATAATTGGCTTTTCCAGAAATCGGCTCAAATGTATTCAAATGCTTATTTTGGGTTATATTTGACCCATTTCTTATTTTATGAATGATATAAAATTGGAATTGGAGATTCTTTTGTATATTAGCTTCAATTTCTCCCAATTAAAAAATTTTGAAAATGTTTAATTTTCTACAATAATTCATATTAACATCGTCGCCCATGTATTTTCAAATGGGAGAAAATTTTTCCAGAAATCGGCTTAAAAGCTTTCAAATTCTTATTTTGATTTGAAAATATTTTTTCTCCTTTTTCTTGGTCCCAATTTTAATTAAAAAAAAAATTCCTAAAAGCAGAAATTCATTTTTTTGAAAATTGTGAAATTTTACAGTTTCTTTCTGTTTGAATGGAAAATTTTATTTTTGTCAAATTGATTCAAATTGTGTTGATATTGTAAAATATTTGTAGGATTTTGAAAATTGAGAAATTTGAAATATTAATTACGATTAACATGGGGAAAAGTGAAATCGAAAAATTTTGATAGTGCACTTTATGGGACCATCATTTGACCCACTTCTTATTTTGTGAGTGTTATAAAATTGGAATTGGAGATTCTACTATATATTTTCTTCAATTTCTCAAAAGGAAAAAATTTTGAAAAATTTTCTTTCTGAACAATAATTCATTGATCATCGTCCCCCAGGTATTTTCATTTGGGGAAATTGGCCTTTTCAGAATTAGGCTCAAATGATTTCAAATGCATATTTTGGGTTATTTTTTACCCATTTTTTATTTTGTGAGTGATATAAAATTGGAATTGGAGATTCTTTTGTATATTAGCTTCAATTTCTCCAAAGGAAAAAATTTTGAAAATTTTTCATTTTGAATAATAATTCATTTAACATCGTCGCCCATGTATATTCAAATGGGAAAATTGGCTTTTCTAGAAATCGGCTCAAATGCTTTCAAATTCTTATTTTATGTTGAAAATATTTTTTCTACTTTTTCTTGGTCCCAATTTGAATTAAAAAAAAAAAAAATCCTAAAAGCAGAAATTCATTTTTTTGAAAATTGTGAAATTTTACTGTTTCTTTCTGTTTGAATGGAAATTTTTATTATTTTCTTTTCAAATTGATCCAAATTGTGTTTATATTGTAAAATACTTGTAGGATTTTGAAAATTGAGAAATTTGAAATATTAATTACGATTAACATGGAGAAAAGTGAAATCGAAAAATTTTTATAGTGCACTTTATGGGACCATCATTTGACCCATTTCTTATTTTGTGAGTGTTATAAAATAGAAATTGGAGATTCTACTATATATATTATCTTCAATTTCTCAAAAGCAAAAAAATTTGAAAAATTTTCTTTCTGAACAATAATTCATTGATCATCGTCCCCCAGGTATTTTCATTTGGGGAAATTGGCTTTTCAGAAATAGGCTCAAATGATTTCAAATGCTTATTTTGGGTTATTTTTTACCCATTTTTTATTTTGTGAGTGATATAAAATTGGAATTGGAGATTCTTTTGTATATTGGCTTCAATTTCTCGTAAGGAAAAATTTTGAAAATTTTTCATTTTGAACAATAATTCATTTAATATCGTCCCCCATTTTTTTTCAAATGGGATAATTGGCTTTTCCAGAAATCGGCTCAAATGTATTCAAATGCTTATTTTGGGTTATATTTGACCCATTTCTTATTTTATGAATGATATAAAATTTGAATTGGAGATTCTTTTGTATATTAGGTTCAATTTCTCCCAATTAAAAAAATTTGAAAATGTTTAATTTTCTACAATAATTCATATTAACATCGTCGCCCATGTATTTTCAAATGGGAGAAAAATTTTCCAGAAATCGTCTTAAAAGCTTTCAAATTCTTATTTTGATTTGAAAATATTTTTTCTCCTTTTTCTTGGTCCCAATTTTAATTAAAAAAAAATTCCTAAAAGCAGAAATTCATTGTTTTGAAAATTGTGAAATTTTACAGTTTTTTTCTGTTTGAATGGAAAAAATTTTTTTTATCAAATTGATCCAAATTGTGTTGATATTGTAAAATACTTGTAGGATTTTGAAAATTGAGAAATTTGAAATATTAATTACGATTAACATGGGGAAAAGTGAAATTGAAAAATTTTGATAGTGCACTTTATGGGACCATCATTTGACCCACTTCTTATTTTGTGAGTGTTATAAAATTGGAATTCGAGATTCTACTATATATTTTCTTCAATTTCTCAAAAGGAAAAAATTTTGAAAAATTTTCTTTCTGAACAATAATTCATTGATCATCGTCCCCCAGGTATTTTCATTTGGGGAAATTGACTTTTTCAGAAATAGGCTCAAATGATTTCAAATGCTTATTTTGGGTTATTTTTTACCCATTTTTTATTTTGTGAGTGATATAAAATTGGAATTGGAGATTCTTTTGTATATTACCTTCAATTTCTCCAAAGGAAAAAATTTTGAAAATTTTTCATTTTGAACAATAATTCATTTAACATCGTCGCCCATGTATATTCAAATGGGAAAATTGGCGTTTCCAGAAATCGGCTCAAATGCTTTCAAATTCTTATTTTATGTTGAAAATATTTTTTCTACTTCTTCTTGGTCCCAATTTGAATTAAAAAAAAAAAAAAAATCCTAAAAGCAGAAATTCATTTTTTTGAAAATTGTGAAATTTTACTGTTTCTTTCTGTTTGAATGGAAATTTTTATTATTTTCTTTTCAAATTGATCCAAATTGTGTTTATATTGTAAAATACTTGTAGGATTTTGAAAATTGAGAAATTTGAAATATTAATTACGATTAACATGGGGAAAAGTGAAATCGAAAAATTTTGATAGTGCACTTTATGGGACCATCATTTGACCCACTTCTTATTTTGTGAGTGTTATAAAATTGAAATTGGAGATTCTACTATATATTATCTTTAATTTCTCAAAAGGAAAAAATTTTGAAAAATTTTCTTTCTGAACAATAATTCATTGATCATCGACCCCCAGGTATTTTCATTTGGGGAAATTGGCCTTTTCAGAAATAGGCTCAAATGATTTCAAATGCATATTTTGGGTTATTTTTTACCCATTTTTTATTTTGTGAGTGATATAAAATTGGAATTGGAGATTCTTTTGTATATTAGCTTCAATTTCTCCAAAGGAAAAAATTTTGAAAATTTTTCATTTTGAACAATAATTCATTTAACATCGTCGCCCATGTATATTCAAATGGGAAAATTGGCGTTTCCAGAAATCGGCTCAAATGCTTTCAAATTCTTATTTTATGTTGAAAATATTTTTTCTACTTTTTCTTGGTCCCAATTTGAATTAAAAAAAAAAAATTCCTTAAAGCAGAAATTCATTTTTTTGAAAATTGTGAAATTTTACAGTTTCTTTCTGTTTTAATGGAAAATTTTATTTTTGTCAAATTGATTCAAATTGTGTTGATATTGTAAAATATTTGTAGGATTTTGAAAATTGAGAAATTTGAAATATTAATTACGATTAACATGGGGAAAAGTGAAATCGAAAAATTTTGATAGTGCACTTTATGGGACCATCATTTGACCCACTTCTTATTTTGTGAGTGTTATAAAATTGAAATTGGAGATTCTACTATATATTATCTTCAATTTCTCAAAAGGAAAAAATTTTGAAAAATTTTCTTTCTGAACAATAATTCATTGATCATCGTACACCAGGTATTTTCATTCGGGGAAATTGGCTTTTTCAGAAATAGGCTCAAATGATTTCAAATGCTTATTTTGGGTTATTTTTTACCCATTTTTTATTTTGTGAGTGATATAAAATTGGAATTGGAGATTCTTTTGTATATTAGCTTCAATTTCTCGTAAGGAAAAATTTTGAAAATTTTTCATTTTGAACAATAATTCATTTAATATCGTCCCCCATTTATTTTCAAATGGGATAATTGGCTTTTCCAGAAATCGGCTCAAATGTATTCAAATGCTTATTTTGGGTTATATTTGACCCATTTCTTATTTTATGAATGATATAAAATTGGAATTGGAGATTCTTTTGTATATTAGCTTCAATTTCTCCCAATTAAAAAATTTTGAAAATGTTTAATTTTCTACAATAATTCATATTAACATCGTCGCCCATGTATTTTCAAATGGGAGAAAATTTTTCCAGAAATCGGCTTAAAAGCTTTCAAATTCTTATTTTGATTTGAAAATATTTTTTCTCCTTTTTCTTGGTCCCAATTTTAATTAAAAAAAAAATTCCTAAAAGCAGAAATTCATTTTTTTGAAAATTGTGAAATTTTACAGTTTCTTTCTGTTTGAATGGAAAATTTTATTTTTGTCAAATTGATTCAAATTGTGTTGATATTGTAAAATATTTGTAGGATTTTGAAAATTGAGAAATTTGAAATATTAATTACGATTAACATGGGGAAAAGTGAAATCGAAAAATTTTGATAGTGCACTTTATGGGACCATCATTTGACCCACTTCTTATTTTGTGAGTGTTATAAAATTGGAATTGGAGATTCTACTATATATTTTCTTCAATTTCTCAAAAGGAAAAAATTTTGAAAAATTTTCTTTCTGAACAATAATTCATTGATCATCGTCCCCCAGGTATTTTCATTTGGGGAAATTGGCTTTTTCAGAAATAGGCTCAAATGATTTCAAATGCTTATTTTGGGTTATTTTTTACCCATTTTTTATTTTGTGAGTGATATAAAATTGGAATTGGAGATTCTTTTGTATATTACCTTCAATTTCTCCAAAGGAAAAAATTTTGAAAATTTTTCATTTTGAACAATAATTCATTTAACATCGTCGCCCATGTATATTCAAACGGGAAAATTGGCGTTTCCAGAAATCGGCTCAAATGCTTTCAAATTCTTATTTTATGTTGAAAATATTTTTTCTACTTTTTCTTGGTCCCAATTTGAATTAAAAAAAAAAAAATTCCTAAAAGCAGAAATTCATTTTTTTGAAAATTGTGAAATTTTACTGTTTCTTTCTGTTTGAATGGAAATTTTTATTATTTTCTTTTCAAATTTATCCAAATTGTGTTTATATTGTAAAATACTTGTAGGATTTTGAAAATTGAGAAATTTGAAATATTAATTACGATTAACATGGGGAAAAGTGAAATCGAAAAATTTTGATAGTGCACTTTATGGGACCATCATTTGACCCACTTCTTATTTTGTGAGTGTTATAAAATTGAAATTGGAGATTCTACTATATATTATCTTTAATTTCTCAAAAGGAAAAAATTTTGAAAAATTTTCTTTCTGAACAATAATTCATTGATCATCGTCCCCCAGGTATTTTCATTTGGGGAAATTGGCCTTTTCAGAAGTAGGCTCAAATGATTTCAAATGAATATTTTGGGTTATTTTTTACCCATTTTTTATTTTGTGAGTGATATAAAATTGGAATTGGAGATTCTTTTGTATATTAGCTTCAATTTCTCCAAAGGAAAAAATTTTGAAAATTTTTCATTTTGAACAATAATTCATTTAACATCGTCGCCCATGTATATTCAAATGGGAAAATTGGCTTTTCTAGAAATCGGCTCAAATGCTTTCAAATTCTTATTTTATGTTGAAAATATTTTTTCTACTTTTTCTTGGTCCCAATTTGAATTAAAAAAAAAAAAATCCTAAAAGCAGAAATTCATTTTTTTGAAAATTGTGAAATTTTACAGTTTCTTTCTGTTTGAATGGAAATTTTTATTATTTTTTTTTCAAATTGATCCAAATTGTGTTTATATTGTAAAATACTTGTAGGATTTTGAAAATTGAGAAATTTGAAATATTAATTACGATTAACATGGGGAAAAGTGAAATCGAAAAATTTTGATAGTGCACTTTATGGGACCATCATTTGACCCATTTCTTATTTTGTGAGTGTTATAAAATAGAAATTGGAGATTCTACTATATATATTATCTTCAATTTCTCCAAAGGAAAAAATTTTGAAAATTTTTCATTTTGAACAATAATTCATTTAACATCGTCGCCCATGTATATTCAAATGGGAAAATTGGCGTTTCCAGAAATCGGCTCAAATGCTTTCAAATTCTTATTTTATGTTGAAAATATTTTTTCTACTTTTTCTTGGTCCCAATTTGAATTAAAAAAAAAAAAAATTCCTAAAAGCAGAAATTCATTTTTTTGAAAATTGTGAAATTTTACTGTTTCTTTCTGTTTGATAGGAAATTTTTATTATTTTCTTTTCAAATTGATCCAAATTGTGTTTATATTGTAAAATACTTGTAGGATTTTGAAAATTGAGAAATTTGAAATATTAATTACGATTAACATGGGGAAAAGTGAAATCGAAAAATTTTGATAGTGCACTTTATGGGACCATCATTTGACCCACTTCTTATTTTGTGAGTGTTATAAAATTGAAATTGGAGATTCTACTATATATTATCTTTAATTTCTCAAAAGGAAAAAATTTTGAAAAATTTTCTTTCTGAACAATAATTCATTGATCATCGTCCCCCAGGTATTTTCATTTGGGGAAATTGGCCTTTTCAGAAATAGGCTCAAATGATTTCAAATGCATATTTTGGGTTATTTTTTACCCATTTTTTATTTTGTGAGTGATAAAAATTGGAATTGGAGATTCTTTTGTATATTAGCTTCAATTTCTCCAAAGGAAAAAATTTTGAAAATTTTTCATTTTGAACAAAAATTCATTTAACATCGTCGCCCATGTATATTCAAATGGGAAAATTGGCTTTTCTAGAAATCGGCTCAAATGCTTTCAAATTCTTATTTTATGTTGAAAATATTTTTTCTACTTTTTCTTGGTCCCAATTTGAATTAAAAAAAAAAAATCCTAAAAGCAGAAATTCATTTTTTTGAAAATTGTGAAATTTTACAGTTTCTTTCTGTTTGAATGGAAATTTTTATTATTTTTTTTTCAAATTGATCCAAATTGTGTTTATATTGTAAAATACTTGTAGGATTTTGAAAATTGAGAAATTTGAAATATTAATTACGATTAACATGGGGAAAAGTGAAATCGAAAAATTTTGATAGTGCACTTTATGGGACCATCATTTGACCCATTTCTTATTTTGTGAGTGTTATAAAATAGAAATTGGAGATTCTACTATATATATTATCTTCAATTTCTCAAAAGGAAAAAAATTTGAAAATATTTCTTTCTGAACAATAATTCATTGATCATCGTCCCCCATTTATTTTCAAATGGGATAATTGGCTTTTCCAGAAATCGGCTCAAATGTATTCAAATGCTTATTTTGGGTTATATTTGACCCATTTCTTATTTTATGAATGATATAAAATTGGAATTGGAGATTCTTTTGTATATTAGCTTCAATTTCTCCCAATTAAAAAATTTTGAAAATGTTTAATTTTCTACAATAATTCATATTAACATCGTCGCCCATGTATTTTCAAATGGGAGAAAATTTTTCCAGAAATCGGCTTAAAAGCTTTCAAATTCTTATTTTGATTTGAAAATATTTTTTCTCCTTTTTCTTGGTCCCAATTTTAATTAAAAAAAAAAATTCCTAAAAGCAGAAATTCATTTTTTTGAAAATTGTGAAATTTTACAGTTTCTTTCTGTTTGAATGGAAAATTTTATTTTTGTCAAATTGATTCAAATTGTGTTGATATTGTAAAATATTTGTAGGATTTTGAAAATTGAGAAATTTGAAATATTAATTACGATTAACATGGGGAAAAGTGAAATCGAAAAATTTTGATAGTGCACTTTATAGGACCATCATTTGACCCACTTCTTATTTTGTGAGTGTTTTAAAATTGGAATTGGAGATTCTACTATATATTATCTTCATTTCTCAAAAGGAAAAAATTTTGAAAAATTTTCTTTCTGAACAATAATTCATTGATCATCGTACACCAGGTATTTTCATTTGGGGAAATTGGCTTTTTCAGAAATAGGCTCAAATGATTTCAAATGCATATTTTGGGTTATTTTTTACCCATTTTTTATTTTGTGAGTGATATAAAATTGGAATTGGAGATTCTTTTGTATATTACCTTCAATTTCTCCAAAGGAAAAAATTTTGAAAATTTTTCATTTTGAACAATAATTCATTTAACATCGTCGCCCATGTATATTCAAATGGGATAATTGGCTTTTCCAGAAATCGGCTCAAATGCTTTCAAATTCTTATTTTATGTTGAAAATATTTTTTCTACTTTTTCTTGGTCCCAATTCGAATTAAAAAAAAAAAAATCCTAAAAGCAGAAATTCATTTTTTTGAAAATTGTGAAATTTTAGTTTCTTTCTGTTTGAATGGAAATTTTTATTATTTTTTTTTCAAATTGATCCAAATTGTGTTTATATTGTAAAATACTTGTAGGATTTTGAAAATTGTGAAATTTGAAATATTAATTACGATTAACATGGGAAAAATTGAAATCGAAAAATTTTGATAGTGCACTTTATAGGACCATCATTTGACCCACTTCTTATTTTGTGAGTGTTTTAAAATTGGAATTGGAGATTCTACTATATATTATCTTCATTTCTCAAAAGGAAAAAATTTTGAAAAATTTTCTTTCTGAACAATAATTCATTGATCATCGTACACCAGGTATTTTCATTTGGGGAAATTGGCTTTTTCAGAAATAGGCTCAAATGATTTCAAATGCATATTTTGGGTTATTTTTTACCCATTTTTTATTTTGTGAGTGATATAAAATTGGAATTGGAGATTCTTTTGTATATTAGCTTCAATTTCTCCGAAGGAAAAAATTTTGAAAATTTTTCATTTTGAACAATAATTCATTTAACATCGTCGCCCATGTATATTCAAATGGGAAAATTGGCCTTTCCAGAAATCGGCTCAAATGCTTTCAAATTCTTATTTTATGTTGAAAATATTTTTTCTACTTTTTCTTGGTCCCAATTTGAATTAAAAAAAAAAAATTTCCTAAAAGCAGAAATTCATTTTTTTGAAAATTGTGAAATATTTCAGTTTCGCTTCTATTTGAATGGAAAGTTTTATTTTTGTCAAACTGATCCAAATTGTGTTTATATTGTAAAACACTTGATCAATTCAACTAATTTAAAAATTTGTCCTAAAAAACTATTAAAATAAGAAAAACTAGTTGAAATTATGAAACGAAAGCGCTCGGAAACCGTTTTTAAGCAGTATCCGTTCTTTGCATTATTTCGATTTTGAATGCTAAAATTCCACTTTATAAGAAAATTGATAATCAGAATGATTTCAAGTGATAATTTTTATGATCCTAGCTTCAAAAAGAAGGTTAAATTTTGAAAATTGGGAATTTGAAGTTTCCCATAGGTTTAACATGGGGAAAAGTGAAAACGAAAAAGTCTGATAGTGCACTTTATTTGACCAACTTTTAAACCCATTTTTTATTTTGTGAGACATAACAAATTGGAATTGGAGATTCTACAATATATTAGTTTCAATTTCTCAAAAGGAAAAAATTTTGAAAAAAATTTCTTTCTGAACAATAGTTCATTGATCATCATCCCCCAGGTATTTTCAATTTTGGAAATTGGCTTTTCCAGAAATCGGCTCAAATGCTTTCAAATTCATATTTTGGGTTGAATATATTTTTTCAACTTTTTCTTGGTCCCGATTTTAATTAAAAAAAAATTTCCAAAAAGCAGAAATTCATTTTTTTAAAAATTGTGAAATTTTTCAGTTTTACTTCTATTTGAATGGAAAATCTTATTTTTGTCAAATTGATCCAAATTGTGTTGATATTGTAAAATACTTGTAGGATTTTGAAAATTGAGAAATTTGAAATATTAATTACGATTAACATGGGGAAAAGTGAAATCGAAAAATTTTGATAGTGCACTTTATGTGACCATCATTTGACCCACTTCTTATTTTGTGGGTGTTATAAAATTGGAATTGCAGATTCTACTATATATTATCTTCAATTTCTCAAAAGGAAAAAATTTTTAAAAATTTTCTTTCTGAACAATAATTCATTGATCATCGTCCCCCAGGTATTTTCATTTGGGGAAATTGGCTTTTTCAGAAATAGGCTCAAATATATATTTTGGATTATTTTTGACCCATTTCTTATTTTGTGAGTGATATAAAATTGGAATTGGAGATTCTTTTGTATATTAGCTTCAATTTCTCCAAATAAAAAAAATTTAAAAATTTTTCCTTTTGAACAATAATTCATTTAATACGTAACCCTTGTATTTTCAAATGGGATAATTGGCTTTTCCAGAAATCGGCTCAAATGCTTTCAAATTCTTATTTTGGGTTGAAAATATTTTTTCTACTTTTTCTTGGTCCCGATTTTAATTAAAAAAAAATTCCTAAAAGCAGAAATTCATTTTTTTGAAAATTGTGAAATTTTTCAGTTTCTCTTCTATTTGAATGGAAAATTTTATTTTTGTCAAATTGATCAAAATTGTGTTTATATTGTAAAACACTTCATCAATTCAACTAAGTTCAAAATTTAATCAAAACACCCTTTTCAATAAGAAAAACTAGTTGAAATTTTGAAACGAAAGCGCTTGGTAACTGGTTTTAAGCCGTATACGATTTTTGCATTTTTTAGATTTCGAATGATAAAATACTACTTTATAAGCAAATTGATGAACAAAATGAATGCAAGTGATAATTTTTATGATCCTATGTTCAAAAAGAAGGTTACATTTCGAAAATTGGGAATTTGAAATTTCCAATTGGATTAACATGGATATTGTATTTTCAACAGGAAATGCAAACTTTTTTAGCAATAATCAGTTTTGAGAATTAAAATGTCACTCTAACGACGATTTGACTGTGGAAATTGACCCGGGAATTGATTTCTATAACCGTGGGTGTAAAAAGATTGTAGGATTTTGAAAATTGAGCAATTTGAAATTTTCCATGCGATTACTATGGGGAAAAGTGAAAAAGAAAAAGTTTGATAGAGTACTTTACTTGTCCATTTTTTGACCCATTTTTTATTTTGTGAGTGATATAAAATTGGAATTGGAGATTCTCTTGTATATTAGCTTCAATTTCTCGTAAGAAAAAAATTTTGAAAATTTTTCATTTTGAACAATAATTCATTTAATATCGTCCCCCATGTATTTTCAAATGGGTTAATTGGCTTTTCCAGAAATCGGCTCAAATGCTTTCAAATTCTTATTTTGGGTTGAAAATATTTTTTCTACTTTTTCTTGGTCCCGATTTTAATTAAAAAAAAAATTCCTAAAAGCAGAAATTCATTTTTTTGAAAATTGTGAAATTTTTCAGTTTCGCTTCTAATTGAATGGAAAATTTTATTTTTGTCAAATTGATCCAAATTGTGTTGATATTGTAAAATACTTGTAGGATTTTTAAAATTGAGAAATTTGAAATATTAATTACGATTAACATGGGGAAAAGTGAAATCGAAAAATTTTGATAGTGCACTTTATAGGACCATCATTTGACCCACTTCTTATTTTGTGAGTGTTATAAAATTGGAATTGGAGATTCTACTATATATTATCTTCATTTCTCAAAAGGAAAAAATTTTCTTTCTGAACAATAATTCATTGATCATCGTCCCACAGGTATTTTCATTTGGAGAAATTGGCTTTTTCAGAAATAGGCTCAAATGCTTTCAAATTCATATTTTGGGTTATTTTTTTACCCATTTTTTATTTTGTGAGTGATATAAAATTGGAATTGGAGATTCTTTTGTATATTAGCTTCAATTTCTCCAAAGGAAAAAATTCTGAAAAATTTTCTTTCTGAACAATAATTCATTGATCATCGTCCCCCATGTATTTTCAATTGGGGAAATTGGCTTTTCCAGAAATCGGCTCAAATGCTTTCAAATTCCTATTTTGTGTTGAAAATATTTTTACTACTTATTCTTGGTCCCAATATGAATTAAAAAAAATTCCTAAAAGCAGAAATTCATTTTTTTTGAAAATAGTGAAATTTTACAGTTTCGCTTCTATTTGAATGGAAAATTTTATTTTTGTTAAATTGATCCAAATTAAGTGTTTATATTGTAAAACACTTGTAGGATTTTGAAAATTGAGAAATTTGAAATCTTAAATACTCCCGATTAACATGATGAAAAGTGAAATCGAAAAATTTTGATAGTGCACTTTATGGGACAATATTTTGACCCACTTCTTATTTTGTGAATGTTATAAAATTGGAATTGGAGATTCTACTAAATATTGTCACGTATAACGAACTGTACACAAGAAATACAATGTTGGTGCTATGTCTCGTAAGTATTTATTAGAAAGAATTCTAGAGTAACGTTCAGTAACAGAAGAACCTATCCTCTGCCCCACTCATCTCGAGTGACTCTTTTATAAAGCCAGATCGAATGTTCCAGAACATTCACCGGAAACAAGTAAAGTTGAATTTACATAGAAGCACTAATACATCCATCCGGAAACAAGTCGTACCGGAAATGATAGAAAGTTCTAGAAGGTTCTTCTGGAACAAGAAATGAATAGAAATTAAATTTTAGTAAAGTGGGTGCCGGTGGTATTCGCACCACCGACCTATCGATCACCAGCCTCATCCGCTACCTCTCGGCTATAATGCCACATGTATAAATAACCAAAATGCGGCATTGCTCCCTTCTTAGGAGAACAGCGTCCCGCTGTTACGTTAATCTATCGGCTATAATTTGTCTTTTCCGAGCTCTCGTCATCGGTCCAGTGTATGCGGCTGGTATTTCGTCAGTGAAAGTATCCTCATCTCTTCCGCGGTGAACATGGTCCTCTTCAAAGTCAGTAGGATGGTTTCTTAAAAATTCATCTTGCGTCTAGGGATCGTGATAAGGTTTCATTCGAAGGACATGCACGGTGTCGATTGGTTTGCGTCTTCTTGACGTTGGATCGAAATCTTGTACCTCGTAGGTGACATCTGACAACCTTCGGTTCACCTGGTACGGACCGAAGTACTTCTTGAGAAGTTTTTCCGACAAGCCCACTTTACGTACCGGTGTATAAACCCACACGAGATCACTTGATTCATAGTGCACTGGCTTGTGCTTTGAATCGTATCTTTGCCGATCCTTTTCTTGAGCCTCCGATGTTCGAAGTCTGGCCAGCTGCCTAGATTCTTCGGCTTGCTTTAGCAATCGAATAACATAATCACCTCCTTGGTCGTCGTCGCAGTAAGGGAACATCGTGTCAAGTGTGGTTTCAGCTTCTCGGCCGTGTAGGAGATAGAAAGGCGTGAAGCCGGTTGTTTCTTGTTTAGCCGTATTGTAGGCAAATGTTACAAAGGGTAGTATCTCGTCCCACTTATGTTCAACGTCCACATACATCGAGAGCATGTCAGTCAATGTTTTATTAAAACGTTCAGTAAGTCCATTAGTCTGTGGATGATACGCTGTCGTCATTCTATGGGTAATACTGCACAGACGATTGATCTCTTGGACAAGTTTCGATTGAAATACTTGTCCGCGATCCGTTATTATAACTCTCGGGGCGCCATGTTTTAGAAGTATTTCTTCGACTATAAATTTTGCAACTTCAGGTGCTTCTGCGGTTGGAAGAGCTCGTGTAACTGCATACCTAGTTAAGTAATCAGTGCAGACTATAATCCATTTATTTCCTTGAACTGATTTAGGAAATCTCCCCAGAAGGTCTATTCCAATGAGGTGGTAAGGTTCCGTGGTGGGAGGAATGGGTCTTAGTTGACCTGGGGGTTTCATAGGAATTGGCTTTCTTTTCTGGCATTCTCGGCAGTGCATGATGTATCGTCGAACATTCCGGTACAACCCTGGCCAATAGAATCGCTTCCGTATTCTGTCATAGGTTTTAGCGAAACCCAAGTGTCCCGCTGTTGGTGCGTCATGGAAGTGATTTAAAATTTCCAATCTTAATTGCCTTGGGAAAACTGGTAACCATTTCTTTCCGGTAGGATCGAAATTCTTTTTACAAAGTACACCTTTAATGAGTTGGTATCCCCTTTTAAGTGGTTCTGTTGTTCCATAGGCACGAATTATTTTGACCAAATCCTCGTTATTCCTTTGTTCTTCTGCTATTGTAGTCAGGGAGGTGATGGAATGATCCGCTTCCAACGTCGTAGTAACTTCGGCAATTGGGTTTCTTGACAAACTATCAGCATCTTTATGCTTCCTCCCACTTTTGTATACGATTGAGATATCGTATTCCTGAAGCCGAAGAGCCCGTCTCGCAAGTCTACCAGAAGGATCTTTTAGCCCAGTCAGCCAGCATAGAGAGTGATGATCCGTGACAATAGTAAAAGGCTTACCAAACAAATAAGGGCGGAATTTATTTATGGCCCAGACGGCAGCAAGACATTCTCTTTCCGTAGTAGAGTAGTTCCTTTCGGCCTTTGAAAGAGTCCTTGAAGCGTAAGCTATAACTTTCTCCTCCCTCTTTTGTATTTGGACGAGTACAGCTCCAATTCCGTAACCGCTAGCGTCGGTATGCAGCTCCGCAGGTGAATTCTCATCGAACAAACCTAAAACAGGATTTGAAGTCAAAGCTTTCTTCAATTTGCAGAAAGATTCTTCTTGACTTTTGGTCCATGTAAATTTAACATCGCCTTTTAGTAATGCTTGCAGGGGCTGGGCCTGATGACAGAAATCTTTGATAAATCGTCGATAATAAGAACATAATCCTAGAAAGCTTTTTACATTGTGAGTGTTCTTAGGCACAGGAAAGTTATTTACAGCTGTTAGTTTTTCAGGATCGGGTCTAACTCCTTCCCTTGATACGAGATGGCCTAAGATCTTGATTTGTGCTGCGCCAAAGTGACATTTCTTGGGATTAAGAATCAGACCTGCGTCTTGAATGCACTGAAGGACAACATTTAACCGGTCTAGATGGCTCTCGAATGTATCTGAAAACACTACTATGTCGTCTAAGTAGCATAGGCATATTGACCACTTCAAGTGACGCAATAGATTATCCATCATCCGTTCGAAGGTCGCGGGCGCGTTACATAATCCAAACGGCATGACTCTAAACTCGTACAGACCTTCGCCGGTGACGAATGCCGTCTTTTCACGGTCCCTATCGTCTACCTCAATCTGCCAATAGCCGGAGTACAAATCCATTGATGAGAAGAAATGAGCCCCTTTTAGACAGTCTAACGTGTCATCAATTCGAGGTAATGGGTAGACATCTTTCTTGGTTATTTTATTGAGGCGGCGGTAATCGACGCAGAAACGCCAACTTCCGTCTTTCTTTTTCACCAAGACGACCGGGGACGACCATGGGCTTTCCGAAGGCTGAATGATTCCTCTGTTCATCATCTTCTCAACTTCGTTCTGTATGAGACGGCGTTCTGTTGGCGACACTCTGTAGGGTCTTTGGTGAAGCGGCTCGTGATCTCCCGTGACAATTCGATGTTTGACGTTGACTTTGCTTGCTCCGAATTTCTTCTGGTCAAACGAGCTACCATATTTTTGAAGCAAATTTAGCAGATCACCATGTTGTTCGGGGTTCAAACCAGGATCTATCATCTGTTCACAGACCATCGGTAGCAATTCGGTTCTTTTACTCAATTTGACGGGCGCCACTGCCTCGGCAATCGTGTTTATTTTGCTTTTTCCCAGTTGTTCAGCAGAAGCTATGCACATTCCCTTGGGAATAGATCGAACTTTGTGATGTCCATTTGCTAGCCAAAGTTCTCCACGTCCGTTGTCAAGGGTGATGATCGTTGAAGGAATCGCTATTTCCTTGCTCAAAACCAGGTCTTTCTTACCTTCTACAATGACGTCAAGAGACGCGTTAGCTGGAGCACCATGTACCATAGCCCTTTTAATAGAACGTCCAGGTACCACATAATCTTCTAAAGCGTATAAACGCCAGGAATCTTCGTTCGCCAGTGTCTCTTGAACGGCGTCTTCAAGAACCAGTTCAGAACGACCACAGTCAATAACTGCTTGAGAGGCTTCTAAGAAATCCCAACCTAGAATTATATCATGGCTGCATTGCGGCATAACGATGAACTCAAAGGGTTGTACTCTACCGTTAATATCGAGGCGAAGTATGCATCGTCCAGTCGGCTGTACATAAGCGTCATTGGCTACTTTAAGAAGTACTCTCCGTGTGGTTGGCAATTGCACTTTTCTAAGTTTTCGGCGATATTTTTCAGATATGACAGAAAAAGAGGCCCCAGAATCCACAAGTGCCGTCACTGGCGCATTGTCGACTATGATTTCCAAATGATTCCCGGACATCTTAGAGGCAGTCGGAGGGTTTCGCATAATAGCGGCTTCACCTCCACAGAAGCTCGTATCAATTAGTTTTCCTCGACGCGTCGACTAGGAGATCGACTTGAGGTTCTATACGGCGAAGGTGATCTAAAGCGACGTGTTGGTGATCGTCCTCTGTTTGTGAGCGGCGAGGAAGTTCTGGTGTTTGGTCGTAGATAGTCGTCGGTTGGTCTTTGGTAGCTATCGGCAGACGGTGTGGGGGTTGGCTGTCGACGAAAGTTGTTTCCCCTTTCGTTGCGGTAAGTGTCAAAAACGGATCGCCTTTCCCGGCAGTAGCGGACGACGTGTCCTGGACGTCCACAGTGAAAGCAAACTGGTCTGTTGTCTTCCGTTCGCCATAAATCAGTTTTTCTGGTAGCGGGTTCTATTGTCCTTTTAAATCTTCTAACATTATTTGGTTGATACACGTACTGTCTTTTCTGGTTCCATGTAGAGGGCTGCGGAGTCCTTGAAACCGAAGCCAAGACACTCTCTACTTCTTCGCGAATGACATTTTCTAAAGACTGGTACTGGGGTTGTTGGTCTTGCAGGGTACGTGTTAGTTTCTGAACTTCCTCTTGAACTATTTGTCGTATCATAGATGCTAAATCAGCGTTTTCATCAATTGGGGCCATAGAGACTACATTTGGGAGTCGTTGGTATTTTCGTTGAGCAACTCTCCTCTTGTGTTGATCTTCGATATGCTGATACTGTTTAATAAAGTCATCGGCTGTAGCTATATCCTTAGCTAATAAGGCTGCATAAACTTCTTCGGCAACTCCTTTCATCAAATGAGAAACCTTTTCTTTCTCTTCCATTCTGGAATTTACTTAATGACATAGTGCTAGTACATTCTGGATGTAAGATTGTGTGCTCTCTCCCTGTTTCTGTGCTCGGCATTTAAGTAGGGCTTCTGCTTGTTGGACGTGATGCCTAGTGTTTCCAAATGCTTGTTTTAGTCCTTCTTGGAATTTTTCCCACGAACATAATTCATCCTCATTATTTTCAAACCATTGCTTTGATGTGCCATCAAGAAAGAAGTATGCATTAGCAAGGCAATCCATGTCGTCCCACCTATTAAATTTGGCAACCCGTTCGTATTCTTTCAGCCATTTTGTAGGATCTTGACCAGCTTCACCAGCGAAACTGGAGGGCTGTCTTATTTGCTGATACAGCCGGGAACCAATTTCAGATTTAGTTTCGGTCGATCCGTCTGGCATAATAATTTTGCGATGTTTCCTAGGAGGGGGGAATGTAACGCCCGTACTCCGGAGGCAGTCCTTGTAGTCGACGGCTTTTGCGGCCACTTTCTTCCTCCACGATCGGTACCCGGCGCCTCCACCAAACTGTCACGTATAACGAACTGTACACAAGAAATACAACGTTGGTGCTACGTCTCGTAAGTATTTATTAGAAAGAATTCTAGAGTAACGTTCAGTAACAGAAGAACCTATCCTCTGCCCCACTCATCTCGAGTGACTCTTTTATAAAGCCAGATCGAATGTTCCAGAACATTCACCGGAAACAAGTAAAGTTGAATTTGCATAGAAGCACTAATACATCCATCCGGAAACAAGTCGTACCGGAAATGATAGAAAGTTCTAGAAGGTTCTTCTGGAACAAGAAATGAATAGAAATTAAATTTTAGTAAAGTGGGTGCCGGTGGTATTCGAACCACCGACCTATCGATCACCAGCCTCATCCGCTACCTCTCGGCTATAATGCCACATGTATAAATAACCAAAATGCGGCAATATAAGCTTCAATTTCTCAAAAGGAAAAAATTTTGAAATTTTTTCTTTCTGGTCTTTATTTTTGACCCATTTCTTATTTTGTGAGTGATATAAAATTGGAATTGGAGATTCTTTTGTATATTAGCTTCAATTTCTCCGAAGGAAAAAATTTTGAAAATTTTTAATTTTGAACTATAATTCATTTAACATCGTCCCCCATGTATTTTCAAATGGGAAAATTGGCTTTTCCAGGAATCTACCCAAAGGATTTCAAATTCCTATTTTGGGTTGAAAATATTTTTCTACTTTTCTTGGTTCCGATTTTAATTAAAAAAAAAATTCCTAAAAGCAGAAATTCATTTTTTTTGATAATTGTGAAATTTTTCAATTTCGCTTCTATTTGAATGGAAAATTTTATTTTTGTCAAATTGATCCAAATTGTGTTTATATTGTAAAACACTTGATCAATTCAACTAATTTAAAAATTTGTACAAAAAAACTATTCCAATAAGAAAAACTAGTTGAAATTATGAAACGAATGCTCTCGGAAAAAGTTTTTAAGCCGTATTCGTTCTTTGCATTATTTCGATTTTGAATGTTAAAATACCACTTTATAAGAAAATTGATAATCAGAATGATTTCAAGTGATAATTTTTATGATCCTAGCTTCAAAAAGAAGGTTAAATTTTGAAAATTGGGAATTTGAAATTTCCCATAGAATTAACATGACTAATGGGTTTTCAAAGTTAAATTCAAACTTTTTTTAAATAATCAGATTTTGAGAAATAACATGTCTCTTTAATTACGATTTGACTGTGGAAATTGACCCTGGTTATGATTTCTATAACCGTGTGTGTAAAAAGATTGTAGGATTTTGAAAATTGAGAAATTTGAAATTTTCCATACGATTAACATGGGGAAAAGTGAAAACGAAAAAGTCTGATAGTGCACTTTATTTGACCAACTTTTGACCCATTTCTTATTTTGTGAGTGATATAAAATTGGAATTGGAGATTCTTTTATATATTAACTTCAATTTCTCAAAAGGAAAAAATTTTGAAAAATTTTCTTTCTGAACAATAATTGATTGATCATCGTCCCCCAAGTATTTTCAATTGGGGAAATTGGCTTTTTCAGAAATAGGCTCAAATGCTTATTTTGGGTTATTTTTTACCCATTTCTTATTTTGTGAGTGATATAAAATTGGAATTGGAGATTCTTTTGTATATTAGCTTCAATTTCTAAAAAGGAAAAAATTTTGAAAATTTTTTATTTTGAACAATAATTCATTTAACATCGTCGCCCATGAATTTTCAAATGGGAAAATTGGCTTTTCCAGAAATCGGCTCAAATGCTTTCAAATTCTTATTTTGAGTTGAAAATATTTTTTCTACTTTTTCTTGGTCCCGATTTTAATTAAAAAAAATTTCCTAAAAGCAGAAATTCATTTTTTTGAAAATTGTGAAATTTTCAGTTTCGCTTCTATTCTAAATTTTATTTTTGTCAAATTGATCCAAATTGTGTGTTTCTATTGTAAAACACTTGTAGGATTTTGAAAATTGAGAAGTTTGAAATCTTAAATACGATTAACATGGGGAAAGCTGAAATCAAAAATTTTGATAGTGCACTTTATAGGACCATCTTTTGATCCACTTCTTATTTTGTGAGTGTTATAAAATTGGAATTGGAGATTCTACTATATATTAGCTTCAATTTCTCAAAAGGAAAAAATTTTGAAAAATTTTCTTTCTGAACAACAATTCATTGATGATCGTCCCAAAGGTATTTTCAATTTTGGAAATTAGCTTTTTCAGAAATAGGCTCAAATGCTTATTTTGGGTTGAAAATATGTTTCTACTTTTTCTTTTCCAAATTTTAATTAAAAAAAAATTCTTAAAAGCAGGAATTCAATTATTTGAAAATCGCGAAATTTTTCAGTTTCGTGTGTATTTAAATTGAAAATTTTTGGGACCAACTTTTGACCCACTTCTTATTTTGTGAGTGTTATAAAATTAGAATTAAAGATTTCATGATATATTAGCTTCAATTTTTCCAAAAGAGAAAATTTTGAAAATTTTTCTTTTTGAACAAGAATTCATTGAACATCGTCCCCCCTGTATTTTCAATTGGGGAAATTGGCTTTTCCAGAAATAGGCTCAAATGCTTTCAAATTCTTATTTTGGGTGAAAATTATTTTTTCTACTTATTCTTGGTTCAAATTTAAATAAAAAAAATTTAAATTAAAGAATTAATTCTTTCAAAATCGTGAATTTTTTTTGTTTTTTGTGTATTTGAAAGGAAAATTTTATTGTGGTCAAATTGATACAAATTGTAATTTTATATTGTAAAACACTTCATCAATTCTACTAAGTTCAAAATTTAATCAAAACACCCTTTTCAACAAGAAAAGACCAGTTAAAATTTTGAAACGAAAGCGTTCTGTAACTGGTTTTAAGCCGTATTCGATCTTGGCATTGTTTAGATTTCGAGTGTTAAAATACCACTTTAAAAGCAAATTGATGAACAAAATGAACGCAAGTGATAATTTTTATGATCCTAGGTCCAAAAAGAAGGTTAAATTTTGAAAATTGGGAATTTGAAATTTCCAATTGGATTAACATGGATATTTTATTTTCAATAGGAAATGCAAACTTTTTTAGCAATAATCAGTTTTGAGAATTAAAATGTCACTTTAAAGACGATTTGACTGTGGAAATCGACGCGGGATATGAGTTTTATAACCGTGGGTGTAAAAAGATTGTAGGATTTTGAAAATTCAGCAATTTGAAATTTTCCATGCGATTACCATGGGGAAAAGTGAAAACGAAAAAGTTAGATAGAGTACTTTACTTGACCATTTTTTGACCCATTTTTTATTTTGTGAGTGATATAAAATTGGAATTAGAGATTGTACTCTATATTAGCTTCAATTTCTCCAAAGGAAAAGATTTTGAAAAATTTTCATTTTGAACAATAATTCATTTAACATCGTCCCCCGATGTATATTCAAATGGGAAAATTGGCTTTTCCAGAAATCGGCTCAAATGCTTTCAAATTCTAATTTTGGGTTGAAAATATTTTTTCTACTTATTCTTGGTCCCAATTTGAATTAAAAAAAATTCCTAAAAGCAGAAATTCATTTTTTTGAAAATTGTGAAATTTTACAGTTTCGCTTCTGTTTGAATGGAAATTTTTATTTTTCTCAAATTGATCCAAATTGTGTTTATATTGTAAAGCACTTGATAAATTCAACTAATTTAAAAGTTTGTCCAAAAAACTATTCCCATAAGAAAAACTAGTTGAAATTATGAAACGAAAGCTCTCGGAAACCGTTTTGAAGCCGTATTCGTTCTTTGCATTATTTCGATTTTGAATGCTAAAATACCACTTTATAAGCAAATTGAGAATCAGAATGATTTCAAGTGATAATTTTTATGATCCTAGATTCAAAAAGAAGGTTAAAATTTGAAAATTGAGAAGTTTGAAATTTTCTATACGATTAACATGGGGGAAAAGTGAAAACGAAAAAGTCTGATAGTGCACTTTATTTGACCAACTTTTGACCCACTTCTTATTTTGCGAATGATATAAAATTGGAATTGGAGATTTTACTTTATATTAGCTTCAATTTCTCCAAAGGAAAAATTCTGCCAAATTTTCTTCTTAAACAATAATTCATTTAACGTCATTCCCCAAGTATTTTCAATTGGGGAAATTGGCTTTTCCAGAAATAGGCTCAAATGCTTTCAAATTCTTATTTTGGGTGGAAATTATTTTTTCTACTTATTCTTGGTTCAAATTTAAATAAAAAAAATTTAAATTAAAAAATTAATTCTTTCAAAATCGTGAAATTTTTTAGTTTTTTGTGTATTTGAAAGGAAAATTTTATTGTGGTCAAATTGATACAAATTGTAAATTTTAAACTTCATCAATTCTACTAAGTTCAAAATTTAATTAAAACACCCTTTTCAACAAGAAAAGACCAGTTAAAATTTTGAAACGAAAGAGCTCTTTAACTGGTTTTAAGCCGTATTCGTTCTATGCATTATTTCGATTTTTGAATGCTAAAATACCACTTTATAAGCAAATTGATGATCAGAATGAAATCAAGTGATAATTTTTATATCCTTGGTTAAAAAAGAAGGTTAAATTTTGAAAATTGAGAATTTGAAATTACCCGTAGGATTAACATTGCTAATGTATTTTCAATTGGAAATGCCAACTTTTTTAGCAATAATCAGATTTTGATAAATAAAATTTCACTTTAATTACGATTTGACTGTGGAAATCGACCCGGGTGATGATTTCTATAACAGTGGGTGTAAAAAGATTGTAGTGTAACGTATTGTAATTGTTAATTGCTGTTGTAAAATATAGAGGGCGCCACAAAACAGTTATTTGAAGATTGTATTTTGTTATGTTGTTTTTTTGATTAGTCTCCTATGAGAGACCAGACGATTCAGAATGGAACACTAACACCTGCTCCTTGTGAAGTTCTTAAAATAAATGTGTTTTGTTTTCGTTCAAAATGAAATTTTTACTCGACCACGATACCACAGCTAAGATTGGTTCCAGCGGTGCGATTTTTGAACCTGAAACAACCGTTGTTTTGAAAAAGAACTGTAAGTTTTATTTTAACGACGAAATGAATAACGACCGTTATTTTGGCGCGAAGAGTACCTGATGGACATCCATCGTGTGGAATATTAAGCAAGCCTTGCTTATATATTTCTTGTGTTTGCTGAAACCTATAAATGTCCGAGTATGGACACTCGTCGTGTAGAATGGTAAGCATTGCAATTTGCTTATTAAATTAACTGAAAAGCCTCGATTCAGTGTGGACATCCTGTCTACAGATTTTGATGGACATCCGTCCAGATTGATAATTTTTCTTCGTCCTGAAGATCGCCAGTGACATCCTGTCCTGAGAAAAGAACCCTCTTCAACCTGAAGATATTGTGTTTTTTTCTTTTAAGAGTGGTGTTTGTGTTTCGCTGTCAGCATTAGTGAATGACAAGTTCTGTTTCTACAGATTTTGATGGACATCCGTCCAGATTGATAATTTTTCTTCGTCCTGAAGATCGCCAGTGACATCCTGTCCGGAGAAGAGGAAAGAATACTTCATTTTGAAGATTTTGTTGTGTTTTGATTCAAGAGTGGTGTTCGTGTGTAGTGCTTCGTGAATCATAAGTTCTGTTTTCTAAGTGGTTAAATGGAGTGCAATACTTCAAGATTGGTGATACGTTGCGAGTTTCAATGTTTGTAATTCAAGTGTAATTTATCGAAAGTGCTAATTTGTGGTTGGTATTTAGTGCTTGAGTTATTCAAGAGGTGTTTAGTTTCGATTCCGAGCAAGGTTCTAGTTTCATTTGTGTGCAATATTTCAAATGAAAATAATGTAATGATTACTTGTGGAGTGTGTACATATATCATTTGTGTGCAATATTCAAGTGATTAATTTGCCTCATCTGACGTGAGTTATAATTATTTACTCATCGTAGATCAAGAGTGATTTTAAAACTGGTGGTGGAGCAAGTCCATTTTCTGGTGAAGAAAATTAAAGGAATTATCCGGCCCTCGGATATAATTACAATTAAAGTGAAAATAATTGTATTTTGTGATTTTCAGCTTCATAGTTGATTTTAAGTTCTTTGAAATTTATTTAAAACTAGTTTTGTTTAGTATCTGGTACATGCATTTAAATTATGATAGTATTTGAATTTATATCTTTTGAAGGTCTTCTTTTAACATGGTATGAATTTAATTCTATATTTGATTATTTGTGCTACTATAATTATATATATACCATAATATAATATCTGGTAAGATTCTTGTAACAAGAACACTTATTTAGGTACCAGTTATAACAAATGCTTTGGGTTTGTGCTAACATTTCAAAGAATTGGAAATTACTAAAAACAAAAGTAATTTGAATCTAATTTTAGTTACAAGTTGTAAAAGAGTTAGTTTTAAGTGAAGTCTAGTTCTAGATATTTTTTGTTCTTGATCTGAAGTTTATTTCTGAATATTCTATTTCATGTTCTCTTTTTTAAAAAAAAATGTGAGTGCTATATACTTAAATTAGATGCAATTAATTTGATTTGAGTTTTAAAAATTGCAATTGCTGAAATTAAGTGCTAAAAATTTTGAATTCTTTTTGAAAGCATTTATGTTCCTCTTCTATGATAAAATTTCATACTTGAATATTTTGTAGTGGTTAAGTGGTATAAAATTTATATTATATTTACAAGAATAATTATAAATTTGAGGGTGTTCTGTGTTAGGTGAAGAATATAAACTCTCCAGTAAATTATTACATTTAAAAATGTCTTTTTTGGGTCGTGCTAAGAAAGAAGATTTGAGGGTGTTAGCAGAAGAGTTAGGTGAAAGAGTAACATCTGGTCTTAAACTGGTAGATCTTAAGAAATTAATCACTACAAGTGTTAATTATGACGAAGATTACGTTAAGGAACAGATAATTGTAATAATGGAGAGTAGGAAAGAACGTGAGGAAGCAGAACTACAAAAAGAAAGATTCGAAAAAGAACAAGAGAGACTGAAATTGCAACGTGAACATGAAAAAGAAAGAGTCGAACAAGAACAAGAAAGACTGAAATTGCAACGTGAACTTGAAAAAGAAAGAGTCGAACAAGAACAAGAGAGACTGAAATTGCAACGTGAACTTGAAAAAGAAAAGTTTGAACAAGAACAAGAAAGATTAAAACTACAACAAGAATACGAGCTGCAAAAACTCCAGTTGGAATCGGATAGAGGACCTATAGTTATGCAAAATGATCCGCAAAGATCAAGAGTTGAGCTTCGACACCTCATGCAAAAGTTTGATGATAAACAAACCGACATCAGTCTGTATTTGTTACTCTTCGAAAGGCAAGCAGAATGGGCTGGGATCCCATCGACGGATTGGGTATCTCACCTGATAGGACTGTTACCATCTGACATAACCCAATTGATTGCCCGTGAGCCATCTGAATTGGCAAAAGACTATGACTATGTTAAAAAGCTGCTTCTTAAGAGGTTTAAGTTAAGTCCAGAGAGATTTAGGCAGATGTTTGTTCGACACCAAAAAAATGCAGAATCTACATGGAGTGACTTTGCATATGAACTCCACAATTACTGTCAAGAATGGGTGACTGGCTTGGAAATAACTACTTACGAACAACTTTTGGGTCTTATGGTGGTGGACCAGTTGAAGCGTCGTGTGCCTAACGAAGTGAAGGATCATTTCGTGGAAGAATGGGGAAACATAACTTCCCCTATAGAATTAGCTTCAAAACTTGATGCTTATGACAACGTTCATGGGAACTTTAAGAGAAAAATTCCCGAGAGAAATGGGGAAAAGAATATTCCTAAGTGGCGAACAAAACTTCCAGTTGATTCCAAAGCCAGAATAGAAAACTCTACTCCCTTCAGAAATCAAGCTCAAGGTAGACCAGAGATTAAAAGAAATTCCAGGAATGAACAAAATATGGAAACACGAAGGCAATTACGTTGTTATGAATGCGACTCAACTCAGCATTTGAGACCAAATTGTCCTGAATTAAAGAAGAAATCAACCACAACTGCTTCTATAAATAGAATAACTTTCAGTTCAGAGGACAAGTTATTGAATCCTTTTATCCTGTCTGGAAAAGTGAATGGGACAAACATGTCTATTCTCAGAGACACTGGTTCAACTATTGATGTGATCTGCCAGAAGTATGTTACTTCAGATATGATGACTGGAGAACAAGTTTGGGTGCGGCATCTTCTGGATGAAAGTATGTCCTGCCTACCGATTGCTGAAGTAGAGATAGAATGTGAGTTGGGGAATATTCTCACAAAAGCAGCTGTGATTCAGAACCCATTGAATCAAGGCAGATATCTGTTAGGAAATCGAACTGCTGCATTGCTTGAAGGTAGAAGGAAAGAAATTGGAATTAATCCTGAAGAAGTTAACGCCATCCAAACCAGAGCTCAGCGAAGGTTGAAGGAAATCGCCAACCGAGAGAAAGAAGCTGAAGCTGATCTAGGAAAAGGAGAAGACGCCGAAGCAGATGAAGTTTCTACACCGGAAAGTTCAGTGCTAAATCTTAGTAGGGATAACGAGATCATGTTACCCCCAGTTCAAGTTCAACAGGAACCTGCACTTTCACTCCTGGAAGTGAAATCTTCTGATTTTGCTATGGCTCAAAGAGAAAGCCCAGAGTTACAGCCATTTTGGGAAGAAGCTTCTAAAACCAATAAAGAAGGATCGTCAAGTGATATACTCATCAGTAAGAATAATCTTTTGATAAAAAGGAGGACTGATAAAACAGGAAATGAGAGGTTTTTGCTGCTTGTTCCAGAAAAATTTAAAGAACGTTTAAAGGCTCTATGCCATGAGGGTACATCAGGTCATTTAGGAGTTACAAAGACCAAAGATATTCTTTCCAGATATTTTTTTTGGCCTAACTGTTATAAAGAAATTGAAGACTACGTTCGCAGCTGTGATAAGTGCCAGCGTGTGGGGAAGCCAAATGACAGAAAGAAGGCTCCTATGAAATTAGTTCCAGTTATACAAGAAGTTTTCTCCAAAATTAATGTTGATGCGGTTGGACCCCTTCCAGTATCCACAGGTGGAAAACGTTACCTAATCACTGCTATGTGCCTATCATCAAAGTACCCTGATGCCATTCCTGTGACCGATATCACTTCTACATCAGTAATTGATGTTTTGATGCAAATTTTCAGTAGAATGGGGTTTCCTAAACAACTTCAATGGGATCAAGGGACTTCATTTATGAGTGAACTTACCACAACCTTTCTAGAAAACACTGGGATTAAAGTAGTACACAGTTCAGTGTATCACCCACAGAGCAATCCTGTCGAAAGATTCCATAGAACAATCAAACGAATTCTAAGAGTTTTGTGCCTTGAAGCCGAAGCAGATTGGGAACAGGTGATCTGTCCTGCACTCTTTGCTCTTCGAACTGTAACACATGCAGCTACAGGATTTACTCCTGCTGAACTCGTTCATGGGAAAAACTTACGAACACCGTTAACCTTACTGTTCGAACACTGGATGGATCCTGACGAGGAAGAGAGCCCTGTGACTGAATATGTATTTTCTTTAATCAACAGATTGAAACGATGTCAAGAAGTAGCAGTAGAAAACATGGAAGCTGCACAGCTCAAGAACAAGACATGGTATGATAAAAGAGCAATCAAAAGGGAATTTCAAGAAGGGGATTTGGTTCTCGTAATGGCCACTTCCAAGGCTAGCAAGATGGCTCCTCATTGGCTTGGTCCAGGAACTATTTCAGGAAAAATTTCTGAAACAAACTACCTTGTAGAATTACCTGGAAAGAAAGATAAAACTCAAATTTATCATGTAAACATGTTAAAGCCCTACTACAAGCGACCGGAACAAATCAACTTTTTGATGAATGAAGGAGATGAATCAACACGAAATGAAGATGAGCTAGAAATTCCTTACGTAGGCGCAAATCCGAATGTCTTAGATGTCGATGAAATGATACAAGAAAACAAATTGGAAAATAGATTGAATACAGAACAGATAAGTCAGCTGAGGAATTTAATATGTCAATACCATATCTGCTTTTCCTATATACCTGGAAAAACTGACCTTGTCATTCATGACATCGAACTGATTAATAACAACCCTGTTTTATCAAAACCTTATAGAAATTCTCCTAGGCAAAATGATATTTTAAAATCTGAAATACAGAAGATGTTATCTATGAAGATCATTGAAGTCGGATATTCGGATTATACATCTCCAATGATATTAGTGGAATCTCCAGGGAGAGATCCAAGACCCTGTATAGATTACAGGCGATTAAATGAAATAACCAAGACAAAATATTTTCCGTTGCCAAATATAGAAGAGCGAATTGAAAAGGTATCATCAGCCAACTTCATCACGGTTTTGGATCTTTCCAAAGGATACTGGCAAATACCTTTAAGTTTAGAAGCTCAACGACTAGCAGCCTTTGTTACTAACTTCGGGACCTACCTACCTCTCAGGATGCCTTTTGGATTGAAAAATGCTCCTTATGAATTTAGTAATATGGTCACACGTTTATTGGAAGGATGTGAAGATTTTTCTGTACCCTATTTAGATGATATCGCTATTTTTTCAAATACTTTTCCTGAACATCTTAAACATCTTAGTGCAGTTCTTCAGAAAATAAAAGAAGCACACTTGACTATCAAACCATCAAAATGTAAATTTGCTCAACATCAAGTCCTGTATTTAGGTCATATTGTGGGACAAGGATGCAGAAAGCCCTCGGATATTAAAATCGAAGCAGTTACGAATTTCCCTGTACCTAAAACGAAAACAGCTGTCAGAGCCTTCCTGGGACTTGCTGGTTACTATAGCCGCTATATTCCTATGTTTTCAGTTATAGCTGCACCTTTGACTGATGCACTAAAGGGAAAAGTAAGAAAACGGGAGATCATCTGGACTCCTGAATGTTACAAAGCGCTAAAAAAATTGAATTATTATTATTTGGATGGACAGAAATTTGTGGTGCAAACTGATCATAACCCATTAACATGGTTACGAACAAATGCTAGTTCAAATTCACGTTTAATGCGTTGGGCCTTAGCACTTCAACCATTTAATTGTAATGTCTTTCACCGAGCAGGCAAGCTAAACAAAAATGCTAATCCGAGTAGTTTTAAATTAAACGTATTCCTTTTATTAGTATTTTTTTGTACATTTGGTTTATTGATCATGTTTATATTTTTACATATTCTTTATGCTATTATGTTTATGTTCTTTTGTTGTAAATATTTTACAAACTTTTCTCCTTTTTCTCTTAGAGAAAAGTTTTCTGTGAGGGGAGGAATTAATAGCTGTAACGTATTGTAATTGTTAATTGCTGTTGTAAAATATAGAGGGCGCCACAAAACAGTTATTTGAAGATTGTATTTTGTTATGTTGTTTTTTTTATTAGTCTCCTATGAGAGACCAGACGATTCAGAATGGAACACTAACACCTGCTCCTTGTGAAGTTCTTAAAATAAATGTGTTTTGTTTTCGTTCAAAATGAAATTTTTACTCGACCACGATACCACAGTAGTATTTTGAAAATTGAGAAATTTGAAATCTTTCATACGATTAACATGGGGAAAAGTGATATCGAAAACTTTTGATAGTGCACTTTATGGGAACATCCTTTGACCCACTTCTTATTTTTTTAGTGTTATAAAATTGGAATTGGAGATTTTACTATATATTTGCTTCAATTTCTCAAAAGGAAAAAATTTTGAAAAATTTTCTTTCTGAACAATAATTCATTGATCATCGTCACCCAGGTATTTTCAATTGGGGAAATTGACTTTTCCAGATATAAACTCCTATGCTTATTTGGGTTGAAAATATTTTCTACTTATTCCTATTCCAAATTTTATTTAAAAAAAAAATTCTTAAAAGCAGGAATTCAATTATTTGAAAATCGCGAAATTTTTCAGTTTCGTGTGTATTTGAATTGAAAATTTATGGGACCAACTTTTTACCCACTTCTTATTTTGTGAGTTATTGAGAATTAGAATTAAAGATTTCATTATATATTAGCTTCAATTTTCAAAAAGGAAAAAATTTTGAAATTTTTCTTTTTGAACAAGAATTCATCAACATCGTCCCCCCCCCCCCCCCCCTATATTTTCAATTGTTGAAATTGGCTTTTCCAGAAATATTCTCAAATACTTTCAGATTCTTATTTTGGGTTTAAAATATTTTTTCTACTTATTCTTAGTTCAAATTTAAAGAAAAAAAATTGAAATAAAAAAATTAATTCTTTGGAAAATCGTGAAATTTTTTAGTTTTTTGTGTATTTGAAAGGAAATTTTAGTGTTATCAAATTGATACAAATTGTAAGTTTATATTGTAAAACACTTCATCAATTCAACTAAGTTCAAAATTTAGACAAAATATCCTTTTTCAATAAGAAAAACTAGATGAAATTTTGAAACGAAAGCGCTTGGTAACTGTTTTTAAGCCGTATTCGTTCTTTGCATTATTTAGATTTGGAGTGATAAAATACCACTTTAAAAGAAAATTGATGATCAAAATGAATGCAAGTGATAATTTTTATGATCCTAGGTTCAAAAAGAAGGATAAATTTCGAAAATTGGGAATTTGAAATTTCCAATTGGATTAACATGGATATTGCATTTTCAACAGGAAATGCAAACTTTTTTAGCAATAATCAATTTTGAGAATTAAAATGTCACTTTCACGACGATTTGACTGTGGAAATCAACCCGGGATATGATTTCTATGACTGTGGGTGTAAAAAGATTGTAGGATTTTGAAAATTGAGAAATTTGAAATTTTCCATGCGATTACCATTTGGAAATGTGAAAACGAAAAAGTTTGATAGTGTACTTTACTTGACCATTTTTTTACCCATTTCTTATTTTGTGAGTGATATAAAAATGGAATTGGATATTCTACTATATATTTGCTTCAATTTCTCTAAAGGAAAAAATTTTGAAAACTTTTCATTTTGAACAATAATTCATTGAACATCGTCCCCCATGTATTTTCAATTGGGGAAATTGGCTTTTCCCGCAATATTCTCAAATGCTTTCAAATTCTTATTTTGGGTTGAAAATATTTTTTCTACTTATTCTTGGTCCAAATTTTAATAAATATCAAAAAATTCTATTCTTCGAAAATCGTGAAATTTTTTAGTTTCATGTGTATTTGAAAGGAAAATTTTATTTTGTTTAAATTTATACAAATTGTAAATTTATATTGTAAAACTCTTCATCAATTTTCCTAAGTTCCGAATTAGCCAAAAAGCCCTTTTTTAATAAGGAAACGACAAGTTGAAATTTTGAAACGAAAGCGCTCGGAAACTGTTTTTAAGACGTATTTGTTTTTAGCATTATTTCAATTTTGATAGCTAAAATACAACTTTATTAGCAAATTCATAATCAGAATGAATTCAAGTGATAATTTGTATTTTCCTAGGTTAAAAAAGAAGGTTAAATTTCGAAAATTTTGAATAGGAAATATCCCATAGGATTAACATGGCTAATGTATTTTCAATGGGAAATGCAAACTTTTTTAGAAATAATCAGATTTTGAGAAATAAAATGTCAATTTAATGATGATTTTACTGTGGAAATCGACTCGGGTGATGATTTCTATAACTGTGGGTGTAAAAAGATTGAAGTTTTCAAATATTGAGAAATTTGAAATTTTCCATTCCGATTAACATGGGGAAAAGTGAAAACGAAAAATTTTGATGATGCACTTTATGGGACCAACTTTTGACCCACTTTTATTTTGTGAGTGCTGTGTTTTCTGCAACAGTTGGGATTTGCAAGTCCCTGGGGATAAGGTCGTTTCCAATGTAACTCTAGGCATCTACTATACCTCTCATTACTTTGTTTTAAATTTTTTGCAGCTTAACTGCGTCTCTGGCATTGTGTGTACTCCATCCAGGTGCTACATATGTAAAAGCAATTCGTGTCGGACTAAATCGCGAGGACTAACTTGGTGTGAATGTGTGTCTGTGTATGAATAAATGTATAGTGTGTAGTTAAGTATTAATCAAAATGCATGTAATTATCTTCCAGGACAGATGAAGTGGGGTACCTCTGATCATAGTGTATTATATAAGTTTGAAATTAAGAAATAAGTGAATTTGTATGTGTACTGTACTAATACCATAAAAACCATGTCAGGGTCTGTTAGAGTCGGAAGGTTTCTTGAGATGGTGGTCCCTGGTAAAAGTGCAGTCAAAGACGTAATGCTCAGCATCCCCGGTCGAGCCACAGGGGCAGCGTTCACTATTTTTAAAATTAAATCGCTTTAAATACTGGAGGAAAGGGCCATGGTTAGATAAAAAGTAAATTAAAAAAATTTCTGTGATTTGAAAATCATCTGAAACTTTGGGAATGAAGGATCTGACCCTTGTGTTGCCGGTACCCTTGCTGACATTCCAGTTGTGTTGCCACCATTTCTTAAGGATACCTTTAAGTGAAAATTTCAAACAGGAATATGGAAGGGGTAAAGAATAGGGGGTCCCTATTGATGCTCCCTGCTTGGCAAAATGATCTGCGGTCTCATTGCCAAGACCATCATGGGCCTTAACCCAATAAATATTGAAAGAGTCCTTATGGTCTCTCAAAAATACCTTAAAAGAAAACAGTAATTCAGATTTATTTTTCAGACTGCCCAGCAACTCTATCGAGGATTTGTTGTTGGTAAAAATATTAATGACATGGTCGTTCGGTCCATTTAACGGCCATCTTTATAGCAGACATTTCTGCCTAAAAGACGGTGTTTAGATTTTTCATCTTGTAGGAAAAAGTGAGTTCTAACCCCCCCCCCCCCCCCCCCCCACTGTGGAAGACGCACATCGAAAAGCCGACGTTAAAGTCGATCTTAGAGCCATCGGTGTATATGTCCCACTGGGTATGGGGTAAAAAAAGTTTGCCAAGATCAAAAAACCAAAAGGACGGAAAAAAAAGTACTCAGCGGGATTCTCTGTTCAAAAGAAACGGGTTCGGGTAAGATTAAATCTACGAAGGGATTCTGTCTTTTCTTCCAGATCATAAATTTCAAAAATTGTAAATTGCAAACCAAATATAGCAGAGGCAGACTCAAAATAGTTTGGAGGGAGTCAGGAGGGGTAGTCCTGTAGACACCCGAGATTATCAAAAGGAAAATCCTCTGTAGTGATGAAAGGCGAGAGATCTGAACGCCATTCAGTCTTCCGGCACACACTCCAGCTACATAGATGACAATTTTCTCGATAACCACCTGGTACCAGATCTTAAGAAGGGCCCGGCTGGTGCCCCAAGACTTCCCGCTAACTCTACCGAAATTCCTTGAAATGTTATAACAGCTTTCGAAAACATTTAAAATGTGTGGGATAAACGTCATTAGGTGATCGATATAAATACCCAACATTTTTATTTCCTTAACTACCTTTATGGTCCTCCCGTTGATTCTAAAAATGGGATTTCGGTCTAAAGGGGTGGTTTTTCCAAAAACAATAGCCCTGGTCTTCTCAATTGAGATTTCCAAGGCCGGGGAACACAGGACCCCGCTGAGTTCGGACAAAATCAAATCGGTGTTCTGCTCCAAAACTCTCCTAGTTTTACCCAGGGCCACCACCGCCAGGTCGTCTGCAAAAGCTTGAACAAAATGGTTGTTGCGCCCCAAAAGAAGCTTTTGTTAAAATAAATAAGCCAAAGGATCGGGGCAACCACCGACCCCTGTGGAGCACCCCTAGAAATATTTCTGATTATGTTTAAACCACTCTCAAAAAAGGAGACCGTGAGTTCTTCCAAATAGGAAAAAATAAATGTTTTAATATAAATAGGTAATTCGGTCTGTCCCAAAATTTTAGAAAGAACTGGCCAGCTCATGTAATATTTTATCCTAGGCGGATTTAATATCGACCGTAGTTAAAGAAACATGATTAATTTTTTTTTCTGTGACTTAATAGACTGAGTTAAGTCATAGACTGACTCTTCACTGCTGGACAGTTCTCTAAAGCCGTATTGCCTCCGGTGGATAATTTTATTGGTGTATAAATGATGATTGAGTCGATTAACCAAAATTCTTTCAATCAATTTACCCAGTGTAGGCAATAAGCAAATTGGTCTATAAGAGGTAGGGAGAGCTGGGTCCTTTCCTGCTTTTGACATTAAGAAGACCCGAGCGTTTCTAAGGTTCCTTGGGAAATGACCCAATGAATAACAACGATTGATTGAATCCCTAAAAAGAGAGGGAATCAGATGATAAACTGTATTCCAAATTTGGTAATTAATAAGATCCAGCCCAGGAGCCCTTTCCACTTTTTACCTTCTTAAAAACATTCTCAATTTTGGAGTCCAAAACAGGTGGAATAAATTAGCCCGGATTTGGAAAAACGGAGAAAGAAAAAGGGACAATTGAAAAAATTATCTAAAATTAAATCGATTCTATCAGGGAAGGTTAAATTGGGATTATCGGATTGAACCTGTAAAAAATTGGCTAGTTGAAGCTTATCAAAAGCCATTTTAAAAGTGATCCCATACGTTTCGTTATGGAGCTCGCAAAAGCGACCCCAGGATGAGGTTTTTTCTCTATTTAGGTTTTTCTTAAAAATGGCTCTAGCTCTTTTGTATCGAAGGCTCGAGGACTGGATCTCATCAAAAGAACTGTTCCGATTTCTGTCATTCTTAAATTTCTTAAAAAGAGCAGTAACCAGATTTCTCTGAGTTTTAAGCTCCGAGGTCCACCAGTTAAATTTCCTCTGCTCCCTCACTTTTCTCTTTTTACGAATATTTATAAAAGCGCAATCCCTAATAAAATCAACCAGAGCTTTAAAAAATGTATCCAAAGATAAAGAGTCGTGTATAACATCCAACAGGCCCTCCAAGGTTGGGAGGTATTTTTTTAATTTAAAGGAAAACTTGCCAAGACCAAATTTGGTTTTGAAAAAAAAACTATCAGTAGTCATACTATCACTCCCCAAGGTCGCATGAACGTAACGATGATCACTGAGAGATTCCTTGTCCAGGATTTTCCATTGTTTTAAAAAGTGGTAAACATTTGAGGAGATGAGGGTGAGGTCGGGGCACCCCCTACCCATCGTTGAATAGAAGGTGTATCCCTCCTCAGTACGGTTGCACAGTGAAAAAAAATTCTCTATAAGAAATTCAATGACTCTTCAGCCTCGGAGGTCTTCAATGCCATAACCCCAGATCGGAGATCTGGAGTTGAAGTCACCCATAATAAAAAAATCTTTACAGAAAAAATCTATACTTGAAAACAATTGATACAATTAAATTCATCAAAAAGAACATTTATGTCATCGTGAGGTCGAAAATAGACACTTCCCAAATTAATTGGTGATTGTCATGGGTGACCTCGGCAAAGACCGAAGAGTCAGTATTGCATTTAAAATTGACCAAAACATTCCTATTGCAGCATATGATGAGAGCACTTGAGGTTTTGGATTTAAAGCAAACATAACCAAAAGGTAACTTGGAAAGGGTATTGTTAAAAAGATAGGGATCCTGGACACACAAAAAATCTACATTGAGTTCTGAAACCAAAACAAGGGCGGCATCATGCGCCCTCGAGGAGTAATTTAAATTTATCTGAACAATGCTTAAATTACCCGCCATAATCGATGTATTTTCTTCGGATCTCCAGGTTACGAGTGAAGTTAGGACAGGAACTCCTGTCCAAGCAAGAGTGGTCGGTAGGATATCTCATCTTGAACTTATCGTTAGAAAAGGAGCAGTTCGAACAGCTCACCGGATTAGGTCAAGAGTCTTCCTCGTGGGCTGCTCCCCCACAGTCCATACACAGTATAGAATCTGTAGGGCATTTTTTCTGGGTGTGGCCAAACCTACCACAACCCTTGCACTGTCCAACACTGATGAACTCGCTGATTTTAATCCTTTGAAAGAGGAAATACAGGTGTTGATCTTTAAGGGTACGTTTAAAAGTTGTAGGGTCCAGGGAGAGGACCCAATTGGTGCCACGCCTGCCCTTAAAGTTGAAATCGATGGAACAGTTTTTGTCGTCCAAGTGGGGGTGTTGAGCATAGAGGTTCTCGAGGAAGACATCAGAGTGAAATTCACCCTCAACACCTGCTACCAAAATAAGAGGATTCCTCTTTTTGGGTTTGTAGGAGGTGATTTCCTGAACAATCTCAGGCTTTTCATTCAGGAGTGCTAAGATTTGGTCGATGTCACCACAAATGGGCGATTCTACGATAACACCCCCATTAATATTACGGATCGTGTCGATTCTCGGGTGTAGGTCACTACTCCTTACTGTGTCAATCAGGAGCTTCTTAACGTCGGCCGAGGAACCTCCCTTTTTATTCTTGACAATGAGGTTAAAGGCTTGTCGGGGTTTTTTATTCCTGAGATGGGAATGACCCCTCTGCGCTATCTGGCTGTATGAAGGCGGAGCGGCGACCTGGACAGCCGCGGTTGCGGTAGAATCGACGGACATCTGATGACTTGCTTGAACGGCGGCCTCCGACACTCCGATCAGCTGGTCAGCCACAACTCTAGAGATCTCTTCAATAGTGGGAATAATACAGGCCATACGGCACAGCTTTTCCTTAATGGAGGCCTTGAGGTCTCTCTCCAGTATAATCGGTGAGATGAGGGAATCGTCTAGTTTCTTGCCGATGTTGTCAATTAAGGAATTATGCCTTTCCTTTTCTCCCTCGAGAAGGAGGTTGAGGGATTGCGACATTCTTCCTCCAGTTGTTGAATTTTCTCATTCAAGGCCACCGCCTCAGGTCCCTCTAAACCCAGGTAGACAGGGGAATCATCTCTTTCAATCTTATCCTCTAGAGCCTGAATGGCCGACCAAACGGTATAGTGGTTAGCGTGCTGGCTTCTAGATCGCGAGGTTGTGGGTTCGAGTCCCGTGTTAGGCATGGGTGTTTGTAAATGTATGTTGGTTTGTTAAATGACGAAATGTTTCGGCGCATTATAGCCCTCGTGTTGCTGACGGTGCCAGATAATCTGAATACAACCAACCAACTAGAGCCTGAATGATCTTAAGGTCAAGGAAGCGCTCAGACTTATGCTGTGTATAAAGCTCTGTTAAGACCCGGTATGCATCAATAATTTGCGCCTGAAGTTTGGCAGAAAACTTTCTGCCTTTGTTATCACGGTAGAAATTGCCCAGCTGGAAGACCAACCCCAGAACCTCACCGTCCTCAGAGTCCGGGGAGTTGCTGGAAATATTAAGAGTAGATTTTAATTTCTCCTTAATCGACTGCAGGTTCTCTCTGTTTGTACATTCATCCCTGTTCTTCGTAACTTCTTTGGTCGTTGGTTCACTCATGGTATCACTCTGTCGAAACACGAACTCGACTGGAATAAATTGCGGATCAGTCTCGATGGTGGTGGACAAAAATGGCGTCCATACGCTCTTTAGATCCTGAATTTCAGTAAGGTCGCACACAAAGCAAATCAGAGGCAATAATATGAGGGAGATGAATATCACCAAAGGCTCGAAGGAGAGGTCCAGGGACGCTCTTCAGACGTCCGGGCGACTTCACAGAAAGAAGTTCCACGTACGCAGAAAGTAAACAATCACGTGAAATTTTTAAAATCCTCACAAAATGGTCAAAAATATACCAAATTGAAAACTTTTTTCGCACCCTCTGCACACACACACTCCCTTACGCTTTAATGATACTCTAAACCACTCAGAATGACTTTTCTTTAAAAAACTTAGAAAAACATTCAGGAGCATGAAAACACGTCAGCGTCCATCTTGAATCCAATGTTGCCAAAATCAAACAAATTGTAACAATAACACACCATAAGCAATCGTTACCAAACTTCCATAACAATTGTTTATTTGTGGTTGGTTGTATTCAGATTTTCTGGCACCGTCAGCAACACAAGGGCTAAAATGCGCCGAAACATTCGTTATTTGACAAGCCAACATACATTTACAAACACCCTTGCCTAACACGGGACTCGAGCCCGCAACCTCGCTAGCACGTTAACCACTATACCGTTTGGTCGGCATTGTTTATTTGTGTGTAAAACAATTGCATTATAATTTATGTATACCAATAAAAGTTGTCAATGAAAAATCGATCACCTAACTTTCTGCAGTCAAATCACTTTCATTCATCACTTCATAAACTTAACTTGTAATAACGGTCTTCGGTCAATTCGCAAAGGATAACTTCGAAGATTGCTTTCTATAACTATAGTAAAAAAAAAAAAAAGCTACATTTTAAACATCAAACGATTTTTACAATAATTGCCGATTATCTAAAAAATAAAAAGTCATATTTTCATATCATTCAGTACACGATGACAAAAGCAAACGATGATAAATAAACTGCTTTTAACACAATAAATTGAAACTTATGAAGTGGATCTCACAATATATAATGTGTGTTTCAGGTGCATGTCTGTCAGTCCAGTCTTATAAATGCCCCAGATGCGTATATCATACATCCCAAAAGATTCTACGCATCTTACGATCGTAGAAACGTATCCATTCTTCGATTCAGTGGAGTTAACTGCATTCTTGCTTAGAAGACCTCATTCTGAAGTTGCTGCAATACTGACTACCGAGTTTAATAGGAAAAGGACACGAATACCGATCATGTGTTTATGTACACATATGCGTATGATCTTAGAGGCACCGAAATATCACAATGACTCAAAAGCGACAAAAAGTGGAGTTACTGCATTTTAGCTTAGGACTGCAGTGTACCCCACGTGGTGTCGAATCAGCCACCAAGTGCAGCTTATTTCTCATTTCTATTTCAGAATGCAGAATTTGTGGTGCACCACAGCAAAATGGTAAGTTTTATATTATCATTATTACGTAGCATTTTTATGTATCATATGCATTTTTTAAATATTTCCACTTTTTATTTTATAACGTATATTATAAAACCTATATTGTTTTATTTTTTATGAAAGTTGTCAGGATTTGCAGTAAGAAACTGTTTTTACAATTACCCACACCTATACATAAATCATTATAGGTTATCATCTCATAAACCTTTATAACGAAGTAGATCTTTTTGTTATTAATTCTAGAAATAACTTGTCGCATAAAACTTGTTGGAACTGTATGGTTCTACAACTTAAATTTACAGCATTTTTCATTTCGATGTACTATTATAGAGATATAACCGAAAAATTCACCAAAATTTTTTAAAAAGTAGCATTTTTGCGAAAAAATGTGAACTTTGATTCTGCGTAACTATTTACATAATAGTTCTAAAAAAAACATTATATACTTTTCGATACTTCCTAAAAAAATTAAAAACACCGAAAGTTCCCTAATTTTCCTCCAAACGCCGCGAAATAAACACAATATTCCTCCTGATAAGAAAAGTGGATGTAATTAAAATCGCATGTTTGTCAAAATACTATAATTGTTTGATTATATATCTGTTATTTTTCTAAACAGTTGTTTGACGTTCAATTTTTTACCGATATTGAATCAAGCTTTGGAAAGAAAATGTCTGTGTTATGAGCCTATGTTAGTTTCAAAAGAAATACTCCTAAATGTTTTTTTATGTATCCCCTAAAAAATTTTAAGTATTATTCCTAAAATGTTTGAAATTATCCCTTAAATTCTTACCTAATATTTTTAGTAAACTCATTGCGCTCCCAGATAAATTAAGCCGACCAAACGGTATAGTGGTTAGCGTGCTGGCTTCTAGACCGCGAGGTTGCGGGTTCCGAGTCCCGTGTTAGGCATGGGTGTTTGTAAATGTATGTTGGTTTGTCAAATGACGAAATGTTTCGGCGCATTATAGCCCTCGTGTTGCTGACGGCGCCAGATAATCTGAATACAACCAACCAACCCAGATAAATTAAAAAACAGCTTGGTTTTTTTGATGCACCTCAGAGAACGCAGAAGACTTATGAAGTCGAAAACTTCACGGGATATGGACCACGGGACTGACCTTTATAAAATATTAAAAAATACACGATAAAAAGTACACGACCTTTTGCAAGATAATACACCTTTTTCAGTATGTATTGAATTTATGCAATACAATCGAAAAATTAGAATACATTTCGTACAAAAGTTAGTTGAAGTGGATTTGGAAGCATTGCATTTTTGAGCATGCAATATAGTTCGAGAAAAGAATTTCTGTAGAACTTTGTTTTCTCTTTCATACTATAAAGAAGTTATAAATGCAAACTTGCATCCCAATCGTTTGTGCATGCATAAAATCCATTGCAAATGGTTGGTTTGCATGCTCCTCGACTTATTTTTATGCGCAATGACGACTAATCAGGCCTGGACTTAACGTGGATTCCGCGAACCTTATGAACATCTATTCCTAACTCGGGATTCGAACGCGGAACCTCTGACATGCGAGACCCCCTTGCATATTTACCCCAAAATTCTCGTCGATTAGGCTAAGCAGCTTGGAGAGTCTTATTGATAATCTAAGAAAATTCCTATGGTTCTAGGGAGGATGCAAAAAGAAAGAAAAAATCCGAACGATGGCTATATCTTCGGTTCTGAAAAATGAGTACCAAAGTAGGTTATTTACGATTTTTTAAATACCTAATGCAATTTTATATTGTGGGCTGTTTACTAAGTAAATTGAACCTTAACTTCAAAATTTTCAATAGGAACTTCCATTCTTTACCATTTGGTTATTTGGTGTGTTGCTGGATTATTAAGATGCGTGCTTGTTCCAGTCTTCTTCCACAATAAACTTTTATCTATGCAATTTTCTTTTTGAAAAAAAATATATATAAATATTATTTCTAGGGATGGAACGGATGTGAGTTTTGCCGGATACCGGATTTCGGATATCCGGGGTACCATGTCTACCGGATACGGATATCCGAAACGGATTTCACCGGATATCCGGCCGGATATTCGGTCTATATACTAAAAACGATATTTATACGATATGCTATACGAAAAAAATGGTCATGATATGAAGTATCAAGTAAATTATAATTAGTGATTAGCGCACCGCACTGTATGCCACAGGTCCATGGTTTGATTCGCGAACTGGGAAAGGTTGACTTAGCTGTTTATACCTGAAAGAAATAAACTGAGGAGGACCATGCATGCTTGGGATCTAAACACTGGGGTTCGGGGTCAGAATGACCATCTGACCGGAACATCTGCTATGTGACACACAAATGCCACAGTCAAGAAAGCTGAGCTGGGCCCAGCAGACCTTGGTCCACACGGGCTGTCACGCCACTGAGTTAATTTTTTTTATTTAAACTTTAGTTGATGAAACGATGTTTTAGTGATGCCAATACCTACACTTGCTGAACAATTTTGAAACTTCATCACCATTTTGTTTGTGTGTTACTTAAAATTGTACCAAACATTCTGCAATGTGATGAAAATATTTCAGAAATACGTTTGTAAATTGTTACTCAACTTCTTCTTACCTTGTATCATGTAATGTAAACATAAGATAATCTTCCTCAAGTCTGCATAAATATCCTATATAGCTTTTACCCGAAAAACACACAGCAAAGGTGATAACAAACAAAATTAGAACTTACATATTTTTGTGGTTAAGGCTTTTGCTTTAGGATCATCTAAACTCCACAATTCTGGTACATATATTGTCGATTCCAATGTTGTCTGCGTGCATTTCTTGTTTTGATGAATTGTTTTTTCTTGTTCATCACTATTTGATGCATTTAGTGAGTCTTTTAAGCTTCGGTGAATTTCCTTATGCACACTCATTAAATGGTTCCATAAAAGGGTTTTGTGGAAAAGGATTTTGAGCTTTTGCCGCGCACAATATATTTTTAAACGATTCTGTGGAGCAAGTAACATATAGGGCTTTGCTTTCGTCATTTCCATTAATTTTAAAATACTTCCAAATGGGTGACTTTAAATAAACCGTTATTAAAAATTATAAATTGGATTGTAATTTTAGAAAACTATGATTCAAGACATTCTAGAGAGCTAAATATAATTCCACATTGTGGCGCTGTGTTAAAGACCTAAAAATTACAATACTTCATTTTACGTCAGAAAAAATATACCAGCTTTCAACTTCTGCCAATGAAAAATCAGAAATTAGACCATACCATTCACATCATAAAGGGGTAGGGTATTATCGGCGATAGAACAAAAAAAAAAAAAAAAAAAAAAAAACATTGGGGAGTGCGCATTGGCTATTTATTGCTTTTTACTCGCTAGCAAATGTCAGAAAAAAAGGAGGAAGTGGGAAGACTTATGTTATGGAAAAAAAGTACTATTTATTAGTATTTCGGTTCGTGTTTTACGGAGAGGCATTCAAATATAACATCTGGAATTAATCAGATCATAAACTTGGAATGAAAAGAACATATTGCAAAACACGTATGAAGGATGTGTATGGAAAAAGATTGGAGGAATCGTTTATGCTTATCAACTCGGCGCCAATAATACGGTGCCTCTTTCTTCGAATTCAAACTAAATGCACCTGCATCTTCTAGCTCATCTCTGAAGTTAGGGATATGCGAAAGCATAGTTCTCACGAAGGAACTTTTTCGTTTTCGAACTTGACAGCAATTTATGTCCAAGAAAAAAAAATTAAAAAAAAGTGTAGGATGCGGTGTACCCTTTGTCCGAAAAAGATCATTATTTTTTGAAAAAAATTATTACTTGTTGATACCTGGTGGCCGGATATATATCCGGATATCCGAATGAAATTATCGGATGTCCGGTATTTCAAATCGAATATCCGACGAGGTTTCGGATATTGAAAAATCAGCCGGATATGTCGGATATCGGATATTTGCCGGATATCCGTTCCATCCCTAATTATTTCCTTTCTTCCCCCCCCCCCCCTTTTCTAAAAATACAAATTATTTTTTGTTTAGAGTTTCTGTTTAAATCAATTTTTCAGCCTTCTCTAGGAATTTGCAGAGTGCATCGATTATTATTATTATTATTTTTTTTTTCTTCTTCTTTAATCAGACCAGTCTATAATCCAATCGTAGCACAAAGGGATGCAACCAAGCCTTTATCTCATGTTTTGCCGTTCATTATCGTATTTTTCACATTCGAGTATGATTTGTTCAGGGGTTTCCGGTTTATTGTAAGAGATGCACAAAGGGGGAAGTAACAAGGTTGAAACAGTGAAGCGATGCATTGAGGGTGGTGGACTTGGCTTTTAGGCGGGCAAGTTGGAAGTCCATAAGCCTGTTGGTGGAGTACTTTTCTAACAAATTAGATGAATGGTTGATCCAGGGAAATCTCTTGGAATAAATATTTTGGTTCCAGTTTTGAATTTGTTCAAGTGCATTTTTCCGTTTTATTTCTTTAATGATATCTGCCGGGGAGATGAGTGAACAAATAAAAATCTTTTGAGGTCGCTTGTCGTGCTGTTTGGTCTGCGAATTCATTTTCATTCCCCTTATGCCGAATAAAAACGTGTATAATTATTAAAAACCCTTCCATGGTTACAGGTATTTTTTTTATTATTATTATTTCATTAGTTAGAATCCAGCGCTAGTTTTTTTTTTTTTTTTTTTTTTTTTTTATGGCCTACAGTACCAACCTTAGAGCAGGAATAGTAGGTAGAGAGATCAATCCCATTGGAATTTCTCCCCGACCTGGTGCAAGGACTGTACCACGTGACTGCCGTCAAAGAGCAGCTATATTTGGCGGGATATCTTTGTTCGCTGTTATTTGGCGATTTTGTATCCTTAATTTACGCAATTTATAACTTCTTTAAAAGTTTCGTTATTTTGCTTTTTAAAATGTACTATTTTGTCTTAACAAGCAGAAAAATGTCAAGTAAAGTTATTAGAATTATCATTTTGAATAGGGAATATTTTTAATAAATTTATTTTGATCCTTATTAGCCCAGCAAATAAAGTTTTTTTTACCGGAATAATTCTAAACTAGCTAAATTTTGGAGGATAGCTTCTAAATATCATTAGAAATAAAATATCAAAAGTCGTCATCAGTCAGACGTACGCTTCATTCAAAATGGCGGATCAAAGATAGCCGCCATAAGGTAAGCCCATAGTTGCACTTCCCCCTCATAACTTCTAAACTAATGAAGATATTTGAATAAAACAAATGCCAAATTACTTCTTAAGATTTATCCCTTAAATTTACGGCAATGATTGAGACATAAATCTGAAGAAAATGTGTAACTAAACTTCAAAAAATAAATTTTTGATTTTTTTTAAATAGCCATTAACTTAGTGTTTTTGGCTATTTTGTATGTATTTGAAAACCTTTAAAATGTTCCTGTTCTTTAAATATTCATTAAAATAATTTTTATTCTTAAATGTTGGCGGGTGATGTTTTTATGACTTCAATAAACTTGGGAATTCAAATGACACTACATTTAATTAGTAAATAGTTATTTCTATACATGCTTTAATTTAACAAATTAAACCATAAAACACTTATAAAAAGAAATTTTTATTGCATTTTACAGAAAATATTTATTTAAATTGTATAATTTATTTATATGTTCTATTTGTTAATAAATATGACAAGCCATATGAACCCACTTACTTGACTTAATTAACCATAAACATTTAAAATAATATTTCTTAATAATAGAAATATTTATATCAAATTCATATACTGTAAATTAACACACATCTATATATTTAATAGGCAATACGTTTTTTGGGGTTAGTCCGTCCGCCTAAACTGCTCAACCAATTTCAATGATCAAGGTGTCATTTTAAAGGAAATAAGCTGTAGATTTGCCAAAACGTGCCAAAATAATTTATTAACACTTTATTAATTAGTTAAATTTCAATATTTTTCATCATTAAGTTACTACAAAGCCTCAATGATTTTGAATATATGAATGGCAACATCCTTACGTTTGTAAACAAACCCGTTGCTAATTTTAAAGCTCTTTTTAAACTCTTCTTTTCAAAGTTGATTTTTTATGTTTTTCTGAAGCATTTTTGTATTAGAATAATTATTATTTTGAAGTATTTCTATCCAGAAAATTCCTCGCGTTGGACGTCGTTCTCTAACGGGGCGACGTGAACGAAACAATCACTCTCTGCGTAATACGTCTAACTCATTTATGTAAACTTGAATTTTTCGAGCGTAGTGAGGCGTTTGTATCCCAACCCAAGCGAGGTATTCAGGGGTTGGTGAGTGTAGCTCGCGTTGTTTTTTATCAGAATAAATAAAAGATATTGGGACTTCAATGTAAGGGCATAGCTAATGAAGTTTTAAGTCAGAATGTTGGCGGATAGTATATTTAACTTTCTATAATGAAACTTGCAATTTGGGTGTTCTCTATTAGGCCTTCCGTTAAATTTATAAAAATTTGGTTACATTTTTTATGGCTGGCAAACCTATTCGAGCGCAGCAAGATGTTTTAACCACAAATTCGAGCGGCAAAGCCTTTCAAATCCGAGGCATTTGGGGGTTGGCGAGCGTTAGCGAGCAGGGGGCGAAGCCCCCTAGTATGTAAAAAATTGCGTAATACTTGAATTAAGTATTAGTACATTTCCAGAAAAATAGAAAATAACTGTATTATTACAGATAATTTTAATTTCTGTATTAATAAAAATAATTTTGTTGCATAAAAAGAAATTTTTATTGCATTTTACAGAAAATATTCATTTAAATTGTATAATTTATTTATATGTTCTATTTGTTAATAAACATGGCAAGCCATATGAACCCATTTACTTGACATAAACATTTAAAATAATATTTCTTAATAGAAATATTTATATCAAATTTATATACTGTAAATAAACACCTTCTCTGCGAATATTCCTTTCCCATAATTTTCTTCGGTTCTCATCTTTTGGAAAGCTAAAATAAAAGGTCAATAAATAATAAACTTTCATCCAAATAATAATAAACATAAAAAAAACACATATTATAATTTTAACTTTTTTTAAACTTCATTCGATTTATTTATTTAATAATTTGTTACATATTTAATTAAAGTAAATTTAATAAACTTAAGATAGTCTAAAAATATTTTTCATTAAGGTGTCAAAGTGTTTTAAAATATTCATATTAATGTTTTGTAATCAGCGTCGAAAATTGAGAAATATTGGTTCGTTGTATAGGATTTACTGGAAAAATATTTGGGAAGCTAACAAATAAATTTAATAATTTGTTTTATTTTGCAATTCAAAAATATTCCTTACGCGCGCGACTTAGAGCAGACATGCTCGTTTCGCTGACCTGCTTTACCATTTGGCGAAAACTGAATATCGCCAAGAGATTACGGCGTATGCCAATTAAAACTTAACTAAAAGAATTATTTCTGACTTATTTTTTTCAAACGATTACGAAATACGTAGATATGATGAATAATAAAAATGTTTGAACGGAGATTTCATAAAAATCAACTCCTTTTTCTTGTGATGACACAGTTTTACCGTAGGTCTTTACATAACACGACATAAAAAGCTTCAAATATAAACTGAAATAATAATCAGTGAACTTACCTATGAAAGGAAATTAGTCCTCCTTTAACTTGTCTTTCGGAGCAGCCAAAGGCACAACATGCAGACACCATTTTGCAGCTTAAAACACTATTCGAATATCAGCACGTTCTTCGTAGAACGAAAGGCAGCCATTGAAATAACATTACAAGAAGTGGAAAGGGGGAAGGGGTGACTCAGAAGACTGACGGTAGTCACGTGATTACAACCAGAGAACAGGGAGAATAGGGTTTCCCTCTCTCTACCCACTATTCCTGCTCTAAGGTACCAACGGATGAAATGGAAAGTAGCTTATAAGTGGCCACTTTTTAAAAGGCGTCTAAAATACAAGGTGGTATATTACTGATCGGTCAGTCTAACATCTGGCACTTGTAAAAAAATTGAAACCCTGATTAAAGATAAAAATTTTTTTAAATTTCTAGAAAATGAGTGCTTACTTTTGGATATACAGTTTGATTTAGAAAGAAAATCGTGCACAACTAATATTTTGCAGTTTCATGACGATGTTAATCAGGAATTAGATCACTGAAGCTGTTTGGAAAGTGTTTATATGGATTTCCAGAAGGCTTTTGCAGCGAGGTTGTGGGTTCGAGTACCGTGTTAGGCATGGGTGTTTGTAAATGTATGTTGGCTTGTCTAATGACGAATGTTTCGGCGCATTATAGCCCTCGTGTTGCTGACGGCGCCAGATAATCTGAAAACAACCAACCAGAAGGCTTTTGATAAGGTTCCACGCAGCACATTGATTTATTATAAGTTGAAGAATATTAGTATTCGTGGAGTTTGGCGGCATTAAATATACAGTCAGAGTCTAAAATGAATGTACACCTTCAAGTGTCAAAAACTTAGTTTTCAATTATGGACTTAGTAAGTAGGGAACAGGATAATACTTATGTAAAACAATTATATATCCCCAGAGGTAACTCTTAAAAACTGTGCATAAATATGAAAAATACATATTTTTTAAACATTTGCTTTATCAAAAAAAAAAAAAACTAATGAAGTAAAATTCACCGTACTGTGAAATTGTTTTATATTTAGGCAGGCTTTGTCAACTTAAAATTTAACAATTAATATTTTGAATAGTGGTTAGTGTGCTAGCTTCTAGACCGCGAGGTTGCGGGTTCCGAGTCCCGTGTTAGGCATGGGTGTTTGTAAATGTATGTTGGCTTGTCTAATGGCGAATGTTTCGGCGCATTATAGCCCTCGTGTTGCTGACGGCGCCAGATAATCTGGAAACAACCAACCAACAATTAATATTTGTTTGGCTCACCACGATCCGTTATAATTCTTTTTAGTCTATTGTGCATGGAATGAACTATTTTATTTTTTTTTACCCCCAATGAATTTTCACAGCTTTTTCAATACATTCCGAATGTTTCGATGTCTTGCTTGCGACAGTTTTATCTCTTAATTTTCTGCTTTATTATTCCTCAGACATGTTTGATCGGAATTAAATCTGGGGAATGGGTTGATGAGTCCGATTGTTATAGGGTTAAAGAAGCCACAACTTTTTGTATTGCAGCTGTGTGCTTGGGATGACTGTCCTGCTGAAAGATACAGGAGTTTCGTTAGCAATTTTTTTTTTAATACTTTTTTAATCTTTTTGTTTCAGTATATCTAAATAGACAAAATAATGCATTTTAGAGTGCGTAAAAGAAAATCCACCTATAGCTGAAGCAGATATGCATATTTGGCGTCCACCCCCGTCCATCCTGTCGACACTATATTTTTTAGTTCATAATTTGTAGTCTTTTACACTTTTTAGCGTTTTTGATGTATAAATGCCTCAGATTCATTAGTAAATAAAATTTTCACCTAGTACTCCATGGGTTGTCTTTGAAGCCTTTGGAAAATAGTAGACGTTCACGAAAATTTGCCTTACAGAGAGTAGGCGTTCCACTTTGGACGTTATTCCCAGTAAAATTCAATGTCCTTCTTATAGTACTTGCGCTAACCGATTATTCTTTTACATTGGAAATGTCTTTCGTAATTTTTGACATCACTAATGGTCGGCTCGTGTTTAACTTTTACTAAGAACTCTGGGTACATTGAATAATTAATTTGGTTACCCTGAACGTGGACACATCGAAATACTTCCAGTCACATAATATCTTGGGTTGATACCATGAACAGACAAGTGACTTTTTTCATCATTTTGCCTGTTTCTCGCAAGGATTTATCTTAATTTTTTTTTTTAATTGCCTGATGAGTCTACCTACTTTCTCACTCATTTCTTTGTCACTCGTTCCTAGAATTTTCAATAATATGAAGTAAAGTTTTATTTTAGATAACCTTTCGGAAAACCAAATTTACTGAACTCTCAAAAAGCGAATAAAATCAAAATCAAGAAAAACATGTGTCCTCTACGATCACTTTTGGCTAGCAGATTTGTACCATTTCTCACAAATACACGTATGTGGCCTTTTTAAATATTTCAGAATTCGATGTAATGTGTCAATTTTCTCTTTGAATTTGATTCTAAAAAGGAGGTGCACGTTCACTTTCGACTAAGACTGTAGATAAATGTCAAGTCAAACACCGGTCACAAATTCTACTTATATACATATTTTTTACGAAAAGCTGAAAACAATGGAGATGAGGCTATTAATGACTGGAGACTGTCAATGGAATTTTAAGTTTGGACATCATTGCAGGCTAGCAAGTAAAGAAGCGAATGGTATGTTATAATTCTTAAGGATGACTTTTATCTAAATCTAGCGATATTATTTTGTATTTTATAGAGGACTTATTAGGCCACACCTGGAGTATGCAGTGTAATTCTGGTCACCTCAACTTAGAAAAGGGTATTGATTTGTTGGAAAAGAGGTTCAACGTTAAGGAAAAGTGGTCCTGTATATTAGTTATTGAAATCGTATTTTAACTTGGAGAATAGAAAACATTTATTTATAGAGTGATTCAAGTAGAAGAATTTTCCTCACCACACGGTTCTGAAGTCTTAAAAGATAGCTGGATATATACACTGGGGGATTGTTCAGAATAGTTAAAACTGGATTAACCTAGTTGGGGCTTGTGTCTGTCATCATTTTTGTTATTTGCATAAATGTCCAAAACTGTTCAAAAATCAATCTTGAATGAGTTGAACTAAATCCGATTGACAAAAATATGTCTTGTCAGATAATAACCCACCGCCCTTTAATTTTAAATGAAGAAAGGTACTGACGATTTCACTTCTTTGAAGCCGAATACTTGCATCTTTTAAAAGCGAGTCAAATTTGAGTTGTAGTTACGTCATCAATGACGTAATGTTTATAACCAACTTGCCTCACTTTTAAACGATGCAAGTATTATCCTAACGTCTAGATCATTTCACTATCACTGTTCGGCTGTTCAAATTAAAATCAAGTATCTTCAAAGATTTCATTTAGAAAAATATTGGTTTATTTTCACAATTTTGTCAGTTACTAGAATTTTAAATGGAACTGCATGTGTTGTTTTTTTTTTGTTTTTTTTTTATTATAAATACAAATTTGAATGTTGACTTGCTACAATTAACGTTGGAGTAAGAATTGGTTTTCTTGGTATCGTGCTTGCTTTATTGCGACCAATTGTTTGCAAGCAACCCTCTTTTCATTTGCACTACTATGTCCTCTCATTCCCGTTAACCTGCTTTTCGAATTTTCCCTCACTCCTGTTAGTTGCTGGTCATTAAAAAACTACGGTAGGTAAGTACTGTAGTGAATGTGCGCATTTATTTCTCTAGGATTGAAAAACTTGTTCATTTGTAGGGAGACGTAGCTATAATATCTTTTCGTAGCAGCATGCCTCCACTACACCAATTTCTTACCCAGAAGACAAAATTTGAGTTATATATTCGTCATTAGGTGTGATTTATTTTGTTTATAAGAAATCACACATGGAGCCTCTTAAAGTGTTGGAAAACCGGATAGCATTGCGAAACCAGTCTTTCATCTCCCAAATCAATTCTGTTTCCCTGTCAAATGCTACCCCCCCCCCCCCCGTTTTCCTTTCAAGAATTTCGTTGGAGCTTCCTTATTTTATACCGGGACAATATCTTTTGTGTCCAAACAAGTGTAATGATCCTTCAATTTTCAAATACAAAAATACAACCAACTACCGGTATAAGACTCGCATCATTTCGTCCAGTTTGATTTTCTATAATTGCAGATCGAGTCGTCTTTGTTAACTATTACCTCTAGTGTAATTTAGGGATGAGCCATATTTTAATAACAGTTAAAAGTTATTGATACTTAAACTCACGCGAATTAACAGTTACCTAATTTTCTAAGTAACAGTTATTCATTTATTATAAATGCAATAGATGGCGCTAGTATGTCCATATATTTCTGTTATTGAAGATCATAATATCAGAATCACGAAATAAAAATATATTTTTCTAATAACGGTGATTCGGAAAAATATATTTTTCTAATAACGGTGAACGGAAAAATATATTTTTTTATCGTGATTCTGATATTAGGATCCTGGTCGTTATTCCTGGAATAACTAACTGTATCCATCGAAATATCTTGTCTGAATGGATTAACGTGTCCGATTGGTATCAGTTGATATTGACATAATTTTCAATAAAAGTAGATATAACTGTTATAAGATATTGACAGAAGTTTTTGTATTGGAATAACTTTTGGACCATTCTTTGTTAGCGCTGCTTTTCAAGATGGTATTTTAAATTTCGTTTCGATTTTTTTGTTTTGTTTTTTTTGTTTTTTCGTTGATTTTTGTCAGTTCGTTATGATTTGATGCACATTATGAGTGGTAGGGTGAAGAGGAATGTGCGTGGGGGGGGGGAGTATCTGACGCAACATTCTTTGGGTTTAAATGACAGAGATGGGGGAAGAAGGTGGGGGATTAGGATTAAGGATTTAGGAAGAAATGCATGCGTGTTTTTGCTGAAGGCGCTTTTTTTTTCGCTTTTAAAAGACTCGCTGTGTTTCTTTCGTATTGGTTGGAGGTAAGAAAATTTTTCGCTATTGTTTTGGAATAAGAAAATGATACTATATATAAAAAATAAAGAGAGCGTAGGATTTGAGTTTTTCCTTTTGATGGAAAATAAATTATGTTCTTTTCCTTGTAAAGCAAGCTTCTAATTTCAAATCGATATAATCAAAAGATTGTGTAGTAAATTTGGAGCGTAGTTAAATAGGTTTTAATGTTAAACAAAAATTTGTTTATGCATATATTTTTTATATTTAACGCATTACCTGAGAGGTTTTTAATTTTTTTATGATCATTTTTCAATTTGAACTAAATAAAGGGAATTTATTATTTTTAAAATTGCTTTTCTTGATTAATTATGAATTGAATTTTTTAAATAAACATGACATTCCTCTTTTTTAGTTTGATTAACTTTATAATATTTGAATTTTACTTCAAATTTTTTATTAAAAATATTTTTATTCGGGTTTAATATCGTAACTTAAATTTATAATTTTTGTTTCATGAATTTATGTATACATAAATGTGGTCGTGACGGCACAATTATTTATAAAATACATAATTTCTGTAAATAGTTTTAACGCGCCATAATTAATTTACAATAATTTCAAAAATATAGTTATTGAAATAATAATAATATCCCTATATTTAAAACATATATTTTTTATACTTCAAAGATTCCTCTGAAAATGTACATTTTTCTCACAATATTACATAAAATTTATATGTAAGTAATAATTTTAAAGCCTGTGCACGTAAAATGTTTCAAAATGTGTTTTCATTTAAAAATTACTTTCATTTTATATGTATCAGTTATGAATTATGTTGTATTGTAAATTCTTTCTCCAATTTATTGTTAAATCATAAAAATAAAAAAATAAAAAAACAAAATTCTTATAAAATAACCTCAAAACTATAAATGATTTCTTTTATTTTGATATTTTTACAAATTTATATTGAAAGATGTTCTAATTTAAAATCGATTAACTGATATCTAAAGAGAATGTTGTAGAAAAACAGGTATGTTTTATTTATTCCATGTATTTATTTTTATTTACCTTTTACTTTAAAAATAACGGATAACGGTTATAATATTTCGTTATTTCCTAATAATTTTAATGTAACTGCAGTTATTTAACAATAACTGTTAAGCTCATCCCTAGTGTAATTTACAATGTAGTGAAATATTGACATTACATATTAGGGTGGAGCGAAAAATTAAAAAGTCAGAAAAACGATTCGGCAGCGGGTGCAAAAGTTGTATTTTGCATTTTTAAATAAGTACAGCACCGAGTTGTTTTAATTTTAAATGATATCTTCCGGTGCCCCGAGGCACTTAAAGTATCAGAAAATGAAAATTGTTCTGCAAATTTTATTTCAAAGTTCAAAATGCAATAAAAAATATCGGCAAGGGCTACAAAACATGTAATTTAAGTTTGTTAATACACGCGATAAATTATTTCAATTTTTTTAAATCATATATTCCGGTATCCCAAAACACCCGAAAACTGTCCAAAAGTCTATTTTTCTATGCAAATTTTGCCTCTAACAAGGAGACCTTACGGTCTCGGAAATTCAGATCGGGATGAAATTTGGCAGATTGATAGTATACCTTAAGGGTATCCACACTGTAAAGTAATAAAACGCACTAGCCAGAAGATTCCGAGAAAATAGGCTTTAAAGTGTTATGCGTAGCTTACATACTAGTAGAGATTTTTGATCTGCAACTCCCCGGTGGCTAAGTGGTCATCGTGATGGGTTCCCGTACGGGCGATCCGGGTTCGATACCTCGTGAGGGATTTTTTTTTTCAATTTATAAAATGACTGTTACAGCTAATTGAAATTTGAATTAAAGATAATACTTTATTTTTAAATACGTAATGTATTTTTAATGAGGTAATTTTTAATTTTTATTTTTTCAATTTATAAAGTGACTGTTCAAGCTAATTGAAATTTGAATGAAAGATAATACTTTATTTTTAAATACGTAATGTATTTTTAATGAAGGTACATTAAAACTCTATTTACTATTTTCACAAACAAGTGATTATAAATTTTTAGATATTATAAGATGTAGAGAAGTAAATGATTTTCCCAAAAAACATGAAGAACCAGTTTCTATATGGAAGAGTAAGAATGTTGTCCTATTGTACTCAAGCAGGTAGTCAGAAATTTTCAAAACCCTAACGGCACTTTGCGACGTCTATTTTTATAGACAGGTAAAGAATCTACTAAAGCGTATGCAAAATTGTGCGTATCTGGTTGAAAATAATAGAGAAATTAATACCCGTGAAGACTGCATAAAAATACAATCAATAGTCCATTATCAATTTTTAATAAAATGATCCGGTATGCCTGGTATGCTTCCAAGTTTTCTGACGAAAGATATATTTTCATGAATGTTAATGAAGTATGTTTTCCAACGAATCTTTTACAAAAAGGTTGTTCCTGTAAACAATCTTCCTTTATAAATTGTGCAAGATGTCAAAACCGTTTTTGTTTTCCATGTTTTTATGATAATTGTCATTCTGGTGTATGTATATAAATAAATAATTGACAAATAAAAACTATATGTCAAAATCCATAGATAAATTAAGTCCTACCCTAATTTTGTTGCCGTGGTAATTAGAATTTTAATTTATATCCATTTAATTTATCTCTATTTTCTCTATTAAAAATACATAGCGTATTTAAAAATAAAGTATTATCTTTAATTCAAATTTCAATTAGCTGTAACAGTCACTTTATAAATTGAAGAAAGAAAAAATTCCCTCACGAGGTATCGAACCCGGATCGCCCGTACGGGAACCCATCACGCGGACCACTTAGCCACCGGGAAGCTGCGGATCAAAAATCTCTGCTAGTATGTAAGCTACGCATAACACTTTAAAGCCTATTTTCTCGGAATCTTCTGGCTAGTTCGCTTTATTACTTTACAGTGTGGATACCCTTAAGGTATACTATCAATCTGCCAAATTTCATTCCGATCTGAATTTCCGAGACCGTAAGGTCTCCTTGTAAGTAAACAACCATATAGTGTAAAAAAAAAAAAAATAACATATAAAATGCACATATTGTTATTATTATTATGACTTTCCTGTTCATAAATTTAATTCATTGCATGTATATAAAGTGACACATGGAGGTTAAAGTATTAAAGATATTTCATTTTTCCAAAAATGTAAGTTTTCATTCTAAACCGTTCAAAATGATATGTTATTTATCACTCCTGTTTCTCTAAGTCAGACATTCCCCTCATTTGACCTTGAACACTGGATCAGAAAATGTACTAAAATCGAGCAACCAGCATGTTGGAATTTTAAACGAAAACATTTGACGTACAATAGATCGCAGCAAGGTTAGAAGATCACGTCAAAGAACTCGAAATGAAGAGATGGCATATCTACAAGTGTGTGCTGTAACAGAATTGTACTTTGATGGAAGGAAAGATATTACGAAAGTGCAAGTCAAGAAGGGATTGAAATACAGAAAAAAGAGCATTTTACAATTTTTCAGGAACCATGCTCGCAATATATAACGTCCATGTTACTGTGAAAACTGGAAAAGCAAAAACTATAAAAGAATCCATAATACAATTTCTGGAAGTAAGTGAAATAGATCTGAATGAACTTAATGTAATTGGATGTGATGGAACAAACGTTATTGACGCTTGTTCCATCACAAATCAGAAGTAATTCGTTTGCGAGCTGGATCTCGGGAGACTATTACAATGGTGCATTTGTTCCATACTAACGAACTGCCCTTACGACACCTTTTATGTGCATTGGATGGTGCCACTGTTGGTCCCAAAGCATTTTCTGGGCCGAATGGCGAATTCACTAAAATCTGCGAGAATCTCCCTATAAAGAAATTTGTTTCAATAAGTTTAGAGAATATGCCGTATATAGATAGTTTGATTCTCAGTAATGACTAGAAATATTTATATGATATTTGTCTAGCTGTATCATGTTCTTCCGATATATCATTGAACAAACCTGGTCTTGTTGCAGACTCAAGATGGCTAACAACTTTGAGATTGTATGCAGGGTCCATCAGAAAATTTGATTGTTTTGATTTGAACCCAAAATACAACTTTTGCACCCCCTGATGATTGGAATATTGAAAGAAGAAAAAAAATTCGCTCCACCCTTCTACCATAGTGACACATTGATCCATTTATCAGGCACTATTGTAAAAGTAATGGTTTCTATTGGTTAAGTTATTCAAATAACTTGAATGTTTTATTTAAACTCTTGAAATCACCCTGTTTGATGAGTTTGAAAAATTGAATCAAATCAACTATAAATATTCTCTCATCCAATGTATACATTAGGGTGGGCCGAAAATGGCCAAACAAATTTTTTTTTTCGAAATCGTTTTGGGAATAGTGCAGACAATATGCCTAATGGGTCAATTAGAACACACAAAATTTCATCAATTTTGCTCAATATCTAGCCGCGCCCCTCTGGCACTGAAAATGTAAAAAGTGACAAGAAAAATCATTTTTAAGCCGTTTTTTGGAAAATTTTGGAAATATTTTTTAAAAACCGGCTTTGGTATAGTATGGAATTGTTGCCTAATGTATCAGTTGGAACACACATAAAATTTCGTTCACTGTGCTCAATATTTAGCCGCGCCCCTTTTGCTTTGAACAAAAATTTGCCTAAACGTCGCAAAATCGTAACAGATTCGACGTAAGGGAAGACAAAAAAAAAAAAAAAAAAATTCGAAATCGGTCTTGGAATAGCGTGAAAAAGTTACCTAATGGGTCAGTTAAAACGCTCAAAAAATTTCAACAATTTTGTTCACTTTCTAGCCGCGCCCCTCTGGCATTGAACATGTCCAAAAACACAAAAAAATCACTTTTAAGCTATTTTTTTTTTGAAATTTTCGGAAATATATTTTAAAAAATGGCATTGATATAGCATAGAATAGTTGTTTACTGTGTCAGTTAGAGCACACACAAAATTTGGTCTGTTTTGCTCAATATTTAGCCGCGCCCCTCTTGCTATACGCAAAAAAGTGTCTAAATATCAAAAAATCGTAAGATTGGACGTTAGGGTGGAGCAATTTTTTTCTTTCTTTTGAAATCGGTGTTGACATAGCGTGGAAAAGTTTCCTAACGGGCCGGTTAAAACACTCACAAAATTTCGTAAATTTTGTTCAATATTTAGCCGCGCCCCTCTTGCTTTGAACAAAAATGTGCCTAAATGTCGCAAAATCGTAACAGGTTCGACGTTAGAATATCTAGCCGCGTCCCTCTGGCATCAAAAATGTCCATAACATACAAAAAATGCACTTTTAAGCCAATTTTTGAGCGATTACTTAAATTTTTTTAAAAACCAGCATTTGCATCGCACGGAATGGTTACATAATGGGTCATTTAGAATACACAAAAAGTTTCATCCATTTTGATCGGAATCTAGGGGCGCCCCTTTGTGTAAAAGTTTAAAAATAAGGATGAAAAGCAGCGTACTTTGAATGGGTCACTTAGAAACCACATAAAAGTGTCGTCAATGTTGCTCCATATCTAGCTACTCCTGGCATTTCAAAAATCACAAAAATAAATAACTCGCATATTAAAAATAAGAAGTGTATTTCCTAGTATAATACTAATTTATATTTATATTTAGAAATCGAGAAATTCAAATATTATAAAGTAAAAAAGAGTAGGCATAAAATGCAAGTGTAGTTTTCAGAATAGTACTGTCCCTTAATGTCAAATGTTGGAAGTTCTCTTCTTGCTTGAATCTTAGCCCGTATATAACAGTCTTTTGCACCATCACCACAAACTTTCGTTAAAGCTTCAGATATGAGTTTAACACATCTCCCGACTGCTTACGTAAGACATGGAAATTTCTCAAATGGTTTATAGGAACCTGTTTTTGCCACATATCTTCCAATTCTTTATCTTCTCTCTAAGCGGTGGTTCTGTTATGGTGTACTTTGACCAGTCGATGAGATCAATGTAATTAACGGCATTAAAGTTAAGTTCAGTAGGTTAAAAAAAAAGCGTACCTATGTATAATTACACATCGGTACCGAAAATCCAATCGATGAGCTTCGTATATAATCGTAAAGTTTCTGATTCTGGTTTATGCACCAATGTGGTTCGAGATAAAAATAAAACCACACTTCACGGTGAGGCTATACATGTCTGGAAGAGGATTTTTCTTTCAAGAAAGTTGCCTAACCATGCCAAGAAAATTACAGACAAGAATAATTTCAAACAATGCATATTTTGCCCATCCGGAAAATATGCTAGTGGCAACGCTAACGGATTCTTAATATCATATCTGGGTTGGTTGGTTGGTTGTTTTCAGATTATCTGGCGCCGTCAGCAACACGAGGGCTATAATGCGCCGAAACATTCGTCATTAGACAAGCCAACATACATTTACAAACACCCATGCCTAACACGGGACTCGAACCCGCAACCTCGCGGTCTAGAAGCTAGCACGCTAATCACTATACCCTTATATCGTTGCATTACGACATAAAGATACGCAAGAACGTTTTCAACGAATGAATTTTTAATCTCCCATCAAAAAATCCTTTCATTGGAAAAATTCTTCGTGCTATTTACAAAAAATGAAAAAATTATCCTTGTATTACTTACTAAACTATACACATAGTAATGCTTATTTTAGCTTCTACTTAAACACCGTTTGGTCGGCATCATATCTGGGAATTAGCAGTACGGTGAATCTTGAACATCAGGAATAAGAAATATGGAGACGCTTTTTCAAACCTCCTGAACTTAAATTTAATGCCCTTGATTACATTGATCTCATCGACTGGTCGAAATACACCATAACACAACCACCGCTTACAATGCGTACAAAAGACGAAGAATTGGAATATAGGGGCGCCATTAGATTCCGATCAAAATGGATGAAACTTTTTGTGTGTCCTAACTGACCCATTATGCAACCATTCTGTGATATACAAACGCTGGTTTTTAAAAAAAATTTAAGTAATCGCTCAAAAAATGACTTAAAAATGCATTTTTTTTAATGTTATGGGCATTTTTGATGACAGATTTGCGGCTAGATATTTAAAAAAAATGACGAAATTTTGTGTGTGTTTCAGCCGACCCGTTAGATAACTTTTCCATGCTATGTCAAGATTAATTTAAAAAAAAAAAAAAATTTGCTACACCCTAACGTCCAATCTTACGATTTTTTGACATTTAGACACTTTTTTGCTTATAGCAAGAGGGGCGGGGTTAAATATTGAGCAAAATGAACCAAATTTTGTGTGTGTTCTAACTGACATATTAGGCAGCTATTCTATGCTATGTCAATGCCATTTTTTGAAATTTCCGAAAATTTCAAAAAAAATGGCTTAAAAGTGAATTTTTGGTGTGTTTTTGGACATGTTCAATGCTGAACGGGGCGCAGCTAGAAAGTGAACAAAATTGACGAAACTGTTTGTGCGTTTTAATTGACCCATTACGTAACCTTTTTCCGCTATTCTAAGACTGATTTCGAAAAAACCATTATTTATTTCCCCTAACGTCAAATCTGTTACGGTTTTGCGACATTTAGGCACATTTTTGTTCAAAGCAAGAGGGCTTCGGCTAAATATTGAGCAAAACGGAAGAAATTTTTTTTTGTGTTCTAACTGACACATTAGGCAACTGTTCCATGCTATGCCAATGCCATTTTTTAAAAATAATTTCCAAAAATTTAAAAAAAAGGGCTTAAAAGTGCATTTTTTGTGTGTTTTTGGACATGTCCAATGCTGGACGGGCGCAGCTAGAAAGTGAACAAAATTGACGAAATTGTTTGTGCTTTTTAACTGACCCATTATGTAACTTTTTCACCCTATTCCAAGACCTATTTTGAAAAAACATTTTTTTTATCTCCCCTAACGTCGAATCTGTTACGATTTTGGGACGTTTAGGCAAATTTTTGTTCTAAGCAAAAGGGGCGCGGCTAAATATTGACAAAATGCACGAAATTTTGTGTGTATTCCAACTGATACATTAGGCAATTATTCCATGGTATACCAAAGCCGGTTTTTAAAAAAAAAATTCCAAAATTTTCCCAAAACCGGCCTAAAAGTGAATTTCTTTTGGTCACTTTTTACATTTTCAGTGCCAGAGGGGCGCGGCTAGATATTGAGCAAAATTGACGAAATTTTGTGTGCTCTAATTGAGCCATTAGGCAACTTTTCCGCACTATTCCCAAACTGATTTCGAAAAAAAGTTTTTTTGGCCCACCCTAGTATACATATTTAGATTCCTCAATCTAGCAACATATTTCGAAACTCGAGTAGCATAATTTTTTGGCTCTACGCTAGGGTAGAGCGGAAAAAAAAAAATGAAATTCCAATCGGCAAGGGGTGCAAAAGTTGTATTTTGAGTTCATTATACTATCGTAAAAGTTTATCAAAATCCTTTAATATCTTCCAGTGCCCAAAACCCCCTTGAATATTTGCTGAAAAGTGATTTTTTAACAAAAAGTATCTTAAAGGAAACGTTTCCAAAAAAAGAAATACAGAATCGGCTGTATACTTTAATACTATAATTTAGATGTACTTAACCCCTTGCCTGTGACGCTTCTAATTCAATTCGGGCACTCAGTACTTTTTCTTAAATATATACCACAGGCGAGGGGTTAAACATAGAAAAAAATATTTTAAAATTGCTTCATATTTTGCGGTGCCCCAAATCTTCTGAAATTGAGCCAAAAATCAATTTAAAGAAAAAAGAATTTCCGAGTTGGAACAATATAATATTAAAATCTAAGATTATAATAAAAGTAAACTTACTAGATTTTATTATAATAATCTATCTGTGAAAGATATTTACACTTCCAACATCTTCATAAGACGATTAAATATTTACTTGGGTTCAAGTACTTGTTACCATCATCATTAATGAAAGGTTCACACTAGTTCATTGAAATTAAAGTTCGTTTGAAATCTGATATTCTGACTTGGTGATGAAACTTTTTACTAACGTTCTTGATTTTAGTCTATTTAATATAAAACCATGACGCTTCATTTCTCCGCACATTTTCTGATGCTTCAGACACAAGTCGGACTCCACGTTAAGCTGCTTGAGTGTGACAAGGATATGCCGCCCATTCCACTGCTCTCCCGTTATTCACTGCACTCTGAATTTCATATGTTGGGATACTACTCATTATAGGAGGATCATAGCGACCAACTGTTTGCCAGTTAATAAGTTCAGTGTAATCCTCTGATTTGAAGTTAAGTTTTGGCATTTTAAAAATTCTAATGCTTGTGCTTTCTTTCTTTTGACTCCTAGCAATTAATATCAGTTTAACTACAAGGAGCCTCAAATGCTCTCTTTCATCCGAGAGCATAGCCATAACCATATTTTCGGGATGATAAAAAAACCTATTTTGCTGAATAACCTCATCCACTACAACTCGTATATTCTGTGCCATATATCGAAAAAATGATATAAGTCTCCATATAGGACGTGTTCCTTCTGTAAGATAGCTATTTCTTTTAATATGAAATCATAAAAGTGCATATACTTTCTTAATATACGTGGTAAGCGATATCAATATTTCTGACGGATTTTCTGTACTTACATACAATCTCAAAATACGGTTTGCAGTTGTTGGCCATCTTGAGTGTGCAACGAGACCAGGCTTTTTCAATGATAGATTGGAAGAAGATGCACCAAGTGATACAGCTAAACAAATATCATATGAATATTTTTGGTCATTACTAAGAATCACACTATCTACATTCGGCATATTCTCTGAACACATTGAGACAAATTTCTTTAAAGTGAGATTCTCGCATGTTTTAATGGCTTTACCAATTGGTCCGGGAAATGCTTTGGGACCAACTGTGGCACCATTCAATGCACATAAAAGGTGTCGTAGGTCAAGTTCGTTAGTATGGAGCAAGCAAATGCACCACTGTAATGGTTTCCAAAGCTCCAGAAAACGAATTTCTCCTTCTTTGTGTCCTGTATTGACTGCACATTGATCAGAAATTCCAAATCTATCGCATTCTCGGTTTAGAAAAGTTAAATTTAACTAATTTTGCGATTGATCCATTGAGAAACTAATATTTGCTGTCGGTATTTGCTGCTCATCCACTATTGTTGAATTTTTATATTCTGATAAACGTTGATTTTTTTTTTTTTTACTTGTTTTAACATTTTACTTTCACAGATTGCGTCTTCACTATGCTTTGTTTTCAAACTTTTCACAGACTGTTTTGTTGTTTTTGAATCAATTCCACCAATTATCATTTTTCTTCCCGAAAGTTGATCTTGCATGAATGGTCTTCAAGCAAAAAGAAATTTCTTACTTTTCTCACATTTACATCTCATATTTTCCAGACACTTGCAAGTAGTAATATCAAAAAGACTAGAAATCATTTCATTTTTAAATGCTTCGACTCTTGTTGGGAAAATTTAATTCTTGTTTGCAGAATTCTGTATAATCACATTTCTATATTTGTCGTGGTATATTCCTATTTTTTCTAAAACTCTTTTATGGGAAATGTGTTGAATGGAAGCTTGACCCGTATCGATTTAACTTTTTGGGCCACCACTTCAGATAATTCAGCTACTGTTGACTTGGGACTCTTTTCGTTTATTTTCGTTTTTGCTTTTCAAATAAATAATATCTCAAAACATCAGAAACTGATGATAACTGCCGTTTAACAAGTTGCGAGGGTGCTCCTAAGATAGGACACTAATAATAATCTTGATCCACTGTTCAAGGTCAAAAAATGGGAATGTCCGACTTTGAGAAACAGGGGTGATAGTGTTTCATTTTGAATGGTTTAGAATGAAAACTTACATTTTTGGAAAAATAAAATACCTTTAATAACTTTTATAACCTCCATGTATCACTTTATATATATGAAGTGATTTAAAATTATGTTTAGGAGAGTCATAACGTAAAATATTGTTGCGAATTTTCCACAGAGATGGCACGGTTTTTATTAAATAAAAACTATTATTTATTCACTTCAAAAACTCACAAAACTTATTCAAAGACAACACTCTCCAGCTTCAACACAAGCTTCAGTAAGAACAACTTCGAATACAGCGATTATGCAAGTCCACTCCAGTAGGTAAACAAAGCAATCAGCTTTCATCGAAATCCGAAGTCAAAACTGAAAACTTTCGCGATCTCCGGTCTTATTTATACCAGGGGCGTGAGAATATTCTCGAAATATCCAGCCAATTCATCGAAAAAGAAATATCTCGATATTTCTCGATTGCTTTAAGTGTTGCCATCTTTTTCTAACCTGTATTATCGTGTTAATAAATAAAATAACATACAAATAAATTACAATAGAATTTTAAAATAATACGTCACTATTTACACAATATACAGACAATTTGTGCAACAATATATACATATTGTTACTTTTTTTACACTATATTGTCTGTTTATTTAGAGGCAAAATTTCCATAAATTGATTTTTGGACAGTTTTCAAGTGTTTTGGGACCCCGGAAGATATTAATTAAAATTGAAATAATTTAGCATGTATTTTAACAAACTTAAATTCTTTGTTTTGCACATTCTGTCAATATTTTACTATTAGTAGTTATTTTTTATTTTTTTATTTTAAATAAAATTTGCAGAAATATGTCCATTTTCTGAGACTTTAAGTACCTCGTGGCACCAGAAGATATCATTTAAAATTAAAATAACTAGGTGCTATACTTATTTAAAAATGCAAAATACAACTTTTGTTCCCCCTGTCGAATCGTTTTTCCGACTTTTTAATGTTTCGCTCCACCCTAACCTACTCTGAGCCTCTTCTAGTACCTAAATATCCATCCTAAGATACAGTAATTAGAATTGCACTGCATACTAGCGATTGGGCCCAATCTGACTTCTATAAAATGATTAACTAGATTTAGGTGGGATAATCTTCCCCGTGAATACTAACATCTTACTGTTTTTTATTTTCTACTCAAAAATATTTCTTACTAAAGGAAATCTCTCTATTGACGCCTTTAGGTCATTTCATTGATTTTTATCACTTTCAGGCAAATTAGGAAGCATTCATATTCAAGTGACTGAAGTGTATGACGACATTTATCTTCATCAAAAGATATACAGAGGCTCAAAAAATTGAGAATACACCTTATTTTTACTTGATAAATCCAACTTTCAATATAAATATCTCATTACTAAGAAATGCAAACATGTTTCTAATTTTACACTTAACAAATGATTTAATTTTAAATAAAAAAAAAATATCAACGAAAAACTTCTAATTTTAAAAGTTTGGGAAGCATTTTAAATAAACTTGTACAGATTTTTACCTCAGAAAAATTAAGAATACATCAATGCAATTTTTGTAATATCTCATTTACAAAAAAAAATTCAATATTTATATGCACGTTCTTTAGCCTTTATAATGTACTCCAAATTTCGTACATTTTTCTTGCAACATTTGTTTTAAATGAGCTTTGTTTCCAATTTTCTATGGTATTATACAATGAAAAAAAGCACCACATTTTGACCTTTCGTGCCGTGTGTTTGGGGTCGTTGTGGTGCTGGAATAGAAAATTTCAATCTCAACCAAAAGTCTTAGCACTCATTTCAATAAAAATGACTAGTTTGGCGATGTTTATAACAATAGTTTTTACACATTGATGCAAAAAAAAAAAAAAAAAAAAAAAAAAAAAACTCTGGCGATGATATTCAGTAGACAATACATTGTCATTTATTTGTGTGGGAAACAGAAAAAAAATCAATTGTTGATGGTCAATGCGCAAGAACAGAGAGCTCTATGTTAAAGGCACTCGTTTTTGTAACTTTTTAAGCTTTTATCGTATTTCTACGTGAATTTCGGAGGTGTAAACGCTTAAAACAACTTAAGAGACAATTGCAGAAAACATGATTTTATTTTTTTTTTTTGATTTCTACCACATGCGCATGCATGATTTTGACGAAAACCTTAATGACAGATCCCATGGCCACCATTAACCCGCACATCAAATTTGAACATCGTAGCTCAATTTGTTCGGGAGTTATGCTGACCACGTTCACACAGACATTTTACTAGACCACTTTTTTGAATTTGGGATGTTCTAAAATGTGGAGCAAGACGAAAAGAAAAGAAGGGGGGAAAAAAGGGGGGGGGGGATTGGAAATGTTCTTTTGACCGAATGCTATACTTTCATTACCTTATATTAGCATATGGGTAATTCAAAGTAAAAATGCTCCATATTGTGACGATAATGTTTCGCTTACTGCTTCTAGAAGAGGTCATCCTTCCGGATTTTGCCAATTCTGTGACTTGAGGCTGATTTACACGTTACCAGTCGTCGGCGTTTGAGATCGCCAGTCGTGTGAGGTCACCGTGTAAACGCATCATTCCACTCCAAAGAGAAAGTCATTTTGTCGCATGATCGTCTCTGCTTTTTTTTTTAATATTATTATTATTTACTTGCGTCTCAACTCTCATTACCTGCTCTCTCCTGTGACTTCTGGCAGGGGACCATAATGCTCGATCAATAGCTGAATATTGGTCCGTATGTTTTCACCATGTAATCGCATTCCGATCAACGCGTGGTAGTAACCTTCCAATCGAACTGACGTTCTTGGCCCTGGTGGTGGGCAAATCAGCACAAATTCTTATCTGACACGTCTGCTCATTTATTAATACTGTTACGAATTTTCTTCTCCGAGGACACAGGATTACGAAAGCAAATCCTTCACAGAGAAATGTAGAATTCTTTAATCAGCAGCAATTAAAATACATTCAAGCTCAAACCAGAGCTTCCATCCGTCCCGTCTCAACAGCAGCGAAAACCCAAGCTTCCTGACTTTACCCAGAACTGCATCCACAACAGTTCAATTCCCAAACATCCACAGTCAAAACTGGACTAGACAGACCCTGATTAACTATCACACGAATACGCGATATACTTATCGATAATTTTTACATCATCCTTATTTTGGGAGTGAAAAAAAAAACTATCTTTGATGAGGTATACTCAAGGAAAGAGAACTGTGTGTTAAAGACATTTGGTTTTTTTTTTAACTTTTTACCCCATTAAAACATTTTTACAGGAATTTTTGGAGGTGGGGACGCTTAGAACACCTTAAGAGGCAATACCACAGAGATTTTGATCAAAATCGTTACAGACGTTTTTTTAGCAATCAAAGAAAAACATGATTTTTTTAATGGCAGCTACCTTATGGGCATGCGCGCTTTTGACAAAAAACCTTAACGGTAAGTCCCATGGCCACCACAAACCTGCACACTGTATTTGAACATCGTAAGTCAATTTGTTCGGGAGTTATGCTGACCACAGACAGACATTTTTCTAGATCACTTTTTTGAAATCAGGATGTTCCAAAACGCGGGGGGGGGGGGGGAATATTTCTTAAAAAAAAAATCCTATTTTTTTATTACCCTATGTATACATACGGTTAATTGAACGTAAAAAATTACAGTTAAAAGTGATTGTAGAACTGAAATAGAATTTACCAAACATTCACATAAGGCATAGCTATTTACAAATTCTCGTTCGTAACAACACAGGTTTAGAAAACCCACCCACAACCTGTATCTGTTTGTAGTCTTGAAACAAATACGAATGCTTGAAATAAATTTTGGGGCCGAGGTGCTTTAAATATTTATTTTATTTAATGCGTAATATTTGGATTTTAATTCAAAAGTTTGCTGACACAATGCGAGGATCCCCGGGTTACAGGAAAGGTGAGTAGAATTCACTGTTCAGAGGGTAGAATGCTCGTCTACACTGTCTCTGGGCTGTTTTAGTTTTAGCGCCAAATAATACCTAGTCTTAGAAACAATGAAATACGAGATTATGTAGCACAGGCAATCGCGTATAGACGGCAGTTGTTGTTTTTTTTTAATTTTCTATTGTTTTTGTTTTTTTTAATTTCCTAGAGATAAATATCTTTCAGTTTCCTCTTTAAAGTTACTCGGGTGTTAGGTACAAGCTAGGAACCCTAACTACTCAACGATGATATCATCTTTCATGAGAGAATTTAATAGAAGAATTTTCAGTTTTAAAATAAAACATAAAATTCATAAAACACCGTAAGTTTCCCTACCATATACCTCATTTGGTAAGCTATTTTAAAATATCCGGTTCTCTACTAGAGGTCGGAAATATCGATCAAAATAAATATCGATACTCTATCGTTGCATAGAAAAAAAATATCGATACATGATTTTTTTTTTTTTTTTTTTAATATTATTTTCCATTTTGCCAGAAACGAAGTTTTTTGGGCAAATTTGTAATTTTCGTGAATTCATGTCAAAATTGTTTCAATAAATAAATTATATTATCAATCAAAATAAATAAAATACATTTGGATGTCAATGTATAAATTCACATTTATTTTTAAAGAAGAAATTTTGAAAAGTAGTTTACCGCATATTTTGCTGAAAGATGTTTTTAATATTAAAAATTAGATGCAAATTCCAGGCACACGTTGGCAACAGAAACGGCGCTATCTTAATGACTACTAATAAAAGATCATATATTTCCATTATATTATGTAATCTTTTTTTGTTTGGGTGCAATTTTAACTGTCTCTCAGTCAAGTCCAAACTTTAGATTTGAAGTTTTTGAAATGGGAATAAAGAAAATCGAAAAAACACATGGAACTAAAAAATTATCATCAAAAAACTAAAAATGTTTGCAAATATCGATACATCGGTGACCTGTATCGATATTTTTATTATCGAAATATTGTTTAAAATATCGATAAAAATATCGTCGTATCTATATATCGCCGACCTCTATTCTCTACGCATTTCTCACTAAAATAACAAAGTTACGAGGTAGTCCTAGTAAGAGTCATTCCCTATACTTGCCCTATACAAGTGCATTTAGAAACTACTTTAATATAAAACCTTGAAATTTGGTGAATAGGAAAGAAAATGATCACCTTAATGAAATGACATAAATTAAAAACTCCAAAATAGCGTCTAATATACATTTTATTTTATATTTGAAATCCTTACTTCAATGCGTATACAGTGGCTCCACCTAGTTTTGTCTTTTTTATTTCAATTTTCTATTCTAATAGATAGACATTGAATGAAAACAATTTACGTCATTTCATGAAGTGATCCTTTTCCGAACAAATGTCATGGTTTTGCACTAAGTAGTTTCTAAATGCACTGGACTAGAGGATTGTAGCATAGCAAGTATAGGGACTTACTATGGAGTCTTACTATGACTTCTTTAATATATCGAGACACTCAACCGTGTCTCCTAAGTTAGCCTCTCAGCCACTGTGTGTGTGTGTTGCACAGTGTTGCCCGAGGAACACCACGTGGAGGTGGGCTACTGTCGTTCCTCATTGGGCTGTCCTCTTCTTCCTCGAAACAAGTTCAATTTAACCTCAGGATCAAAATTGATTCCATTGAAAGATTTTTATTTTAAATTACTCGAGATTGACACGCTACATATTTCGATCAGAAAATATTACTAGTATTAATTAATTAGTTGATCATTGAAAGTTGGTGTTTCCTGAATAAAACTTTAGTTTGAAATGGGTTTTGTACGATCTGATGGCTCATTTCACTTTTAGTTTTGGATTCTGTATTTTTCAGTTTGTGATTTTATCCAAATACAATTAACTATTTTAACTTTGCAGAGGACAGCCCCGACACGATTCTCAACTGAATTCCGAAGTGTTTAATTTTAAAGCAAAGTAGCCAAATTTTATTTTCTTACATTTATAGTCTGGGATAACACTTTAATTTAACGAACTATATTTTTCGATTAGGGTAAAAGTTTCACTTTAATTATTCCTTATTTACTTAAAATAATCTACTGTGATAGTCCAAAAATTTTTTAATTATTGTTCAAATCTATTTTTGTATATTAGCATTGACTCTCCTTATCTATAATACGACATAAAATTATGTTTGATTTAAAGCCTAAGACAAAAGATATCCGACCCTGTTCGATTTACGACTTTTTATAAGTAACTAGCGTTTGACGAAAAAATTATAAGTTCAGATAGAGAATAAAAAAAATAATTTTTTTAAGAGACGTTTTTTTCCTTACTAAAACAAGCTGTAATATGCAATATAGCAACGTTCGGCTTCACTATTTGCAATATTTACGTTTACTGGATATTTTAAACATTTGACTGACCTGGCTTTTTTTTTTTTAAGCATGTGTGAATTCCAACTTAAATATTTCTGTGTTGAAATAAAAATGACACATTCGAGACATGAGACATAGAAATCTTTATTGAACAGAATAATAAGAAAAATAAAATAAAACCGATTATTAATAAGGATCTAATCAAACAATACATAATAAAAAATTAATATGAATGACATAAGAAAAGAAACTTTAATCTAAATAAAATTGAGATTAAACATTTGTAAATATTTTTTTTTTTTTTTTTTTTTGTAAATTGGTAGTTATTTTGAAACTCTTTAAATATCGCTTCAAAATTTCTTAAATTTAGTTTGAGTGGGTGTATCCTTTGGTAACGTGTGTGTGGTGATGGTTTGTATTAGCTATGTTTATTTCGCAAAGAAATCCAAAGCATTTTAAAAAAGCTCCGATTCATTTTGAAATTCCTGGAATTTCTTTTCGAAGTTACTCGATTTCCAAGTTACTCGAATTTCAAGTTCTCAAATTTCTTTTCGAAGTTACTCGAATTTCAAGTTGCTCAAATTTCTTTTCGAAGTTACTCAAGTTTCAAGTTCTCGAATTTCTTTTCGAAGTTACTCAAATTTCAAGTTCTCGAATTTCTTTTCGAAGTTACTTAAATTTCAAGTTCTCGAATTTCTTTTCGAAGTTACTCGAATTTCAAGTTGCTCGAATTTCTTTTCGAAGTTACTCGAATTTCTTTTTTAAATTACTCGGACTTCTTTTCGAAATTACTTGAACTAGAAATTACTCGGACTTCTTTTCGAAATTACTTGAACTAGAAATTACTTGAACTTCTTTTCGAAATTACTTGAACTAGAAATTACTCGAACTTCTTTTCGAAATTATTTGAACTCGAAATTACTCGGACTTCTTTTCGAAATTGCACGGATTTCCCTGTGAATCTTTTAAATAGATTGGATTTCTGTACGAAATAAACATATAAAATACAAACATACATACACTCATGTCCATAAATTGAGGATTATTCAGTTTCTCCCTAATAACTTCTCAGTGAAGCAGCATAGACACTTGAAATTCAAAGAGACATCTTTATGCAACATAACGATAATTAAAATAACTCAGTCGCAAATTGAAATGCAAAGTGTACAGCGGGGGCATATGCAAAAGAATGTAGTACCATTAGTGTGCAGTTGTACTGATGCATTTACATTAAAAATCACTCAACTCATGGAGTGAGAGATATGATCTCCCCTGTCATCAGTGTTTACTTAGCACTGTATTCTCATACTTAACATGAGTTACTTGATGAATTGTAGTGGCTAAATTACTCGCCCTACCTTTTGAACTGTTTGTAAGTGATGAAAAGTTCCTAATACATCAAGTCTTAACACAATTCATATCGTAGAAGCGTCTCACACATGCTTGAAGAAATTTGGATTAGAGGAGTGACCTGGTTTACTTATAGGGGCGATATTCATATTTTTTAATTTCTTATCCAAGGCAAAAGTGGAATAAAATTTGCCATAAGTATCAATAAATACGATTTAGATCCGATATATCACCAATAAAAACTTTTCTAGATCAAGTTAACATAATTACAGGGAAAAGGTGGAATTTAATTATCTTTTGGTCTCTTGGGGAGCTTATGTAACCAAGTCAAAATACTGCCCCCAAAGACTAAATCTTTTTAACATCGGATACTATTTACTGAAAATAATTTTGTCAGTCTCATGAGTAATATTGGGCATCAGAGGATCTGTAGAAAGGTGGACACATGATATTTTATGGTAAATGCCAGTTCAAGATAATGGTTTGGTGGGAAAAGAGTTTTGGTCTTTATGTTCAATTTGTTGAATCTGTTTAATAAGCTCCCCAAGAGCGCAAAAAATAATTGCATTCCACTTTTTTACTGTCATTACATTAACTTGATTTAGACACGTCTTTAATTGTGAAATATCAGTTTCAAAATCGCGTTTATTGTTAGTTATGGTTTATTTTATTCCACTTTTGTTTTGGATAAAGAATTAAAAATATGAATATCGCCCCTATACGTAAGCCAGGTCACTCCTCTAATCCAAATTTCATGAAACATGTGTGAAACGCTTCTACGATATGCATTGTGTAAAGATTTAATGCATTGGGAACTTTTCCCTCACTTGCAAACATTTCGAAAGGAGGGACGAGCAATTTAGCCACTAGAATTCATCAAGTAACTCATGTTAAGTATTAGAATACTGTGCAAAATAAATATTGATGACAGGGTAGATCATATCTCACATTAAAAGTCAACTCCATGTGTTGAATGATTTTTAATGTAAATGCATCAGTACAACTGCACACTAATGGTACTTTATTCTTTTGCATATGCCCCGCTGTACACTTTGCATTTCATTCTGCGACTAAGTTGTTTTAATTATCGTTTTGTTGTATAAAGATGTGTCTTTGAAGTAAATTTCAAGTGTCTATGCTACTCCACTGAGAAGTTATTAGGGAAAAACTGAACTATCCTTAACTTATGGACATGAGTGTATAATCGCATTTGCTCACTCATACACTAGTTTAAGATCATAACTCTGCGTCTGCCATAACATACACCCTGCATAGCAAAGAATACACCCACTTTCAAACGAAAACATGTACTTCATACGTCACTGACGCAAATGCTATCTTATGGCTTTTTCCAAAAAAAGTTAGTTATTTTCTACATTGTTTTTTCAAAGTAATATTTTCTTGATTAAAAGGAAAGGAAGGCATATTTGGTGAATTCCATTGATTTTTGGTCGATTTACAGATTATATTAGTTTTAATTTGTTTTTATGCCCTAGACGATCGCAAATAGGCTTTAAAAAAGAATTGGAGGGGTTTGGGAATCGAAAATAATTAAAAAAATATTTTTTTTAATTTATTTATTACTTTTTTAAAGGAGTTATTTAATCTAAATTGTTTTTGTTTCAGAAAAATAGTTACTTTAATTGAAAAAATAAGATATTTTTAATGATTTTCAGTCAAATAATTAGCAATCTTTTGTATATGTATGTATTTTTTTTTTTTTTTTTTTTATTTTTTTTTTGCTTTTTTAAGTACTAGTTAAGCATACACTTAGTCTTAGGGGGATGAGAGGGGAAATTGAAATGGCCAAATTATAATTAAACTGCGGGAAAAAATAAAGGTATAATGGAACTCTTACTGAATGGTGGCTTGGTATATTATACTATACTTCAGTCCAGTTCTTTGCCTTACTCCAATCTAAGTTCTTGGTCCAGTCATCGTCCGCACTCAAATCCTTTTCCAAGTCCTCTTTCTCTGTCAACTCCTCTTCCTTTGTCAACTCCTCAATCTCTGTCAACTCCTCAATCTCTGTCAACTCCTCTTCCTTGCTCCAGTCTTTCGCCTTGGTCCAATCTAATGACTTAATCCATTCGTCGGTATCATCATCATCATCGGGTAAATCGTACTTGGGATTGGAGATAATCTTAATCTCTGGCTTTTTCTTGACTGAAAAAATACGCCTTCTGCAAAGAAAACGCATTTTATAAATCTAAAAACTCTCCTTAATTACTTTTCCTTAAAATTACTAAAGAACACAAATTGTCAGCTTACAAAATGCATCAGTTCTGTTGGATATAACTTAGAGCAATATTCCTCGGAAAGAAAGATCATTTGACGCAGTTTTTGGTCTTGTATGGAAACCTTCCACAAAGTAGCGCGGACAATGACACCGACTGTCGCAACAGAATCGTGCCTACCAGTTTATGAAATATTTTCTTTCTTAACCAGTTGAAATCCCACCCACTTTGAACATCGAATAACTTTGAAATTCAGATGTTATACTGAATGGTTCGGTGTAGTATAGACATCAAATCCAAGGGGGCCAAAGCATATATCGATGCTTATGTCGGTAGTTAAGTCATATCTATGACATTATTTCAGAAAAAATTAAAAAAATTATTGAAAAATTAATCTAAATGGCAAAGTTTATTGTAATTATTTGTTATAGTTTTACATTAATTATCAGGAGTTCATTAACATGAATTTTTATTAGGAGATCATTAATATCAATTTATATTTCTCATTTTAAACAAATACTCAAAATATATTTGATTTTATTAAACTATTGAAATGTTAAACCTCAATTTTCATTATTACAGTGACGCTCATTTTCCAAAATTAGTAGATAAGATACCATAGTTTGAGTTCTAAATTAAAAATAGTACGTTGTTTTGAATTCCTTATATTACTAAGTGTACTATCAATTACTGTTTGTGGTGTATTTGGAAAAAGCAATTCAAGCAAAAGTAAAATCCCTTGACTGGTCAATTTAAAAACGTTCCTTTTGAGTGATTCCTTTGTTTTTAACCTTTTGTATTAAATTCGATTTCTGTTTGTGTATGGGAATGTGGCGGGTAAATCTGCTTGATTTAATTAAACCTCTTGGCGTCATCCAATCAAGCTGGAAGTTGGCAGTTTTGTCCTTCTATCAAGTTTTGGGGACTATTATTAAAAGGTCAATTTTACACACTCTACCATAAGCACTTCGAAGGTCTAATTGACCCGCTTGCTAACTAAAACCTGGCAGTTAGACTCTTTATGGATAGAAATGCCATTTCTGTAACATTTTAGGGCTGTCACTAAAAGAGCGCTTTTACACATTCTACTGTATTACCGCTTCTGAAAATTAATTAATTCACTTTCCGTCATTCCATCGAACTGAAATTTGACAAATAGATTTATTGTCAGTGATAATGCATTCTATCAAATTTTTGGGTCTGTCAACAAAAACCTCTTTTACAAAAACTTTTATTGCACCTTCGGTGGGACCAATTAATCCACTTGTAGTCATCCAATCCATCTGAAATTTGCTAAATAGAATCGCAATCATTGACAATGCGTTTTATCAAGTTTTGGGGCCAAAAATAAGTGGTTCAATCGGAATCAGTGATTTTCTTCGTAGTGGTCAAACACTATGAATAGTCGACGTTAGCTCATTCAAATTGGCAATGCATATAAAAGATTTCCATTCAACTTTATTTATGGGTTAATTTAATGCTGCAAATGTTACATTGAATAATTAAAATTATAATATAAGAAGAGTTAAGTTCATTGTAAGGGCATTTTTTCTTTCAATTACCCCTATGTACACATAGGGTTATTGAAAGCAAAGAATTAGGAAAAAGAAAGAAAAAAAATTAGATTTTTTTTTTTTTTTGCATTGATTCAGATTTTTTGCCTGATTTCAAAAAAGTTGTCTAGGGAAAATGTCTATCTGTAGTCAGCATAACTCTCGAACAAATTGACCTACGATGTTCAAATTTGGTGTGCGTGTCAGTGGTGACAATGAGACCTATCATTAAATTTTCGTCAAATTCGCGCATGCGCATAAGGCAGCTGTCATTGAAAAAAGCAATTATTTTTCAATGATTGCTACAAAACAGGTCCAACGATTTTGATCCAAATCGCTGTGGCAATGCATCTTAATGTGTCCTAAACATCCCCATCTCCGAAATTCCAGTAAAAATGCTTTAATGGCGTTTAAAGTTAAAAAACGAATGCCTTCAACACAGAGTTCTCTTTCCTACCTCATCAACTATGGGTTTCTTTCCTCTCCTCAGTTTCACTTATAAAAAAGGATAGTATAAGAATTATCGAAAAGTATATCGCCAAAATCACCATTTTGGCGGAGTTATTTTAAACTCCTAGTTTTCATAAAAATCGTTTTCAAGGTATCGAATATGCTTCCGTCTGAGATTTATTGATCACATTAGTTGGTCGTCTTGAGAGTGGACGTTCTTGTGTTGGCTGAGGAAAATTAAACAGTTTTTGTACTTCCGAGCTTATTTAATACCAATTAGATCCCTTGCATTCAAAATTCTCCTAAGAGGAGAGCTTTATTAAACTTTCTTTAGAGCCCAGCTCATTTTCAAGCAATTTGATTTCCTATCATTGTCTTCGTGATCCGATATATCGGGTAGAGCAGCTGAAAAAGCTAACCAAACAATCAACATGTAGCGATCTAACCTAATAAGCAACAATTGAATGAAAATACTGTCTTGGTTCAAGAAAAAGACAGTTTTTAATCCCTTTTTGTGATGAAAAATATTTCCAATTTTCAAATAAATTTCTAGAAATGCTAAATTTGTTTAAAAAAAATCATCTGAAATGTGGAATCGTGTAACATAATGGTCTGGAAATTGTTACTCATCTTGCAATTCGTGAAAGAAATCTTTAGAAAACGAAATCGGCGACTTAAAAACTAGTTATGAGTTAATAATTGGCAAGTATTATGCATTTGGCAGAAAAGAATTTTGCTCCTTAAATTATTTACTTATCAAGATATACAATTTTACTCAGTTAAAACTGATTAAATATAGTCTAAACCTGGAACTATTGAGAAATCCCATCTCTAATATGTTGCCTATAAATTTTCTATCATTCTTGAAATTCTTGTTTATCCCGGGTGGGGTCTGGCCCACCACAAAAGTCATTCCACACTGTTCAATTCTTAGAAATTGATTTCCAGTTCTTCATCTTTAGATCTTTGCTATCTTTCTTGAACACAAACCAGAAAATTTATCTAATAATATTTTCAAAAAGTGTTAATTGGATGAAAATTCAGCAAGTATGTTTGTTAGAAAATATAAAATGTCCTCCAATATCGTTAAAATACTATTTATTTATCTGAACTTAGAACAACGTAATATATGTGCCAATATATAAGCGTATAAAAATATATTATGCGGAATTATAATCGCTATAATCGTATCCTAAAGTTCTATATTTAAATTTATTAAAAATAATTTTAAAGAAATATATTAAGTGAGAAAAAGGTCAACATCAGTATGCAGTCAGTAAAGAATAATAATAAGGGCAGCATTGTAAACAGCATACAGACAATTTAATTAATCAGTTACAAATGAATATACTATATTTATAGTGAAAATTTAAACATAAAGCGTAATAAATATTAGTATCACTTACATAAAACGAAGAATTCTGGATGCCATTTCAGCAATAAATGCCCTCTTGTACTTTCAAAACAAATAATCTGTCGTTTTTTGAAAATATGATCGAGTTTTAAAGAGCTATTTCAAAATCAATACAACGCGATTGATATCTTGAATGAATATGGAACGTTGCCACCAAAAAATATAAGTATTTGGTCAGCAATTGGCGCGGAAAATAAATTCTGTCGCCGAGTTTATGACGTAAAGGGTAGAAGGTTACAATTTTATAGCATCTATCAATGTTAAAAGGCGGTTACGTGGGTTGTCATATTTTAAACTTAATCGTCTGAAGCGAAAGTTTTTTCTACGATGTTCGGCGAGAGTAGAGTTCACTTAAATTTAACCGTTGTCACTAACCATGATGTTATTATTTCATTTTGTTCACCAGTACTCTTATTGTGAATTAAATCTCGGAATGAAATTTAATTTATCAACGATTTCGCAGAGTAATGTTCGGGATTAAAAATGCTAAATGGTTGAGCATTTTTTGGATATATGGTACTCTTGCGTTAGACGGGTACCAGATAAAGACCGGCAAATTACAGCGATAATTCATCCAAAAAACAACCTTCAAATCATTTATAATTCTTATAACAAACCTTTATTAAAGAGTTGCAATAGCAACCGTAAATACCATTGCTACACAAGCCGTAAATATTTAGGCTTGGCGATGCATGTGTTACGCATCATTTAAACCTGTAAACATTTAGGCTTGGCGACAATTGGTAGCCGTTTAATAGAAGAGTACGATATATATTATGGTAAAATATGAATAGATTCGTTTAAGACTGAACCTACCGACATTTTTTATAGACCTATTTCTACTGATGGCGGTCAAATGATCGATTTTCAAATAAACATTATATTCTTTTCCAGTTGATTACAAATAATACAGAATTTAGCACAGGCAATAAAACACAAAAAAAATATTTTGCAAGAATTAAAAAATATTTAAAAGAAATAATAAGAAAATGAAAACCTGGAACTTAACAATTTTGATTAAAGTCTCAAAAGCGGTCATTTGACAAATCTCTGGAAGGTTTACTGCTAAAATACACTTAAATGTTCTTTCGTGTTCATATTTAAAAAGATAACAGTTTAAAACATGAAATAGAGTTCTAATTTATTAAGTAGTTGGGATTTAATCCGATTTTTCTTCTATTCTACATATCTGTTCTATTCCTCAATACTTTTTTCGATTGCTATGTTTGAAGTTCCTAATTTAGCTTGTTTCTTACGATTTGATCGTTGGAACCACCGAGGATAAAATTATCATTCGAAATGGACAAGAAAAACTAGTAGTGTGGAACTCAACTTTCAATCACACAATATAATATTGCCTTTAAATTTGACATGAAATGGCACCATTTTTATATTTTCATTCAGTCAAATAGATCATTCTTACACAGCACATTTGTTGGTTTGAATCTGCGCAGAGCTAATTAACAAACTCGTCCTTTCCAGCTGTAACTTGGCAGATAGAATGAATCGACTACGAATAAATCAAGTTTTATGAGATATCACTAATAAGACATTTTTACACACGCTTCTAAATATACTTTAATTAAACCACTTGTCGTCATCCAATCGAACTGAAACTTGGCAGATAGACTTTCTGTCGATGTCAATGCGTTCTATAAAGTTTTAGGGAAAAACAAAAAGGCACAGAATCGATGGTTCTCTTCGTAGAAGTCAAACACTATGAAAAGTCGATCTTAACTCAAAATCTAACTTATTTTATTCTTTCAAATTTCTCAAAATGGGTAATGCGTTTAAAAATTCGGTTAAAATTCCATGTACGGTATGGATTCTGCGCCAAGAATTGTTTAGATAAAACTGCGCCAAATTATGGCAATTATACGCAGTTCACTTGTCATTAAAAAAAAAGGGCGGAGCAGCCATTTTTTGGTGAAATAAACTTGGCTTAGAATCCGTACCGGACTCGGAATTTTAACCAAAAATTCTTCTCTAACCCAGAATTTAGTCGCGTGAAATCTTGATTTAACGTAAAATAATAAATAAATTTTATTATTATTATTATTAAATACATTTTTTATTGTTTTACTTTTATATCACCCAGGACGATGATTTATAAGAGTGTCTTAGTTTGAAAGACGAATTTTACTTTACACAAAAACCTTATTTATCTCGGGAACGAATTTTTTAAGCGTGCTAATGTTTTAAAAGATTTAGTAAACTCTCTAAGTTAAAACAACAGCAACGACAACAATAAACTTGTTTAGTTATACTTACTACAAAAGTCTTTCTACGAAGGATATCAGTAAATTTAAGCATTCAAATATTATTATTTATACTAACACTTTGTTGACTGGCAATTTTACACAGAAACTATGTCATGTCAACGCGGCTATTATTTTGTAATGGACAATTCCCGCATTTTTTAAAAACGAGTGAAATTAGTTTATATTTATGATTGTCCATTGAAGATGGACGAGTTAACTCGTCATCGGTCAACAACGTTTGAGGATGAAAACACGAGTTAATCCATCACCGGTCAACAGTGTGGTAAATAGTTAAAAATGTAGAGCAGTAAAATATTGCAACACAAGGTATTTTTATTTACCTAATACATTTTAACTGGTGTAATGTTCCCTAAAAGATTTTTCTTGAATGAAAAACTTTTTTATTCTTCAGTAGGCAAACTGGTTTAAGACTTTCGAATACGATGCACAGTTCTTCATATAGTTAGACTAAAATATTCCGAGCCGGTACACCAGCATAATTCTATACTAAATATTCAACTAGAATATACCTAAAAACTAAATATGTACGTAAAATGTACTAAAATGAACGGCCTAACTTTTCTCGCTCTATTGTGTGTAAGTTTTTGCAGTGGTCCAATGTTTTATGTGATAAGATTATAGAAAATAATTTAATAATAATAAAAAAAGAACGCCATTCTTTTGAGAAGTACATAAAAAACGATTGAAAACAATTTTGTATTCACGCTGTCAGTATTTTCAGTAAATGCTAATTCTTTAAAAAATTCAATACGCAATGTTCTGTAAGTTAACAAATGACGACTTTTAAAAGTGTTGAAATATAATATACTTATCTTAATTTAGCACGATTTAATTTATGTTCCAATATACAAAAAGAATCAAATATATGGTGCCGATAATCTGAAGTACAATCGCATAGAAAATTTCCATATTTTAATGCAACTTATAAAGAGAATGGACAATTTCAGCAATTTTTAAAAACGAGTGAAATTAGTTTATATTTATGAAGAAATTCTTTCCGATTCCAAATATTTAAACAAAAGTTCTTTAAAAAAAATTAGTTATTTAAATATTAAGAAAAGAAAATGTCCCAAAACCAAACCAAAACCAGTCCAATCGAAACAGTCAACAAAATCTGTGACGTCAAAAATCCTTCCGTTTCTATGGTTATCGTGAGGTTTCTGCCAAATAGTTGGCGTTGAAATATTTGCCATTGGTAGACCATTACCATATCTCGTACAGATTGGCACGATTTGCGAGAAAAGTACTTACGTATTAATGCCACCGCAGCTACAGATTTGGCGGTTTTTAAGTGCCGCCAATAAAGAGCAATCGTGTTGTTCGCACGCGCACGCAGTTATCTTTTGGATTCCTTGTTTGCTGATTGGCGGCACTTAAAAACCGCCAAATCTGTAGCTGCGGTGGCGTTAATACGTAAGTACCGCGAGAAACTTGCAAATATGGTTTCCGCTGCCAAATTTCAAGCCAAGATGTTTGGGAAGTCTTGACGTCACATTCAATTCGAGCCGAATGAGTCTTTTTCTCGCCAACGTGTACCAGGGGAACTTTGATTGCAAATTAAAAAAAAGAAAAAGCGCATTGAGCAGAAATGTTTCTGTTAATGGCCATTTCGAAACATTGAGAATTGAATAAAAAATGGCGGGAATTGTTCACATTCTCTATAATAAAAATTAAAATGTGAAAATGATTTAAGCTTAGAACATTGGTAAAAGTTGAGGAATGAATATATTAGACAAACATTTCATGAACATTCAACTATTTCATTATTCAATCACAATTGGAGATACTAAAATGATAGCAAATGTTTAATAATTACTAATGAAAACACCACAATATTACTTACAAAAAACGACGGATTCTTGACGCCATCTGTGCAATGTGTGTCCTAATATACGTTCAAAACAAATTATATTTCGTTTGCTTAAATCAGGATTAAGTTTTAAAGAGATATTTTAAAATTGATGCAACGCGATTGAGATCTTCAAGGAAAATGGAACGTTGCCACAAAAATTATAAGTATTCCGTCTAAAATTGGCGAAAGAAATGATTTCAATCGCCTAGTTTATGACGTAAGGATAAAGGATTACATATTTATATCATATACCAATGTGCTGTGGTGTCGAAATGAGTTTTTATATTAATTTAATCGTCTGAAACGAAAGGTTTTTTCAACGCCAATTGTCGAGGGTGCGGCATTTTTAAATTTAAACGTTGTCATTTCTGGCCATGTAATTCTTTTACCAGTAGCCTTATTGTATTTTATATTTTAAATTGCAATTTAATTTACTAGTAATTTGACGGTCTAATGTGTGTAATTAAATTATTAAATATTAGTGCATTTTACTATACTTTAATATTTAAAAAAATCATGAGATTTCTTTTTATTGAATATATTATATTAAAATGAGCTGTGTTTCTAAACCAAAAAGTGATTAAAAATTTCGCATTACTTGAAGCTAGAAACAAAAGTCAAGTCACTAATACACTAGATAAATCCATCCCTTACACAATAACGTTCGATAACACACTTGTACTGCAAAATAAGTATAAAATGAAAGTATTAAACTAAAATAAGAAATTGACACTAAAGCAAGCTATATTCTGACAGTCAGTAATTTTTCGCACATCAAGTTCAGTTATCAAGCATGTATTATTTGACAGTATTTATTGATTGAAATATTTCGTTTTAAGTTTAATGACGAAAAATAAAAAGCTTGTAAAGTTTTATTTCTTCTATTTGTAAATTAAAAATTGTCGTCAAGTTACTGGTACTCTTAGCTACGAACTTGACATCAATAAATATAAAAGTTTAAATCCTGTATCTCTGTTTGCAACCATGTCGTGAACTTCCATAGTGGTCTTATTTGAGAGAATTTCTGTTTAGAACTGCTACTTCTTCTAATGGTACTAATCTTTATCAAACTGATATATGACAAGCACATAGCAATTTAGGATTAACAAATTATAATTAAAATTCCGTTCGTTATTTCCGGTCTTGTATTTTAGTCTCTCAACATGAATAATGTGTCTGAAAAATTAACTTCATACCTGCTCTCGATAAGCTTCCAACTACATTATTGGAGAAATAGGCATGCAAATTTAAGAGCGTTTCAAGGGCAGATATTTTCGGGAGGGGATATGAAATTATAAGTCAGCGAATTATAAAAATAATTTTTGTTAACTATGCCGAATGTATTTAGTAATCCAGCTAACAGGTATTTTTTTTTCTACGTATGGTTAGAAATTTAGAAATGTTTTAAATAAATGTACCATTTTAAACAAAGAGAATCCTTGATTCTACGAGAATAGTAAAATATCCTTGCCATATAATAGTGAAGTATTAAATTTTGGGAGGGTATATATCCCTACCCCTGGTTACGAGTTTTGGCAAGAACCGATCGAAAGAACTAACTATCTCTAAACTAGCATTCGTTTAAAAGTTCAATGTAATATTGAAAATCTTTCTTAATAATTCGCATATTAAACAAAATATGTCGAGTGTATTCTATTATACTTTTACTGAGATATCCTTGGTTAAAATTCAAAGTCTGATACGAATTCTGAAACAAGGTGATTTTTGACAAAAATGGCAGTCTCAGCGGGTTTTTTTTTTTTTTTTTTTTTCTTTCCCATGACAAGTGAACTGCCTATGGTTGACATAATTTGGCGCGGTTTAATGTAAAAAATCCTAGGCGCAGAATCCGTACCAGACCTGGAATTTTAACCATCAACTTAGGGCTCCTATACCCTTAAGGTAGAGTATCGGGCTCATGACCGGAGGGTTGAGGGTTCGGTCTTCTATCCGCAAAATATTGGTGTGCACCTAATGGAGGCTAGTGCACATTATATATGTCGTCGCCTCGATATCTTCTCGTTCTTGGGGTTGGAAAGAGGGGTTTACACTACAAGATTTCTATCTCGTATTCTTCTAGATGCTCAAAATTACGCATATGGCTGTGTTAAGCACTTTATAAGTGGCAGAAATAGATAGTCGGGAGTTCCAAACCATCAACTTAACACCATTTCAAATCTGAAGACCACTTTGAATAAATTTTACATTTCAATAAACAGTTGATCAAATTGGTACCAAAAGAAAATGCTAGCCAATTGGCAAAAAATATACTGGGAAGAAACGCAAACTGCGAATTTAGCGAAATTCGCAGCTTCCGGAGAAGACTAATAATAACAACTGAAAAATATTTGAAAAAATAAACGCCATATTGTATTGATAATTGACAGAATAGTGTACATTTATATTCATTTAATGAAGGGTTCCAACATAAGATCATTGTATCCTATGGAACTTCGTAAAATGTAGCAAAAGAAATAAAAATGAAATTGTATCGTTAATAGTTTCAGGATAAAGACTAAAAGTGTTTACATAAATCGACGAATTCTCGATCCCATGTCTGTAGTATAGGTTGTAATAAACCAAAGAACTTAAAACTATAAGAAGGCAAGCTTCGCCGATACATAAGTGCTGCCATCTCGCGGATTTTCATAGTTGAGAGCACAAAACTTTCGCCAAATTGCTCCGATTTCCAGACATGCGCAGAGCTTTGTTCTTACTTTGGCGATCGTGCTTTTTAAACAAACAAATAAGAACATCAGATTTATTTCGTTGAATTCGTGGGAGATTTAAATAGCAGAACAAAAATGGAGGATTCTACTTTGCAAAGTAACATATTATTTATTCAAGTTTGTTCAAATTGTTCGCTTTTGTGCACAATAAATTTCGGTAATGTTCTGAAGATTATAGAATTTTCGCAAGAGAATTTTAACAGGACATTTTTAGCAGTGTTGATGGTTGTGATGAAACTTGATGGTTAGTGTTCTTAATCGTTTGTTTTTATTTTTTCGTCTCATTCAGCAGGCTAGTTTTTATGTTAAATATAGTTTTTTTTTTCATTAACTTTTCTTTTTGTATTACTTTGACATCGCTTGAAAGAATGTTTATCATTTGTTAGTTGCATAAATGCACGCAATTATTATGTGTTTATTGTGATTTTTTGAAATTTGCCTTCAATCTCAATTACCATTGCGGTTTTTTATTTTATGAATTAATAAAGCTAAATGATTATTGTCAACTGTTAGTAAATTCTTCTAAACTAGTACATGCTAAATGATATTGGTTTTTGTAGTTGCAAGTCATTTTTAAATTCTTGCACTCAATAACTAGATATTTTTTAGTTTCCTAATGTACTGCTTCGAAGAATGCATGGAAACTTTATCGAAATCATTTTCTTCTAGAATGTGTTTCAATAATTTTGTAATTAGTAATTTTGTTAATTCTTGATGTTCATATTTCTTACGAAAACTTACTAAAAGTTCACCAATATTGGAATATGCTGTAAAAAACCCAAATCTAATATTAGGATTCGTACTGCATTGCAGGATGGAACTTTTGCTGTAGTGGTTCAATATAATATTAATATTGTTTTAAAAAGTATTCAATTATTTTAGTTAAAAATGTAAATTTAAAAAAATTTGGTTGGGTGTGTAAATTTTTTAAGTGAAAGTTTAATGAGCTAGGCAAATTTGTTCTTTTTTTGGATAATAGATTTCTGGGAAACCATAAAATGTAATTGCCAAGTGAAACCAAAAAGAGCGATAAGCTTGCCAATGTAGAAACCCTACAATGACGTCATGTGCTCTCAACTATTTTACATTATCTCTATGGAAGCTTGCCATCTTTAACCCGAAGGGTTATTATAGTATCTTTGAATAAACTTCAGAAAAATATCTTTGTTTATTTTTAAAAGATACTTAAACATTCATACAAAGCGATTGGTATCTTGAATGAAAATGGAACGTTGCCACAAAAATATAAATAATCGGTGAACATTTGGCGAGAAAAATTATTTTAGTCGCCTTGTTTATGACGTAAAGGATAAAGAGTTATTACTTTTTAGCATCTACCAATGTTAAGTTTCGAGTGAGTGGACTGTCATATTAGAACTTATTCTTCTGAAGCGAGTTTTGTTTTTTTCCTACGCCATTTGGCTCTTTGATTTTAACCATTGCCACCACCCATTATGCAATTCAGCTATTGAATTCACCAGTACTCTTATTGTATTTTATATTTCAAAAGGAGATTGAATTTATCAACAATTAGTTTAAGGTTAGGTTAGGGATTAAAATTTCTAAATGGCTGAGCATTTTAAGGAACATTTAACAAATATGAATTTTTTTTTTATTAGAAACACACTTTAAAGTTCTTTTATTTTCTTCATAACAAAAAAATATATAATTTTACAGTTTAAAAATAAGATAGTATCCTATTTTATAAAAGAGTTGTGCCTTATCTCCCTTCCATACGTATGTGAAGAAAAGAAAGATTATTTTAAATATCAATACTAACAACTTTCTTTTAAGATTTCTACGTTTGCAGGCAGGTAACTTAAATCGCGTTTAGCCAACCCGAGTCGAAATGCAAACATAAAGAGACAAATATAACACACTGCTGGAAGCTATAAACAGATGAACACAAACTTGCACTAGATTTCTTCCTTGCCTAACGTCCTCTAACCCTTCAACGATGAAGTGAACAACCTTTAGCATCACGCTTTCCCCGAAGAGCATTGAATGGCAAGCAATTTCTCATTCTTTATTGTTCACTAACCAAGAAATAATGAAATGGAAAAAAATTTGGCAGAATTAAAATCGAACAAGGGGAATTGCGATAATGCGGTGAGACAAACTATTCACCAAACGGATTCCTTAAGTCAGCAGATTCGGGAAAGATCCGGTCGAACCAAAAGGACCTCCGAAGATGCTTGGTGGTTGAAATGTTTTGTGACCAACAAAAAAGTTTCCACCGAATGCCCGAATTATACAATGTAAGTGCTAAAAAATAATCAAAACATAACAAAGTTTTAGAGAACAATGTTATAAAATTAAACGCGTCGGTGAGATGCAATATTTATGACAAAGTTTAAAACGAGGAAAAACTGGAAGTCTATACACAAATAGAAATCCTAAATTTCAAACTAAACAGTCATGAAATGTTATATTTTGTTAACCTCACTATATATGAAAATTCAAATTTAATTGTAATAAATTTCGTTTGATTGTTTTGTAAATAATCCGTTAGATGGCAACACGAAATTTTGAAGAACCTTTCAACTTCATTTTTCGTAAGCTTACGATGTTATCGCTCACTTTTTACTTTCACAGAGTTGCTCAGTAGAGGTACTGTGATGAACTTCTAAAAAAAAAAAAAAACAGCAATTCCTCTTCAAGCAATTTTAACTGCGCTCGGGCACACTAGTCAAATGTAAGCTCGGTGTGGATTCTGTGCCAAGAATTGTTTACATAAAACCGCGCCAAATTTTGGCAACTATAGACAATTGTTATTTTTTTAAAAATAATAATAAATAATTCTGCAATTTGTTGGCGAAAATCACCTTGGCGCAAAATCTGTATCGTACTTCGAATTGTAACCAAAATAAATGGACACGCTTTCCATTGAGGACAAGTGAGGTTGAGATGGATTCATTTCTAGAAAATTAGTCATAAGTATGCAGTAATTTGTTACACATATAACGCAAATCGCAATGTTCGGAAGAAGAGCACAGCCCAATGAAGAACGAGAGTAGCCCACCTCCACGTGCAACACACACAGTGGCTGAGAGGCTACACAGGAGACACGGTCGAGTGTCTCGATATTTCAGTGAATTATTTTAGGCAAGGAATCGGAAATTAATTTTAGCATCACCTAACAAAAGGAGTTTTACGAGATGAAGCATACGGTGTTTTATGATGGAATGTTATGTAGTATATGGAAGCACCTTCCCAATTCTAAAACTGCGCATTTTTCTATTAACGTTCCACATGTGGTTCCTGCAATAGATTTTTTTTTTCCAAAGATGAGCAGACACGAAGGAGATAGTGGAAGATCGGTTCCTTATAGCACTTTTATGTGTATATTCTCATTCGAGATAAGATTGTGGACCAGTTTCTTCTTGAAAGACCTTCTAAAAGGCATTCTCCTGGTAGACACTCTGACCACTTTTAATTGTCTAAACTTCAACTTAACTAGACATCACTTAGACGGTAGATCGTCACAGTGCTCATAGGTATTTAATCCATTTTGGCTGCGTGAAAGCATAATGTTCGCCAAACCACAATCCTATATAGAACAAAAGGCAATAAGGTTTGGCGAGAATTATGTCTTCACTCCGCCAAAATGGATTAAATAACTATGAGCACTGTGACGATCTACCGTCTAAGTGATGTCTGGTTAAGTTGAAGTTTAGTATAGATGTTGTTGTAGCAATGTTTCGTTGAAGCAATAGACCCAGTGAAGTTCTTTTTTTTTGCTCTTTTCCTCCTTTTGGAATATCCTGATTTTGATAAAGTGGTCCAGATAAAATGTCTGTGAGTAATTGGTCAGCATAACTCCCGAAAAAATTGACCTACGATGTTCAAATTTAGTGTGCGGGTTAGTGGTGGCTATAGGATCTACCATTAAGATTTTCGTCAAAATCGTGCATACGCATAAGGTTGAAACCATGAAGAAAAAATTCCAGCATTTACTAAAAAACGGCTCTAACAATTTTGATTAAAATATCTGTGCCAATGCCTCTTAAAGTGTTCCCACCTTCGAAATTCCTGCTAGAAATACGTTAAAATCATAAAAGGTTGAAAAATGAGTGCCTTTAACACAGAGATCTCTGCCCTTGAGCATCGGCCATCAACGATATGTAACGATGATGTAAAGTAGCAGTACTCGGTGGGGGCCCACGGGAAGCAGGAAGATCTACTTTTTTAGTGATTATTTCGGGAGGGGGGGGGGGGGTCTTGTTTTACGATATTATATAATGTCAAATTTTATTACTGGACTTTTTCATTTAATTTTATCATTAGACTTTTTCATATGTAAGTATAACCAGTGCCGGAACTAGGGGGGGGGGGCAGGCGGGGCAGCTGCCCCGGGCGCTAACCAGAGGGGGCGCCGAAAAGCCAACAAAGCACTATTTGTTGTATAAATTTTAATATTTGGACGAAAGGATAATTTTTCATAAATAAATTTTCATTTTTTCTTAAAATTCTGGATGATCTCTAAGATATCCAGCAGAAGAAAAAATCCACTAGAAAAAAAAAAAAAATACATTTCTGTACAAAGAAAGTAATAATCTATCCTTTTCCAAAAGAATGACAACGAATTCTCCCTACCCCCTGATGAAGAATAGGTTTGTGCTACATGGCAGGCTGCCAGAAATGCTAATTTAAAATCGCATTGGTAATATAGTCGCAATGTAGTTAGATAAAATTTAGCATTACAACAATTTAATGCTGTTGAAATTTTCGTAAATTGAAATATGTCGATGAAATTATCTGGGGCGCAGAATCGCAGAAAAGCAAAAGAAACTGCAAGAATATCCCAACCTTTTATCATCTTGGCTAGTTCACGAGACTGAAACCAATGAAGGTAAGAATTTTTTTTAATTTGTAACCTAATAAACTACGGAAGATGTGTATTAAGGACAAGGGTTACGTTTGGGATATATCTCTTGCCAAATATATTTATTGTTCTCTAGGAGTCCGCAGGAATTTTTACAGGGGGCTGCAAGATGTTGAATTGTTTAGAAATCGTTTACTTTTGTTTTTGAGGTTGATTATCATTAACTTTAAAGGTTCATTGCGATTCCTAATGAAAATTAATTAGCAAAAAGTTAATTAAAAATTGAAATAATTAACGATTGAAACGTTTTCTTTAAGAGAATAATTTAGTATTTCTTCAGCTAAAAACAGATTTTTTTTCATTTTTACACATTTTGAATCGTGCTGAGTTTAAAAAAACTGGGGGTGTTGAACTTTGAACAACTTTCAATTCCCACTGTTTCCTTCATTTAATTTGGCAATTATTTTGGCTGTAAAAATGACAGCGCAAGCACGATTTTGACAAAAACCGTAACGCCAGGTGTAATGGCCAAAGTAGGTCAATCCGTTTGAAAGTAATGCTGACCACAGACAACACACGGACCCACAAACTTTTTTTCTAGAACACTTTTTTGATTCAGAATGTTCTGAAACGTGAAGAAATGCAAAAAAAATTATGCGATAAAAAGTTGACACAAGAATTCCTATTGAGCACAAGAATTCCTATTTATCGCAAAACATATCGATTTTTTAAAAATAAAAACGAAAACAGTAAATTACATCCTATCCAAATCTCAATTTAAATGCACTAACTAAATATGTGACTATATATTTTTAACAATATATTTTACTATATATTTTTAAATCCCTTATATTAACTTCACTTTTGTTTGAGTGTGCGTTTGAGCCTGGCGTACAAATCTGCGGATGCTGGTCTATTCCTAAATAATGAAAAAATAATAAAACATCAAGGCATGAATTCTAAAAATAGATCTCAAGGCCTTATTTTTCATAAAAAATAACGAAAAAGAAAGTATTTTCCAGGAAGTGATAAATAAAATAAAAAGAATCCAGTCTCCATGCTACGAGAAAAAGGCGCAACTTTTGAAATGTCAAAGAACTTATGGCTATAAGAAGGCAAGCTTCGCCAAAGCGTAAGTAAAGATATCACGCGGATTTTCCCAGTTGAGACCACAAAACCCGCCAAATTGTAAGGATTTCTAGGCGTGTGCCATTGCATTTGCACAGAGTTATAGTGTCATTTTGACGACATTATTTTTCACCAAACAGATGTCATGTTCGTCAAATTTTGTCCATTGCATTGGTGAGAATTTTAAATTCTCCAAGAAAATGGAGAACTCACACATAGCACCAGTAAGTAATATATTATTCATTCTATTATTAAAATGAGTTTCAATAAGTTTAAATTAATTGTTCTAAAATTAACATTTATGTGTTTACCAACTATTCAATGATTTTTGTAGACAAGTCATTAAATTAATTTGCTTTTGTGTTCAATGAGTTCTGGTAATATTCGGAAGCTTTTTAAATTTTTGTATTAGTATTTTACAGAAGAAAATATTTTTTGAAATGTAAAACAGCTTAATTGTTTATGATCTAAGACATTTTGAAACCAGGTTAACCAGATTTTGTGTTAAAAAGTGTTACATATCATTCAACTATGTTCTTTTATTTCATTGTAACTGACATTATTTGTATTGATTCATTGGTTGTTTTTTTTTGTCTTTATGCAAATCTTTATGCAAGCAGAATGAACCCTGGTCATTAATAAGGGCTTGTCAAATATATTTATTTAAAATTTCAATTAATTAATTCTTTTATTGTTTGTTTCAAAACAGAATTTTACAAAGGAAAAACCTTTGTTAATTTTCAATGTATATATAGTTAGCTTCAAATCTAAAAAATTATTGTGTGGGGGCGCCAAAATGAATTCTTGCCCCGGGTAAAAAGTGACCTAGTTCCGTCCCTGAGTATAACTATTGGCAATAGAGACTTCGAAACTGGGATTTGTTTTGTAATAACTGATAAAAAATTAAATTGTATTTGTTTCTATTGCCTTATTAAAAATATTACTTATAATTATTAGTAAAACATTCTCTTTGGAAAACAATTTTTCCCTACATACTTTAGATTACTCGAGTAGCTATGGATTATCCAGTAAAACTACGTATTTTTACTTATAAGCTCACTGCATTAATATTTTATGAATATGTTAAATTTTGATATACAATTACTCATTTCCCATTTTGATGTAAGTATAATGCAAGGTTTATACTTAGTTAGTCACAAATAAAAGTAGCAAGTTCCCGCTTTCATTGGAATTTCTTCAGTATAATCGATACCTCCGGAAATGTAGCTTGCTAAAATGTTTAATACGTACGGTACATTTTGAAATACAATTTTTTATTAAATAAAATAGTAAATGAAAAAACAAAAGGACAGTGTTAACCACCCTACGCTAAGCTATCAAGTCGGAGATGTGACGATGAGGTGGGGAGATTAATGTATATGGATGATCTTGAAGTATACTTTTTGAACACTGCTTAGATTTATTTTTTTTAAACTTTTTTTAAATATTCAATTTCGTCCTGACTAAGGCACGGAAAATTGTTGCGCCCCTCCCTCAAGAAAATCCTGGATCCGCCACTGGTTGAGTAACGATTGAATGTTGATCTCAATGGTTAATGTTTTGGATTCAGAAAGTGCTGCTATCTACCGAAACTCTTGGTTAATCCAAGGTATATGGATACAATTTCTAATTAATGAAAAATTTTCTAAAGTACTAGTATTCATTTCACCCAGATTACAAAAATTGGTGCTGTTTACTTACCAACACCTTGTGTAGCAAGCAGGCGCGTAAACAGGGGGAGGAATTCGGGGATATATCCCCTCCCGAAATGCTTCAGTTTGCTATAAGAGTGCAAAAAAAATCAAAGAACTTCTTTTTTTTTTTTAAGTGATAAATTTACTTGAAATGTTTTCAAATTTCTAGACATAAGTAGAAAAATTACATGCATTCGACAATAATTAAAAAAAAAAACTGTGTATTGTTAGAATTTGTAGAGTTATAAATTTATATCCCCTCCCCAAAATTTCTGGTTACACTCCTGGTGGCAAGTGTTTCTAGATTCAAAGCCTTTATCACTAACACATATGTTCATCACATTCCGAAGAAAACTCTAGCAAACTGTTTTCAAGTAATGAATGTTAGCTATTGCAAGCTAGCGATCATACAATTCGGTATTTACCAAAATATTTTCCTCAACGAATTTGATCAAAATTTAGATGGTATACACTTAATTTAATATTAACCCAAGTGCGGAACAAGACTACTACGACAGTAAATTGTAAAAACGAAAACTGTCCCCTGCTCAGAACTTTCTCTACAATTGTTTCGTTGAGTGATAATTTTCCACTTATTTTACAGAAATGCGGGCTCATCAATTTCTTTCGAAAAAGTGAGTTTACCTTACGATATGATCATATATTTTACTTGACATCTATTAAAGCTTGGCTAGCGAATTGAATTTTAAAAATTATTCCACCGGTATCGAGAAGTGCTGCCATCTACGGAAATGCGAATGTACTGCAAGATGCGTCTCATGATAAACAATGCAGCCAAATTAGAAGCAGATAGATACAGGGGAGAAAAAAAAATTCTTCACATTAAATTTGTTCGATTCATTGCTAACTGCGCGAATTTAAAATACCATTTTAACTTTGATTATATTAAAATGATCAATCTGAAAGGTAATGAAACTTTTTTTTTCCAAAGACCAAGTAGTGGTGCCATCTATTGTACAATAACTTACTCGAAAACACATCACTTCCGACTCTTCAATGAGGAACTTTCACGTTTTTTGGTTTTATTTTTAAATAAAAGAAGAGAAAAAATCATGAAAAACAATACCATTCTTTTAAAAATTTGAGCTCGGATAGATAGTTAAAAAAATATTTAGTTTTTCACTTTGCGATTTGGCGGGAAAAAGCCACTTTAGCGTGAAAAGTCAACGCGCAGATAATGAACCAGTCTAAAACCTGTTTTAGAGTGAGGTTTCTCCCTCTTTTTGCGACTGTATCTCTGCGTAACCACGACACGGTTTTTTTTATGCGTTTTTGGTCACGTGACTTTTGCTTTGATTTCGGCTAATTTCAAACTCGATTTTTAATTAATTGAAAGCATAAAGATAAAAAATAATTGCACTGCTCAAATATATTCGTTGGATAACACTAGAAAATACAAAAAATATTCATTTTCCTCACTTGTGCAAGTTCCTCATTATAGTTTGCCAATCCAATAATTTTGCGTGAGCAAAAACAGCATGTACCAAAATCAAAAATATAGAATAAATTAAACAGTACAGAGGCGCAGATCCAGGGGAGAAGGGATAAACACAAATGAATTGCAAATTATTCCATCTTTTGATCGGGCGCATGTTTCGTTCGTAACGATTTCAAACACATAAATATAATACACGCCACAACGCATCTCAAACACACTTCAATATAAAAGGGAGGGGTTTTTTTTGCCTGTACGAGATTGTAGAAGGCGTAGTTTTCTACAAAATTTCAGTAAAAATTTTGGAAATAATTCTTAAAATGTTAGGAACATTAAAAAGGGGGAAATTTAAGGGGGAAAATAATTAGGGATAATTAAAGAGCAATTATAAATATTTTTTATTTTTGTCTACTGTAGGACCCCGTCATCTTCCAGGGTTCCCACTCAAATCACAGAATGAAAATCAAGGACTTTTCAATGACTTTTAAGGACCTAATTAATGTTTTTAAGGACCTTTGAAAATTCGTTTTTAGGCATCATGCCTGTATAAAAACTTTTTATAAAGTATATTCTACCAAAACAGTTACTTGTATTACACATGCGCCAACTTGTATGTCAGAAAATTTCGATATAATGAGGATAAGTGGCGGCCACGCGGGGATAGCAAGTGTGAGTTGCATTTTTGTAAATTTTGATGTTGGTCAACATACACAAAAATTAAGGACTTTTAAGGACCTCTAAGCATATTCAAGGCCTTGAAAACAGGTTCAAAAATATTAAGCACTTTCAATGACCGTGGGAACCCTGTCTTCATTCTTTCCAAAGCTTGTTTCAATACTAACCAAATACTGCCAATATTCAAAAAATTAAACAATTGTACAATTTTGACAAGTATGCGAATTTAATTAAATGCATTTTTCTACTCTAGTGCAAAATAGAGGAACTTCCGAGGGTTTTAATTTTTTAGGAATTATCGAAATATTGAAGTACAATTTTAGGAAGAAACAAAATACTTCAAAGTTATATTTGGGCTAATGCGACCCCCTCTGGATTCACGTCTGACTATAAATCGATAAACAAAGGCCTGATTTACCCATTGGGACAGCTATGAAAATTGATTAAAGCAAAATCAGATTATTATAAATCAATTTATATTTGGTGTTGCACTCTTTTTTTTTACCTAACAAACAAAATATTTTACTCAATTTATGTACCTTATGATTATTTTAACATGTTAATGGAATCATAACGTACATAAAACTTATTTTCAATCCGTTTCACTAATTTAAGAAAGGTTTCCATCTTTATGGAAGGTTGATTATCGTCTGCAACGATCGTAGTCCCAATTTATTTATATCAGGCCCTGTTGACATCTTTTTAGTAGAACATAAGCATTAACACACAGCGAGGCTTCAATTCTTTTAAAACGCGCACACATTGTGTAACAATAAAAGCTCACGACTTAACAATTCTTTTCTCAAATTGTTGCAATCTTCTATCCCAGTGCATTTGGAAACTACTTTTTATAAAACTTGAAATTTGAAGAGTAATTTCGGAAAAGGTCCCTCAATGAAATGACATATAATAAAGACATAAATTGTCTTCATTTAATTTGAAAATTTAAAAAAAGCAAAAGACAAAACCAGGTGGAGTCACTGCAGATGCATTGACGCAAGGATTTGAAAATTAAAATAAAACTCGAAAATAGCGTCTAATATACGTCATTTCATTTCATTAAGCGATCATTTTCAGGCCTACTCGCCAAATGTCCTGGTGGTTACAGAAATGAGTTTCTAGGAGATGTTTTTTTTTATGTTACAAATTCCCGATTTTTAAAATATTGTACTCCAAACAACTTTTTGGGAAAATAAGAGTTTTACCCTTTACACTCCAGGCCTTTTTCGCGCGGAGGAATTAGCAACTCTAGACATTTTAGGTTCGGCTGGTGTTTATGGATTTGCTTCATAGAAACTAAACACAGTCATTGGCCTTGCATCGAATTTCCGCATCACACCTAACGGTCCTCTAGTGGTTTGGCATCCAATCGTGTGGCGCCTGAGAGGCGCCACTGGAGTGCAAAGGGTAAAAATTGAACAATTGTACTATTTTCACAAACATCCACTTCTCTCATCTTAAGCAATATCGGGGTTACTTCGCGAGTTTTGGAGGAAAATCGGGGGATTTTAAGGATATTTAATATATATATATTTAATAATTCCTTAAAAAAATATACAAGTACAATTTTAGGGATAAACAAAATTTAAGAAACATTAGAAAATTTAGGTTGAATGCGTCCTTGCATTAGCTGTTTTTAACGATATAAATAATAGGCCGAGATTTTGTTTCAAATTAGAAAAACGCCATCGAAATGCAAAGAATTATATAGCGATTATGTAGACAAATAAGAACTATGCTAAATAATTTACCACTACTGTAAAAATTTCAGATTGGCCTGCAGATAACTAATTTTCAATTCAGTTTTAAAACTTTAAAAAAGAAAAAGGGGGGGGGGGGAATGCCAAAGACTGTTTTACAATTTGCATTAACGGAGATTAACACATTGACTGCCACGTTGGGTTGAAATTTATTTCTTTGTATAAACTTTTTCTTTTCAATAAACTCTATATAGTTGTATTTTCTGCTCATTTAAGCCAAACTTGGTCTCAGGAAAGAGAAACCAAGTATCATCTATTCATATTTACACTGTTATGCTAACGAGTTTAAACGTAGCTGTACAAATATGGCAAGTAATGAAGGGACGAGATAACTCGGAAGTAGGCATCTCGGTCAAGTAAACAACCTACGAGATATCTCCTAGTTGACAGTCAACTAAGTAAGAAATATTCTTACTAGGTACGAAACTCTTGATGTAGAATTGAAGCCTCGCTCGATGAACATATTATAATTTCGAAAATGGTAAATAACGACACCAACACCCCCACGCTTTTATTTTTAGGACGGTTACCATCAATTAACAATAAGATTGGCGATGACTTCCTCTCACACTTTGAGGCAGGTTTAGTAGTCGTCGGTCGGGCGGCGGAAATACCTGAAAATAAATATAATAAGTCAAACATTCAAATGCAAAATCTACACATGAATAAATAATTAACAATGATGTTGAGAAGGAATACTTTAAAAAATGGGGCCGTTAGAACATCACTTCAAAATCTTGAAGTTTGCGAAATTGGTTTTCAATCTTATCCGAGACACCGCCACAAGTGATTTAAAGTGATGGGGGAGGGGGGAGGGCATCTCTACGCCACTGGTTTCAAAATGTACAAAGAAAATTAAGGAAAATTATAAATTTAATGGAAAAAGAAGTACATAAGTATAGGTACGGTACGCAAAAAAAAACACAACGATGGCTATTTCTTCGGTTCTAATTATCGTAGAATCTAACGGTTTACACCAAAATGTTTTGCTTACGGTTTTCTATATATCTGATGCATTTTTTCCCCTTGAGGGACCGTTTACTAAGTAAAAGTAACGCTATCTTCGAAAATTTCAATACAAACCCTTATTTTTTATCATTTCATTCGATTCAGAATACATCATTTACTCTATATACCAAATTTCAATGCATTATGTTGAAAAACACTTCACTTATGAGCGAAAATGTTTCGACCATTTTTTGACCTATCTTCAGGGAGAATTCCGATAAAACGAAAGGTATTTTTAAGGTTCTACTTCACAGCGGGAGAAATCGAACGGTCAATGTGGTGCGTTTCACGAAGATTAAAAAATACAAGTATTAGTCTAAAATTGCATAGAAGCTACTTGGATTTATAGTGTCATGTTTAAGATTAATACAAAAAAAGCAAGTAAACGCAAAAGTAACATAATTTATTTACAACATTAAAGTTGTGCATTCTTCACACGAAATAAATAAAATATCGAAAACTGTAATTGCAGAAATATAACGAATACTACTGATGATTAGAAAATTAATAAATATTAAATGTAGGCATTAGTAAACAGTATTTAGCAAAGCATGAATATTTTACAGAAATATTTCACTATAAACACAAATGTAACTAGATCGTTGAAATTATTTATAAAATGAAAAAGTCACTTGATTCAGTAAAATTTTTAAAGGATAACTTATTGAAATTGCTTAAAAAATGTTGTTTTAAATAAATGGAATTTAAGAAAGCAAATTAAATAAATAAAAAAAAAAAATGATAGTTTACAGAAAAAATAATTAATAATTTAAAAAACTAAAAAACACGCTTTAATTGAAAGCTGAACTAAAAAGTAGAAAATAATTTTAAATAAGTTTGAAATAAGAATAGAGTGATTAACAAGAAATATTTATTTTATCGTAAAAAAACGTGGGGTGCTTTTTAAGATATTTTCATAATGGCTCTACTTTTACCAATATCTGTCATTAAATGTTTACAAAAATTGACATCAAGCACCCCACGCTTTTTTACGATAAAATAAATATTTCTTGTTAATCACTATTCTTATTTAAAATTATCTTCTACTTTTTAGTTCACTTTCCTATTAAAGCGTGTTTCTTAGTTTTTAAACTATCGGTTATACGATAACTGAACGTTATGCGATTTTCCACACCTCTAGTTTAACTTGAATTAATCTTTGATAGTTTTCAAAAGTCGTTTACTATACGGTCCCTTAAAGGGAGCGTTTTTTACATTTTCTCTAAAAAATCGAGAACTAATAGTCAAAATGGAAAGAAAAAAATTATGGGGGGGTTTTAGAACATGGTAAATCTAATAAAAGCAAAAAAAAATATGTTTCTATTCAAATTTTTTTTAATTGCTTTATTAATTAATAATTAATTATTAAAAAATAAATTGATTCAAAAGCTGATTGCTATTTATGTTTGGCCATTTACAAACTACCTTTTGAAAAAAAAAATAACTGAAATATTTAATTATTTAAGTATTTATGGCCAAAAAACCAACTTTTTTTATTTAACATTAATTTATCATTTTCTTTTTATCATTTAAATTACAAACCATTCATTGGAAAATTACGAATTTTTGTATTTCGGATTCTTTTTTAATGCTGAATCCAAATATGGAATAATATTATGAGGTTGCTATTGAACTATTTTAAGTTTGGTTCTGTTTTAATATGTAGATGACCCCTCATGATAAAAAAAAAACTACATACAATTATTAAAAACCTTTCACGATTTACAACGGTACCTTTTGTTTGTTATTTCAACAATTAGAACAAAAGATATAGCCATCGTTCTGTTTTTTTTTGGGGGGGGGGGGGGGTACTGTACCAAATAGTTCATTAGAACATAAAATGTGCGTATAACTAATAACACTTTAATTAGTAAGAAATACAAAACTTATTTTTAAATAAAGAAACTTGGGCTACCTTGCATCTGTGTCCATAAATCTTATGAAAAAGCCTTTAATAAATAATAATAAGCAGTCAAATCAAATATATATTAAAACACCCTGTAACCTTTCCCAATTACAGTTAGGGACTAGCGAGACATTTATATTACAGGGAATGCAGCAAGTCTTCTAAAAAAAATTAGATAGGAATTTTGGGGATGATATAAAACATTTAAAGGATAATTCCAAACATTTTAAGGTTAATTTTAGAAATTTCGAAGATAATTTAAACAAATTTTAGGCATAATTTTTAAAAAACGAAGGGAAAATTAAAAAAAAAAAAAAAAAATTAAGTGATAAGTTTTAAAAATGTAGGGATAATTCAAATAAATTTAGGAACATTTCTTTTAAGGCTCACATAAGCTCTTAACAGGCATTACTTTTCAAACCATGTTTTAAAACCAGCCAATTATCAAACACTTGAATGTCAAACAACTTTTCAGAAAAAAACACTCATAAAATTTCAATTATTGATAAACAATTTTAATTAGTTAATAATTAATTTCAGAAAAGATTTTCTTCTCCGGGAAAATGTATGGGTTTTCACGTGGCTTTTGGAGGAAAATCGGTGAATTTTTTTTTTTTTTTAAAGGAACTATCTAAAAATGTAAGTACAATTTTAGGAAGAAACAAACATTTATGGCATAATAGGAATTTTAGGGCGAATGCTACCCCTGTGAAGATCAATACTTTCTTTTTACAAAAAATACTATGAACCTTTGTTTGTGAAATAGCACAATAAAATGAAGTTTTACAGTATGGAGGAAGTATTAGTTTTTACAGTTTTCTTCGCATTAGAGGTCGGCAGACTTTTCTGGACTAAGAGCGAAATGGTTAAGGAACCGCAAAATAAATATAAGCAATTCCAGTATATTATTTTCCAATTTATTATTTATAATACTTTATGTAGAATACCAGGTAATATAGAGGGCGCCTTTAACGGAGACCTGAGCTACTTCACCTATGAGAAGAAACAATTATTCCTCATACAACAATTATGCTATAAAAATCATGACAGAAGTTGGTAGTCTGTTTTTGTTTGGAATGAATGTATACAATTCCTCCCATTTTTAAACTCGCATTTTCCTCATCGATGTTTCCTCTTCCTTTTGTATAAAAACGAGGCCATGTTTTTCTATTATAGTATAAGCAAAGACAAAAGACGTTTCTACAACGTGCGCAAAAGTTTGCAGCTAAAGGTGCTATCTACCGTAGTAGGAGACAAGAGCACAGCGTACGTGAACAAAAGCTCGATGCAACTGTAACCATGACGCACGATAGGCGTACTCTTCTATTGTGTATTCTTATTGTTCCGTATTGCGACTGCGGGGATGCTAGTTATTATACAAAATTAGAGATGTGGAACATCGCACAACTTTCAATTACACTATAATATTGATTATTGCATTCAAATTTGATATGGTATAACTAACCGTTTTCATATTTTCCCACATTAAAATGAAAATAGCCAATTTAGCGATATTTTTGGCAACATTTTTTTTTAAATGAGCAACAACAAAAAATCCAAAACGGTAGAATTGGCGATGCTATGCGAGAGACATTACATTTTCCTTTCTTATGTGAGTGAAACAGAGAAAAATCAATCGTTGATGGGCGATGCTCACGGGCAGAGTGCTATGTGTTAAAGGCACTCGTTTTTCACCTCTTTACGCTTGTATCGCATTTCTACGGGAATTTCGGAGGTGGGGACGTTTAGAACACTTTAAGAGACATAAGCACAGATATTTTGATCAATATCGTTACAGCCGAGTTTTAGCAATTGCTGAAGAAAAACATAATTTTTCATTATTTCAACCTTATGCGCAAGTGCGATTTTGATGAAAAACCTAAATAGGTCCCATGGACACCACTAATAAAGTGGAGCGAAAGTGTAGGCGACATTCCCTCCCCCCCCCCCCCCCACGAAAATCAATTAGTAATGGTGCTTAAAAGTTGTCATTTTATGCCATAAAGATTGGGCTAAAAAAAATTTATTCGATCTTTTAATCTTGAGGTTTCACTCTGAGGTCATATGGTACAAAACTAACTGAATATTCGTAACATTTTATAAGAGTCTGTTTTTTTAAATCTGGTATCAGTTTTCAATAGCAAAAGTATAAAAAAGAATATGAAATTACTAATAAAATTATGAAATTAATATTTTTAACTCGAGACAACGACCAGGAATCGCTTCTCAAACAAGTTGCCTGGACTTAAACGCTACTCTTGCGGTTTGCTACTAAAATTACATAACTGAAAAACGCCCGTCAATAAAAGCTTTGTGAATTGTTATCCTGAAAATATCGAGCAGAATTTAAGGGGTTTAATTTGTCTAAAAGAACGTGATAGTCACTAACACATTTACTGTAAACAGAGGTATTCATTTAGTTGAGCTCGTGATTACGTGTCCTCGTGCATTATGAAACATGACTATCAGTAACAAAGTTAAAACAAGAACTGCAAAATAATTCTCCGAATAATTAAAATTGTATTAGTTAATAAGTAAAATTTCAGGAAATATTTTCTCCTTCGGAGAAATATCTGGCTTTTCACGTGGCTTTTGGAGGAAAATCGATTAATTTCCTAAGTTTTTAATTTTTTTTTTAAGAATTATCGAAAAATGCAAGTAAAATTTTAGGAAGAAACAAACACTTATGACATAATAGGAATTTTAGGGCGAATGCTACCCTTTTGAAGATCAATACTTTCTTTTTACAAAAAATACTAAGAACCTTTGTTTGTGCAAGAGCACAATAAAATTAAATTTTATAATAATGAGGAAGTATTAGTTTGTACTACAAAAGTTTTCTACGGAACAGAGGTAGGCAGACATTTCTCCACTAAGAACAAAATTGTTAAAAAACCGCAAAATAAATATAAGCAATTCCAGTATACTATTTTTTAATTATTTATAATATTTTATGTAGCATACCAGGTGATATAGAGGGCGCCTTTAACGGAGACCTAGGCGACTTCATCGCTGACAAAAACAATAATTGTGTGAACGAAGGAGGTCATCGAAACAACCTCGTCTAGATGAAGTTGTTTAACAGCCTACTTGTAACCGATGGAACGAATAAAACTTCGAATTGCCTGAAAAGCCTCTACATTCCATTTTACATTTACCCCTTCCTCATACAACATTTATGGTATGAAAATCATGACAGAAGTCTAGATTCTGTTTGTTTTTTTTAGGAACTAACGCATACAATTCTATCCCTTTCTTAAACTCACATTTTCCTCATCAATTTTTCCCTCTTCCTTTTGTATAAAAATGAGGCCATGTTTTTCTATTATAGTATAGGCAAAGACAAAAAACGTTACTACAACATGCGCAACTGCGAAAAGTTTGCAGCGAAAGGTGCTATCTACCGTAGTTGGAGACGAGAGCACAACGTACGTCAACAAATGCTCGATGCAACTGTAAAGGCGGGCACACACAGCAACGGCCCGGGAACGGCACGGTCACTATGACCTTTGGCCTCTCCCCGAACGGGACAAAAAGTTGCACGGTGGCTATCCGGTGGAAAGAGGGTGTAATTTGATATGCGGGATATTTTCCCTTTTCTCCCTACCTCATTAGGTGCATTCTCAAACGACCAAAATTTTCCTCAGAGAGGATTTTGTGTTTGTTCGAGATGGAAAGAAAAAGAGCGCGCTTAGCATATTTGTATATAAGATATCGAAGGAAAAAGAATCGAATTAATCGCACTATGTGGACCCATTGTTCAGAGCCGATCAAGATTAGGTATGTTCTTCTGTCTTTACCCGCAATTAAGGGAAGACAAAGTAAAAATTTTCAACTTTTTCCGGATGTCGATTGAGAGCTTCGACGAGTTGGTGGAGAAATTATGTTCCAGACTGCAAAAACCCGACACTAACTATCGGAGGAATATATCGCCCAGGGCCTGATTTACCATTAGGCCCACTAGGCCCGGACCTAGGGACCCCTAAATTTTGAAAGTTTTCTGAAAATTTTAGATATAATGGTCTTTTTATGGGAAGTAATGAACAAAAATAATAAAAAATTTTAGTTACAAAACCGCAAATTCCATATTTTTTATAGTCACAGAGAGTTAAGTTTGATAGATTAACCTAATAAAACCTAATTAAGCAAATCTTTCCGGTTCAGCCAATCATATACAACTTCTTCATATATACACGGAGACAAGGGCTTTACGTCGTTGTTCTCCTTCTCTCCCCTCTTGTAAAGAGATGTTCACCAACCAACCAACCATATACAACTTCTTATATTATGAAATGAAAGTCTTTGTGATTGGTTGGTTTGCAGGCTCTACAGTGGATTTTTTAAATTTTTTTGGCCCTCCTTTTTGGGCCTACAGTAAAAAAATATTCTAAATCGGGCTCTGATATCGCCTACAGAGAAAATAGCAGTTACGCTTCGGTATTGTATTATTATTTATATCATTCTTTCATTTATGTCGATTCCTATTTAAAGAAAGAAGAATTTCTTTTTCTGTAGAAGGGTATGTAATTTTTTATATCAATTACTAAAATGGCCTACTTTAAAGCCGTGAAAGTTATTAACTAAGGTTGCTGAAAAAAAAAACTTCCATTTTTATTAAATTTGTTTTGAGCTCATTAAAAAAATTTATAATTATTTAAATATGATACAAATATTTTTACGGAAATTAGGGAGGTATTCAATGGGATGAATAATGGTGTTCTGGAACATTGTTATTAAATGAAATTAAGAACAAATCATGTTAATTTCTTTTTTATTCAATTAAAGTTTATTTAGAAACATACTTTGATTCAGAATTTTAAAACTTTAAGATTTTCTAAAAAGTATATCAGTATTATTTAAATTCGTAAAGTTCGTACATTTAAATGTTTAGTATATTTCTAATATTTACTAAAATTTATTTTACTTAAGTATTTAATAAACAGTAACCCTAAATTTTAACTTTATTTCCCATAAAAATTGAATTCACTCAAAATTCTGTGAAAATCAATAGTATTTATAATGTTATAAATTTTTAGTATAATTTTTTTATGTTAAAAAATTTCTAACAACTTTGATGATACTGAGGTATAAAAATATTATTTATTCTCTAAATTTAACTTAGAAAAATCAAGTTCATCCCCTTAGAAAATCATGTTAAAAGTTGAGTGTCTTTCAGCATTATTATTACGGAAGATCTTTAATCACTACATTAATAATTATCACTACAATTAAGGCCAGCAACTAGTTGATATTAACAAATAATTATTTTCATCACTCTCGTTTTAGACGAATTAAGTATAATAAAGCAAGGTCAATATATACATATCTGTATGACCGCCTTACTAGGCCACAAGGTTTAAAAAGATTCCAATGAAATTAAAGTCGTTAAACGAACGCAGGAAATATAAATTAGGGTGAAAAAATCCTTATACATATTAGCAAGTAAAAGCGATGTTATTTTTAAATAAAAAAAAAAAAGCATTTACCATCACACTGGCACGTTGATATTAACAAATAGTTATTTTCCTCACTCTCTTTTTAGAAGAATGAAGTATAATTAAGTTTTGGGGGCACGTAATCAATAACAGTCCCATGCGTCATCTGTTGCGGATTTTATTTTGTAGGATTCCGAAGTCTGATCCCATAGTACAGGTCTCTCCTGCACCAGGGAAATAAGAAAATCTGCATCGAATGAGGACATTGCTTGTTGGATCGAGAGATATGTTAGAAACGTATTGAAATAACTGAGACACATTCATTGAGATTTTTTGCCTAGGCCCCTTCTATAGATCTCCTTCTATCCAATTAAAAAGATTCTTACACAAAGACTCAACTGCTTATAAAACACGGTAGTGATAAGGATCAACAGAAAATGGACAATTCAGCTCCTCCAGCAATACAATTCACTTATTATCGTATTTACTTTTGAAAAAGATTTCCCTCAGCGGTGCTTTCTTTTCCCCAGCAGTTAAAAGAATCCCTAGGAAAGAGGGAATCCCGTAGTTTGACGCATCATCCCTTTCACCGGGACGGTTTTGTGGGCGTGTTGGGGTAATAATAGTGACACTTTTACAAGTTCCCATCCTCCTTAAGATTTCAGTGCATTTCTCCCCCTTCGACATTTATCAAAAGGGGGCTGGTGTCCGCGCCGTCGCCGGACCGTTGCTGTGTGTGCCCGCCTTAACCATGATCTATGACAGGCGTACTCTTCTATTACGCATTCTTATTATTTCGTATTTGGTAATTGAGAACAGTCCACCCTATCCCTCCCTTCAAGTTTCGCCGAGTTTTCCTTATTTCTCGAGTTTGAGATTACGCAGTATTAGCAGGGGCATGAAATTTTCGGGGGGAAAAAAATAGGTAGGAATTTTAGGGATAATTTCAACAACAACAAAAAAATCAGGATAATTCTAAAATTTTTTAGGGTATTTTCTTTAAAGCTGACATAGGCATAAAGCAAGTTTCATTAACAGTGGTTCGGAATCGACGTTAAGCTGTAGTTTCTGTCTTGATACCGTCCTAACCATTACTGTGCATAAAAATAGGTCGTTGAGCGTACAAAACATCCCTCCTCACTTTCAACCCATACAGCAAATTAATTTGAAAAAATAAAATTCGATCATTTATCTTTAAATATAACAGTAACACTAAAATTTTAAAATCATGTTTCTGTTATCCTATTTCATGAGGTTAATTGGTTTATATTTATATACCTACAGTGGCTCAAACAATTCAGAATACACCTTACTTTTACTTAATAAACCCAACTTTCGATATAAATAACACATTACCAAGAAGTGAAAACACGTCTCTAATTTTACACATAACAAATGGTTTAATTTAAAGTAAAAATAAAGAACAATCTTGACAGGCTGTGGGGTTAGAGCTCTGGCCTCGCATGGCAAAGGTGCCGGGCTCGAATCCTGGGTTAGGCACGGATGTTCGTTGTAGTTCGGAATCCACGTTAAGCTGTAGGTCCCGGTCTGATTTTTAAAAAAAATTCTCATTGTGCATAAATATAGGTCGTTAAGCGTAATAACCAACCAAGAAAAAAAAAATTAAATAGGAAATTTTTTGGAAACATTTTAAATAAACATACGCAGATTTTTACCTAAAAAACTGGAGAATACACCAATGAAATTTTTGTAATATCTCACACACGAAGAAAGTGTCAATATTTAGGAGCACTTCCTTTGTCATTTATAATGTCATCCAAACGTCGTTGTACCGATTTGATCAACTTTTTGATGGTATCTGAAGGGATTTTACCCCATTATTCTTGCAACACTTGTTTTAAATGGGCTATATTTCTAATTTTATGCTTTAGACCACTACTTCACGTGTGTTCCTTAGATTTTCTATGATTGATGTCAGAGGTCTGGTGGTGTGTGTAACTGCTTTTTACAAAGAAAAAGACCCCATATTTTGACATTGCGTGCCTTGTTCTTTATTATAAACCTTGATTTCTTTCAAAATGTACCTTTTTGTGATATCCACAGAATTTCCTTCTACTTTTATTTTCAATCGATCCATCATTTGAAATTTTTAAATAATTGTCTGGACACACGTGTGGCTTCTACCAACAATTTTAGATATTTCAATAAGATTTTCCTTTAATAATTTGAATAGGAATCAATACTAGTTTTTCTTCGAAGAGCAATTTTCTATTTAAATGTTTGGATTTAAGTTCGTCTAACAAGTTTCATCATAAAAAAATTAGAATTGAAAAGGTTAAGATTAACAATATTTAAGATTACATTAAAATAGCGTCAAGTTGAAAATATTTCAGGGTAAATAAACATATTTTTCACCAGTGTATTCCAAATTTTTTTTATTGCAAAATTTGTCTAAAGAAGTTTCAAAGCTGTATGACTAATTTGATTTTTAATAAATTATTATATTTTTTGTGTGTATATAAAGTAAAATGTCCATAGATTAATGCCTCTGCAAAAAGCTTTGCTATAATTAAATTTTTTGCGCATTATTCACCATACAAAGTGCTAATGTGCTCAAAAAACGAAGTGTATTCTTAATTGTTTGAGCCACTGTATATACTTCTATAATATTTTTCTTATGAAAGAATTATAAATACCTTTGATTGCGAAGTCGCAAAAGACAACAAAACAATCGTGAATACAAATTCAATGTCTTTGATACCAAACATTAAAAGATTATTTTCACTCACAAGGCAATAGCTGTCATCCACCTTCTTCCCTCTTGTCAACTATTCATTGATGTTTTTATTTTACAACTGTTATCACCCGCCCCCTAAAAATACAGTGGTCATCTCCCAAGAAGGAGGACATGATACACAGCACTGTGGAACAAGTGTTGACCGCAAACAGCCGAAATGAAGATTTATTGACAAAGGGGAAAAGGGGGTTTTCGCGCTCGACTGTTGAAGAGACACTGAACTCAGATACCATTCCCTATCCACCCCCTATTGCAAGGTCAAGGGGGGGAAAGATAACATCCGGTGTGCTTTCTTTAAAATCTTTCTAGTCAGTAATGTTTTAAGCTTGGACAGGATCAGCTTGTCTTGGCATGGAGTTTAGATTTTAACATCTCTCAGCTTTGATTTTAGGCATATCCTCCTGAGACCCACAACTGTTTGAAACATGATTTAAAGCTTATTTTTATGTATATTATTCTTTTCGGTCTATGTAACGTACTTTTAAAGTTATTGGGTTTCAACTATAAAGATGGGACAAAAACTGACCATCTCCTTAAGCTTGCAAAAAAAAATTAATTTAATTGTTCAGATGGGAAATTTAATCATGCAAGGCAGTAAAACAATTTCATTCGAGGACGTGATACATAAAAATACTTTACAGTTAGTGCAAAAAAAAAATTGTTCGCGTAGAATATCCAGACATCCGACAACGTGAGGAAAAAGACTTAGTGTTCATTGCTGGCATGTGCTTCGCGCCAACTTTTCGTGACGCCTCTACTGGCATAGGAACTGGTTTTTGCCGTTTCTTTACAAACTCCACTTCTTCACAATCGGTGGAACTATTATCAGTTGTAGGACTGAATTCGGTTATTTCAGGCAAAGAAAAATTATGTGCCCAAAATTCAATGTGCATTTAAATGTACGCGGTGTCTCAGGAGAAAATGCCTTTTTATTTGTCTTCCTAAAATATGATTTCAATGTAAAATATTTGAAAGTAGTACCACAACCACTATCGTTACAAAATAAGAATGAGCAATTATTACTTTCAATTGCCCATATGTATACATAGGGTAATGAAAGCATACTATTCGGTTAAATTTTTTTTTTTTTTTTTTTTTTTTTTTTTTTTTTTTTTTTTGCGTTTCTCTACGTTTTGGAACAACCCGATTTAAAAAGTTATCTAGAAAAAAAATTGTGTCTGTGGTCAGCATAACTCCCGAACAAATTGACCTATGTTCAAATTTGGTGTGAGGGTTGGTGATGGCACAAGGACCTATCATTAAGGTTTTCGTCAAAAAGGTTTTCGCGTATAAAGTAGCTGCCACTGAAAAAATCATATTTTTCAGTAATTGCTAAAAAACGACTCTAAAGATTTTGTTCAAAATCGCTGTAGTAATGCCTCTTAAGCTGTTCTAAAATGTCACCACCTCTGAAATTCCCTTAAAAATGCTTTAATGGCGTAAAAAGTTGAAAAACAAATGCCTTTAACACAAAGTTCTCTTTCTTTGAGCATACATTATCAACGATTTTTTTTTTTTTTTGAAGACCCAAACAAGAATTATTGCAAAATATATCGCCAAATTGGCCACTTTTGCTAAATGACGGATGAAAATATAAAAACGGTAAATGACACAAATCCATGCAAGTATTATAATGTAATTGAAAGCTGTGCGATGTTCCACATCCCTAGTTTTTCTCTATTTTATTTGGCTTTGTATTTTTTACGACAGCCCAATTTTGACTTTACGATTGCCCAAATAAGCCACGACTACCAGTTAGAATAGGTCCTGCAACTTGTTAAAAAAGTTCTCCCCCAACAGACTTATAGACGTCCAACTTGCTCGTCTGAAAGCCAAGTCCACCATCCTCAATGCATCTCTTCACCATTTCAACCTTGTTACTTCTTCCCCTTTGTGCAACTCTTGCAATAAACCGGAAACCCCTGAACATCATCCTCGAATGTGAAAAATACGATACTCGACGGCAAAACATGAAGGAAAAGCTTGGTTGCATCCCTTCATGATATGATTGGATTATGGACTGGTCTGATCAAGGACGAAAAAAAATTCGAAAATTGAATTAAACAGAAAACTATAAAACGAGAAATATGTATCTTTGGGGAGGGGGGGGGGGGGGGAATATATATATTTCAAAAAGAAAAAATTGCATAAATAAAAGCTCATTGTGGAAGAAGACTGGAACAACCACACATCTTGCGGAGCAATAATCCAGCAACACACCAAATAACCCAAATTATGGATTTAGAATACACAGTAGATTTTTTTTTTTTTAAGAATCTAGCGCTTTTAAAGTTTTTGACCGCAAGCCCGCAAGTTGCCGATTCGGATAACTCGGCAACAATTTGTAAATAAGACACAAAAGGCACTCACCTGACTTCACACTGGAATGGATGTTGGTGAGGTGTGGGTCAACTGCCCAGGCATCCAGCGAAGACCAGCGGCCGCAGAGAGTTTTCTAAAAAAAATTTAAGTAAGAATTTTATGGATAATTCAAAAAATTTCAGGAATATTTTAGGGATAATTCCCAAAAATTGTAGAGATAATTCCTAAACTTTAAGGGATAATAATTTACAATTTTAGAAATAATTCTACAGCATTTAGGGATGAGTCAAAAACATTTAGGGATATTTCCTTTGAAGCTGACATAGGGAGACACATTATCTTCGAGCCTAACGTGGATTCCGAACCACAACGAACATTCATGCCTAAACCAGGATTCGAACCCGGCACCTTTGGCATGCGAGGCCAGAGCGTGTCATGGATGTTTACCAGATGGCCAGACCACTTGAACAGCGCTTCACTTCCTTGCCTTAGTGGGAGAAGGACTCGGTTCCTATCAGAGGAAAGACGCATGCCTTAGAGCTGTGACGTTGTATTAGCCTACTGGCTTGAGAAATGCTTAGGCACAGGCCTAACATTTTGTAAACGAAGGAATTGGAAATAAACTTTGTTTGTTGTTATAGCAACGTGTTTTAATTGGAAATTAAGACATAGTCAAAAATCCTTCATACAGCGTTAACGCCACAGCCATCACGTTGGCAGGAATTTTAGGGAGAAATAAAAAATTTAAGGAATTTCATGGCGAATGCTATCCCACGAGGCAAGACTTTTTCAAAAAATTACTTCTTCCTGACTACAATAGAAACTAGAAAAATAATGGAGTTTGGTTGAACTATGCATTTTTTAAATCTAAACACAGTTAGGATTTATTTTATTGTTGTTTTTTAATTAGGTAGGAATTTTAGGGATAATTTCAAAAACTTCAGAAAGTTTTTAAGGAAGCTCGCCAACCCCCAGGAATAGCTTCCCAAGCAAGTCGTCTGCACTATAACGCTACTTTTGCGGTTTGCTACTAAAATTACATAGCTGAAAAAAGCCCGTCAATAAAAGTTTTGCGAATTGTTATCCTGAAAATATCGAGCAGAATTTAAGGATTTAATTTGTCTAAAAGAACGTGATCGTCACCAACATATTTACTGTAAACAGAGGTATTCATTAGTTGAGCTCGTGATTACGTGTCCTCGTGCATTAGGAAAAACAGGGTGGCCACAAAATAAACGTAAAAAAGTTCCCTGATAATTCCTGATTATTTTTTTCAAATTTCCCCAACTTTTCCAGAAGTGTAGACATTCTGATCAAATAGAACATGTATGCTAAAGAGATAATGTGCCAATTTTTTAAAAATAACTTTGGCGGTAATGAAAAGTTTAAATTATTCCGAAATATTAAATTTCCAACGATTACCACTACTATTCTCTGAGTAAATGGCGCCAAATTAAGGACGATCGGGAAAACATACCTTCAGAACAAAGAAAATTTCCTTGACTTTCGTGAAATTTTCAAAAATTCACTGACATTTCCCTGATTTTTTCCAGAATTAGAAAGCTCCCTGACATTTCCCTGATTTTCAGGCTTTCCCGGTTCTGTAGCCACTCTGAAAAATGACTACCAGTAACAAAGTTAAAACAAGAACTGCAGTAAAGTGCCCAAAAAGTGTTTGAAAAACCAAAGACGTTTAGTAAGATTATTTTTCTCCGAATAATTAAAATTTTATTACTTAATAATTAAAATTTAGAAAATATGTTCTCCTTCGGAAAAATATCTGGGTTTTCACGTGGCGTTTGGATAAAAATCGATTAATTTTCGAGGTTTTAAAATTTTTTTTAGCAATTATCGAAAAATGTAAGTACAATTTTAGGAAGAAACAAACATTTATGGCATAATCGGAATTTTAGGGCGAATGCGACCCCTTTGAAGATCAATACTTTCTTTTTACAAAAAATACCATGAACCTTTGTTTGTGAAACAGCACAGTAAAATTAAATTTTATAATAAGGAGGAAGTATTAGTTTTTACAGTTTTCTTCGCGTTAGAGGTCGGCAGACTTTTCTGCACTAAGAGCAAAATTGTTAAAGAACAGCAAAATAAATATAAGCAATTCCAATATATTATTTTCCAATTCATTTTCCAATATATTATTATCCAATTTATATTTTATGTAGCATACCAGGTGATATAGAGGGCGCCTTTGACGAAGACCTAGGCGACTTCATCGCTGAGAAGAAACAATAATTGTGTGAACGAAGGAGCGGAGGTGAATGGTCGTCGAAACAACATCTTCTAGATCAGGTTGTGTAACAGCCTACTTGTAACCAATGGAACGAATAAAACTGATAATTACCTGAAAAGCCTCTACATTCCATTTCACCTTTACCCCTTCCTCATACAACAATTATGTTATAAAAATCATGACAGAAGTCGGTAGTCTGTTTTTGTTTGGAATGAACGTATACAATTCCTCCCATTTTTAAACTCACATTTTCCTCATCGATGTTTCCTCTTCCTTTTGTATAAAAACGAGGCCATGTTTTTCTATTATAGTATAAGCAAAGACAAAAGACGTTTCTACAACGTGCGCAAAAGTTTGCAGCTAAAGGTGCTATCTACCGTAGTAGGAGACAAGAGCACAGCGTACGTGAACAAAAGCTCGATGCAACTATAACCATGACGCACGATAGGCGTACTCTTCTATTGTGCATTCTTATTGTTCCGTATTACGACTGCAGGGATGCTAGAGGGCGTTGATTTTAATTTGGTAATATTGAGAGCAGTCCACTTTACTCATCCCTCCAAGTTTCGTCGAGTTTTCATTATTTCTCGAGTTTGAGATTGCGCAGTAACAGGAGGTGCAAGGAATTTTCTAAAGAAATTAGGTAGGAATTTTAACGATAATTCCGAAAAAAAATTTCAGAATAATTCTAAAAATGTGTAGGATATTTCCTTTAAAGCTGATATAGGTTCATAACATAAGACATTCTTTTCAAAGCATATGTTTCAATACCAGCAAATAACTGCCAATTTTCAATCAAATTGCATAATTAATTAACAATTCAAATTTCAGGAAAGATTTTCTCCGCTCGAGGATTATCAATGTAATTTCGCGGATTTTGGAAGAAAATCGGGGGAATTTTCGATGATTATTTTATATATTGTAATTTTTTTTTTTAAATGAATTATCGTAACATTTAAGAACAAATTTATGAATTTTAGGGAGAAACAAAAAATTTAAGGAATATTAGAAATTTAATTGCGAACGCGATTCCAGCAGTACATTGATTATGGGTTTACAAATCATTAATTACCTTTTTTTTTTTTTTTTTTTAAAGTTTATTCTTAGAAACTTGTAGCGAAATTATATTCACGTCTGGAGCCGCAGAGTGCCCCCCGTCATAGGTGGCCCCGTGCAGATCAATGGATGATCACTGTCACCAAAAGCGTTATTTAACAGGATTTCTTTTTCAGAGGTTCTTTGCAATCTCTTTACATACTAGGATATATTGAATTTTCAAAATAGTTCGAGAAAATTGCTAAATTTAACAATAATTTTTTTTTTTAAATGCGCAAATTGATTAAACGTAGCGAAATTTAAACGGAATTAACGTAAATTAGCGATTTTAGAGCTTGTGGAAAAAATTGTCAGATTGTATTAAATTCAGTATGCTCGATGACCACAAAATTCATTAAAAAAAAAAAGTTCGCTGGTAGATTTCTAAAACATTCCTTGATTTTATAGCAAACTTCTTTTTTCCTTCATAGGTTTTCCTCGATTTTTCCCAGATGTGTAGATCAAATAGAACAATTATGCCAAAAGGATAATAGTACAATTTTTTAAAAGTAGTTTGGGCAGAAATGAAAGTTAATGGCGATAAAATATCGCCAATAGTCGATTTTATAATGCCAAGTACACTTTTTATATTATTTCTTGATTTTAGAGGCTTTGCGGCGTGTGGTGAGTTTCTCTTTTATTTATCTATGCTACGAGTGAACTAAGAGTGAACAATAACAGGGTGACCACAAAATTCAGGAAAAAAAGTTCCCTGATAATTCCCCGACATATTTCTAAAAAATTCCCTGATTTTAGGGCAAACTTTTTTTCAAAATTTCTTAAGTTTTCCAGATGTCTAGACACCCTGATCAAATAGAACATGTATGCTAAAGAGATAATACGCAATTTTTAAAAAAATAGTTTCGCTGGTAATGAAAAGTTTAAATTATTCCGTAAAATAAACTTCTAATGGCTTACCACTACAAATCTTCTTGTAAATAGCCCAAAAATATGGATGAACGTGCCTTAAACAATACAAAATTTCCCCGATTCTCATGAAATTTTAAAAAGTTCCCTGACATTTCCAGGTTTTCCCGGTTCTGTGGCCACTCTGAATAACGTTATGGATTTAGTATAATACAATAAAAATGAATATTCAGTACACAATTCTGCAAATTACAGTAAATTCTTTTAAGAATCTAGCGCCTTAACAGTTTTTGCAGCAAAGCAACCGATAACTCGGGCAACAATTTGTACATAAATAAACCCGAAAGGCACTCACCTGATTTCACACTGGAATGGATCTTGGCGAGGTGTGGGTGAACACTGATCTTCTACATTTATTGCCATCCAGCGAAGACCAGCGGTAGCAGCTAATTTCCTAAAAAAAATCAGGAATTTCATAGATAATTCCAAAAATATTATAAGGATAATTCCCAAAAATTGTAGAGATAATTCTTAAACTTTAGGGAATGATAATTTCAAAATTTAGAAATAATTCTAAAGCATTTAGGGATAAGTCAAAACGACACATTCTTTTCGAAGTTTGTTAACTTCTGCAGTCTGCCAATTTTCACAAAATTTGAACTTTTAAACAATTTTTTAGCAAAATAACACAATTAAACAATTACACTTCTTAAACAAACATGCGAATTTAAGAACAATTTTAGGAATTTTAGGGTTTGGGTCTGTTGGTTGCTTAACGATTTATTTTTGTGCACAGTAACGGCTAATCAGGTCGGGACCTACAGCTTAACGTTAATTCCGAACCACAAGGAACATCCATGCATAACCAAGGATTCGAACCCGGCACCTTTGGCAGGCGAGGCCTGAGGGTTAACCCTCATCACGTCGGCAGGAATTTCAGGGAGAAATAAAAATTTAAGGAATTTCAGGGCGAATGCGATCCTTGGCCCAACTTCTTCAAAAAAATTACTTCTTCCTGACTACAATAGAAACAAGAAAAATGATGGCGTGACTCCCCCCCCCCCCCCATTCTTATTAGGTAGGAATTTTAGAGAAAATTTCAAAAACTTCAGGAACATTTTGAACATTATAATGATTTCCTTTTCAAAGTCATCAGCGGAAACAAAAGTTTCGATTTTGTTGTCCAAGTCCTTAAGTGTTGACCTTTTTTCACTTAATTGATCAAGTAGACAGCTCAACTCTTCGCGTTTCTCGATTTTGTCAAAATTTTCATCATTATAAATCAATTCAATTTTCGAAAGGAGTTTTGTAGTTAGCTGACGAGCAACGCTTCGTTTTTTGTTTGATCTCTCAAATTCTTCCTTCTCGGATTTATTTTGTTCGTCACCGGCCATATTTATATTAAATTACGTTAACTGGGTTCAATAGTTTCAAATTCAAAGTTCACGAAAGGTTTCCACTTATTAAAACAATAAAGGAAAGATCTTACTTGCAAAGGTATCCGTCATTCCTTTCACGATATATCCTTCAGTTCAGCAACAACGATGCGTCATTCAAGAATTCCAAGTCATTAATTCAAGGCCATTATTCAAGAGTTCATGTTTCGACCGTTGAACAAAACCAATTGTAGTTGAAATTTTCCAAGATTATAGTTTCACTTTCACTCATTCAAATAGCGCAGATTCCTATTTCAAGTAATTTCAGGTCCATTTCAAACATAATTTCACCTTCCAAAATACGTGCGAATTTTTCAAGAAGAATCAAGTTTCAATTTCGAAGGCCGCGGGCCCCACGTTGGGCGCCAAACAATGTTTGTTCGTGAAGTCAATAAAAACGACACGCCATGTTGAGTGATCTTCGAGCATCTAATTTTAATAACAGAAAAATGGTTACATTTGAATATTCAAGCATGCGGTACCTCTAACGCCATCTATCGGTACAGGACTATACACAATCATGACTCACCACCTTGACTTTCGTGAAATTTTCAAAAATTCACTGACATTTCCCTGATTTTTTCCAGAATTAGAAAGCTCCCTGACATTTCCCTGATTTTCAGGCTTTCCCGGTTCTGTAGCCACTCTGAAAAATGACTACCAGTAACAAAGTTAAAACAAGAACTGCAGTAAAGTGCCCAAAAAGTGTTTGAAAAACCAAAGACGTTTAGTAAGATTATTTTTCTCCGAAAAATTAAAATTTTATTACTTAATAATTAAAATTTAGAAAATATTTTCTCCTTCGGAAAAATATCTGGGTTTTCACGTGGAGTTTGGAGAAAAATCGATTAATTTTCGAGGTTTTAAAATTTTTTTTAGCAATTATCGAAAAATGTAAGTACAATTTTAGGAAGAAATAAACATTTATGGCATAATCGGAATTTTAGGGCGAATGCGACCCCTTTGAAGATCAATACTTTCTTTTTACAAAAAATACCATGAACCTTTGTTTGTGAAACAGCACAGTAAAATTAAATTTTATAATAAGGAGGAAGTATTAGTTTTTACAGTTTTCTTCGCGTTAGAGGTCGGCAGACTTTTCTGCACTAAGAGCAAAATTGTTAAAGAACAGCAAAATAAATATAAGCAATTCCAATATATTATTTTCCAATATATTATTATCCAATTTATATTTTATGTAGCATACCAGGTGATATAGAGGGCGCCTTTGACGAAGACCTAGGCGACTTCATCGCTGAGAAGAAACAATAATTGTGTGAACGAAGGAGCGGAGGTGAATGGTCGTCGAAACAACATCTTCTAGATCAGGTTGTGTAACAGCCTACTTGTAACTGATGGAACGAATAAAACTGATAATTACCTGAAAAGCCTCTACATTCCATTTCACCTTTACCCCTTCCTCATACAACAATTATGCTATAAAAATCATGACAGAAGTCGGTAGTCTGTTTTTGTTTGGAATGAACGTATACAATTCCTCCCATTTTTAAACTCACATTTTCCTCATCGATGTTTCCTCTTCCTTTTGTATAAAAACGAGGCCATGTTTTTCTATTATAGTATAAGCAAAGACAAAAGACGTTTCTACAACGTGCGCAAAAGTTTGCAGCTAAAGGTGCTATCTACCGAAGTAGGAGTCGAGAGCACAACGTACGTCAACAAAAGCTCGATGCAACTGTAACCATGACGCACGATAGGCGTACTCTTCTATTGTGCATTCTTATTGTTCCGTATTGCGACTGCGGGGATGCTAGAGGGCGCTGATTTTAATTCGGTAATTGAGAGCAGTCCACTTTACTCATCCCTCCAAGTTTCGTCGAGTTTTCCTTATTTCTCGAGTTTGAGATTGCGCAGTAACAGGAGGTGCAAGGAATTTTCTAAAGAAATTAGGTAGGAATTTTAACGATAATTCCGAAAAAAATGTCAGGATAATTCTAAAAATGTGTAGGATATTTCCTTTAAAGCTGATATAGGTTCATAACATAAGACATTCTTTTCAAAGCATATGTTTCAATACCAGCAAATAACTGCCAATTTTCAATCAAATTGCATAATTAATTAACAATTCAAATTTCAGGAAAGATTTTCTCCGCTCGAGGATTATCAATGTAATTTCGCGGATTTTGGAAGAAAATCGGGGGAATTTTCGATGATTATTTTATATATTGTAATTTTTTTTTTTAAATAAATTATCGTAACATTTAAGAACAAATTTATGAATTTTAGGGAGAAACAAAAAATTTAAGGAATATTAGAAATTTAATTGCGAACGCGATTCCAGCAGTACATTGATTATGGGTTTACAAATCATTAATTACCTTTTTTTTTTTTTTTTTTTAAAGTTTATTCTTAGAAACTTGTAGCGAAATTATATTCACGTCTGGAGCCGCAGAGTGCCCCCCGTCATAGGTGGCCCCGTGCAGATCAATGGATGATCACTGTCACCAAAAGCGTTATTTAACAGGATTTCTTTTTCAGAGGTTCTTTGCAATCTCTTTACATACTAGGATATATTGAATTTTCAAAATAGTTCGAGAAAATTGCTAAATTTAACAATAATTTTTTTTTTTAAATGCGCAAATTGATTAAACGTAGCGAAATTTAAACGGAATTAACGTAAATTAGCGATTTTAGAGCTTGTGGAAAAAATTGTCAGATTGTATTAAATTCAGTATGCTCGATGACCACAAAATTCATTAAAAAAAAAAAGTTCGCTGGTAGATTTCTAAAACATTCCTTGATTTTATAGCAAACTTCTTTTTTCCTTCATAGGTTTTCCTCGATTTTTCCCAGATGTGTAGATCAAATAGAACAATTATGCCAAAAGGATAATAGTACAATTTTTTAAAAGTAGTTTGGGCAGAAATGAAAGTTAATGGCGATAAAATATCGCCAATAGTCGATTTTATAATGCCAAGTACACTTTTTATATTATTTCTTGATTTTAGAGGCTTTGCGGCGTGTGGTGAGTTTCTCTTTTATTTATCTATGCTACGAGTGAACTAAGAGTGAACAATAACAGGGTGACCACAAAATTCAGGAAAAAAAGTTCCCTGATAATTCCCCGACATATTTCTAAAAAATTCCCTGATTTTAGGGCAAACTTTTTTTCAAAATTTCTTAAGTTTTCCAGATGTCTAGACACCCTGATCAAATAGAACATGTATGCTAAAGAGATAATACGCAATTTTTAAAAAAATAGTTTCGCTGGTAATGAAAAGTTTAAATTATTCCGTAAAATAAACTTCTAATGGCTTACCACTACAAATCTTCTTGTAAATAGCCCAAAAATATGGATGAACGTGCCTTAAACAATACAAAATTTCCCCGATTCTCATGAAATTTTAAAAAGTTCCCTGACATTTCCAGGTTTTCCCGGTTCTGTGGCCACTCTGAATAACGTTATGGATTTAGTATAATACAATAAAAATGAATATTCAGTACACAATTCTGCAAATTACAGTAAATTCTTTTAAGAATCTAGCGCCTTAACAGTTTTTGCAGCAAAGCAACCGATAACTCGGGCAACAATTTGTACATAAATAAACCCGAAAGGCACTCACCTGATTTCACACTGGAATGGATCTTGGCGAGGTGTGGGTGAACACTGATCTTCTACATTTATTGCCATCCAGCGAAGACCAGCGGTAGCAGCTAATTTCCTAAAAAAAATCAGGAATTTCATAGATAATTCCAAAAATATTATAAGGATAATTCCCAAAAATTGTAGAGATAATTCTTAAACTTTAGGGAATGATAATTTCAAAATTTAGAAATAATTCTAAAGCATTTAGGGATAAGTCAAAACGACACATTCTTTTCGAAGTTTGTTAACTTCTGCAGTCTGCCAATTTTCACAAAATTTGAACTTTTAAACAATTTTTTAGCAAAATAACACAATTAAACAATTACACTTCTTAAACAAACATGCGAATTTAAGAACAATTTTAGGAATTTTAGGGTTTGGGTCTGTTGGTTGCTCAACGATTTATTTTTGTGCACAGTAACGGCTAATCAGGTCGGGACCTACAGCTTAACGTTAATTCCGAACCACAAGGAACATCCATGCATAACCAAGGATTCGAACCCGGCACCTTTGGCAGGCGAGGCCTGAGGGTTAACCCTCATCACGTCGGCAGGAATTTCAGGGAGAAATAAAAATTTAAGGAATTTCAGGGCGAATGCGATCCTTGGCCCAACTTCTTCAAAAAAATTACTTCTTCCTGACTACAATAGAAACAAGAAAAATGATGGCGTGACTCCCCCCCCCCCCCATTCTTATTAGGTAGGAATTTTAGAGAAAATTTCAAAAACTTCAGGAACATTTTGAACATTATAATGATTTCCTTTTCAAAGTCATCAGCGGAAACAAAAGTTTCGATTTTGTTGTCCAAGTCCTTAAGTGTTGACCTTTTTTCACTTAATTGATCAAGTAGACAGCTCAACTCTTCGCGTTTCTCGATTTTGTCAAAATTTTCATCATTATAAATCAATTCAATTTTCGAAAGGAGTTTTGTAGTTAGCTGACGAGCAACGCTTCGTTTTTTGTTTGATCTCTCAAATTCTTCCTTCTCGGATTTATTTTGTTCGTCACCGGCCATATTTATATTAAATTACGTTAACTGGGTTCAATAGTTTCAAATTCAAAGTTCACGAAAGGTTTCCACTTATTAAAACAATAAAGGAAAGATCTTACTTGCAAAGGTATCCGTCATTCCTTTCACGATATATCCTTCAGTTCAGCAACAACGATGCGTCATTCAAGAATTCCAAGTCATTAATTCAAGGCCATTATTCAAGAGTTCATGTTTCGACCGTTGAACAAAACCAATTGTAGTTGAAATTTTCCAAGATTATAGTTTCACTTTCACTCATTCAAATAGCGCAGATTCCTATTTCAAGTAATTTCAGGTCCATTTCAAACATAATTTCACCTTCCAAAATACGTGCGAATTTTTCAAGAAGAATCAAGTTTCAATTTCGAAGGCCGCGGGCCCCACGTTGGGCGCCAAACAATGTTTGTTCGTGAAGTCAATAAAAACGACACGCCATGTTGAGTGATCTTCGAGCATCTAATTTTAATAACAGAAAAATGGTTACATTTGAATATTCAAGCATGCGGTACCTCTAACGCCATCTATCGGTACAGGACTATACACAATCATGACTCACCACCTTGACTTTCGTGAAATTTTCAAAAATTCACTGACATTTCCCTGATTTTTTCCAGAATTAGAAAGCTCCCTGACATTTCCCTGATTTTCAGGCTTTCCCGGTTCTGTAGCCACTCTGAAAAATGACTACCAGTAACAAAGTTAAAACAAGAACTGCAGTAAAGTGCCCAAAAAGTGTTTGAAAAACCAAAGACGTTTAGTAAGATTATTTTTCTCCGAATAATTAAAATTTTATTACTTAATAATTAAAATTTAGAAAATATTTTCTCCTTCGGAAAAATATCTGGGTTTTCACGTGGAGTTTGGAGAAAAATCGATTAATTTTCGAGGTTTTAAAATTTTTTTTAGCAATTATCGAAAAATGTAAGTACAATTTTAGGAAGAAATAAACATTTATGGCATAATCGGAATTTTAGGGCGAATGCGACCCCTTTGAAGATCAATACTTTCTTTTTACAAAAAATACCATGAACCTTTGTTTGTGAAACAGCACAGTAAAATTAAATTTTATAATAAGGAGGAAGTATTAGTTTTTACAGTTTTCTTCGCGTTAGAGGTCGGCAGACTTTTCTGCACTAAGAGCAAAATTGTTAAAGAACAGCAAAATAAATATAAGCAATTCCAATATATTATTTTCCAATATATTATTATCCAATTTATATTTTATGTAGCATACCAGGTGATATAGAGGGCGCCTTTGACGAAGACCTAGGCGACTTCATCGCTGAGAAGAAACAATAATTGTGTGAACGAAGGAGCGGAGGTGAATGGTCGTCGAAACAACATCTTCTAGATCAGGTTGTGTAACAGCCTACTTGTAACTGATGGAACGAATAAAACTGATAATTACCTGAAAAGCCTCTACATTCCATTTCACCTTTACCCCTTCCTCATACAACAATTATGCTATAAAAATCATGACAGAAGTCGGTAGTCTGTTTTTGTTTGGAATGAACGTATACAATTCCTCCCATTTTTAAACTCACATTTTCCTCATCGATGTTTCCTCTTCCTTTTGTATAAAAACGAGGCCATGTTTTTCTATTATAGTATAAGCAAAGACAAAAGACGTTTCTACAACGTGCGCAAAAGTTTGCAGCTAAAGGTGCTATCTACCGAAGTAGGAGTCGAGAGCACAACGTACGTCAACAAAAGCTCGATGCAACTGTAACCATGACGCACGATAGGCGTACTCTTCTATTGTGCATTCTTATTGTTCCGTATTGCGACTGCGGGGATGCTAGAGGGCGCTGATTTTAATTCGGTAATTGAGAGCAGTCCACTTTACTCATCCCTCCAAGTTTCGTCGAGTTTTCCTTATTTCTCGAGTTTGAGATTGCGCAGTAACAGGAGGTGCAAGGAATTTTCTAAAGAAATTAGGTAGGAATTTTAACGATAATTCCGAAAAAAATGTCAGGATAATTCTAAAAATGTGTAGGATATTTCCTTTAAAGCTGATATAGGTTCATAACATAAGACATTCTTTTCAAAGCATATGTTTCAATACCAGCAAATAACTGCCAATTTTCAATCAAATTGCATAATTAATTAACAATTCAAATTTCAGGAAAGATTTTCTCCGCTCGAGGATTATCAATGTAATTTCGCGGATTTTGGAAGAAAATCGGGGGAATTTTCGATGATTATTTTATATATTGTAATTTTTTTTTTTAAATGAATTATCGTAACATTTAAGAACAAATTTATGAATTTTAGGGAGAAACAAAAAATTTAAGGAATATTAGAAATTTAATTGCGAACGCGATTCCAGCAGTACATTGATTATGGGTTTACAAATCATTAATTACCTTTTTTTTTTTTTTTTTTTAAAGTTTATTCTTAGAAACTTGTAGCGAAATTATATTCACGTCTGGAGCCGCAGAGTGCCCCCCGTCATAGGTGGCCCCGTGCAGATCAATGGATGATCACTGTCACCAAAAGCGTTATTTAACAGGATTTCTTTTTCAGAGGTTCTTTGCAATCTCTTTACATACTAGGATATATTGAATTTTCAAAATAGTTCGAGAAAATTGCTAAATTTAACAATAATTTTTTTTTTTAAATGCGCAAATTGATTAAACGTAGCGAAATTTAAACGGAATTAACGTAAATTAGCGATTTTAGAGCTTGTGGAAAAAATTGTCAGATTGTATTAAATTCAGTATGCTCGATGACCACAAAATTCATTAAAAAAAAAAAGTTCGCTGGTAGATTTCTAAAACATTCCTTGATTTTATAGCAAACTTCTTTTTTCCTTCATAGGTTTTCCTCGATTTTTCCCAGATGTGTAGATCAAATAGAACAATTATGCCAAAAGGATAATAGTACAATTTTTTAAAAGTAGTTTGGGCAGAAATGAAAGTTAATGGCGATAAAATATCGCCAATAGTCGATTTTATAATGCCAAGTACACTTTTTATATTATTTCTTGATTTTAGAGGCTTTGCGGCGTGTGGTGAGTTTCTCTTTTATTTATCTATGCTACGAGTGAACAATAACAGGGTGACCACAAAATTCAGGAAAAAAAGTTCCCTGATAATTCCCCGACATATTTCTAAAAAATTCCCTGATTTTAGGGCAAACTTTTTTTCAAAATTTCTTAAGTTTTCCAGATGTCTAGACACCCTGATCAAATAGAACATGTATGCTAAAGAGATAATACGCAATTTTTAAAAAAATAGTTTCGCTGGTAATGAAAAGTTTAAATTATTCCGTAAAATAAACTTCTAATGGCTTACCACTACAAATCTTCTTGTAAATAGCCCAAAAATATGGATGAACGTGCCTTAAACAATACAAAATTTCCCCGATTCTCATGAAATTTTAAAAAGTTCCCTGACATTTCCAGGTTTTCCCGGTTCTGTGGCCACTCTGAATAACGTTATGGATTTAGTATAATACAATAAAAATGAATATTCAGTACACAATTCTGCAAATTACAGTAAATTCTTTTAAGAATCTAGCGCCTTAACAGTTTTTGCAGCAAAGCAACCGATAACTCGGGCAACAATTTGTACATAAATAAACCCGAAAGGCACTCACCTGATTTCACACTGGAATGGATCTTGGCGAGGTGTGGGTGAACACTGATCTTCTACATTTATTGCCATCCAGCGAAGACCAGCGGTAGCAGCTAATTTCCTAAAAAAAATCAGGAATTTCATAGATAATTCCAAAAATATTATAAGGATAATTCCCAAAAATTGTAGAGATAATTCTTAAACTTTAGGGAATGATAATTTCAAAATTTAGAAATAATTCTAAAGCATTTAGGGATAAGTCAAAACGACACATTCTTTTCGAAGTTTGTTAACTTCTGCAGTCTGCCAATTTTCACAAAATTTGAACTTTTAAACAATTTTTTAGCAAAATAACACAATTAAACAATTACACTTCTTAAACAAACATGCGAATTTAAGAACAATTTTAGGAATTTTAGGGTTTGGGTCTGTTGGTTGCTCAACGATTTATTTTTGTGCACAGTAACGGCTAATCAGGTCGGGACCTACAGCTTAACGTTAATTCCGAACCACAAGGAACATCCATGCATAACCAAGGATTCGAACCCGGCACCTTTGGCAGGCGAGGCCTGAGGGTTAACCCTCATCACGTCGGCAGGAATTTCAGGGAGAAATAAAAATTTAAGGAATTTCAGGGCGAATGCGATCCTTGGCCCAACTTCTTCAAAAAAATTACTTCTTCCTGACTACAATAGAAACAAGAAAAATGATGGCGTGACTCCCCCCCCCCCCCATTCTTATTAGGTAGGAATTTTAGAGAAAATTTCAAAAACTTCAGGAACATTTTGAACATTATAATGATTTCCTTTTCAAAGTCATCAGCGGAAACAAAAGTTTCGATTTTGTTGTCCAAGTCCTTAAGTGTTGACCTTTTTTCACTTAATTGATCAAGTAGACAGCTCAACTCTTCGCGTTTCTCGATTTTGTCAAAATTTTCATCATTATAAATCAATTCAATTTTCGAAAGGAGTTTTGTAGTTAGCTGACGAGCAACGCTTCGTTTTTTGTTTGATCTCTCAAATTCTTCCTTCTCGGATTTATTTTGTTCGTCACCGGCCATATTTATATTAAATTACGTTAACTGGGTTCAATAGTTTCAAATTCAAAGTTCACGAAAGGTTTCCACTTATTAAAACAATAAAGGAAAGATCTTACTTGCAAAGGTATCCGTCATTCCTTTCACGATATATCCTTCAGTTCAGCAACAACGATGCGTCATTCAAGAATTCCAAGTCATTAATTCAAGGCCATTATTCAAGAGTTCATGTTTCGACCGTTGAACAAAACCAATTGTAGTTGAAATTTTCCAAGATTATAGTTTCACTTTCACTCATTCAAATAGCGCAGATTCCTATTTCAAGTAATTTCAGGTCCATTTCAAACATAATTTCACCTTCCAAAATACGTGCGAATTTTTCAAGAAGAATCAAGTTTCAATTTCGAAGGCCGCGGGCCCCACGTTGGGCGCCAAACAATGTTTGTTCGTGAAGTCAATAAAAACGACACGCCATGTTGAGTGATCTTCGAGCATCTAATTTTAATAACAGAAAAATGGTTACATTTGAATATTCAAGCATGCGGTACCTCTAACGCCATCTATCGGTACAGGACTATACACAATCATGACTCACCACCTTGACTTTCGTGAAATTTTCAAAAATTCACTGACATTTCCCTGATTTTTTCCAGAATTAGAAAGCTCCCTGACATTTCCCTGATTTTCAGGCTTTCCCGGTTCTGTAGCCACTCTGAAAAATGACTACCAGTAACAAAGTTAAAACAAGAACTGCAGTAAAGTGCCCAAAAAGTGTTTGAAAAACCAAAGACGTTTAGTAAGATTATTTTTCTCCGAATAATTAAAATTTTATTACTTAATAATTAAAATTTAGAAAATATTTTCTCCTTCGGAAAAATATCTGGGTTTTCACGTGGAGTTTGGAGAAAAATCGATTAATTTTCGAGGTTTTAAAATTTTTTTTAGCAATTATCGAAAAATGTAAGTACAATTTTAGGAAGAAATAAACATTTATGGCATAATCGGAATTTTAGGGCGAATGCGACCCCTTTGAAGATCAATACTTTCTTTTTACAAAAAATACCATGAACCTTTGTTTGTGAAACAGCACAGTAAAATTAAATTTTATAATAAGGAGGAAGTATTAGTTTTTACAGTTTTCTTCGCGTTAGAGGTCGGCAGACTTTTCTGCACTAAGAGCAAAATTGTTAAAGAACAGCAAAATAAATATAAGCAATTCCAATATATTATTTTCCAATTCATTTTCCAATATATTATTATCCAATTTATATTTTATGTAGCATACCAGGTGATATAGAGGGCGCCTTTGACGAAGACCTAGGCGACTTCATCGCTGAGAAGAAACAATAATTGTGTGAACGAAGGAGCGGAGGTGAATGGTCGTCGAAACAACATCTTCTAGATCAGGTTGTGTAACAGCCTACTTGTAACTGATGGAACGAATAAAACTGATAATTACCTGAAAAGCCTCTACATTCCATTTCACCTTTACCCCTTCCTCATACAACAATTATGCTATAAAAATCATGACAGAAGTCGGTAGTCTGTTTTTGTTTGGAATGAACGTATACAATTCCTCCCATTTTTAAACTCACATTTTCCTCATCGATGTTTCCTCTTCCTTTTGTATAAAAACGAGGCCATGTTTTTCTATTATAGTATAAGCAAAGACAAAAGACGTTTCTACAACGTGCGCAAAAGTTTGCAGCTAAAGGTGCTATCTACCGAAGTAGGAGTCGAGAGCACAACGTACGTCAACAAAAGCTCGATGCAACTGTAACCATGACGCACGATAGGCGTACTCTTCTATTGTGCATTCTTATTGTTCCGTATTGCGACTGCGGGGATGCTAGAGGGCGCTGATTTTAATTCGGTAATTGAGAGCAGTCCACTTTACTCATCCCTCCAAGTTTCGTCGAGTTTTCCTTATTTCTCGAGTTTGAGATTGCGCAGTAACAGGAGGTGCAAGGAATTTTCTAAAGAAATTAGGTAGGAATTTTAACGATAATTCCGAAAAAAATGTCAGGATAATTCTAAAAATGTGTAGGATATTTCCTTTAAAGCTGATATAGGTTCATAACATAAGACATTCTTTTCAAAGCATATGTTTCAATACCAGCAAATAACTGCCAATTTTCAATCAAATTGCATAATTAATTAACAATTCAAATTTCAGGAAAGATTTTCTCCGCTCGAGGATTATCAATGTAATTTCGCGGATTTTGGAAGAAAATCGGGGGAATTTTCGATGATTATTTTATATATTGTAATTTTTTTTTTTAAATGAATTATCGTAACATTTAAGAACAAATTTATGAATTTTAGGGAGAAACAAAAAATTTAAGGAATATTAGAAATTTAATTGCGAACGCGATTCCAGCAGTACATTGATTATGGGTTTACAAATCATTAATTACCTTTTTTTTTTTTTTTTTTTAAAGTTTATTCTTAGAAACTTGTAGCGAAATTATATTCACGTCTGGAGCCGCAGAGTGCCCCCCGTCATAGGTGGCCCCGTGCAGATCAATGGATGATCACTGTCACCAAAAGCGTTATTTAACAGGATTTCTTTTTCAGAGGTTCTTTGCAATCTCTTTACATACTAGGATATATTGAATTTTCAAAATAGTTCGAGAAAATTGCTAAATTTAACAATAATTTTTTTTTTTAAATGCGCAAATTGATTAAACGTAGCGAAATTTAAACGGAATTAACGTAAATTAGCGATTTTAGAGCTTGTGGAAAAAATTGTCAGATTGTATTAAATTCAGTATGCTCGATGACCACAAAATTCATTAAAAAAAAAAAGTTCGCTGGTAGATTTCTAAAACATTCCTTGATTTTATAGCAAACTTCTTTTTTCCTTCATAGGTTTTCCTCGATTTTTCCCAGATGTGTAGATCAAATAGAACAATTATGCCAAAAGGATAATAGTACAATTTTTTAAAAGTAGTTTGGGCAGAAATGAAAGTTAATGGCGATAAAATATCGCCAATAGTCGATTTTATAATGCCAAGTACACTTTTTATATTATTTCTTGATTTTAGAGGCTTTGCGGCGTGTGGTGAGTTTCTCTTTTATTTATCTATGCTACGAGTGAACAATAACAGGGTGACCACAAAATTCAGGAAAAAAAGTTCCCTGATAATTCCCCGACATATTTCTAAAAAATTCCCTGATTTTAGGGCAAACTTTTTTTCAAAATTTCTTAAGTTTTCCAGATGTCTAGACACCCTGATCAAATAGAACATGTATGCTAAAGAGATAATACGCAATTTTTAAAAAAATAGTTTCGCTGGTAATGAAAAGTTTAAATTATTCCGTAAAATAAACTTCTAATGGCTTACCACTACAAATCTTCTTGTAAATAGCCCAAAAATATGGATGAACGTGCCTTAAACAATACAAAATTTCCCCGATTCTCATGAAATTTTAAAAAGTTCCCTGACATTTCCAGGTTTTCCCGGTTCTGTGGCCACTCTGAATAACGTTATGGATTTAGTATAATACAATAAAAATGAATATTCAGTACACAATTCTGCAAATTACAGTAAATTCTTTTAAGAATCTAGCGCCTTAACAGTTTTTGCAGCAAAGCAACCGATAACTCGGGCAACAATTTGTATATAAATAAACCCGAAAGGCACTCACCTGATTTCACACTGGAATGGATCTTGGCGAGGTGTGGGTGAACACTGATCTTCTACATTTATTGCCATCCAGCGAAGACCAGCGGTAGCAGCTAATTTCCTAAAAAAAATCAGGAATTTCATAGATAATTCCAAAAATATTATAAGGATAATTCCCAAAAATTGTAGAGATAATTCTTAAACTTTAGGGAATGATAATTTCAAAATTTAGAAATAATTCTAAAGCATTTAGGGATAAGTCAAAACGACACATTCTTTTCGAAGTTTGTTAACTTCTGCAGTCTGCCAATTTTCACAAAATTTGAACTTTTAAACAATTTTTTAGCAAAATAACACAATTAAACAATTACACTTCTTAAACAAACATGCGAATTTAAGAACAATTTTAGGAATTTTAGGGTTTGGGTCTGTTGGTTGCTTAACGATTTATTTTTGTGCACAGTAACGGCTAATCAGGTCGGGACCTACAGCTTAACGTTAATTCCGAACCACAAGGAACATCCATGCATAACCAAGGATTCGAACCCGGCACCTTTGGCAGGCGAGGCCTGAGGGTTAACCCTCATCACGTCGGCAGGAATTTCAGGGAGAAATAAAAATTTAAGGAATTTCAGGGCGAATGCGATCCTTGGCCCAACTTCTTCAAAAAAATTACTTCTTCCTGACTACAATAGAAACAAGAAAAATGATGGCGTGACTCCCCCCCCCCCCCATTCTTATTAGGTAGGAATTTTAGAGAAAATTTCAAAAACTTCAGGAACATTTTGAACATTATAATGATTTCCTTTTCAAAGTCATCAGCGGAAACAAAAGTTTCGATTTTGTTGTCCAAGTCCTTAAGTGTTGACCTTTTTTCACTTAATTGATCAAGTAGACAGCTCAACTCTTCGCGTTTCTCGATTTTGTCAAAATTTTCATCATTATAAATCAATTCAATTTTCGAAAGGAGTTTTGTAGTTAGCTGACGAGCAACGCTTCGTTTTTTGTTTGATCTCTCAAATTCTTCCTTCTCGGATTTATTTTGTTCGTCACCGGCCATATTTATATTAAATTACGTTAACTGGGTTCAATAGTTTCAAATTCAAAGTTCACGAAAGGTTTCCACTTATTAAAACAATAAAGGAAAGATCTTACTTGCAAAGGTATCCGTCATTCCTTTCACGATATATCCTTCAGTTCAGCAACAACGATGCGTCATTCAAGAATTCCAAGTCATTAATTCAAGGCCATTATTCAAGAGTTCATGTTTCGACCGTTGAACAAAACCAATTGTAGTTGAAATTTTCCAAGATTATAGTTTCACTTTCACTCATTCAAATAGCGCAGATTCCTATTTCAAGTAATTTCAGGTCCATTTCAAACATAATTTCACCTTCCAAAATACGTGCGAATTTTTCAAGAAGAATCAAGTTTCAATTTCGAAGGCCGCGGGCCCCACGTTGGGCGCCAAACAATGTTTGTTCGTGAAGTCAATAAAAACGACACGCCATGTTGAGTGATCTTCGAGCATCTAATTTTAATAACAGAAAAATGGTTACATTTGAATATTCAAGCATGCGGTACCTCTAACGCCATCTATCGGTACAGGACTATACACAATCATGACTCACCACCTTGACTTTCGTGAAATTTTCAAAAATTCACTGACATTTCCCTGATTTTTTCCAGAATTAGAAAGCTCCCTGACATTTCCCTGATTTTCAGGCTTTCCCGGTTCTGTAGCCACTCTGAAAAATGACTACCAGTAACAAAGTTAAAACAAGAACTGCAGTAAAGTGCCCAAAAAGTGTTTGAAAAACCAAAGACGTTTAGTAAGATTATTTTTCTCCGAATAATTAAAATTTTATTACTTAATAATTAAAATTTAGAAAATATTTTCTCCTTCGGAAAAATATCTGGGTTTTCACGTGGAGTTTGGAGAAAAATCGATTAATTTTCGAGGTTTTAAAATTTTTTTTAGCAATTATCGAAAAATGTAAGTACAATTTTAGGAAGAAATAAACATTTATGGCATAATCGGAATTTTAGGGCGAATGCGACCCCTTTGAAGATCAATACTTTCTTTTTACAAAAAATACCATGAACCTTTGTTTGTGAAACAGCACAGTAAAATTAAATTTTATAATAAGGAGGAAGTATTAGTTTTTACAGTTTTCTTCGCGTTAGAGGTCGGCAGACTTTTCTGCACTAAGAGCAAAATTGTTAAAGAACAGCAAAATAAATATAAGCAATTCCAATATATTATTTTCCAATATATTATTATCCAATTTATATTTTATGTAGCATACCAGGTGATATAGAGGGCGCCTTTGACGAAGACCTAGGCGACTTCATCGCTGAGAAGAAACAATAATTGTGTGAACGAAGGAGCGGAGGTGAATGGTCGTCGAAACAACATCTTCTAGATCAGGTTGTGTAACAGCCTACTTGTAACTGATGGAACGAATAAAACTGATAATTACCTGAAAAGCCTCTACATTCCATTTCACCTTTACCCCTTCCTCATACAACAATTATGCTATAAAAATCATGACAGAAGTCGGTAGTCTGTTTTTGTTTGGAATGAACGTATACAATTCCTCCCATTTTTAAACTCACATTTTCCTCATCGATGTTTCCTCTTCCTTTTGTATAAAAACGAGGCCATGTTTTTCTATTATAGTATAAGCAAAGACAAAAGACGTTTCTACAACGTGCGCAAAAGTTTGCAGCTAAAGGTGCTATCTACCGAAGTAGGAGTCGAGAGCACAACGTACGTCAACAAAAGCTCGATGCAACTGTAACCATGACGCACGATAGGCGTACTCTTCTATTGTGCATTCTTATTGTTCCGTATTGCGACTGCGGGGATGCTAGAGGGCGCTGATTTTAATTCGGTAATTGAGAGCAGTCCACTTTACTCATCCCTCCAAGTTTCGTCGAGTTTTCCTTATTTCTCGAGTTTGAGATTGCGCAGTAACAGGAGGTGCAAGGAATTTTCTAAAGAAATTAGGTAGGAATTTTAACGATAATTCCGAAAAAAATGTCAGGATAATTCTAAAAATGTGTAGGATATTTCCTTTAAAGCTGATATAGGTTCATAACATAAGACATTCTTTTCAAAGCATATGTTTCAATACCAGCAAATAACTGCCAATTTTCAATCAAATTGCATAATTAATTAACAATTCAAATTTCAGGAAAGATTTTCTCCGCTCGAGGATTATCAATGTAATTTCGCGGATTTTGGAAGAAAATCGGGGGAATTTTCGATGATTATTTTATATATTGTAATTTTTTTTTTTAAATGAATTATCGTAACATTTAAGAACAAATTTATGAATTTTAGGGAGAAACAAAAAATTTAAGGAATATTAGAAATTTAATTGCGAACGCGATTCCAGCAGTACATTGATTATGGGTTTACAAATCATTAATTACCTTTTTTTTTTTTTTTTTTTAAAGTTTATTCTTAGAAACTTGTAGCGAAATTATATTCACGTCTGGAGCCGCAGAGTGCCCCCCGTCATAGGTGGCCCCGTGCAGATCAATGGATGATCACTGTCACCAAAAGCGTTATTTAACAGGATTTCTTTTTCAGAGGTTCTTTGCAATCTCTTTACATACTAGGATATATTGAATTTTCAAAATAGTTCGAGAAAATTGCTAAATTTAACAATAATTTTTTTTTTTAAATGCGCAAATTGATTAAACGTAGCGAAATTTAAACGGAATTAACGTAAATTAGCGATTTTAGAGCTTGTGGAAAAAATTGTCAGATTGTATTAAATTCAGTATGCTCGATGACCACAAAATTCATTAAAAAAAAAAGTTCGCTGGTAGATTTCTAAAACATTCCTTGATTTTATAGCAAACTTCTTTTTTCCTTCATAGGTTTTCCTCGATTTTTCCCAGATGTGTAGATCAAATAGAACAATTATGCCAAAAGGATAATAGTACAATTTTTTAAAAGTAGTTTGGGCAGAAATGAAAGTTAATGGCGATAAAATATCGCCAATAGTCGATTTTATAATGCCAAGTACACTTTTTATATTATTTCTTGATTTTAGAGGCTTTGCGGCGTGTGGTGAGTTTCTCTTTTATTTATCTATGCTACGAGTGAACAATAACAGGGTGACCACAAAATTCAGGAAAAAAAGTTCCCTGATAATTCCCCGACATATTTCTAAAAAATTCCCTGATTTTAGGGCAAACTTTTTTTCAAAATTTCTTAAGTTTTCCAGATGTCTAGACACCCTGATCAAATAGAACATGTATGCTAAAGAGATAATACGCAATTTTTAAAAAAATAGTTTCGCTGGTAATGAAAAGTTTAAATTATTCCGTAAAATAAACTTCTAATGGCTTACCACTACAAATCTTCTTGTAAATAGCCCAAAAATATGGATGAACGTGCCTTAAACAATACAAAATTTCCCCGATTCTCATGAAATTTTAAAAAGTTCCCTGACATTTCCAGGTTTTCCCGGTTCTGTGGCCACTCTGAATAACGTTATGGATTTAGTATAATACAATAAAAATGAATATTCAGTACACAATTCTGCAAATTACAGTAAATTCTTTTAAGAATCTAGCGCCTTAACAGTTTTTGCAGCAAAGCAACCGATAACTCGGGCAACAATTTGTATATAAATAAACCCGAAAGGCACTCACCTGATTTCACACTGGAATGGATCTTGGCGAGGTGTGGGTGAACACTGATCTTCTACATTTATTGCCATCCAGCGAAGACCAGCGGTAGCAGCTAATTTCCTAAAAAAAATCAGGAATTTCATAGATAATTCCAAAAATATTATAAGGATAATTCCCAAAAATTGTAGAGATAATTCTTAAACTTTAGGGAATGATAATTTCAAAATTTAGAAATAATTCTAAAGCATTTAGGGATAAGTCAAAACGACACATTCTTTTCGAAGTTTGTTAACTTCTGCAGTCTGCCAATTTTCACAAAATTTGAACTTTTAAACAATTTTTTAGCAAAATAACACAATTAAACAATTACACTTCTTAAACAAACATGCGAATTTAAGAACAATTTTAGGAATTTTAGGGTTTGGGTCTGTTGGTTGCTTAACGATTTATTTTTGTGCACAGTAACGGCTAATCAGGTCGGGACCTACAGCTTAACGTTAATTCCGAACCACAAGGAACATCCATGCATAACCAAGGATTCGAACCCGGCACCTTTGGCAGGCGAGGCCTGAGGGTTAACCCTCATCACGTCGGCAGGAATTTCAGGGAGAAATAAAAATTTAAGGAATTTCAGGGCGAATGCGATCCTTGGCCCAACTTCTTCAAAAAAATTACTTCTTCCTGACTACAATAGAAACAAGAAAAATGATGGCGTGACTCCCCCCCCCCCCCCATTCTTATTAGGTAGGAATTTTAGAGAAAATTTCAAAAACTTCAGGAACATTTTGAACATTATAATGATTTCCTTTTCAAAGTCATCAGCGGAAACAAAAGTTTCGATTTTGTTGTCCAAGTCCTTAAGTGTTGACCTTTTTTCACTTAATTGATCAAGTAGACAGCTCAACTCTTCGCGTTTCTCGATTTTGTCAAAATTTTCATCATTATAAATCAATTCAATTTTCGAAAGGAGTTTTGTAGTTAGCTGACGAGCAACGCTTCGTTTTTTGTTTGATCTCTCAAATTCTTCCTTCTCGGATTTATTTTGTTCGTCACCGGCCATATTTATATTAAATTACGTTAACTGGGTTCAATAGTTTCAAATTCAAAGTTCACGAAAGGTTTCCACTTATTAAAACAATAAAGGAAAGATCTTACTTGCAAAGGTATCCGTCATTCCTTTCACGATATATCCTTCAGTTCAGCAACAACGATGCGTCATTCAAGAATTCCAAGTCATTAATTCAAGGCCATTATTCAAGAGTTCATGTTTCGACCGTTGAACAAAACCAATTGTAGTTGAAATTTTCCAAGATTATAGTTTCACTTTCACTCATTCAAATAGCGCAGATTCCTATTTCAAGTAATTTCAGGTCCATTTCAAACATAATTTCACCTTCCAAAATACGTGCGAATTTTTCAAGAAGAATCAAGTTTCAATTTCGAAGGCCGCGGGCCCCACGTTGGGCGCCAAACAATGTTTGTTCGTGAAGTCAATAAAAACGACACGCCATGTTGAGTGATCTTCGAGCATCTAATTTTAATAACAGAAAAATGGTTACATTTGAATATTCAAGCATGCGGTACCTCTAACGCCATCTATCGGTACAGGACTATACACAATCATGACTCACCACCTTGACTTTCGTGAAATTTTCAAAAATTCACTGACATTTCCCTGATTTTTTCCAGAATTAGAAAGCTCCCTGACATTTCCCTGATTTTCAGGCTTTCCCGGTTCTGTAGCCACTCTGAAAAATGACTACCAGTAACAAAGTTAAAACAAGAACTGCAGTAAAGTGCCCAAAAAGTGTTTGAAAAACCAAAGACGTTTAGTAAGATTATTTTTCTCCGAATAATTAAAATTTTATTACTTAATAATTAAAATTTAGAAAATATTTTCTCCTTCGGAAAAATATCTGGGTTTTCACGTGGAGTTTGGAGAAAAATCGATTAATTTTCGAGGTTTTAAAATTTTTTTTAGCAATTATCGAAAAATGTAAGTACAATTTTAGGAAGAAATAAACATTTATGGCATAATCGGAATTTTAGGGCGAATGCGACCCCTTTGAAGATCAATACTTTCTTTTTACAAAAAATACCATGAACCTTTGTTTGTGAAACAGCACAGTAAAATTAAATTTTATAATAAGGAGGAAGTATTAGTTTTTACAGTTTTCTTCGCGTTAGAGGTCGGCAGACTTTTCTGCACTAAGAGCAAAATTGTTAAAGAACAGCAAAATAAATATAAGCAATTCCAATATATTATTTTCCAATATATTATTATCCAATTTATATTTTATGTAGCATACCAGGTGATATAGAGGGCGCCTTTGACGAAGACCTAGGCGACTTCATCGCTGAGAAGAAACAATAATTGTGTGAACGAAGGAGCGGAGGTGAATGGTCGTCGAAACAACATCTTCTAGATCAGGTTGTGTAACAGCCTACTTGTAACTGATGGAACGAATAAAACTGATAATTACCTGAAAAGCCTCTACATTCCATTTCACCTTTACCCCTTCCTCATACAACAATTATGCTATAAAAATCATGACAGAAGTCGGTAGTCTGTTTTTGTTTGGAATGAACGTATACAATTCCTCCCATTTTTAAACTCACATTTTCCTCATCGATGTTTCCTCTTCCTTTTGTATAAAAACGAGGCCATGTTTTTCTATTATAGTATAAGCAAAGACAAAAGACGTTTCTACAACGTGCGCAAAAGTTTGCAGCTAAAGGTGCTATCTACCGAAGTAGGAGTCGAGAGCACAACGTACGTCAACAAAAGCTCGATGCAACTGTAACCATGACGCACGATAGGCGTACTCTTCTATTGTGCATTCTTATTGTTCCGTATTGCGACTGCGGGGATGCTAGAGGGCGCTGATTTTAATTCGGTAATTGAGAGCAGTCCACTTTACTCATCCCTCCAAGTTTCGTCGAGTTTTCCTTATTTCTCGAGTTTGAGATTGCGCAGTAACAGGAGGTGCAAGGAATTTTCTAAAGAAATTAGGTAGGAATTTTAACGATAATTCCGAAAAAAATGTCAGGATAATTCTAAAAATGTGTAGGATATTTCCTTTAAAGCTGATATAGGTTCATAACATAAGACATTCTTTTCAAAGCATATGTTTCAATACCAGCAAATAACTGCCAATTTTCAATCAAATTGCATAATTAATTAACAATTCAAATTTCAGGAAAGATTTTCTCCGCTCGAGGATTATCAATGTAATTTCGCGGATTTTGGAAGAAAATCGGGGGAATTTTCGATGATTATTTTATATATTGTAATTTTTTTTTTTAAATGAATTATCGTAACATTTAAGAACAAATTTATGAATTTTAGGGAGAAACAAAAAATTTAAGGAATATTAGAAATTTAATTGCGAACGCGATTCCAGCAGTACATTGATTATGGGTTTACAAATCATTAATTACCTTTTTTTTTTTTTTTTTTTTAAAGTTTATTCTTAGAAACTTGTAGCGAAATTATATTCACGTCTGGAGCCGCAGAGTGCCCCCCGTCATAGGTGGCCCCGTGCAGATCAATGGATGATCACTGTCACCAAAAGCGTTATTTAACAGGATTTCTTTTTCAGAGGTTCTTTGCAATCTCTTTACATACTAGGATATATTGAATTTTCAAAATAGTTCCGAGAAAATTGCTAAATTTAACAATAATTTTTTTTTTTAAATGCGCAAATTGATTAAACGTAGCGAAATTTAAACGGAATTAACGTAAATTAGCGATTTTAGAGCTTGTGGAAAAAATTGTCAGATTGTATTAAATTCAGTATGCTCGATGACCACAAAATTCATTAAAAAAAAAAAGTTCGCTGGTAGATTTCTAAAACATTCCTTGATTTTATAGCAAACTTCTTTTTTCCTTCATAGGTTTTCCTCGATTTTTCCCAGATGTGTAGATCAAATAGAACAATTATGCCAAAAGGATAATAGTACAATTTTTTAAAAGTAGTTTGGGCAGAAATGAAAGTTAATGGCGATAAAATATCGCCAATAGTCGATTTTATAATGCCAAGTACACTTTTTATATTATTTCTTGATTTTAGAGGCTTTGCGGCGTGTGGTGAGTTTCTCTTTTATTTATCTATGCTACGAGTGAACTAAGAGTGAACAATAACAGGGTGACCACAAAATTCAGGAAAAAAAGTTCCCTGATAATTCCCCGACATATTTCTAAAAAATTCCCTGATTTTAGGGCAAACTTTTTTTCAAAATTTCTTAAGTTTTCCAGATGTCTAGACACCCTGATCAAATAGAACATGTATGCTAAAGAGATAATACGCAATTTTTAAAAAAATAGTTTCGCTGGTAATGAAAAGTTTAAATTATTCCGTAAAATAAACTTCTAATGGCTTACCACTACAAATCTTCTTGTAAATAGCCCAAAAATATGGATGAACGTGCCTTAAACAATACAAAATTTCCCCGATTCTCATGAAATTTTAAAAAGTTCCCTGACATTTCCAGGTTTTCCCGGTTCTGTGGCCACTCTGAATAACGTTATGGATTTAGTATAATACAATAAAAATGAATATTCAGTACACAATTCTGCAAATTACAGTAAATTCTTTTAAGAATCTAGCGCCTTAACAGTTTTTGCAGCAAAGCAACCGATAACTCGGGCAACAATTTGTACATAAATAAACCCGAAAGGCACTCACCTGATTTCACACTGGAATGGATCTTGGCGAGGTGTGGGTGAACACTGATCTTCTACATTTATTGCCATCCAGCGAAGACCAGCGGTAGCAGCTAATTTCCTAAAAAAAATCAGGAATTTCATAGATAATTCCAAAAATATTATAAGGATAATTCCCAAAAATTGTAGAGATAATTCTTAAACTTTAGGGAATGATAATTTCAAAATTTAGAAATAATTCTAAAGCATTTAGGGATAAGTCAAAACGACACATTCTTTTCGAAGTTTGTTAACTTCTGCAGTCTGCCAATTTTCACAAAATTTGAACTTTTAAACAATTTTTTAGCAAAATAACACAATTAAACAATTACACTTCTTAAACAAACATGCGAATTTAAGAACAATTTTAGGAATTTTAGGGTTTGGGTCTGTTGGTTGCTCAACGATTTATTTTTGTGCACAGTAACGGCTAATCAGGTCGGGACCTACAGCTTAACGTTAATTCCGAACCACAAGGAACATCCATGCATAACCAAGGATTCGAACCCGGCACCTTTGGCAGGCGAGGCCTGAGGGTTAACCCTCATCACGTCGGCAGGAATTTCAGGGAGAAATAAAAATTTAAGGAATTTCAGGGCGAATGCGATCCTTGGCCCAACTTCTTCAAAAAAATTACTTCTTCCTGACTACAATAGAAACAAGAAAAATGATGGCGTGACTCCCCCCCCCCCCCCCATTCTTATTAGGTAGGAATTTTAGAGAAAATTTCAAAAACTTCAGGAACATTTTGAACATTATAATGATTTCCTTTTCAAAGTCATCAGCGGAAACAAAAGTTTCGATTTTGTTGTCCAAGTCCTTAAGTGTTGACCTTTTTTCACTTAATTGATCAAGTAGACAGCTCAACTCTTCGCGTTTCTCGATTTTGTCAAAATTTTCATCATTATAAATCAATTCAATTTTCGAAAGGAGTTTTGTAGTTAGCTGACGAGCAACGCTTCGTTTTTTGTTTGATCTCTCAAATTCTTCCTTCTCGGATTTATTTTGTTCGTCACCGGCCATATTTATATTAAATTACGTTAACTGGGTTCAATAGTTTCAAATTCAAAGTTCACGAAAGGTTTCCACTTATTAAAACAATAAAGGAAAGATCTTACTTGCAAAGGTATCCGTCATTCCTTTCACGATATATCCTTCAGTTCAGCAACAACGATGCGTCATTCAAGAATTCCAAGTCATTAATTCAAGGCCATTATTCAAGAGTTCATGTTTCGACCGTTGAACAAAACCAATTGTAGTTGAAATTTTCCAAGATTATAGTTTCACTTTCACTCATTCAAATAGCGCAGATTCCTATTTCAAGTAATTTCAGGTCCATTTCAAACATAATTTCACCTTCCAAAATACGTGCGAATTTTTCAAGAAGAATCAAGTTTCAATTTCGAAGGCCGCGGGCCCCACGTTGGGCGCCAAACAATGTTTGTTCGTGAAGTCAATAAAAACGACACGCCATGTTGAGTGATCTTCGAGCATCTAATTTTAATAACAGAAAAATGGTTACATTTGAATATTCAAGCATGCGGTACCTCTAACGCCATCTATCGGTACAGGACTATACACAATCATGACTCACCACCTTGACTTTCGTGAAATTTTCAAAAATTCACTGACATTTCCCTGATTTTTTCCAGAATTAGAAAGCTCCCTGACATTTCCCTGATTTTCAGGCTTTCCCGGTTCTGTAGCCACTCTGAAAAATGACTACCAGTAACAAAGTTAAAACAAGAACTGCAGTAAAGTGCCCAAAAAGTGTTTGAAAAACCAAAGACGTTTAGTAAGATTATTTTTCTCCGAATAATTAAAATTTTATTACTTAATAATTAAAATTTAGAAAATATTTTCTCCTTCGGAAAAATATCTGGGTTTTCACGTGGAGTTTGGAGAAAAATCGATTAATTTTCGAGGTTTTAAAATTTTTTTTAGCAATTATCGAAAAATGTAAGTACAATTTTAGGAAGAAATAAACATTTATGGCATAATCGGAATTTTAGGGCGAATGCGACCCCTTTGAAGATCAATACTTTCTTTTTACAAAAAATACCATGAACCTTTGTTTGTGAAACAGCACAGTAAAATTAAATTTTATAATAAGGAGGAAGTATTAGTTTTTACAGTTTTCTTCGCGTTAGAGGTCGGCAGACTTTTCTGCACTAAGAGCAAAATTGTTAAAGAACAGCAAAATAAATATAAGCAATTCCAATATATTATTTTCCAATTCATTTTCCAATATATTATTATCCAATTTATATTTTATGTAGCATACCAGGTGATATAGAGGGCGCCTTTGACGAAGACCTAGGCGACTTCATCGCTGAGAAGAAACAATAATTGTGTGAACGAAGGAGCGGAGGTGAATGGTCGTCGAAACAACATCTTCTAGATCAGGTTGTGTAACAGCCTACTTGTAACTGATGGAACGAATAAAACTGATAATTACCTGAAAAGCCTCTACATTCCATTTCACCTTTACCCCTTCCTCATACAACAATTATGCTATAAAAATCATGACAGAAGTCGGTAGTCTGTTTTTGTTTGGAATGAACGTATACAATTCCTCCCATTTTTAAACTCACATTTTCCTCATCGATGTTTCCTCTTCCTTTTGTATAAAAACGAGGCCATGTTTTTCTATTATAGTATAAGCAAAGACAAAAGACGTTTCTACAACGTGCGCAAAAGTTTGCAGCTAAAGGTGCTATCTACCGAAGTAGGAGTCGAGAGCACAACGTACGTCAACAAAAGCTCGATGCAACTGTAACCATGACGCACGATAGGCGTACTCTTCTATTGTGCATTCTTATTGTTCCGTATTGCGACTGCGGGGATGCTAGAGGGCGCTGATTTTAATTCGGTAATTGAGAGCAGTCCACTTTACTCATCCCTCCAAGTTTCGTCGAGTTTTCCTTATTTCTCGAGTTTGAGATTGCGCAGTAACAGGAGGTGCAAGGAATTTTCTAAAGAAATTAGGTAGGAATTTTAACGATAATTCCGAAAAAAATGTCAGGATAATTCTAAAAATGTGTAGGATATTTCCTTTAAAGCTGATATAGGTTCATAACATAAGACATTCTTTTCAAAGCATATGTTTCAATACCAGCAAATAACTGCCAATTTTCAATCAAATTGCATAATTAATTAACAATTCAAATTTCAGGAAAGATTTTCTCCGCTCGAGGATTATCAATGTAATTTCGCGGATTTTGGAAGAAAATCGGGGGAATTTTCGATGATTATTTTATATATTGTAATTTTTTTTTTTAAATGAATTATCGTAACATTTAAGAACAAATTTATGAATTTTAGGGAGAAACAAAAAATTTAAGGAATATTAGAAATTTAATTGCGAACGCGATTCCAGCAGTACATTGATTATGGGTTTACAAATCATTAATTACCTTTTTTTTTTTTTTTTTTTAAAGTTTATTCTTAGAAACTTGTAGCGAAATTATATTCACGTCTGGAGCCGCAGAGTGCCCCCCGTCATAGGTGGCCCCGTGCAGATCAATGGATGATCACTGTCACCAAAAGCGTTATTTAACAGGATTTCTTTTTCAGAGGTTCTTTGCAATCTCTTTACATACTAGGATATATTGAATTTTCAAAATAGTTCCGAGAAAATTGCTAAATTTAACAATAATTTTTTTTTTTAAATGCGCAAATTGATTAAACGTAGCGAAATTTAAACGGAATTAACGTAAATTAGCGATTTTAGAGCTTGTGGAAAAAATTGTCAGATTGTATTAAATTCAGTATGCTCGATGACCACAAAATTCATTAAAAAAAAAAAGTTCGCTGGTAGATTTCTAAAACATTCCTTGATTTTATAGCAAACTTCTTTTTTCCTTCATAGGTTTTCCTCGATTTTTCCCAGATGTGTAGATCAAATAGAACAATTATGCCAAAAGGATAATAGTACAATTTTTTAAAAGTAGTTTGGGCAGAAATGAAAGTTAATGGCGATAAAATATCGCCAATAGTCGATTTTATAATGCCAAGTACACTTTTTATATTATTTCTTGATTTTAGAGGCTTTGCGGCGTGTGGTGAGTTTCTCTTTTATTTATCTATGCTACGAGTGAACTAAGAGTGAACAATAACAGGGTGACCACAAAATTCAGGAAAAAAAGTTCCCTGATAATTCCCCGACATATTTCTAAAAAATTCCCTGATTTTAGGGCAAACTTTTTTTCAAAATTTCTTAAGTTTTCCAGATGTCTAGACACCCTGATCAAATAGAACATGTATGCTAAAGAGATAATACGCAATTTTTAAAAAAATAGTTTCGCTGGTAATGAAAAGTTTAAATTATTCCGTAAAATAAACTTCTAATGGCTTACCACTACAAATCTTCTTGTAAATAGCCCAAAAATATGGATGAACGTGCCTTAAACAATACAAAATTTCCCCGATTCTCATGAAATTTTAAAAAGTTCCCTGACATTTCCAGGTTTTCCCGGTTCTGTGGCCACTCTGAATAACGTTATGGATTTAGTATAATACAATAAAAATGAATATTCAGTACACAATTCTGCAAATTACAGTAAATTCTTTTAAGAATCTAGCGCCTTAACAGTTTTTGCAGCAAAGCAACCGATAACTCGGGCAACAATTTGTACATAAATAAACCCGAAAGGCACTCACCTGATTTCACACTGGAATGGATCTTGGCGAGGTGTGGGTGAACACTGATCTTCTACATTTATTGCCATCCAGCGAAGACCAGCGGTAGCAGCTAATTTCCTAAAAAAAATCAGGAATTTCATAGATAATTCCAAAAATATTATAAGGATAATTCCCAAAAATTGTAGAGATAATTCTTAAACTTTAGGGAATGATAATTTCAAAATTTAGAAATAATTCTAAAGCATTTAGGGATAAGTCAAAACGACACATTCTTTTCGAAGTTTGTTAACTTCTGCAGTCTGCCAATTTTCACAAAATTTGAACTTTTAAACAATTTTTTAGCAAAATAACACAATTAAACAATTACACTTCTTAAACAAACATGCGAATTTAAGAACAATTTTAGGAATTTTAGGGTTTGGGTCTGTTGGTTGCTCAACGATTTATTTTTGTGCACAGTAACGGCTAATCAGGTCGGGACCTACAGCTTAACGTTAATTCCGAACCACAAGGAACATCCATGCATAACCAAGGATTCGAACCCGGCACCTTTGGCAGGCGAGGCCTGAGGGTTAACCCTCATCACGTCGGCAGGAATTTCAGGGAGAAATAAAAATTTAAGGAATTTCAGGGCGAATGCGATCCTTGGCCCAACTTCTTCAAAAAAATTACTTCTTCCTGACTACAATAGAAACAAGAAAAATGATGGCGTGACTCCCCCCCCCCCCCCCATTCTTATTAGGTAGGAATTTTAGAGAAAATTTCAAAAACTTCAGGAACATTTTGAACATTATAATGATTTCCTTTTCAAAGTCATCAGCGGAAACAAAAGTTTCGATTTTGTTGTCCAAGTCCTTAAGTGTTGACCTTTTTTCACTTAATTGATCAAGTAGACAGCTCAACTCTTCGCGTTTCTCGATTTTGTCAAAATTTTCATCATTATAAATCAATTCAATTTTCGAAAGGAGTTTTGTAGTTAGCTGACGAGCAACGCTTCGTTTTTTGTTTGATCTCTCAAATTCTTCCTTCTCGGATTTATTTTGTTCGTCACCGGCCATATTTATATTAAATTACGTTAACTGGGTTCAATAGTTTCAAATTCAAAGTTCACGAAAGGTTTCCACTTATTAAAACAATAAAGGAAAGATCTTACTTGCAAAGGTATCCGTCATTCCTTTCACGATATATCCTTCAGTTCAGCAACAACGATGCGTCATTCAAGAATTCCAAGTCATTAATTCAAGGCCATTATTCAAGAGTTCATGTTTCGACCGTTGAACAAAACCAATTGTAGTTGAAATTTTCCAAGATTATAGTTTCACTTTCACTCATTCAAATAGCGCAGATTCCTATTTCAAGTAATTTCAGGTCCATTTCAAACATAATTTCACCTTCCAAAATACGTGCGAATTTTTCAAGAAGAATCAAGTTTCAATTTCGAAGGCCGCGGGCCCCACGTTGGGCGCCAAACAATGTTTGTTCGTGAAGTCAATAAAAACGACACGCCATGTTGAGTGATCTTCGAGCATCTAATTTTAATAACAGAAAAATGGTTACATTTGAATATTCAAGCATGCGGTACCTCTAACGCCATCTATCGGTACAGGACTATACACAATCATGACTCACCACCTTGACTTTCGTGAAATTTTCAAAAATTCACTGACATTTCCCTGATTTTTTCCAGAATTAGAAAGCTCCCTGACATTTCCCTGATTTTCAGGCTTTCCCGGTTCTGTAGCCACTCTGAAAAATGACTACCAGTAACAAAGTTAAAACAAGAACTGCAGTAAAGTGCCCAAAAAGTGTTTGAAAAACCAAAGACGTTTAGTAAGATTATTTTTCTCCGAATAATTAAAATTTTATTACTTAATAATTAAAATTTAGAAAATATTTTCTCCTTCGGAAAAATATCTGGGTTTTCACGTGGAGTTTGGAGAAAAATCGATTAATTTTCGAGGTTTTAAAATTTTTTTTAGCAATTATCGAAAAATGTAAGTACAATTTTAGGAAGAAATAAACATTTATGGCATAATCGGAATTTTAGGGCGAATGCGACCCCTTTGAAGATCAATACTTTCTTTTTACAAAAAATACCATGAACCTTTGTTTGTGAAACAGCACAGTAAAATTAAATTTTATAATAAGGAGGAAGTATTAGTTTTTACAGTTTTCTTCGCGTTAGAGGTCGGCAGACTTTTCTGCACTAAGAGCAAAATTGTTAAAGAACAGCAAAATAAATATAAGCAATTCCAATATATTATTTTCCAATTCATTTTCCAATATATTATTATCCAATTTATATTTTATGTAGCATACCAGGTGATATAGAGGGCGCCTTTGACGAAGACCTAGGCGACTTCATCGCTGAGAAGAAACAATAATTGTGTGAACGAAGGAGCGGAGGTGAATGGTCGTCGAAACAACATCTTCTAGATCAGGTTGTGTAACAGCCTACTTGTAACTGATGGAACGAATAAAACTGATAATTACCTGAAAAGCCTCTACATTCCATTTCACCTTTACCCCTTCCTCATACAACAATTATGCTATAAAAATCATGACAGAAGTCGGTAGTCTGTTTTTGTTTGGAATGAACGTATACAATTCCTCCCATTTTTAAACTCACATTTTCCTCATCGATGTTTCCTCTTCCTTTTGTATAAAAACGAGGCCATGTTTTTCTATTATAGTATAAGCAAAGACAAAAGACGTTTCTACAACGTGCGCAAAAGTTTGCAGCTAAAGGTGCTATCTACCGAAGTAGGAGTCGAGAGCACAACGTACGTCAACAAAAGCTCGATGCAACTGTAACCATGACGCACGATAGGCGTACTCTTCTATTGTGCATTCTTATTGTTCCGTATTGCGACTGCGGGGATGCTAGAGGGCGCTGATTTTAATTCGGTAATTGAGAGCAGTCCACTTTACTCATCCCTCCAAGTTTCGTCGAGTTTTCCTTATTTCTCGAGTTTGAGATTGCGCAGTAACAGGAGGTGCAAGGAATTTTCTAAAGAAATTAGGTAGGAATTTTAACGATAATTCCGAAAAAAATGTCAGGATAATTCTAAAAATGTGTAGGATATTTCCTTTAAAGCTGATATAGGTTCATAACATAAGACATTCTTTTCAAAGCATATGTTTCAATACCAGCAAATAACTGCCAATTTTCAATCAAATTGCATAATTAATTAACAATTCAAATTTCAGGAAAGATTTTCTCCGCTCGAGGATTATCAATGTAATTTCGCGGATTTTGGAAGAAAATCGGGGGAATTTTCGATGATTATTTTATATATTGTAATTTTTTTTTTTAAATGAATTATCGTAACATTTAAGAACAAATTTATGAATTTTAGGGAGAAACAAAAAATTTAAGGAATATTAGAAATTTAATTGCGAACGCGATTCCAGCAGTACATTGATTATGGGTTTACAAATCATTAATTACCTTTTTTTTTTTTTTTTTTTAAAGTTTATTCTTAGAAACTTGTAGCGAAATTATATTCACGTCTGGAGCCGCAGAGTGCCCCCCGTCATAGGTGGCCCCGTGCAGATCAATGGATGATCACTGTCACCAAAAGCGTTATTTAACAGGATTTCTTTTTCAGAGGTTCTTTGCAATCTCTTTACATACTAGGATATATTGAATTTTCAAAATAGTTCCGAGAAAATTGCTAAATTTAACAATAATTTTTTTTTTTAAATGCGCAAATTGATTAAACGTAGCGAAATTTAAACGGAATTAACGTAAATTAGCGATTTTAGAGCTTGTGGAAAAAATTGTCAGATTGTATTAAATTCAGTATGCTCGATGACCACAAAATTCATTAAAAAAAAAAAGTTCGCTGGTAGATTTCTAAAACATTCCTTGATTTTATAGCAAACTTCTTTTTTCCTTCATAGGTTTTCCTCGATTTTTCCCAGATGTGTAGATCAAATAGAACAATTATGCCAAAAGGATAATAGTACAATTTTTTAAAAGTAGTTTGGGCAGAAATGAAAGTTAATGGCGATAAAATATCGCCAATAGTCGATTTTATAATGCCAAGTACACTTTTTATATTATTTCTTGATTTTAGAGGCTTTGCGGCGTGTGGTGAGTTTCTCTTTTATTTATCTATGCTACGAGTGAACTAAGAGTGAACAATAACAGGGTGACCACAAAATTCAGGAAAAAAAGTTCCCTGATAATTCCCCGACATATTTCTAAAAAATTCCCTGATTTTAGGGCAAACTTTTTTTCAAAATTTCTTAAGTTTTCCAGATGTCTAGACACCCTGATCAAATAGAACATGTATGCTAAAGAGATAATACGCAATTTTTAAAAAAATAGTTTCGCTGGTAATGAAAAGTTTAAATTATTCCGTAAAATAAACTTCTAATGGCTTACCACTACAAATCTTCTTGTAAATAGCCCAAAAATATGGATGAACGTGCCTTAAACAATACAAAATTTCCCCGATTCTCATGAAATTTTAAAAAGTTCCCTGACATTTCCAGGTTTTCCCGGTTCTGTGGCCACTCTGAATAACGTTATGGATTTAGTATAATACAATAAAAATGAATATTCAGTACACAATTCTGCAAATTACAGTAAATTCTTTTAAGAATCTAGCGCCTTAACAGTTTTTGCAGCAAAGCAACCGATAACTCGGGCAACAATTTGTACATAAATAAACCCGAAAGGCACTCACCTGATTTCACACTGGAATGGATCTTGGCGAGGTGTGGGTGAACACTGATCTTCTACATTTATTGCCATCCAGCGAAGACCAGCGGTAGCAGCTAATTTCCTAAAAAAAATCAGGAATTTCATAGATAATTCCAAAAATATTATAAGGATAATTCCCAAAAATTGTAGAGATAATTCTTAAACTTTAGGGAATGATAATTTCAAAATTTAGAAATAATTCTAAAGCATTTAGGGATAAGTCAAAACGACACATTCTTTTCGAAGTTTGTTAACTTCTGCAGTCTGCCAATTTTCACAAAATTTGAACTTTTAAACAATTTTTTAGCAAAATAACACAATTAAACAATTACACTTCTTAAACAAACATGCGAATTTAAGAACAATTTTAGGAATTTTAGGGTTTGGGTCTGTTGGTTGCTCAACGATTTATTTTTGTGCACAGTAACGGCTAATCAGGTCGGGACCTACAGCTTAACGTTAATTCCGAACCACAAGGAACATCCATGCATAACCAAGGATTCGAACCCGGCACCTTTGGCAGGCGAGGCCTGAGGGTTAACCCTCATCACGTCGGCAGGAATTTCAGGGAGAAATAAAAATTTAAGGAATTTCAGGGCGAATGCGATCCTTGGCCCAACTTCTTCAAAAAAATTACTTCTTCCTGACTACAATAGAAACAAGAAAAATGATGGCGTGACTCCCCCCCCCCCCCCCCCCCCCATTCTTATTAGGTAGGAATTTTAGAGAAAATTTCAAAAACTTCAGGAACATTTTAAGGATAACACCAACAAAAACAACCGTGTAAAAAGGCGCCAAATCCTTTATGCAATGATTATGGCGGTGTAAAGTATTAAGATCTAAGGTAAAGCAAAGTTATTGTAAACTACAGGCAATGAAAATTAATGATAATTAATAATGATAAGGCAATGATAATTTAACATTTAAGTTTTCGAACACTTACAATGGACCACATAAACTGACATAAGGGCGTTTGTTAAAAAAACCCAGAGAAGGTCATATTTCGACACATTTCCATCAAGTTATTGATTTAAGTCTCAAACACAATACGGGGAAAAAGTTCGTTTAAATAGCTGTCCTTAATTTCGAAGAAGAAAAAAATTGGGGGCAGGAATTTTTTTTTTATGCAATGGGATTTCAACCAACCTTGTTACGTCGCTGCTTTATGACCGTAACACGTTAGCCACTACCATATAAAAATTAGAGGCATGGAACATCGCAAATCTTTCAATTACACTATAATATTGGTTATTACATTCAAATTTGATATGGTGTTATTAACCGTTTTCATATTTTCCCTTATTCAAATGAAAATAGCCGGTTCAGCGACATTTTTGGCATTTATCTAAACACACACACACACACAAAACCGGTAGAATTGGCTATGTTATGCGAGAGACATTACATGTTTTCCTTTCTTGTGTGCGTGAAACTGAGAAAAATCAATCGTTGACGGGCGATGCTCAAGGGCAGAGAGCTATGTGTTACAGGCACTCGTTTTTTAACTTTTTACGCTTTTATCGCCTTTCTACGGGAATTTCGGAGGTGGGGACGTTTACAACAACTTTAGGACGAAAGCACAGAGATTTTGATCATTATCGTTACAGCCGCTTTTTAGCAATTGCTGAAGAAAACCATGATTTTTCACTATTTACGCTTTATACGCAAGTGCTATTTTGACGAAAACTTAAATAGGTCCCATGGCCACCACAAATTAAAGTGGGGCGAAAGTATAGGCGATGGATCTCGATTAATCCACTTAAACCAGTGGAAAACGGGTTAAACGTCCTAAACGAGGGATATTCGAATGTACCACTTCCCACAATTTTGAAAATTGGTACAAATATCAACAATGGTAAAAACAGAAAAAGTAAGCTATTCCGATCTCGATAAACCAACTTTAAAGGGTGGAAATGGGGTTAAACGTTCCAAACGAGGAATTTTCGAATACCTCACTTTTCACATGGTCAAAACTCTGAAAATTGGTAAAAATGTCAACAAAGACATAGAAAAGTTAAGCTATTCCGATCTCAATTAACCCACTTTAAGTTGTGGAAAAAGGGTTAAACCTTCCAAACTCGAATGTCCCACTTCCCACATGGTCACAACTCTGAAAATTGGTACAATTGTTTACAAATACAAACATAGAAAAGTTAAGCTATTCCAAGCTTGATTAACCCACTTTAAGGAGTGGAAAAAGGGTTAAACCTTCCAAACTCGAATGTCCCACTTCCCACATAGTCACAACTCTGAAAATTGGTACAATTGTTTACAAATACAAACATAGAAAAGTTAAGCTATTCCAAGCTTGATTAACCCACTTTAAGGAGTGGAAAAGGGGTTAAACGTTCCAAACGAGGAATATTCGAAGTCCCAATTTCCAATGTTGTCACAATTCTGATATTTTTTGCAAATGTTAAGAAAGGCAAATATAGAAAAAAAAATTATTCCAATATCGATTAATGAATTTTTAAGGGATGAAAAGACGACGTAATAATGAAACTATACGAGGAATATCTTAATATCTCATTTCCGGTATAGTTACAACTTTGTAATTTAGAACTCAAACATAAACTGTAGCAATCTAAATTAACTAATTAAAAAGCATCCAAATAGGGTTAAACGTTCTAATCGAGGGATATTCAAATGTCTCATTTCCAACATATTCTCAATTATAAATTTTGGAAAACAACAAATTTTGTCAACAAAGGAAAGTTCCTTCTTTGATAAATCTCAGTCGGGATCGAAATGGGTGTAAACGACTGAAGTGTAGAATACATGACTGTCTTTTGATCGCTAAAATGCACGTGGTAAAATTTCGTAGCGCAGCACGGGTATTCAGCTAGTTATGATATAAGCAAATACAAAAGGCGTTTCGACAACGTGCGCAACTGCGAAAAATTTGCAGCGAAAGATGCTATCTAACGTAGTAGGAGACGAGAGAGCAACGTACGTCAACAAAAGCTCGATGCAACTGTAACCCTGACGCAGGACAAGCGTGCTTTTCTATTACGCATTCTTATTGTTCCGTATTACGACTGCGGAAATGCTAGAGGGCGCTGATTTTAATTTGGTAATATTGAGAGCAGTCCTCCCTACACATTCCTCCAAGTTTCGTCGAGTTTTCCTTGTTTCTCGAGTTTGAGATTGCGCAGTAACATGGGGTGCACGGAATTTTTTTTTTTAAAAATCAGGTAAGAATTTTGGGGATGATTCCAAAAAAAATTTAGCTATAATTCTAAAATTTTTTAGGATATTTCCATTTAAACTGACATAGGTTCGTAACATAGACATTCTTTTCAAAGCATGTTTCAATACCAGCAAATAAATGCCCGTTTTCAATCATATTGCATAATTAACAATTCAAATCTCAGAAGAGATTTTCTATGCTTGAGGATTATCAAGGTAATTTCGAGGATTTTGGAAGAAAATCGGGAAATTTGAATGATTATTATTATTATTTTTTTTTTTTAAATTTAAAAAAAGGAATTATCGTAGCATTTAAGAACAAAATTATGAATTTTAGGGTGAAACAAAACTTTAAGGCATATTAGAAATTTTAGAGCGATTGCGACGGAAGTAAATTTACTATGGGTTTACAAAACACTAATTACTATTTAAAGGTTTTTTTTAGTTTATTCTTAGAAACTTGAGCTGCAAATACATTAACGTCAAGACCCGCAAGCGGCTCTGGAGCCGCAGTGTCTAATCAGGTCGAGACCTACAGCTCAACGTTAATTCCGAACCACAACGAACATCCATTCCTAACCCAGGATTCGAACCCGGCACCTTTGACATACGAGGCCTGAGTACCAACAAAAATATCTCTGTAAAAAGGCGCCAAGTACTTTATCCAATGATTATGGCTGTGAAAAACATTGCGATCTTAAGTAGAGCAAAGTTTAAAGTTATTGTAAACTACGGGCAATGATAATTAATAATGATAAGGCAACGATAATTTAACAACCATTTAAGTTTTCGAATACTCACAATGGATCACAAAAACTGACATAAGGGCGTTTGTTTAATTAAAAAAAAAAATAGAGGTCAAATTGTGACACATTTCCATCAAGTTATTGCTTAATTCTCAAACACATTGAGGGGAAAAAAAGTTCGTTTAAATAACAATTCTCAATTTCGAAAAAAAAATTGAGGGGCTGAAATTTTTTTTTATGCAATGGGATTTCAACCAACTTTTTTACGCCGCTGCTTTATGACCGTAACACTTTTTCCACCACCATATAAAAACTAGTGATGTGGAACATCGCACAGCTTTCAATTACACTATAATATTGGTTATTGCATTCTAATTTGATATGGTATAACTAACAGTTTTCATATTTTCCCTAATTCGAATGAAAATAGCCAATTAGCGATATTTTTGGCAAAAATTTTTATATGAGCAAAAAAAAACCTCCAAAACGGTAGAATTGGCGATGCTATGCGAGAGACATTACATTTTCCTTTCTTATGTGCGTGAAACAGTGAAGAATCAATCGTTGACGGGCGATGCTCACGGGCAAACAGCAGTGTTAAAGGCACTAGTTTTTCAAATTTTTACGCTTTTATCGCATTTCTACGGGAATTTCGGAGGTGGGGACGTTTAGAACACTTTAAGACGCATTAGCACCGAGATTTTGATCAATATCGTTACAGCCGCTTTTTAGCAATTGCTAAAGAAAAACTTGATTTTTAATTATTTCAACCTTATGTGCACGTGCGATTTTAACGAAAACCTAAATGGTAGGTTCCATGGCAACCACTAATAGGGTAGAGCAGCGTTTCTCAACCTTTCAGTATTCGTGGCCCAGTTTTCAATCATAATTTTCATCGTGCCCCCGCTTACAATAAAATGTATACAACAATAATGTATATTGAATATTTTGGATTCTGTTTTTAAATAATTTTTAACTAACTGCCACAACAAGAGTAAAAGTGAGCCAACGTTGGCGAGAAACCACATATGACATTTTGCAAAGCGGGTGGTGAACACGACCGATGTCGTCTCGATCATGCGCAGAGCAAATGTTTTCTCTTAGAAAGAATTAAAATGTTTGATAACACAAGTTTCACTTCCAGCGAGTTTCATTCGAGTCGATCCTTCTATCGCTATCGAATCTATCGTGAATGTGTATGTTATATATGTTTTCGTGTTAATTGCAATTCCTCATATTGAATATTCACGGTAGCAGATTTATGCAGACTCATGGATAAATGTTTAAGCGGAAGTAAGCGAGCATTGGAAGATAGTCAAGCATCAACAAGTACACAGACGAGTGTGGTTCCGCAAATATTAAACCCAAGAAAATGTTCTCAAGAATACTTAAATTTTGGGTTTACCAATACTGAAGTAAATTGAGAAGAAAGGCCCCCTGTGTATCATTTGCTCAAAAATATTGGCCGCAGACAGCATGAAACGTAATAAATTTAAACGACATTTGGAAACGCTTCATAGTGAGTACGTCAACAAACACAGAGAATTCTTCGAATTAAAATAAAAATCATATAAAAAGCAAAAATCATTTTTTAAAGAAAATTTGTCTGATAATAATAATTGCATCTAACTAAGTTTCATATAAAATAGCCAGATGTAAAAAACCTCACACTATTGGTGAAGAGCTTATTTTGCCAGCAGCAATTGATATTGCAGAAACTATGTTTGGAGATAATTTTTCAAAACAATTGCAGTCCATACCTCTTTCAAATAATACTGTTGCTCGTCGAATTGGTGATATAGCTGAAGATGTATAGTGTCAGCTTTTCTCGAAGTTGCGTGACAAATTGTTTTCAATACAGCTTGACGAAGCAACAGAGTAATAAAGATGCTCATTTAATTACCTATTTTCGATTTTGTGATAATATGTCAGAGTAGAAGAACTACTTTTCTGCAAGCCAATAGAACTCGAAACAAAAGTGCTCACATTATTTGCTATTTTAAATGATTTTATGAACGAGGCCAACATAGAATGGAAAAATTTAGTCGAAATATGCACCGATGGTGCTCGTTCAATGTCCGGAAGATTCCAAGATATACAAGTACTTGTAAAACAAAAATCGCCTCAGTGCGTCTAGACACATTGCATGATCCACAGAGAAGCTTCGACTTCGAAAGAAATGAGTCCTGGTCTGAATATTGTGTTAACTACGGTTGTAACCGTAGTAAATTATATAAAAAAGAGACCCCTGAAATCTAGAATATTTTCCGCACTAATATCCGCATTTACAGACATGGGTTCAGTACATTCAGCGTTACTATTTTATAGCGAGGCAAGATGGTTATCACGTGGGAAATTTTTGCAACGTGTTTATGAATTAAGAGAAGAAATCGCCATTTTCCTAGAAAAAGAAAACAGACCAGAAGCCGAGAATTTTCGCGATGGTTTATTTGCGATGACATTGCGCTACTTGGTCGACATATTCGAGAAATTAAAAAACTTGAATCTTCAACTCCAAGGAGCAAATACACATATGTTGGATACGAGTGATAAAGTTAATGCTTCTTGTAGAATTAGCAGAAATTTAAAGCAAAAAAACTAACAATGTTGGCAAATGTGGATGATTGTACTAAAACTTACAAGGCTGAAGAAGAACATGTAAAAGTTGTTTTTGTAACCATTGAAAATCACTTAGCCACGCTGGCAAAGAATTTTAAGAAGTATTTTCTTGCTGACGACCAACTGATATCAAGTTATGAGTGGGTTAGGGATCCATTTCATAAGACTCCCGAAGGACTCTTAAATGATGAGGAAGAAAAATTCATTGACTTCACGACAAGTGGCGAAACCAAAAGACAATTTAGTAATAAATCACTATTTGAATTTTGGGCAGGAGTAGAGGATGATCGATTTTTCTGCACTAGAAACAAGGGCATTTCGCATTCAATTACCATTTTCAACATCCTACCTTTGTGGAACTGGATTTTCTGCTGTGGCTTCTTTGAAGACAAAATATAGATCTCGGCTAAATATGGAAACAGAATTGAGAGTGGCTATTTCTAATATAAAGCCTTCCTTCGAAAAACTTTTCTCTGCAAGAAGGTCCAAGGAAATCACTAATAATTATTAAATTTGTTTTTAATTTTGTGAGTTTTGATTACTTAAGTAACTTGTTTTACTTTATTTGCTAAATATGTCGAAATGTATATCGTTTTCTATGTGTATGTGTTTTCCTTTCAGTCAGTTATTCAATTTTTTTAAATAATATTTTCTCTTGGATGTGCTCGCTCCCTCCTAGGGGGGCGCGCCCCACAGGTTGAGAATCGCTGGGGTAGAGCGAAAGTATAGGCGACATTCAACCCCCCCCCCCCCCTATTTTTTTCTTCCGAAAATAAATTCGTAATGTTGATGAAATGCTGTCATTTTATGCCAAAAAGATAGGGCTAAAGAAGTTTTCTTCAATCTTTTCATCTTGGAGGTTTTGCTCTGAAGTCATATGTTACAAAACCAACTGAATATTCGTAATATTTTGTAAGAAAAAGTTGTTTTTTAATAAGGGTATTAGTTTTCAATAGCAAAAGTATACAAAAAATATGAAATTGCTAATAAAATTTAATTATGAAATTAATATTTCTAACTTAAGACAACTCCTGCTCGCTAATGCTCGCCAACCCCCCAGGAATCGCTTCTCAAGCAAGTCGCCTGCGCCTGCAGAATAACACTACTCTTGCGGTTTGCTACTAAAATTACATAACTGAAAAACGCCCGTAAACAAAAACTTGGTGAACTGCTATCCTTAAAATATCGAGCAGACCCTAATAGCACACATCCTCCCAGGGAGGTCCCTAGGAAGTCCCCAGTCATCCCCGGGACTACGAATAACTTCCCAGGGACCTCCCTGGGAGGATGTGTGCTATACGGGAATTTAAGGATTTAATTTGTCTAAAAGAATGTAATCATCACCAACATATTTACTGTAAACAGAGGTATTCATTTAGTTAAGCTCGTGCATTATGAAAAATGACTACCAGTTACTAAGTTAAAACAAGAACAGCAGTAAAATGCCTAAAAAGTGTTTGGTAAACCAACGACGTTTAGTAAGATTATTTTTTCCCGAATAATTAAAATTTTATTAGTTAATAATTAAAATTTCAGAAAATATTTTCTCCTTCGGAAATTCGAGGAAAATCGATTAATTTTCGAGGCTTTGAATTTTTTTAGGAATTATCAAAAACTGTAAGTACAATTTTAGGAAGAAACAAACATTTATGGCATAATGGGAATTTTAGGGCGAATGCGACCCCTTTGAAGATCAATACTTTCTTTTTACAAAAAATACTATGAACCTTTGTTTGTGAAATAAGCACAATAAAATTAAATTTTATAATAAGGCGGAAATATTAGTTTTTTCAGTTTTCTTCGCGTCAAAGGTCGGCAGACTTTTCTGCACTAAGAGCAAAATTGTTAAAGAACAGCAAAATAAATGTAAGCAATTATAATATATTATTTTCCAATTCATTTTCCAGTATATTATTATCCAATTTATATTTTATGTAGCATACCAGGTGATATAGAGGGCGCCTTTAACGGAGACCTAGTCGACTTCAGCGCTGAGAAGAAACAATAATTGTGTGAACGAAAAAGCGGTGGTGAATGGTCGTCGAAACATCTTCAAGATTAGGTTGTTTAACAGCATACTTGTGTTGTTGTTGCTAAGTTGTTGTAAATGAAGTTTTATAAGTCCAGGGAATAGAGACATTTTGCCTTGCAAAAGGTTATGTAGTTCTGATTTTTTAATGTGTTATAAAAGTCGGTCTCGCGGTTTATAAACCAAGTTTTCGACCTCCTAACCCTTGTGCGTTCTCCGTGGTGCACCAAAAACTAAGCCGTTTTTCAGTTTATAGGTCACAACTCTTTGTCAATGCATCTTAGAAACAAACATTATGTTCAAAAGTTGTAGAATATTAAATTTTCTACAACTTTTGTACACAAAGTGTTTTTTGTAGACCTATTATGCAAATAGTTATGTCGTATCAAAGTCAAAACGTTTTCGTAAAAATGATACTTTAAGATTTGTGTCAAGTTTTTGGATTATATCTCCGTAATGGTACGTCTTAGAGAAAAAGTTTGTGAATAAAAGTTGTAGAGCAATAAATTTCCTACAAGTTTTCTATACAAACTTATTTTCTAGGACTATTAACAAAGGAGTTACTTTTCTTTGTGTATTTTCCATGGTGCACCAAAAAAAAATTCGCTTATCGGTTTATAGATCATAACTCTTTTACAATGCATTTTCAAAACAAATATTAAATTTAAAAGTTGTAGTATATTAAATTTTCTACGACTTTTGTGCACAATTTGCTTTTGCCAAGTTATTATGTAAAAAGGTACGTAGCATCAAAGTAAAAAAAATTTCGTAAAAATTTTGCTTTTTCAAGTTTTTTGCCGAGTTTTTCAATTATATCTTCATAACAATAAGTCGTAGGGAAAAATATTTTATACATATTAAACGAAAGTTGTCGATCTATAAATTAGCTATAAGTTTTATATTAAAAGTTACTATCTAGGACTAGTAACTAAGGACCTACTCTTCTTTGAAGGTTTACAAGATGATAACCTATAATATTTTATGTATATGTAGGTGTTTAAAAATAGCTTCTTACTGCATAGTCTGCCAATTTTAATAAAAAAATTAAACAATATATATATAATACTAATGATAATGTAAAATAAAAAGTGGAAATATATTAAATAATGTACATATCTATATACAATAACGGTAATGTCAATTTACCATTTTCGCCATGGTGCACCAAAAACCTTCTGAATTCTGAAATTTTGAATTTTTTTCAGTATACCGATAATATCTTTTTTCCTCTGTATTTTATAGGGGGAAAATTATATTTTAGGTTGTAGAGTATTAAATTTTCTACAACTTATGTATGTGCAAAGTTTGTTTTGTAGAACTATTGTATGAAAAACAAATTGTATGAAAAGCATCACAGCAAAAACTCTTTCGTAAAAATACAATTTTAAGATTCTTATCGAGTTTTTAGATGATATCCATAAAAGTATATCATAAAAATTGTAGAACCCTAAATTTGCTATGTTTAATATAGAAAGTTATTTTATAGGACTAATAACAAAAGAGCTACTTGGTAAGATCCAATATTAAAAACAATTTCTTACTGCAAAGCCTGATAACTTTGATGAAAAATAAAACAATATAGGTATTAAAATAATAGTATTATAAAACAAAAAAATACAAATATCATAAAAGTGTATATATCTATATATAATAATAGTAATATCAATAAAACTTATAATTTAGAAAACTTATAAATTCCTAAATTTAGTAAATTTAACCACGAAGGCTCGGCTAGTTCCTCCGCTATTTGTTCAATTAAGAGTTTTGTTGGGTCGTCATCATCGTTGTCATCAATTATGATGTCCGCTATATTGTCACAGGTTTGTCCATGACAGTTCTTGCATATTATGAATGCATTTGAGAACAGCCTTTATACAACCGCAGGCTTTGTGCATCCTATATCGCACTGGCAGAAAATGTAGGTCAGAATTGATTGAGGAGCTGAATCCCTGGTGGTTGTAATAGGAAAAAGTCCTTTACTGTCCTTTTTTTTCACACCCAGAACAGAGGATTTTTCATTTGGCCCATCCATGTCTTTACTTGATGGTATGTGCGAAAAACATGGCAGCTTCTTGGGTCGGTGGTAGCTTTGACAGATTTAACTTGCTGCCAGTTGTTGATTTGGAAAATTGCTTAAAACGCAAAGCATTTAAAATTGTTGCCCTGTTACCACCATAGAGAGTGGTAGGGAGGGGTGAGAAAGAAAGCACTAGTAACCTTTTTTTTTTTTTGGTTTTTCTAATCTTCACTGAATTCGGCAGTGGCAAATCTCAATCAACAGTATATGGTGTTTTCGTGGAAACTGAGCCCTTAAAAGAATTCCTTTACATGTCACTTATGCCACTCGACTTGAGGTTTTTCTATTCTATCTCAAAAGATCTGTACCCCCCCCCCCCCCAAGTAGTTTAGAATTAGCCACTTGAATGCAGTCTATTTCTCATTTTTATTTCCGAATGCAGAAATTTTTGATGAATTTTCCCGCTGAGGCAATGACGGCACAGTTTTTCAGATAAAAACTAGTATTTATTCTCTTCAGAAAACTCACAAAATTTATTCACAGATAACAGTGCAATCACTATTAATCTTCAATACAAGCTTCAACAAGAACAGCTTCGAATATAGCGATTATACAAGCTCGCTCCAGTAGGTCAACAAAGCGATTGCAATCAGCTTTCAACGAAGTCCGAAGTCAATCTGAAAACTTTCCCGAACTACGGTCATTAAATACTTGGCGCGAGAGAATATTCCCGAAATTTCCAGCCAATTCGTCGGAAAAGAAATGTCTCGAATTTTCTCGATTGCTTTAGGTGTTGCCACCTTTTTCTAACCTGTATAATCGCTATTAATAAATAAATTAAGATAAAAATAAATTACAATAGAATTTTAAAATAATACGTCACTATTTACAATATATACAGACAATTTGTGCAACAGTGCATCACGGCAAAATGGTGAATTTTATATTACTATTATTATCTATAGATGTATACATTATTTAATATATTTTCACTTTTTATTTTACATTATCATTAGTATATATATATATTGTTTTATTTTATAAAATTGTCAGACTATGCACAAAGAAGCTATTTTTAAACCCATACCTATACATAAAATATTATAGATTATCATCTCGTAAACACTTCCTTAGTTATTAGTGCTAGATAGTAACTTTTTGTATAAAACTTAGAGCAAATTTATAGATCTACATTTTTTGTTCAATATATTTTTCCCTACGACTTATTGTTATGAAGATACAATTGAAAAACTCGGCAAAAAACTTTAAAAAGCAGCATTTTTACGAAAAAGTTTTTACTTTGATGCTACGTAACACTTTACATATTAGCTTTACAAAAGCAAATTGTGCACAAAAGTTGTAGAAAATTTAATATTCTACAACTTTTAAATTTAATGTTTGTTTTTAAAAATGCATTGCAAAAGAGTTATGATCTATAAACTGAAAAACATATTTTTTTGGTACACCACGGAAAATACACAAAGAAGAGTAACTCTTTGTTAATAGTCCTAGAAAATAAGTTAATATAGAAAACTTGTAGGAAATTTGTTGCTCTACAACTTTTATTCACAAACTTTTTCTCCAAGACGTACCATTATGGCGATATAATCCAAAAACTAGACACAAATCTTAAAAAAGTAGCATTTTTACGAAAAAGTTTCGACTTGGATGCGACATAACTATTTACATAATAGGTCTACAAAAAAACTTTGTATACTAAAGTTGTAGAAAATCAGACGAAACGGTCGTTTCGCCGCCAACCTTAAAAAGGCAGAAACCGACAGTAAGTATCTATTCTCTGCACAACTTCCAGCGAAAAAGCCGAAATTGACTATTTTCTAGCGCGCTTACGAAACTTCACATAATTACACAAAAAATACCATAGATTCATCTCGGTGACATCTTTCAAAGAAAAAAAAATTGAATACCTAAGATAAAAGACAACGAAGAAAAAAAAATTGAAATTTCCAAAACGAAATAAAAAACCGAGTTCTAGCCCGATTTTGATGTAAAAATTTAGACAAACGTCCAGCCCTAAGCTCTAGATCTTCAAACGGATTGAATTATAGGATGGGGAATGTTTCAACTTAAAATCCTACGCTGATTTGAACTTCATTAAATAATTCTTTCTATTTTTAATTAATTTAAAACCACTTTTTTTATTTCATAATTTGGCGACAGATAAAGGCGATCGACTTGTAATTGTGGTTCAGATATATATATATGCCAAAAGTTGCCAAACAGGTTTGCTATCATTTCGAACATTGGCGGCTTCAAGGGGGGGGGGGGCATGGGCCCCCTCCCTCTTCCTCCCTAGCCCTTTCGAATATCCCAAAATTCTTTGAGAATCTCCAGTTTAAAAAACGGTGAAAGTACAGATTTTTAAGCACAATTTCATTAACGTAAATTTTTTCTTTACAGTACAAAGAATTATAGCCCCCCCTCAGAAAAAACCCTGGTTTTAAATGTATTTACGTACACGACACAATACGCGGTACACAACACAAGACACAAATACTCAGGTAGTGACCATCCCCCTCCCAAACGACAATTTCCTTTTTACAGGGGCTCTCTGCCTCTTTTTGGAACAACCATGCTCTTCTAAGCAACCATGGCACGAGGGTAATTATTTTTCAACACGTAGTTCTGCAAAAAGAAACCTCGTTTTAAAGAACTGTTTAGAAAAACAAAATCGAGATCTAGGTAAAATTTTGGGAACACAACTTTCAGGACTGTGTGAGACACGCTGGGTTGAAAGGCATGATGATGTTATTCAATTCCGCGACCTTACATAATTGAAGGGCTTGAATCGATTTCAAACTGGTCCCACCTAACCACTTCCTTTAATGCACCTTCTCTTCTAGGCTCACTTTGCAGTGTCCAGTTTGTTTCAGCTTCAGCACCATTAATTGATGTCTTGAAGCAAACTCTACCACTAAGCAGAAAACTTCAGGCTCCTGATCTCGATTTGCGAAAAGCTGCTTCCATTGTTGAAGATACAATTTCGGTTTTGCAGAAGAAGCCCCAAGACTGCGTGGAATCTTTTTCTTTTCTATTGAATGAGGTTGAAGATGTATGCTCGGAGTTTGAAATTGATGTGAATCTTCCACGCCTAGCCAGACGTCAAAAATACCGTGAGAACTACAATACTCAAATACCAGAAGAGTATTTTAGAATCTCGGTTTACATACCTTTATTGGATAATGTAATTGAAGACCTAATAGGAAGATTTCCAAAATAAAATTTGGATTGTTTTGGCCTTCGATTACTGATTCCAACTCCCGATATGGAAAAGCCAACAGAATCAGAAAGCAACGAGCTTCAAAACTTATTAAAGAAGTTCATACCAATTTTAGGACTGACACAAATGTGTGTTATTCTGATTGAAAGTGAGCTAGCACTATAGAGAGAGAAATGGAAAAAAGAAGAAAAGCTCCCCACTTCTGTCATAGATGCAATGAGAGCTTGTGACAAAGATGTATATCCTACTATTTACGCGTTACTTAAAATTTTGGCAACACTACCAGTTAGCGTTGCCTCTGCTGAAAGAAGTTTCTCTACTAGACTGAGAGGCGACTGCAATTTTTGGACCCCATCGAACATCATTCTGAATTTTTTATAGAAATTAGAGAAAAGTGAGTAGATTACGAATCCACTGGTCTGCCGTGGTAAAAATGGCCGAAACTGGTCAAAAATCGACTTTTAATAAGTTGAACTAAATCCAATTGCTAAATGCGCCATAACTTGCCAAATAATGAGCTTTTTTTTTATTTGGTAACCCTCACTCTTTAATTTTCAATTAAGAAGGTTGCAGACGATTCAGATATCTGGCGACGGTCCCCTACTTGCATCTATTAAAAGGGAGCCAAGTTGGCAAAAAATATTACGTCACTTATGACGTAACTGATGTCGCCAATTTGGCTTACTTTTAAAAGATACAAGTTTTCCGAGCCAAAGATCAGAAATCGTTTGCGCTTTTTCTCATTGAAAATCAAAATGAAGTGGGTTGCCAGACGAATAAGTTTGTTCTCTTTTTGGCAAGTTATGACATATTTGGCAATCGGATTTTAGTTCAACTCATTCCAAGTCGATTATTGATCAGTTTTGGCCATTTTTGCCACTGCAGACCAGTGGATTCTTAATCTACTCACTTTTCTCCAATTTCTATAAAAAATTCAGAATGATGTTCGATGGGGTCCAAAAATTGCAGTCGTCTCTCGGACTATACCTTTCGACGCATTGAAAAAGTGGCTAAGAGCTAGAATGGGGGGGAAGAAAAGTTTCAGGACTTTGCTTGTTGCATACTCACAGAGACATAAACATTGATGTGGGCTGTGTCATAGACAGAATTACGAAAACAAAGCAGAGGAAATTGGATTTTGTTCTTTAGGCTTTCAAAGAATAAAGAAGTGTGATTGTAAAACAATTATTAACTATTTTATTTTTTGTAATTTCTTTGAATACTTTTTTCTTATTTTTCAGGAGAGCAATTCAAACTTAAATTACTTTTTTAATTCTGCATTAAATGAAAATTACTAATTTAGAAAATTCTACACTTATCATTGCAATCAAGCATTTAATCAGCAGTTAGTTTATTACAATTAGGTTACATAGTGCATACATTTTACGAACTTAAAGTTTAAAATGCCCCCCCCCCCCTGAAAAATGAACCTAGGGCCGCCTTTGATTTCGAAGTTAGTTTTTCCGACATGTTAGGCTTAAGTGAAAATGAACGTAACGATAAAGTATAGGAAGAACGAATTGGACTATAATTATATGGCTTATAACATCTTTAAAATTGAAGTAATTTAATTTTTGAAGAGACAGAATTAAAGAGAAATATTTGTTCTTCAAGTTGCATGTGTTATTTGAACTGTATGACAATTTAGAGAGTTAACTTTCAAAAACATTTTAATTTCGGGAAATCTCCATTGAAAAATGAAAACAATCACATTTTGTTGCAAGATACTATGGGCAAAGTATAAATGTGGAGGTTATACGAGCTGACGTCACAGTCAATTCATTACAGAGGACTAAATGAACCACGCATTGCGATTGGCTAATGGAATTTGCACAAATGTCATTCGTTTTTAAAGATGTGTTGAGAAAGAATTTCTGTTGTAGAATGAAATCTTAGAATCATATATCCTCAAAATTGTAATTTCATAGTGAATTTTAAAATTGTTGTTAAGAAAATATTTTAAATTTTGTCAGATATCAATGGGTTATGTGAACCAAAATAATGCTTGGTATAATAAAAATTTATACCGCAATATTTAGACTGTAAAAAACTTGTAATATTTATTTGTAACAATTTATTAGAATCAATTTTCAGTGGGATGAACGCTTTGGTCTTGTATGTTAAAGGTGCCGGATTTGATTCCTGGGTTAGGTGTGGATGTTCGTTGTGATTCGGAATCCAAGTTAAGCTGTGGGTCCCGGACTGATTAGTCGTTATTTATGCACTAAAATAGGTCGTTGTGCGTACAAACTAACTAATCGAGCTGAAACTTGGCAGACAGGCTCTTTGTCGATGGCAACGTATTTCTTTAAGTTTTGGGAGTTGAGTTGCCTTACATAAGTTTCTATTACTCGTTCGTGGTCGATTTTAATGGTTTCTGCCTTCCGCATTCAACCAATTTGTCAATTTTCAAGTAGATTTTGGCATGTAAGATATCATTGAACTCAACTTGAAAAATTATGAATATTCATGGTACCAGGTGTACCATAGGTGGTACTACTTCTGGTTTAACAATTTTGAAGATAAATAAGGCATGTTGGGTGTCGTTGGGCTTGTCTTGAAAAATTATGAAAGTTTAAGCTACCAGGTATAGCATAGGTAGTACCACTTTTGGTTTATTAATTTCCAAGATAAATATGGCATGTTGGACTTTTGTTTTGATGAATTATGAATGTTTAAAGTACCAGGTATGCTATTGGTACCACTTCCGGTATATCAATTTTAAAGATAATTATTGCATGTAAGGTATCGTCGAACTCAGTTTGAAGAATTATGAATATTCCTGGTACCAGGTGTACCATAGGTGATAAATAGAAAAACGATGAAACGCACAAATTCAAAAAAGAGAAGTCGCCAGTGTTTAAAAAAAAGTTATGATATCCCTCAAAAAAACACTTTTGAAAAGTAGAAGAACCACCAACCTCAAAAACTCCAAAAACTTTCTTACAATAAAAAAAATCAAACATGATGAAAATTTTCAGCCACAAACAGTGATATAAAAAAATGGCCAACCTCTGATTACATTTCTCGGTTGTGACTCGCTTAAGAATGTAGGCTTACTTAGTTTATTTTTAAAATTTAAGTTCCGCTCCCATAAAAATTTACGCTGCTTGAGGTTGGCGCCCGTCTTAATTACTAACCTTTAAAACCCCCCCACACATAAACTTTCCAAAATGTATGTATCAACCAAACAAAAGCTTACCACAAGCACTTCAGTTTCCTACTTAAAAAATTCTTAATAACGATTCAAATGCAAGAGTTTGAGCACAATTTCTCTATACTATTTTGAAAATTACATGAACATGAAGATTTACATCACTTTGTATTTCCTACCCATCCAAATGAAATCGTAAACTCGAATATTCGTGCAAACAGCCATAAATTAGTTTAAACGCAAGCATTGTAAATATTCCTATGACGGGCGCCAACCTCAAGCAGCGAAAAATTTTATGGGAGCGGAACTTAAATTTTAAAAATAAACTAAGTAAGCCTACATTCTTAAGTGAGTCACAACCGAGAAACGTAATCAGAGGTTGGCCATTTTATATATCAATGTTTGTGGCTGAAAATTTTCATCATGTTTATGATTTTTTTATAGCAAGAAAGTTTTTTGTGTTTTTGAGGTTGGTGGTTCTACTTTTCAAAAGTGTTTTTTTGGGGGGATTTAATATTCTACAACTTTTGAACATAATGTTTGTTTCTAAGACGCATTGACAAAGTTATGACATATAAACTGAAAAACGGCTCAGTTTTTGGTGCGCCACGGAGAACGCACAAGGGTTAGGAGGTCGAAAACTTGGTTTATAAACCACGGGACCTGACCTTTATAATATATTAAAAAATCAGAACTACATAACCTTTTGCAAGGTAAGACCCCTTTTTCAGTCTATTCCCCGGACTACGACACAAAATCACAGTAAAACTCGCAAAAGTAACACTGAATATTGCCGGGAGCATTCCTCAGCCCCCAATGTTCCCTATCAGCACATCCACGTGACATTCAAGACTTAGAGGCGCGGCCATATTTGGACACTAACGATTTTTATAGATCACAGTATTCGGAAAATATGGAGTGGTTCAGTATTTCAAGCTATCCCTTCCCCTCCAAGAAGAGGTCGTAAATTTTAAAATGTGTTGGCTAATGTCGCGATTTTCGATTTTGGGTTTTTGTCACTCGTTGGTTTATGTCGCACAACCCAACCCATCACCCAACTTGTTAGAAAAGTTCTCCCCCAACAGATTTATAGACGTCCAACTTTGCTCGCCTGAAAGCCAAGTCCGCCACCCTCAATGCATCTCTTCACCGTTTCAACCTTGTTACTTCTTCCCTTTTGTGCAACTCTTGCAATAAACCGGAAACCCCTGAACATTTCATCCTCGAATGTGAAAAATACGATACTCGACGGCAAAACATGAAGGAAAAAGCTTGGTTGCATCCCATTGCGCTACGATTGAATTATGGACTGGTCTGATCAAGGACGAAAAAAATTCATAAATTGAATTGAACAGAAAACTATAAAACGAGAAATATGTATCTTTAGGGGGGGGAAGGGGGGGGGGGGAATATATATATTTCAAAAAGAAAAAATTGCATAAATAAAAGCTCATTGTGGAAGACTGGAACAACCACACATCTTGAGGAGCAATAATCCAGCAACACACCAAATAACCCAAATTATGGATTTAGAATACACAGTAGATATTTTTTTTTAAGAATCTAGCGCTTTTAAAGTTTTTACCGCAAGTTGCCGATTCGGATAACTCGGCAACAATTTGTAAATAAGACACAAAAGGCACTCACCTGACTTCACACGGGAATGGATGTTGGTGAGGTGTGGGTCAACTGCCCAGGCATCCAGCGAAGACCAGCGGCCGCAGAGAGTTTTCTAAAAAATTTAAGTAGGAATTTTATGGATAATTCAAAAAATTTCAGGAATATTTTAGGGATAATTCGCAAAAATTGTAGAGATAATTCTTAAACTTTAAGGGATAATAATTTAAAATTTTAGAAATAATTCTACAGCATTTAGGGATGAGTCAAAAACATTTAGGGATATTTCCTTTGCAGCTGACATAGGGAGACACATTATCTTCGAGCCTAACGTGGATTCCGAACCACAACGAACATCCATGCCTAACCCAGGATTCGAAACCGGCACCTTTGGCATGCGAGGCCAGAGCGTTAACGCCACAGCCATCACGTTGGCAGGAATTTTTATAGAGAAATAAAAATTTAAGGAATTTCATGGCGAATGCGATCCCAGGCAAGACTTTTTCAAAAATTTACTTCTTCCTGACTACAATAGAAACTAGAAAAATAATGGAGTTTGGTTGGACTATGCATTTTTTTTTTTTTTTTTTTTTTTTTTTTTTAAATCTAAAAACAGGAAAGGGGGAAGCAGTGATGATTTTTTTTTAATTAGGTAGGAATTTTAGGGATAGTTTCAAAAACTTCAGAAAAATTTTATGGAAGCTCGCCAACCCCCAGGAATAGCTTCTCAAGCAAGTCGTCTGCACTATAACGCTACTCTTGCGGTTTGCTACTAAAATTATGTAACTGAAAAACGCCCGTCAATAAAAGCTTTGCGAATTGTTATCCTGAAAATATCGAGCAGAATTTAAGGGATTTAATTTGTCTAAAAGAACGTGATCGTTCACCAACATATTTACTGTAAGCAGAGGTATTCATTAGTTGAGCTCGTGATTACGTGTCCTCGTGCATTATGAAAGACAGGGTGGCTACAAAATAAACGAAAAAAAAGTTCCCCGATAATTCCCTGATAGATTTCTCTTCCTTTTGAATACAGTCGAGGCCATGTTTTTCTATTATAGTATAAGCAAAGAAAAAAGGCGTTTCGACAACGTGCGCAACCCGGAAAAAGTTTGCAACGAAAGGTGCTATCCACCGTAGTAGGAGTCGAGAGCACAACGTACGTCAACAAAAGCTCGATGCAACTGTAACCATGACGCAGGACAGGCGTGATCTTTTATTGCGCATTCTTATTGTTCCGTATTACGGCTGCGGGGATGCTAGAGGGCGCTGATTTTAATTTGGTAATTGAGAACAGTCCTACCTACTCATCCCTCCAAGTTTTGTAGAGTTTTCCTTGTTTCTCGTGTTTGAGATTGCGCAGTAACAGGGGGAGCACGGAATCTTCTAAAAAAAATTAGGTAAGAATTTTAGGGATAGTTCCAAAAAAGATGTAGGGAAAAATCGAAAATTTTTTAGCATATTTCTTTTAAAGCTGACATAGGTTCCTAACACAGACATTCTTTTCAAAGCATGTTTCAATACCAGCAAATAACTGCGAATTTTCAATCATATTGCATAATTAACAATTCAAATCTCAGAAAAGATTTTCTCCGCTTGAAGATTATCAAGGTAATTTCGCGGATTTGGAAGAAAATCGGAGACACACAATCAGTGGTGTAGTGGTTGGTTAGTTGTATTCAGATTATCTGGCGCCGTCAGCAACACGAGGGCTATAATGCGCCGAAACATTCGTCATTTGACAAGCCAACATACATTTACAAACACCCATGCCTAACACGGGACTCGAACCCGCAACCTCGCGGTCCAGAAGCTAGCACGCTAACCACTATACCGTTTGGTCGGCTCAGTGGTGTAGTGTAAAATAAAAAGGAGTGGGAACGCTGTGTCGCGTCTTTACAACAAACGTACACTTTTTTTTTTTTTTTAATGGTGTGAGTAAAAATTACAACTAATCATAAATAACTTTACTAATACTATTTTAATAATCTCAAAACAGATTATGAGCACCTCAAAAATTTAAAAGAAAATAAATTGTGTTTTGACATTTTTAATTTAAATAATTTTTTAAACTATTAAGTTATAGGACTTTTAAACAATTTGCTTTGAACAGCCCATTTTAATAGATAATTTAAGACTTTTTAAATGGATTATCAAGAAATTTTCAAACATATTACTGGCACAATACCTACAAAATCTTTTTTAAAAAATCATGAAAATAATCTGTTTAACAATTTTCAATCATAAAAATTTCCATGAGAAATCGAGTTTCTATTCAAACACATTTGACTTAAAACTCCTTCTAATAGGGTCATCACCTGATCTGTGTTTTCGCGGCCTAGATTTAATATAAACATCCGACTTCCATAATTTTGTTAAGATGCAATGGTTCGGATAAATTCCCCGACTCTGTAGCTCCTCGAAATATGTTTTCAAAATGAATTTAAAAGATTGCGATTGTTGCAGATGTCAATTAAGAGTTTTATGGTTTTTCTCCTTCTCGAGCTGAAAATGTAGATATATTTATGTTATAAATTAATATGAAATTTTTCATTTATCTAAATGCAATTACAGAAGGAGTAATGTTTTCGGTTAAAGAACAAACACCAATATCAGGCTGATTTTACTAAATATTTTTGGCGCCTTAAATACAAGGGCATTTAGCGCCGATACCTTAAATCAATTATAACAACGTTTGAAGTATACATAGTTTTACATTTCGTTTAAACGACACTTTATATTGAATTTAAATAGACAAAAAATAATGCTTAGTGATTTTTTGATGCTAGGAGATTTACAAATCCGTTATTTATTTTCAAGTTCTTGTACGTAATAGCTACTCGATTGTGATACGGTAGGCATACTCTGTCTGAATAATATTTTAAAAAGTATTATTTTGCAATTATTTACGATTGCTAAGAGCTTCTTATTTAATTATTATAAAACACCAGGATGTTAGGGATCTTAGGGGCGTCTGACCCTAAAAACCCTCCCCCTGGATGCGTGTTTGCTTGATAGACCCTTTCTTTCCTTTTCAAAATTTGCTCCATGAATTAAAATGAAATTAACAGCTAGAAGAAGCTCAATTGGAAAGTTAAAATCCATCAGTCGATTTAAAATTGCTTGATAAAATATTAATTTGTGTAGCATTCCAATCATCTCTAATTTTAAGGGGGATAACCAAATGTAGACCCATCCGGGAGCAACTTGTTCTCCTTATCGTCTCCAATGCACATTCAGTGTTGTTTTTTTAAACTTGAGAAAACAGATTTTTCTTAAAGAATGTCTGCTGCATTTTAGGAATAAACTCTGAAATAACTATAAATGTTTATTTCTAAAAACCCATTTCCAAATTGAAAAGTACTTTACTTCTACGTTTAAAAATAAAATACATTTGAATTGTTTTCCTACTATTTCACAGTCCAATTTCGATGTATTATACCCATTTAAAATCATTAGAAATTTATGTTAAGGAAAATGAAATATATAACATCAACAAATGTGAATACTTTCACTTTTTGGAAAATACAGACTCATTAGCATGAGTGCCGGCAGCATTGTTTGTGGAAGTTTGCAAAGGGAAAAAAAAAAATTTCAAACCTTGATTTTTCAAACTATTTTGCTTCTTACAATGGCAAATATAAAATCTATTATTAAAAGGCACATAGTTTTTTTTTTTTTTTTCGGTGTACTTTGTCTTTTCTCTACTTTTATAAAACTTTAAGTAACTAGAAGAATGCCAAGCATCCTCCCATGCACCTTCCTGATTCCACCCAATTTCATTATTTTTACATATTAAGTTAAAGTAAGTAACAGTTAAAAAATCAACACAGTTATGAATCTATTTTGTCATGTTCAAACAACGTATCAATTTGATTTTCAAAATATCTGGCGAACCCATATAAATGCATAATTTCGTGATCTCAAAACACCCTAAACGCTCATACAAAATATCAACATTCTACACTTATCTATCTGGATTCTAAGGGCCCAAGTAGTTTATTCCGTCAGAATCGCAGGTTTACTTCGCTTTTTTTTTATTGTCCAAAAAAAAAGATCTCTTATTGTCATTAGTTTTATCCTCTTGCACGAATTCATTTCTTAGGTACGAAGCGAAGTTTACAAATAGATTATTAAGTGGGTGATATAAAAAAAAGTGACACAACTTTATTTGATAAATCGGTTAGCTTACCCTTTAAAATTAGAGGAGAAGAGACATTCTTCAAGGAGAGGACGCAAAGATCTGCATATGCCAAACCACAGTTTTGTTATTTAATTGGTGTCAATTTGTGAGTGGAAATTGTAGTCCGTATTCATGAAGAACCATACAAATTTAAAGGCTGGAATTCATCCACAAACACAAATCATTCGCTGAAGACGATAATTGACATTGGATGAATCATAGTTAGATGTAAACATACGTCAGTTCATTTCTAAAGAAGTAGCATAGAAACATTGAAGGAGAGGAGGGGGTGGGAGTGTAATGCATGTTTCGGATTGTTGATGGAATGGCCATGTGCGGGTTGCCACTTTCAAGTGTTTTACAAACACTTGAACTTCCTTTCTCAGCTCTGAAGTTGTGGATCGTAAACGAAAGTATATTTCTCACGAAAGAACTTTTTAATTTTCTTACTTGAATTTTCGTTAAGTGTCATGTAAAGAAGAAAAAAAATGTAAAAAATGTTGCAAATTTAAAAAATTTTAGGTGAGGGAACGCCGTTCCTCCTTCTAAAAAGATAAAGGATCGCCGTTCCCACGCGTTCCCGCTCCACTACTCCCCTGCACACAATACAAAAACAAAGATCACGTGACTTGATAGGATATTCCAAATGGCCAAATGCGGAACGCTGTATTTATCAAATGGGGGAATGACGAAATCTTTTTACGTTCAACACTGCCGTTTTCCTAGTTGATGATTGGTTTAACTAAATTCAAAAGATTTTGCTCACTTTGTTGACAAAAATATTTTAAGATGCTATATTTTTAGAAAATAAAATTCAAGCACTTTAAACGTATTTTTACAGAATTCAAGGTTTTCAAGCACTTGAAAATGAAAGATTTTTTTTCAAGCACTTTTCAAGGTTTTTTAAAAACGTACGAACCATGTACAAAGCACTAATTACCATTTATTGTTTTTTTTTTAGTTCATTTTAGAAACTGGAGGCACAAATACTTTAATTTTGATGTCAAGACCCGCAAGCGGCTCTGGAACCGCAGTCTCTCCCCCCCCCCCCTCCCCTGCCATAAGAGGCCCCGTGAAGATCAATGGAGGATCACTGTCACCAAAAGTGTTATTTAACAGGCGTTCAGTTTCGGCGGTGCTTTTCAATATCTTTACATACTAGGATGGATCGAATTTTCAAAATAGTTAAAAAAAAATTGTTAAATTTAAAAATTATTTTTTAAAAAATGCGCAAATCGATTAAAGGTGGCGAAATTTAAACGGAATTACAGTAAATTAGCAATTTTTGAGCTTGAGGGAAAATTTGTCGGATTGTATTAAATTCGGTATGCTGGATGACCACAAAAATCATTTAAAAAAGTTCGCTGGTAGATTTCTAAAACATCCCCTGATTTTATAGCAAACTTTTTTTCCACAAGTTTCCTCAATTTTTCCAGATATGTAGATCAAATAGAACATTTATGCCAAAGGGAATATAACAAATTTTTTAAAAGTAGTTTTGGCAAAAATGAAAAGTTAATGGCGATAAAATATCGCCAATGGTCGATTTTATAATGCCAAGTACACTTTTGATATTATTTCTTGATTTTAGAGGCTTTGCGGCGTGTGGCGAGTTTCTTCTCTATTTATCTATACTAAGAGTGAACATTGTGGATTTAGTATAATTCAATAAAAATGGATATTCAGCACACAATTTTGCAAATTACAGTAAATTTTTTTAAGAATCTAGCGCTTTAAAAGTTTTTGATCGTAAGCCGGCAAGTGGCAAAACAACCGATTCGGATAACTTGGGCAACAATTTGTAGATAAATAGACCCGAAAGGCACTCACCTGATTTGACACTGGAATGGATCTTGGCGAGGTGTGGGTCAAGGTCAACTGCCCTATTATTTATTGGCATCCAGCGAAGACCAGAGAGTTTTCTAAAAAATAAATTAAGAAGGAATTTTATAGATAATTCCAAAAATTTCACAAATATTTTAGGGATAATTCCCAAAAAATGTTAGACAAATCTTAAACTTTTAGGGACAATAATTTAAAGTTTTAGAAATAATTCTTAAGCTTTTAGGGATAAATCAAAAATATTTAGGGATATTTCTTTTGAAGCTGACATAGGCTCCTAAACACAGACACATTCTTTTTGAAGCTTGATTACTTCTGCAGTCTGCCAGTTTTTACAAAATTGGAACTTTTTAACAACTTTTGGGCCAAATAACATAATTAAACAATTATACTACTTTAACAAACATGCGAATTTAAGAACAATTTTAGGGTTTGGTCTGTGTGTTTGTACGCTCAACGATTTACTTTTGTGTACAATAACTGCTAATCAGGTCGGGACCTACAGCTTAACGTGAATTCCGAACCACAACGAACATCCATGCCCAACCCAGGATTCGAACCCCCGGCACCTTTGGCAGCGAGGCCCCCGAGCGTTAACCCCACAGCCATCACGTTGCATTGGCAGGAATCTTAGAGAGATATAAAAATTTAAGGAATTTCAGTTCGAATGCGACTCCTGGCAAGACTTTTTCAAAAAATTACGGCCGACCAAACGGTATAGTGGTTAGCGTGCTAGCTTCTAGACCGCGAGGTTGCGGGTTCCGAGTCAGGCATGGGTGTTTGTAAATGTATGTTGGCTTGTCTAATGACGAATGTTTCGGCGCATTATAGCCCTCGTGTTGCTGACGGGGACTTATAATCTGAAAACAACCAACCAAAAAATTACGCTGGCTGTTTTGGCTGTTTTCAGATTATCTGGAGCCGTCAGCAGCACGAGGGCTATAATGCGCCGAAACATTCGTCATTAGACAAGCCCAACATACATTTACAAACATCCATGCCTTACACGGGACTCGAACCCGCAACCTCGCAGTCTAGTAGCTAGTATGCTAATCACTATACCATTTGGTATAGGCAAGGGACAATTTTAAGGATAATCCCAACAAAAACATCTCTGTAAAAAGCTTCATCTCTGTCTGGGTTAGTATTTTGAGTTAGTTTTTTTTAGTAATTATTATCGATAACTTTAAGTACAATTTTAGGAATTGTCTTTCAAATTTTCATTCAGCATTTGTCATTCAGAACGGACTCCCTATAACTTTGACTACCTGATGGCAGCGCTGTTGACGCTCTGGCCTCGCATGCCAGAGGTGTCATGTTCGAATCCCGGGAGGCTTGGATGTTCGTTGTGGTTCGGAATCCACATTAAGCTGTAGGTTCCGGCATGATTAGCAGTTATTAAGCATAAAAATAGGTCGTTGAGCGTACAAACCAATCCTATAAATTTGAAATGACAAAACTGTGAGTAAACGACGGTAAGACAAGTGATAGTTGGATAGTCGGGTATTTTTAAATCCGTTGTATTAACTTCGATTTTGTTTATTTGTGGCTCATATCGGCGGAAGCTACTTAACAGATAGAATGCATTATCATCTACATCGAATCTATCAAGTTTTGGTGGCTGTCACTAAAAGGTCGCTTTTACACACGCTTCTATAATCGTTTTGAAATACTAATAAATACCACTTAACAGATCCACGTTTGAACTCTTTCGTGTTGCCATTTTTTTTTAAAGTCGCCAATTTGAAAAATGACGTCAAAAGGCTATGCAGCCAAATCCAAAATGCCGTCAAAACGTCGTGATGTCAAATCCAAATGATCACTAGGGTTGTCGGGAAAACAAAGTTGGCGACGGGATACCACATTCGGCGCCAAATCGCCAACTTAATAAAAGTAGTCAAAAGCCATTGTACAGTAAATCTGAAGCCTTGTCTTTCTTTCTCTCACTGTTTCACAACTAAGCTGTTTTATTGATTTTTTTTTTTTTTTAAATGCAGTGTGGGATGAACTATATATATTTCTATTATCATTATAACAATGATAGAAATGAAGGAGGCTCTCTTGCCTTTGGTGGATTTATTACATTTTTAATTCAAGCTTAGCAGCCAAGAAGCTTAGTTTGTTTCGGAGGCAGTAGATTGCAACCGAAGGACGAGTTCCAACTCTGATCAAGTTAAATACCATCACTTTTCCACGTTCACATTTTTTTTTTTTAAATCCTTTATATTAACTTCGATTTTGTGTGTGGGTATGTCGACGGCAGTCAAATCTGCGGAGACCCCCCTTAAAAGCCTGATTTTACAAATTAAATTTTAAAAAATATCAATGTATTAATTGCAGTAACAAAATGTAATGGCACAAATACATACAAGCCATATATTAAAAACAAACCAATTGCAAGTGTACAATTTAATTTAGAAGTCCAATATCAAATTTGAAACTTTGGGCATTTAAAGGTTAATCCCCTTGCCGTCATCCAATCGGTCTGAAACTTGGCATACAGATTCGATGCCAATGACAATGCATTCTATCAAATTATGGCGGCTGTCTCTAAAAGGTCGCTTTTAACTAATAAACCAACTTGCCGTCATCCAATCGCGCTGAAATAGCATGAAGCTGATCATTGAAAAAAAAATCTCTTACCTGTTGCCAAAATTGCTTCAATAAATAAATAAATAATAAAATTGTTTTATTCGGAATAAATAACATATTGGGATGTGAATGCATAAATTCGCATTCATTTTTTAACAAATAAATTTTGAAAAAAAGTTCAACGGATATTTTGCTGATATAGATGGTTTTAGTATTTAAAATTAGATGCCAACACCAAGCACACGCTGGCAACAGAAACGGTGTTTTGTTAATGAATATAAAAATTTACAAAGCAAATAAAGGAATTATATTAAAAACTTTTTATGGGTTATATCATTCAATTTTTTTATTTTTTTTACATCTAAGTTTTTCCTCTTTAAAAATGTATTATTACGAGGGGCGATGTTTGTCATCTTCAACTATGCGTGTTCATCAGTAAGAAAGCATAAATGCGATTAAATCCCGATGATTTTTAAATGCCGCATTCATATGTTGCAAATGCAAATTTAAATAATTGGTGAAAATAATTTATGTGTTTCAATTAGTATAATATGCTTGATAACTCTTTGCTTACCGAACACAAAGAGTCAAGAAATGGACTTATAAGTTTATTAAGTTAAAACACTCGGTAAATTATCAGCTCAATGGAAAATGAATGGTCCAAAACACAAGAACGGCATCGAACAATGTCTACTATCAAAGGCGCATAATAAAGTGGCCACCTATGAAACTGTAGCTGTTGCGTCAATGGCCAATTCCGTCATTTTTTTAATTTTTTTTTAATTCTATTATAAATGTTTCGAAAAGGCCACAAACAGAAAATTTTCTGTTCACTGCGCTTTTTCTTTTTTAATTTGCAACCTAAGTTCGCTTGTTAGTTTTGGCGGGGAAAACGACACATTCGGCTCAAAGCGAATGTTGACGTCTCTACATCTGAAACAACTAGACTTGAAACCCAGCAGCGGAAACCAGTTTCTCGCAAATCGCGCCAACTGGCGCGGGATACAGCAATTGTCTACCAAACCAAAGCCAACTATTTGGCAGAAACCTCACGATAACCACAGAAACGGAAGGACGATTTTGACGTCACAGCTATTGTGGATCGTTTTGATCGGACTGCGATCGGATAAGGTTTTCGGGAGTTTTCTTAATTTTTAAATAACTTTTTTTAAAGACTTGTTTGAATATTTTGAATCGGAAAGAAATTCTTCATAAATAATTCACCAATTTCACTCCTTTTAAAAAAATACCGGAATTGTCCATTGTATTAAACCATTACTGAATCAGGGCAAGCCGGCTTATTTGATAAAACAAAATGAGGCATGGAAGATACATGACTCTTGTTCATGGATTAGGTTAAAAGAAAAGCTGAAAACACCTCTACACCCTCTTCCCACACACACCAACAAAGATGCTTTTATGGATGCTAATGACGAATATTTCGTCAAGTTCTAATTTATCACGAGGTTTACTGCATTCTGTGAAAGTTATCGATTGGGTGCGCTGTCTAGTAAAGACAGGGTTCCCACTCAAATCGCACAATGAAAATAAATGACTTTTCAATGACTTTTAAGGACCTAACTAAGGTTTTTAAGGACCTGTGAAAATTTGTTCTGTAATATTATTATCTTTCATCGTGTCTGTATTTATATTTTTAATAAAGTATATTCTATCAAAAAAGTTACAAGTTGGTGGATGCGTAATAGAAATATGTCAGAAAACTCCTACAAGGTGCAGATAAGTGGCGGTCACGAGGGAGAATAGCAAGTCCGAGTTGTATTTTTATGAATTTTGAAATTGGACAACATCTGTAAAAATTAAGTACTTTTAAGGACCTCTAAGCATTTTCAAGGACTTTAAAGCACCTCTAAGTATTTTCAAGCACTTTCAAGGCCTTGAAACAAGTTCAAAAATATTAAGCACTTTTAATGACTTTCAATGACCGTGGGAACCCTGAAAGAGATCACACGGTTCTTTTTACTTTCGATCACCCATATGTTTAGGTAGGGTAATGAAAGTATAGCATTCGGTTAAAAAAAAAAAAATCTTATAATTGTCTGTGTGTGTGTGTGTGTGTGTGTGTGTGTGTGTGTGTGTGTGTGTGTGTGTGTGTGTGTGTGTGTGTCTATTGCCTGGGTGTACGTAGTCAGAGTACCTGCCGAACAAATTGACCTACGATGTTCAAATTTGAGGTGCGGGTTAGTGATGGTCGTGGGACCCTACCATTAAGGTTTCCGTCAAAATCGAGGCATGCGCATAAGGTTGTAATCATGAAAAGATCGTGTTTTTCAATGATTGCTAAAAAACGGCTCTAACGATTTCGATTAAAATATCAGTGCTAATACCTCTACAGGTGTTCTAATCATCCCCACCTCCGAAATTCCCGTAGAAATGCAATAAAAGCGTAAAGACTTGAAATAAGAGTGCCTTTAACACAAGAGCTTTTCGACCTTGAGCATCGCTCATCAACGATTAATTTTTTCCTGTTTTTATTTAAACAAGTGAAAACATGAAAACTATAAATAACACCATGTCAAATTTTAATGCAATGACCAATATCATAGTGTAACTGAAAGCTGTGCGATGTTCCGCACTCCTATTTATGACTATGCTGATAGCAAATGAACTGAAATTTGATGGAAAATCCCTCTTAAGAATATTCCCTGCCGGGATCAACACTAACATCATAATGACTAACAATATAAAATTGGATTGCAATCTGACTATTTTTATCAGAATTAAAAAAAGAAAAAAAATCAAATATCCATACATTATTTCCCGATTATTCCCATAAGTAAATTTTAGTGATGATGCGGATCAATTTATTTATGTTTTAAATAGTGGTCGACCGAGTATGCACGGAGCGATTAAAAAGAAATCTTGACATATGACGGATGGGATGAGTCGAGTCAGCAGAAATACCCAGTTCGTGGGAACATTATAAAACGATGACGTCCATTAACCGGATATTGAATATTAAGTAGTTAGTATTGGCAAGAAGGTTTCGAAAAGTGCTGAAGGATGAAAATTGAGGAGCGACCATTTCCTATTATTATTAAGAGTTCTCGAATCGCGGATTGTTTTTTTCACACAGCACTTCAAACTTCTCAACAAAGTTTTCAAGAAATGATGTTGGACGGGTTCGAAAGATTTGAAGCCAAAGCAGATCAAAACTTGCAGAAATTTATTCCAATATAATTCTTCACAGATTCTCTTACAACTCCAGAACTTCTCGTTCTAGTAGACACAATACAGCTCTTTTCACAACAATAGAGCACAAAGCAGCAGTTAAAAACTTGACAACACAACTGCTCAAATCGCTACAAAAGACAATGCAATACAGTTCGCCTTAGAACTACTCGGAATGTTCACTGAGACTCGGTAATTCCAGTCAACTCACTGACTAACTTCAGTCAACTAACGGACTCAGCTAACAACTAACTCAGTGATTCAAAATCAACCAACTCCCTCGCTCGCTTGGCCGGTTTATATAGGAATCAAACCTTCTTGAAATTTCTAGAGGTAGATATTTGGAGAACTTTCCAGATCGTAGTCGAGAAGTCCTATACATGTACATGGGGACCGAAAATGTCACCAAATGGTCGCCAAGTTTGGCGACATTTGGTGATTTCTCGCCAAATTCGGCGACAAAAATTAGTCGCCAAAACCGTCGCCAACTTGGCGAGATTGCAATTACCATAATGTTAAATGCCCTGCTCCTTAAAACTCGCTTCCTAGCGTTACCTCTGTAAAACTCGTTATCAAGCATCAAGAGACTCATTGCAGGGAAACAAACTATTGCATTGCCTTGTGCGAAATGTACATAAATTTTACTATTTACAAAATTAACATTTTATTTTTTTTTGCAAGGATACTTCTGCTGTATAATAAGACTCAGTAGTAATGAAAGCAAATACAGTTTCAAGGAGCGATATATACACTTTTAGCATGAACATTTATGGTTAGCAGATGTAATTTTAATAGAGGGAAAACAAATACAAGGTGGCCAAAAAAATTCAGAAAAAAAAGTTTCCCGAGAGATTTCTAAAAAATTCGCCGATTTTACGGCAAACTTTTTTTTCAAATATCCCCAATTTTTCCATGTGTGTACTCCACAGAATTCTAGACTCCTCAGAACTACTTGATATAACTCTATTGATCATGCCCTGATCAAATAGAGCATGTATGCTAAAAAGATGACATGCCAATTTCTTAAATATAGTTTTGGTGGTTAATGACAAGTATAAATATTCCGTGACATAAAAATTTCTAAAGATTACCACCACAATTCTCCGGATAAGTGACGCCAAATTACGGATGACTTCATGCCTTCGGGAAATTTAAAAAAATTCCCCGACATTTCCCTGATTTTTTTTCCACCATCAAAAAGCTCCCGGACGTTTCCCAGGTTATGTAATCACTCAATTCTATCACCAAGAAGAAAAATACTTGTTTATTTGTTGAATGTTTAGTGACAAAAAAAATCAATTTTCAATAAACAGGTTACCTTGAGTTTATAAGTAACCTGATGAAGAAATTAGTGATTGAAAATGAACAGTTTATTTTAAAGCCTCTTCGTAAGAATTTCCCCCAGTGAAAATAACGGATGATCTTATGGAAAATATTCTGCATTGGCCATCTCCAGAGGTAAATTTTAATACTTAGCAAACACAATAGCTCAGGCCTTGTAGATGCAATTCGAAAATACAGATATTCAACATTGAAGATACATAGGGTAACGAAAGTATTGGAGTCGGTCAAAAAACGCTCCCCCCCCCCCCTCCCGCATTTCTCCACGTTTTGGAACAAATGGTCTTTATTTAAATCTCAAAAAAGTGGTCTAGAAATAATGCCTGGGTCATCATATCCCTTGAATGGATTGACCTACGATCTTCAAATTCGGTGTACAGATTTCTGGTGACCATAGGACCTGGCGTTAGAGTTTTCGTCAAAATTGCGTATGCGCATAAAATAAAGTAGCTTGCCATTGAAAAAAAAAGTAATTTTTAGTAATTGATAAAAAGTTTTTCATTAATTGATAAAAAGGGACTCTTAACGATTTTGATCCAAATCGCTTGATGCCTCTTAAGGTGCTCTAAATATCCTCACCTCAGAAATTCCATTTAAAATTTTACAAAAGAGTTTAAAAAAAGGGAAAACCTAATGTCTTCAACACAGAGTTCTCTTACTTTGAGCATCGCTCATCAACGACCGTTCTTCCCTTCTCCTCTGTTTCACATACAAGAAAAGATAATATAAGAATTATCGGAAAGTATATCGCCAAAATGGCTATTTTGGTGGTGGAAGTTCCATATAAGAACAATCGCCAAACATGCCTTTTTTTCTAAATGAATGATAAAAATATAAAAACGGTAAATAACACCAAATCACGTCAGTATAATAGTGTAATTGAAAGTTGTGCGATGTTCCACACCCCTAGCCGTAATTTTAATCGTTCAAATAACGGTTACCATCTAGCCATGTCGTGGATTTAGCAAGTGTAGACATGTTATACTAAGTTGCCCCAAATAGCTACTACAAAATGGTCACGGCTTAATTAAGGAAATAAGGTGTTTTCCACAAAAGCATATAATTCCAAGCGAAATGTTAGTAAATCTCACACGTTTGTGCCACCACTTAAACAATATTACTAACAAGAGAGCAACTCGAATGATTTCTAAAATTGTCAGTCATGTAACTTTCTAGTTACCCTGGGTTTAAGACCATGGGTATTTGTTTTAAATTGGTGAAAAATGTGGCCCGGTGTCCGTCCCCATTTAATGTTTGGCCATGCGCAGGAAAGGCATTGCGTGGGCATGCGTCTGCTTATATGACTAGGGGTGTGGAACATCACGCAACTTTCAATCACAATATTATACTGACGTAGATTTGTGTCATTTACCGGTTGTATATTTTCATCCTTCATTTAGAATAAATAACCAGTTTGGCGATATTTTTTGTGATAATTTTTGAATAGGTCTTTAAAAAAAAAATCACCAATATGGTGATTTTGGCGATATACTTTTCGATAATTCTTATAGTAATCCTTTATTATAAGCGAAACTGAGAGAAGAAAAAACGATCGTTGATGAGGTAAGCTCAAAGAAAGAACTCTGTGTAAACTTTTTACGCCATTAAAACATTTTTACGAGAATTTCGGAGGCGGGATGTTTAGAACACCTTAAGAGGCATTACCACAGCGATTTTTTTTCTCAAAATCGTAAGAGTCGTTTTTTAGCAATCACTGAAAAACATGATTTTTTCAATGGCAGCTGCCTTATGCGTGATTTTGACGAAAACCTTAATGGTAGGTCCCATGGCCGCCACTAACCCTCATACCAAATTTGAACATCGTAGGTCAATTTTTTCGGGAGTTATGCTGACCACAGACACACACATATACATTTTTTCTAAATCACTTTTTTGGAATCAGAATGTTCCAAAACGTGGAGAAATGCCAAAAAAAAAAAATCGAAATTTTTTTTTGACCCAATGCTATCACTTTCATTACCCTATGTATATATTACATATGGGTAATTGAAAGTAAAAAGAGATTTATTTTGATGTTGTTTAGTTGTATTGATGTATCGATGTTTTACAAAACTCAAATAAAAAAAAAAACTTTATAACGGGCTTGGACGTAATACACAGGGATATTGGGTCATTATTCCATATCAAATCAACACGGCTCCCAAACCGACCCCCTTCAGAATTCAATAAAATTTTGCTAACTTGTTGGATTCATAGAGAAAAGAAAAAAATAGCCAATATTAAGTTTGAATATCGTTTGGTTTCTGAAATACGGCGCTTCAAAAATGGCCTAAAAAGTCAAAATTTCACATTTCTTGCTTTACAAATTTTGCACATCATTTTGTTCCTAATTATCATAGAACAATGCTTTTGGTGTCAAAAAGAAGCTGAATATTTGGGCTTTCTTATGATGCTTCATTTGCACCTATCTTTAACAAAATTCTTTTTAAGGTCGAACAGTTTGACCTTTGACCTTCATTATCTCAAAAAGGCGTATGTTTATATTTATCAAATACATATATTTTATTCATACATTAATTTTCTATAAAAATATGTTGGTTTCATTTTGGGACTCCAATGGGATGGCAAGTTATAAATTTAAATGCGAACCCTTATCCTTAACTTCGCACGATAATCGCTTTTGGGTGCGAAGTCTCACGAGATTAATGGGAAAATTGCAGGAAAACTTTGATAAGTGGAAAAATAAGAAAATTCAAAATTCGGTGTCAGCTCCTGTCTTAGCAGCGCAAATCGCGACAATAACAGCCCTAACATCAGCGTAACGTTCTGCGAAACTAACCATCACACACCAACATAAATAATAGCGATAGTTGCTGGCAATATGCAAGAAAAGTGGTCATTATATCAGAAGTTTGGGGAAGTGTGAAAGTATGCAGGTTACTTGTCAGACAAGCAAGTATACCCAATAAAATTGTAATGCAGATTTGTATCGATCTCAGGAATGATCGAAATTTCAGCCAATAAAGAGCTGAAATCCGTGTTTCAGCAAAACTGCAACATGGCTGACAGATGAAATCTTTGATCACCATGAAAACGAGCAGCACGCAAGAACGTAATTCGGGGTGATATCGGCCATTTCTTCAACGTAACGTTCAGAAAAATGACCATCAGATACCAAAGTAAAAAAGTAAAGGCTATAACATATCAAAAATGAGGAGGAAAAGTAGTCATTCCATCGGCGATTTGAATTTTTGCCGTTTTTCGTTTTTAAAATTTTTTCTAATTTTTACTTTCGATCCATTTACCCATATGTATACATAGAAAGTATAGTATTTGGTTTTAAAAAAAAATCGATATATATTTTTTTTTTCCCCTTCCATTTCTCGACGTTTTGGAACATCCCGATTTCAAAAAAGTTGTTTAGAAAAAATATATGTGTGTACGTGGTCAGCATAACTCCCGAACAAATTGACCTACGATGTTCAAATTTAGTCTGCAGGTTGGTGATAGCCCAAGGACCTATCATTAAGGTTACTGTCAAAATCACGAATGCGCATAAGATAGCTGCCATTGGAAAAAAATCATGTTTTTCTTTGCTAAAATACGACTCTAACGATTTTGATCAAAATTGATGTGGTTATACCTCTTAAGGAGTCCTAAACATCCCCACCCCCCGAATTCCCGTAGAAGTGCTTTAATGGCGCAAAAATTTTAAAAACGAATATTTTCAACACAGAGTTCTCTTTCCTTGAACATAGCTCATCAACGAACGTTTTCTCCTCCTCTTCTCAGTTTCACTTATACAGTGTGCCATCTTTTAGAGTCGATGTACCTATCCCTCCCATGCAAGGGAAAACGCAACTCCCAATTTCTTAGTTACGTCTTTATTGGTACATATCTAATACTCTAATGAATGATACAAAACAGTTATATTCTGATTACACAAAAGCGCCATCTATCGGGCGTATATTGCAAAACAATTCTTAACACTCCCCACCTGATTTTAGCAAAAAAAATCAAAATACAATTCAAACAATATTCAAAATTAAAGTTAAAGCAAAATATGTAAATAATTAATATGCTGAAAATAAAAATAGATTGATTAAGCATGTTTAAAGGTAAACTAATAAGGGATATATAACTACAATAGAGAATTTAAAGTTCAAGAGGATATAATAGTTGTATAGGTCTCTTGTACTGTCCCTTAGCAGTTTGAACTATACATGAACGAACAAGTCCGTCGCGACCCATTATAATCTCTTCGACTCTCCCAGGAGTCCACAGAAACTTCGATTTGTTGGTTCCTGCTATTAAGACGACGTCACCCCTTTTTAAGTCTTTGTGAGGCGTAGGAGTTGAAAGTTTGTGGACATTGTTCAGCTGAAGAAGATACTCTTCCTTCCACCTTCTCCAAAATTGACGTAGCAGAGTAGTCTGGTACAACTTCCTTCGAGCCAAACTTTCCTTGGTGGAACGTCCATTGCTCAGAATTTCAGCGAAATGTAACGGGTATTCGTTTAACTCCATTGATGGGAACAGGAAATGAGCTGGAGTCAATGGCTGTAGATCTGCTACATCATTTGACACATAAGTGAGTGGTCTGTTGTTTACCACTGTTTCGACTTCGGTTAACACTGTACACATTTCTTCAAAAGTCAACAGTGCTCGTCCGAGGATCTTTCTAAGCGGCTCCTTAATAGTTTTCATCAATCGTTCATAAAAGCCTCCCCACCATGGCGCTAGTTCTACAATGTATTTCCAAGTTATTCCTTCTGATGATATGAAGTTTTTCAACTCAGGATCAACAATGATTTCAGTCAAACTTTTTAGAATATCGTTTGTTCTTTTAAATGTTTTGGCATTGTCTGAATAAACAACACGACAATTTGCTCTCCTGGCCAAGAATCTTCTGAAAGCCAAAATAAACTTCCTAGTGGACATGTCAGTTATCAACTCTAGATGAACAGCACGAGTAATGGCACATGTGAAAAGCGTTATATAGCTTTTTTGTTGGGTGTTGTTTTCAGATTTTATGTACACTGGTCCTGTGAAATCTACACCGATGACAGTGAAAGGTGGATTCTCGGTGATACGATCTTTCGGAAGTTGGGCAGTCAGTTGTTTAGCAGGTTTTGCTGCGTACTTTCGGCAAATAAGACAGGAACTCAGCACTCTTTTAACAGTCTGCCTACCCTTTGGAATCCAATATCTTTTACGTATTCTTGCTAGAGTAGCACTGACTCCTCCATGGAATATTTTCTGATGTTCACGTTGAACAACCAATTCAGTAAATCTCGATTTACATGGAAGAAGAATTGGATGTTTTTCTTCTATAGTACAGGAACTCTCTCCTAAACGTCCTTTGACGTGAAGAATGTCCCTATCATCCAAATAAGGGGCTAAACTGTATAGACTAGAGTCCTTCGGCAGCAGCTTACCCTTTTTGAGAATGTCAACTTCAAGAGCGTATGCACTGTTTTGACCAGTCTTTATCCAGAACTCTTCTGCCTTTTGGAGTTCATCTACTGTAATGTGACCGATTTGAGTCGGACATTTTTTGATTTTAGAGATGAATCGCATCACCCAAACAGTCACTCGCAACAGTCGTTTAACATTGCTGAATGAACCAACATCAATTATAGGTTGTGCTATAGTTGAAACGCATGTGGCAACGATGGATCTCCGTTCCAGTTGATCTTCTTTTAATGTCGTTGAGTGTTGAGTAGGCCAAAGTTCAGGTGAACACCTCAGCCATGGTGGACCCGAAAACCAGATGTTGTCGATGAGAAGAGATGCTGCTGGTATTCCACGTGTCAGTTTGTCTGCCGGATTCTCCAGTCCTGGACAATGTCCCCAATTTTCAGGACTAGTTGTACCCTGAATTTCCAACACTCGGTTTGAGACAAATTGCTTCCAATCCCTAGCAGAACCCTTAATCCAATGCAAACAAATTTCCGAATCTGACCAAAAGAAAACCTCTTCTAATAAATTCTCAAACAACCCTACTAAAAACTTCCACATTCTTGCTGCTACCACTGCTCCCATCAACTCAAGCCTTGGAAATGATAATTTCTTTAACGGCGACACCCTACTTTTCGACATGACGAAGGACGTAATCAACTCACCTCTATCATCCCGAAACCTAAAATACGAAACTGCACCATATGCTATAGGAGACGCGTCACAAAATATATGCACCTGAACCTTCAATTTATCCGTATTTACACAATTCGAAAAATACATCCTTGGTATTCCCAGATTTCTCAGACATTGGACCTCCCTACACCAATCACTCCACTTCTTGTCAAGATCATCCGGTAATTGCTGATCCCATTCTAGACCCCTTTGCCAAATTTGTTGCAACAGACACTTAATCCTAATTACAAATGGAGCTATAAACCCGACAGGATCAAAAACCATTGCTGCAAAATGTAAGACAAGTCTTTTGGTTGGTCTTCCACAACTCAAACCCTCTATCAACGAACCCAACTCCAACGACAAAATATCCCTTTCCGGATTCCAATTCAAGCCCAAAACCTTTGATTGAAGTTTTGAGTTATCATCCGCTGAACCAATTCCCTTTTCTAACCATAATGAGTTTAACTCCTCCGAATTAGTTGTAAATTTTCTCAAATTAAAACCTCCATCTTTCAAAATAGAAACTGCATCCATGGACAACTGAAAGGCCTCTTCGACAGATTGTCCTCCAAAGTACAAATCATCAACATAAAGAGAAGAATTTAGCATTTCTACAGCTTTAGGTTTAATTTCCTCATATTGCTTAATGTGTTTCTTAATTGTCGCACTCAAAATAAAAGGCGATGTCGTACACCCGAATGGTAAACGAGTCATTTGCATAACTTTATAATTTTCATTTTCTTTATCGGAAACCCATAAAAATTTTAAGAATTTTCTGTCTTCCTCAGCGATACCTATCATTAAGAATGCCTTTTCTATATCACTACTAAAAGCAATATCAAATTTCCTAAACTTTAAAATAACATTCAATATGTTGGGATTTAAATTCGGACCCGTTTCTAAACAATCATTTAACGACAAATTATCCTTCGTTTTAGAACTACAATTAAAAACACAACGAACGCGTGTAGTAGTCTTATTTTCTCTTACGACAGGTTTATGGGGCATAAAATAACCTTCACTACCGCTAGTAGCTTCTTCAATTATACCCGTATCAAACTGTTCTTTAATAATTTCCTTATATTCAGAAGCTACCCATTTATTATTTTTAAAACCTTCTATCAAATTATCAAACTGTCTTTTGGCCAAGCCAAAATTATTCATTAAATGAATTGGCGCAGATTTCCACAATAGTTTTGTTTGATATTTTCCATTTAAGAAATTTAGCCCATTTTCAAAATCGGTGATGAATTCTTTATTTGCTATACTTAAACCCTCGTCGTCTTTCAAACCCAAGGTTTCCAAATCCCACAAAACTTCCATACTTTTTCCAATACTTAAGTTTGTTGATACTATCCCAACGCTAGTCTCATTAAAACTGCGATCTTGCTTTCCTTGAAGTGTAAACCCAAATAAAGTTGGAATGCAACTCAAAGTATCAGTTAGAGAAACCACTCCGTCCGCACTTACGATTTTCCAAAACATATCTCCACCGATTAGACACTGCACATTCAAATCTGATGAATTGCAGGCGTCAGCCAACATCCATTCCTTTTCTTTAACGATGTTTTGACTTATTGCGTTTGGAATCGAGATTGGAGCAGCTGTTATAGTATCTGTAATTAATGCCTCTATTTCAATTGATTTCTCAGGGTTATGCCTATTCCTCAATTTCAGTTTCGCAACGCAATGTAGTTTTTCTGCTGGCTTTATGTTCCCAAAGGAGAAAATAGATAATCTTTCTTTACGAATTGGTTTAACTTTTAGAGCTTCTGCTAAACTTTGTATTATCCACGTTCTTTCAGATCCATTGTCGAGAAGAATTCTAACTAATTTTGATCTTTCCCCCGAACAAGCAATTACACTACACGTTTGCAATAAAATACTATTTGACTTACCTGTTGAGGAATTACATTGGGTTACTGCATTTGTTTCCTCTTCAACTGACTCCTTAGCAGCTACATCATTACTTTTATAACATAATGAATAATGATGAAACTTAGAATTACAATGTTTGCAAGGATCTATTTTAGCCTTGCAAACTCTAGCCATGTGAAACCCGAAACATATAAAACATTTCTTATCCATTTTAATTTTGTTTTTTCTTTCCGACACATTAAGACTTTCACAAAACTCATGGTCTGGACTATTACAAAAGACGCAATTGTTTTTTACGTTAGTAGCGAAACTTGCGGTAGACTGCGGTTCATTAAATTTATTTCCAAACCGTTTATTACCTTCGAACCTTCTAGGACTACCCTTATATTCGTAACTACTATGTTGAAAATTACCAGACTTATAACTATATATTTGTGTCCTTTCCCTTGACTGAATTTCCTTATCTAAAAATTACATCAAATCCCTAAAATTCCACGTTTCATAGGAATATGTTCTATTAAATTCTAACACTAGTTCCCTGGGAATTCTCTCTAACAAAATAGGACTTAACAAGTTTCCAAATGTTTCTGTTTTCACCCCCAATGACTCCAAATTTCTAATTTGTACTTCCTGCACGATCAAACAATTTTCTTAACCCAATCGTATTATTTATGTTACGAACAACTTGAATTTTTAACAGATGATTTAAGTGAGCTTGAATTAATGCATTTTTATTACCAAATCTATTTTTTAGCAAAACCAAAGCAGCATCATAATTTTCTCCTGTCAGTGTAAATCCATTAATACAATGGGCTGCAGCTCCACCCAGATAAGATTTCAAATAATTAAATTTATCTATCTTAGATAAAGTTTCATTATGGTGTATAGCACTTTCAAATTGATTTATAAATTCTAAGTAATAAGCCGAATCTCCATAAAATGTTTTTATTACTAATTTTGGAAGTTGAACCGTTTTTGTTTCCCTACGGATATTACTAGCCAATTCAAAACCGCCTTCGGCATTCGCAATATTGTTATCAATCATTGTAACATTTAAACTATTACTTAACTTTTCTATAGCATTAATTATTCTTTGTTTCCAAATAATTATCTTTTCTGAATATTCTTCAGATGTAATAACTTCCGATTCTAACTTATCGAGTTCTACGAGTTGTTCAATTTCTAAATTTAATTGTTTAATATTATTTTCTTTTACAGTTAATTGTTCATGATATTCTTTTAAAGAATTTAATTTCGCCTCTTCATCTAGTTGATTAAAAATAAATTCTTCTATTTTGTTGATTAGTTTGGTTGTACTAGATCTCAAAACAGTTCGTTTGGTGATTGCTCTCTGTAAAGTTGCCATTTTTATATAATTCAACAATGCCACGATAATTATATAACACTACAACTTAAACAAATCAAAACAAAAACCCCAACAAGTTAGTCACAAATACAACAATTGCCAACTATTACCACACAATTATTGAATGCATATACCAACAAGAAACCAAAACTAACTTTTGATACAACTTAAATCAACACTATCAATTAAATCAAATCCAATAATAATCATCAACAAAAATCATACTACATATTCTCAAAATGAAACTTCTAATTTTCAAGCAAAACAAATTTCGAAAATTTACCACAACAAAACCAACAATATACATCCTACCTCACGAAATGCCAGACCTCAACACCCAGCATAACACATTCTCAACACGAAACTTCCAATTTTCTAATTCTCAAACAAAACTTAATTCGAAAGTTTACCTCAACAAAACCAAAACAATAAACATCCTACCTCATTAAATGCCATACCTTAAATACATCACACGATGTCCGGAGACTTTCAACGTTGTCTCAATCAAAGCTTGCGGTGGTTCCTTTTCCATTGGCCATTACTTTTCGGCCGTTGCACCATGTTTGTGCCATCTTTTAGAGTATTAGATATGTACCAATAAAGACGTAACTAAGAAATTGGGAGTTGCGTTTTCCCTTGCATGGGAGGGATAGGTACATCGACTCTAAAAGATGGCACAAATACAGGGGTCAAAGTGAGAAAATAAGAATATATAGGATTTTTTCAAAAAAAAATATAGGACAATATAAAACATCAAATAACTGCACACAGTTGCTACTGAACTTCAAAATTAACTCGTTATACATTTATATACTCGTTATATTGAATTTAAGAGAATAGAAAACACACCTTTAAAAAAAAGAAATCGCCTGATCCTGAATACGTGATCCGTTATTGCCTCAATATTCCATCCCTAAATCAAGTTTTATTAATTACATTATTTGCAATCATAAGTCTTTTGTTTTCAGCATTTTTAACTGTTCCAATTTCTTTAAGTATTTTCTTTTTATCCCTGTTTGCAGTCTTTTGTTGATTCAGATTTACTGTTCAGTGTCGGCTGGATTGGCGGCGAAAAGTGTGAGATTTATCGCCGAATGTGGCGAACCTGGCACTTGGCTTTAAAGCAACCCTAGTGATCATTTGGATTGGACAACACAACGTATTGACGTAATTTTCAATTTTGGCGATTTTTATGAAAAAATCGTGGCTAATATTCCGAATCCGGTACGAATTCTGCGCGAAGGCGATTTTCGCCAAAAAATGGCAGCCCTGCCATTTTTTAAGAGCAAGATAACTAACTGCCTATGGTTGCCATAATTTGGGGTGGTTTGATGTAAACAATTCGCAGCGCAGAATCCGTACAGGATTCGGAATAAAAAAATTGCCATCCGACATCATACAGTAAATCTTAACCCTTTTGTTTCCTTTATCAATTATTGACTGAGCACTCAAAATGTTCTTTAGTAGTCCTGCAAGTTAATCCCAAGTTGTTTTTATCCGTTTTTCCCGAGGCAGAGTTTTGTTGTGGCATCTCTCTCTCTCTGCATTATGGCCAATTAATTTATTACGTTGGAGGAGAAATCAGATCAGAAATTCAAGACCGATTGTTATGGAAATGTTCACATGTTTACAACTCCCACCGGTCCAGTAGAGTTGAGTTGTAGGTTATGCAGCACGTGACGTCACAAGAGATAAAACGCCGCGCCGCCGCCGTTGCAAACATTGTTTTTGTCAGGTCTTTTTCACCTACGATCGCGCCAAAGAATCCGAAATATTAAAAAATGACAACAAACGGCGCCGTTATTACGAATTCGAAGAAAATATAGATCGAATCAATGTAGAAATATAGGATATATAGGACAATTGTAAAATATAGGACAATATAGGACGTTTTTACCGATTTTTAAAAAAATATAGGATTTATAGGACATATAGGACGTCTGCGACCCCTGCTTATAAGAAAGGATAATATAAGAATTATCGAAAAGTATAACACCAAAATCACCATTTCGGCGGAAGTTTCTTTTTTTTCTCTTAAAGACCCATATAAGAATTATCGCAAAAAATATCGCCTTCTGGCCATTTTTGCAATGAATGATGAAAATATAAAAATGGTTAACGACAAATCTATGTTGGTATGTGTAAATGAAATTTGCTCGATGTTCCACACCCCTAGTTTACTATAATGAAAGTATAGCTAACTATTAATTCCCTCCCCCCATTTCTCCACGTTTTAGAACACCTTATTTCAAAAAAGTGATCTAGAAAAAATGTCTGTTAATGGTCAGCATACTCCCGACAAATTAATCTACGATGTTCAAACTTGATGTGAGGGTTGGTGATGGCACAAGGACCTACCATTAAGGTTTTCTTCAAAATCGCGCATGCGCATATGATAGCTAGCTGCCTTTGAAAAAATCATGTTTATCAATGATTGCTTAAAAACGGTTCTAACGATTTTGATCAAAATCGCTGTGGTAATGCCTCTTAAGGTGTTCTAAACAACTCCCACCTCCAAAATTTCCGTAAAAATACTCTAACAGCGTCAAAAGTGGAAAAACGAATGCCTTCACCGCAGAGGTCTCTTTGCTTGAACATAGCTCATCATCCTCTCCTCAGTTTCACTTATAAGAAAGGATAATATAAGAATTATCGAAAAGAATATCGCCAAAAACACAATTTTTGCGAAATCAAAAAATATCGCCAAACTGGCAATTTTTTCTAAGCGAATAATGAAAATATAAACACGATAAATGACACAAATTCACATCAGCAATATAGTGTATTTGAAAGTTGTGCGATGTTCCGCACCCTTAGTTACAAATTGTTTTTGGTATTTTTGGAAGCAATGTATCTCCAATTGTCAAAATTAAAAAGCTTCGGTTTAATTTCGGAAAATTACCAGATTCCTTTAAACTTTTCGACAAAATCCCTGACAATTCCCCGAATTTTCCCTACGATCTGTGTACACCCGGAATAATATTTGTAACTACATTTACCTGTTCGCAAAATGGACTTGTTTCCTACGTGCAGTTTCTGCTAAACGGAATGTCGTCATTTTCTCCTCTTGTCCAGCTTCTAGGTTGAGGCTCAGTAAAAAACAAACAAAAATAATTCATTTAGAAGCGTCTTAAAACAACATATATATATTACAATATAAAAAGCCAAGGTTATAATGTCACAATTTATTATAATATATATATACGATATCCACGTTTTTATTTTTAAAGAAGAAACTTTTTAAAAAGGTCTTATGTCCATCTATTTTATCAAAATTATTTATGGAATTTATAGGGCCGACATAATAAAAGGCAGCGCAGCGAGTTTTCTAAAAAAATTTGGTAGGAATTTTAGGGATAATTTCAAAAAATGTAGGGATATTTCTTATAAAGCTGACACTTTTAGAGCTCCTAACAGACTTGTTCTATTCAAAGCATGTTTCAATACCGGGGAGGAGGGGGGAGGGGGGGGGACACTGCCAATTTTCAAAATAATTGAAAGTCAAACCCAAGGTTAAGCCAGGAAAATATTTCCAAAGAATATTTTAACCACCTCTTAAAATTTTAAGGGGTATTTTTAAAATTCAAAGGGTATTTCTTTAAAAAAATTTTAAACTAAAGCAGAATAAGTTTTTTTTTTTGACAAAAATTAATAACTACAACAATAAGTGATAACCGTGATTTTGCGTATTAAAATTGCGTATCGAGTGATTGCTTTTTAAATGCATACTAAAAAATACTTGATGGTTATAAAATCTTAAGCTAACTATTTACACTATGCTGTCCGGGTACAGCAGGTCGACGTTCCGCAAAAAACTATGGGGCAAATACCGACGAAAGCAAAAAAAAAAAAAAAAATATCGGGCAAATGATTGCTAAGTAAAACATGGAGATCTCTATCCAGAAAACCTAGAAAAATCACCGGCGATAGGCGAAATGATCTCAACTTCTGAACCAGTCTTGCATTATTTTTTTACCAGAAAAAGACGCTATTTTCAAAGATAAAGGACAGGGAGGTAGCGCCGCCCAACAAAAAAATAGCTAGTATGATATCTGATTTTATAAAATGGATGATTATTTTTAAAAAAATTTAAGCATCACGTGCCGATGTGTGAATGAGGAACTTGCACAAGTAAAGAAACTAAATATTATTTTTTTTGCATTTTCTAGTGTTATCCAACGAGTATATTTGAGCAGTGCAATTATTTTTTTATCTTTATGCTTTCAATTAATAAAAAATCGAGTTTGAAATCAAAGCAGAAGTCACGTGACCAAAAACGCATTTAAAAAAACGTGACGTTCTTACGCATAGATTCCACTGAAAATCCGAGGTGAAATATGGTCTAAAACCGGTTTTTGACTGGTTCATCATCTGCGCGTTGACGTCACACGCAAAAGTAGCTTTTCCCCGCCAATCGCAAAGGGAAAAACTAAATATTTTTTTTAACTATCTATCCGAGGTCAAATTTTTGAAAGAATGGTATTGTTTTTCATGATTTTTTTCTCTACTTTTATTTAAAAATTAAACCAAAAAGCGTGAAAGTTCCTTATTCACGCATGAGGTTAAGTTCTGCGGGGATTGAGTTTCAATGAGTGTTCACGCAGATTTCACGCATTATGGCGAACTCGGGCCAAACCACTTTTCATCAAACACGTTATATAACCAAACAATTATATAATAATTTTTTTAATTACATTGCAATTTTAGTAATTTTAGGGCGAAACAAAAATGTGAAAAATAAGAGGAACTTTGGGCGAATGCGACCCCTGTAATAGTTTTTTGTAGTCAAGTTACATTTCTTGCCTGAAATTCTTTGTAAATTACAAGTCTGACACTAAGTAACACTACTGCACAACACGTTTGTTGTGCAGTAGTGATACTTAGTGTCAGACTTGTGTAGTATAGACCTTGAACAACTCCCCCCCCCCCCCACCCCTTCCAGAAAACAAGTTAAAATGGACATGAGCTCTTTTAGAAAGTAGTTTCTCGTCTGATTTCAGAGGTGAAGTATTGTAAGCGCAATTCTCAATTTTATATTTACTTTTTCGTAATTGACCATAGACGCAAAAGAAATCATAGGCTCACATTACTATATGCATTAGATTCGAAAGCGGTTTCTTTTCATGCAAATGGATTGCAATATGATTTTACGTTAGGGAACTTTTTTTTAGTTAAAAACGAGGGTTAACTGTCAGAAGAAGAAAAAACCTAAAGTTGAAATAAAGTTTAAAATACAGGGTTCATACTTATTTTTAGAAAAAAAAATTCTCATATTTTCCCGAGTTTTCCATCGCGGGCTTGATTATTTTTAACCACATAAATATAGTCAAACCTCGAGAACAGAAGAACCAAGAACTCGAAAAAAAAATGTATCTTTCTTTAAAAATAACTTTTTGAAAGTCTATGTTATCAAATAATTCTGTAGCTTCAATTCCTCGAGTTAGGGTTAACCAAATAGATCAGAAGAGTAGGGTTTTTTTCCCAGAGTAACAACGATTTTTTTCAGGTTTTAGAGGGGATTTTTCTTTTTTTTCCCGAGAATTTCCTGAGATTTTAAGGGTGATTTATTTTCACTGAGTTTTCCAGGTTTTCCCTGAGGCTAATGAATCCTGGAATACTCTAATATATCAAGCAACAAAAACGCTATTAAGAAAAAACACTACTTGATTTAGTTTCAAAACAGGCTATTCGTTGAATTAAAAAAGTAAAACAGCAAGATCCATTATTGCTTAGTCAATCACTAGTTCGATAAAAAAAAAATTTTAAAGGATTACAAAAATAATTTAACACAGCGTTTCCCAAATTGTAACGGCGAAGCAATTTTTGGTTTACCCCGATAAGATCCCGAAGATACCCGACTTCAAAATCAATATTTTCTATTATAAATCTTTGAAGTGAAGAAGTAATATCAAAGAAATACCTAAAATCAAAAAGCAAATTTCGTTTCTAGGATTTCTTGTGCTACTGAAACGTACCCAATACTTAACCTCTGAAATACAGACTTGTGAAAGGCTAAGTGCACCCTTATCCAAAAACAGCTTAAAAGTAATAATTAAAAAAAAAAAAAAATAGCAAATAAAAAAAGTAATTTATTGTATTTAATGTAATTAAATGCAAGATCAGGCAGTTTTGAAATATCACACAATGTCGAAAACAAGCCATTTTCGAATTAAAGGCCCGATATCAATGGTGAGAAGCGAAAAGTAAATAAAGGACCAAATGAATCATTAGATTTAGTATTACAGTTTGAAAAACAATACTAAACATAATGATTATTACGGCCATTTACAAGCTTTCTTCTCTACACCACTGACTGAAAGTACAGTTACAGTAACCAAAGCATGTTTCAATGAAATATGCCACAGCCTTCATTGCAGTAAGCGCCATTAGATTCCAACAGATTTCCAAACACCACCACTACAAGATGCCTTTATGCCGGTTTTCATTGGCTTGTGGAAGAAAAATGCACCCTCACACACTGAGAGAGGGTTTCGACTTGTGATACTTTTCCTGCAAGCGGGTCTTCCACCCAAAACCCCCCGAAAGCCGAATAAGTACGGGAATGTTGAGGAGTCTGGAGTTGGGGCAACAGGTCCGTGTTCTGTTGTTGGTTGGGCAAAACACGAGTGCTTTTCCACTGCTGGCACCTCATTGGTCTCAGTAGCATTAGAACCATTCACTTTGTTCAGGAGCTGACCTCAATGTCATGTCCCATTTGGGCATTTGAGTCAATGTTGTCGAAAAGTCGTAGGGTTGTTAAGTTCACTTTCTTTATCAGTCTGGCACTGTGCAGAAGTTAGTTCTAAGAAAGGTTTCCTGTGTGACTAGGGCATTTATGTCCTTGATCGACATTATTCCAAGAACGCTAGTTCCCCAAAATGATCTGTACAAATCCATGAAATTAATTTATTCAAAATTGGAATAAAGGCGGGGCATCTCATTAGTTTCAAACTTATAAATTTATTTGACTTTTAACCGATTCAAACTTTTTTTTTTTTTAAGATTATTAATAAACTTGATTCAACCTACAAATATAAAGCTTTTTTTTACTGGCCGTATTGTACTGCTGGCAGGTTAAGCTTATTCAGTCAAACCCTGTTAATGCGTAGTCGATGGGAACGGCACAATTTTTCGCGATAACCGAAGTCCGTGTTAACCGGCTACACAAATTTTCATCTAATTAATGCAGATCTAAACTACTAGCTACATGTGTGTTTAATACTGCTGTTTTTAATTTATGTCTCCATTTCAGCTAGACCGCATCCTTTACTTTGTAGCTTCAAATTGATTTGCAGCACTTCAAGCAGCTTCAATCTTTCCACGATTTTTTAAAACCATTGATAGATTGCCGTTGGCGATTCCATATTAATTTGGGCGCAATCGGTGTGTGTGTTATTAAAAAAGAATTTATCGATTTCATTAAATAATCTTTCTTCATTTCTAATGATGACGATTACTGCATTCGACTCTTATTGACAAGATTCGACACGCAAATGCGACTAATTTTTTAAACCTACAGTAGGATACATGGGGTACGTGACGTCACAAAACCAGTTTAGGGAGGGGTGCCATTTATATTCATACCGAAATCGGCTAATTTCATCGCAATTTCCTGGAGATTTGATCACTCGGGCATTTTTCCATTTTCATAGGGTTTCAACTTGAGTAATGTTTTCGTAACAACTTCCGTCGTCTCGAATAAAAAAGAATGTTTTAAAAAAAATGGTTAGAAGAGTACATTTATTTCGTCTTAAGCGGGATTTCAGTTATGCAGTTTCGTTTTACACGAATAAACTAACGTTATGTCTAAGCTTGATCGTACAGAAAACTACTTATGTTTCGCGTTAAACAGGATTTGGTGCTAAGCGATTTTGCACCAATGGGGTTTGACTGTATATTCCAGGTTTAAACGGACATATGACTTGATTCTTTTTGAAAAACAAATAAATTATGACTAGTTATGAATTAGTACAGATCATTTTGGAACACCCTTTCAGTCTAAATTCTAAACTTTCACTGCTGACAAGCTATGTCTAGACTATCGAGAAACTAATATTTAGGTTAAGCCCACCCAATGGCTATGAGGCTAGAGCTCTGGTATTGAAAGTTGATGGTGACATCCTGGGTTAGGCATGGATGTTCGTTGTGGTTCGGAATCTACATTAAGCTGTAGGTCTTGTCCTGACTAGCCATTATTGTGCATAAAAGTCGTTCAGCGTTCAAATAAGAAAATGTTTCATTTGAAGAACTCGAAAAATGAGTAAATCGTTTAGGCAATCAGTATAATGATATATCCCCACAGCAGCTTTCCTTGGCAAGTTTCAGACAATTTAAAAGGGATAATAAATGTATTTTTGTGCGAAATTGTGGCATGGCAAATCTGTGCTTACATTTTTCAGTTAATTTTTATCCTAAACTAAAAGCAAATTTATGAGTTAAAAGAAACAGTAGTTTAAACTAAGCAAAACTCATAAAATTGATAATTTTTAAATTTGAAAGTAAAATAAAAGTGTTTATACATTCCTTTTCAAATATAACCCCCTAATCCAATACAAATTTGTGCTAACTGTAACTTGCTATGTAAAAAAATTAGAATTAGTCTTAGATTTCTAGAACAATTTTTAATTACAGACAGTTCATATTAGGTACACATTGTTTTTGGTAATTTTAAAAATTAGTGAATTGTTTTTCAAAACTTCAGAAACATTTTAATGAATTACCTAAAGACCCCATTTTTATATAATTTAACACTTGTCAATAAGACTAGAAAAAATTTAGGAGTTATAATATATAAAGATAGTTCCACTTCTAACAACAAATGTAAATATTAGTTTTGAATTGAAACATAAACAATTGAAAACATATCCATAATTTTTTTAATTTAAATTTAATGCTAATACAAACGATTAAATTAATTTAAATAAACTAATAAACTTGACTGTTATTATAAAAAAAAAATCTAGTATGTTGTTTTGCAACGTTTATTTTGAAAATGAAATGAAAAGTTTCATTTTTTTATTTGCATAACAGAAAGGCATATTTGTATGCGACTCTTTTTGAATACTATAGAATTGTATTGCTTGGCTTTAATTTGCACTTGATATCACATAATCATACACTAAAAATTCCAAAAATTTAGTTATTCGCATTTTACACAAGCATTGAAGGAATTTTTTCAGAAAGGTTTATCTTTGATGATTTTTTATCCTTCACATTATAACTCTTTTTTGAAACCTCAAGAATTTTCTTGTGAATCCCGCATTGTTGGATGCTAGCTGTTATAATAGGTAATGGAAAGATATCCGAATACTTAAACTTGTTGTGGAGACTGTTTAAATTGAATTTAGATTTTGAATTAGGGTTACTCTCACAATGAGTCTTTGTATTCAACACAAACTACAGTCACTATTCATTCAGTAGCATTTGTGAAACAAAATGCTTGAAGATAATGTTGAGGAAGCACGTAAGAAAACCATTTCGTTGACCCAAGAGTTCAATGATCGAGGATCACACACAAAATTCAAAACCTGCAACAATCGGACAGATGGCAGATAGCTTCAAAAATATATGTAATTTTACATACTTCCTTGTATTTAAATGATTGAAGTACAGTTCGATAGGGACTAAGTCAACCAATCAATTCGAAATAAACTAAAGTTGCAGAAACAAATGTCACAAGAAAAAAAACGAAACCATTCAGGAGATTAAGAAAATAACTATATGTATGACAAAAAGAAAACAGAAAAAAATTAACTCAAGAAAAAGACAACACAAACATATGCAACTAAAATGTCCTGGAAGTTTAATATTTCGAGAAGGTAAAAATCGAAACGAGAATAAGAAAACGGACAACGAGTGAAATGTGTGCTTGTTTAGTGTAAGTACAATAAACAGGTGAGGGAAGGTTCGGCCAGAGCACATAAAAACAGTTTCTGTAAAATAGCGAGACAACCAAAGATTATAACAAGAGAAAAATTCTTTTAGAAATAATAAAACTGATTTGTTGCATTGTGCTTACATTGAAAAACATTCGATTAGTTCGAGAAAAAAAAATATTCTCTATATTTCTTATACTTAATCATTTTCGTTAAAACACAATTGGATTATTTTTAATGTATTGTGTAAGCAACATAATTAAAATTTATTTGCTGCTTAGTTGTTAAATTCAGCTTTTATTTAGAGAAGGCCAGGAAAGCCTAGATTTTTTTCCATAGTGGAATATACAACTTCGCGATGTGATAGCAATTGATTACGAAATTGTTGTTTTTTAACTGATTCCTACATAATTATATGGTGGAATATGGCTATGTCGTGGATAATGGTTTACACGGCCCATAGTTAATGAATCTCTGACTTCATAAGAGTGAAATTATAGGTAATTAAATTCTAAAGCAATCATAACTATCCAAGCAGTTTTCGAAATAAAAAAGAATAGTGTTCAACTTGTTTTTGTTTAGTTCAATTAAATTTGTTTCAGAAAATACAGTCCGTTTTAAACTATGCTTGACCATATAGTTTGCAGGAGAAAACAATAGAAAGCCTTGTACCAATTAATGTTGTATATCGTTAAATTAGCAGCAGTATATGTTTCGTAAGAGACGAGGAGAGTTTTCTAAAAAATTCATGTAGAATTTTAGGGGTAATTCCAAACATTTCAGGAAATTGTTAGGGATAATTCAAAAACATTTAGGAATATTTCTTAAGCTGATATCGGCTTCTAAATGACAAATTCTTTCCAGATCTAGATTTAACCGGCAAAAACTGCAATTTTTAAAAATGAAACTTCAAACAACTTTGTAGCAAAATGACAGTTTTATAATTAAACAATCATACTATTTTGACCATGCGAATTAAATCCACTTTTCTCATCTAGAGGAATATCAAGGTTTTTTTCGCGGGTTTCGGAGGAAAATCGGAATTTTTTTTAAAAAGGGAATTATTGAAAAATACAATTTTAGGAATTTGAATTTCAGTAGGGGAACATAAAATTTAAGAAATATTAGGGCGAATGCGATCCCTGGATCGAAAAAAAGAATAAATTTACCTTCTCACCCTTTACTTAAATCAATGCTGCCTTGTAAGACAAAACAATTTATTTTCTACTAACAGCACCTTAAAAGTGCAGTTTAGCTACTGTGTTGTACTATTCAATGATGGCTTGGTAAAGTTATGCATATTAGGAGTCAAGACTGTGGCTGATTGGAAATGTTCCTGGCAGTTCCTGGAACCAAATACCGTACTTTGTACACCTTGTATTAGCAATTGACTAAATAGCTTTATGCATGAAAAGGCTTGATTAATACAATACTTTTTTTTAAAGTACAAATCACATTTAACACAACCCAAAAATTAGTTGTAACTCTGTACCTTAGGACGTTAAGTGCTTCTTCGCCTCTTGAATTAAATAACGTAATGATAATTCATTGATATATATAGTTCTTGTTTTGAGTTTCAACACCCCAGCAGTTCAGTTAGTGAATTTGCAGTTCTAAGCAAGTACAGGAGGCGCAGAGAATTTTCTTAAAAATTTAGATAGTAATTTTAAGGGTAATTCTAAAAATGTCAGGAGCATTTTAGGGATAATTCCCAAAATATTAGGGATATTTCTCTTGAAGTTGACAAAAGCCTACCACAGACATTCCGTCCAAAGCTTGTTTAGATACTAGCAAAAAAAACTTAAATTAAAAAAAAAAATTACTTCCAACAACTTTTTAGTAAAATAGCAGTTATATAATTAAACAATTACACCATTTTGGGCAACATGCTTATTTAATTACACCCTTTTTCTCATCTGGAGGAATAAAGGGATTTTTTTTGCGGGTTTGGAAGGATTTTATTTCATGTATTTTTTTGAGAATTATCTAAACTTTTTATCAGTTATCAAAATTTTAGAAATGTTAGAAAGAAAGAAAAATGTAAGGCGAATGCGACCCCTGCAAGTACTACTTTACGCAACGTACCAACTTTTGGTAACCACAAATAACACTAGAGACTGGTTGTTTCGACGAAAATTCAATTGAATTATTTTGAATATCTAGTTCCTATCTGTTTCAAACTGTAATTATTGAAGTTAAATAATAACTTCAAAATTAAATGAACTATTTGGAATGTATTAGTACGTAAGTGTTCATAACGTTCCTTAAAGCTGACAAGCATAAAAGGATACTTTTCAGTTCAATTTCATTCTAAGATTCAACTTTTTCAATTACTCTGTTTCAGTGACCAATACTTTTACCACATTATAGAAAACATAAAATAGGTGTCATTTTAAATTATGACTATATACTAATATTAGGACAAAATAATACATTTACACTCCCAACTTAAATTTAAAAGGTCTGGAATATGAAAATGTCGGTGCATTTTCCTTTGAAATATTACGCAAATTCAAGGCATATCACTAGTATGCAAGTCCTACGGAAGGTCGGTCACCTTTAGGTAAATGCAATTTACTGCTAACTGCTGTACCATAATTTAAATGTTGTGGACACGCTTCCACAAACAAAACCTTCATGTTTGTGGACTGTTGGGATATATTGGTTCTTTTTCCAAGACTCATGTATCAAGAAGTTAGCATTCTATTGAGAAATCATTGTTCACACTGAAATCATAGAATGAAAACCAACGACATTTCAAAGACAAAAATAACATACTTTTAATGACCTTCGACAATTAGTTTACAGGCATCATGTCATTAACGTGTGATTTTACAGCCGTTTCGGCTATAACGCTAATATCAAAATCTTTCATGCACAATTTGAAATTTGCCTTGTGAACAGACTTAAATGATGTTGCAATCCATTCTTCATATGCACATAAGCACATGGAAATGTACCCTTTCTGGACATAATATTTGTAATTAGCTTTAATTAAACAAAAAGCGTCAAACAGAGCTCTGTGGTCACAAACTCTTTTATATCACAAAACATAAACACTGGTCTCACTTGTTTGTCTCGCCAAGTCACACATCAGCGAAAAATTAAGAATTTTTAAGGACTTCTTAGTATTTTCAAGTACTTTTAAGGCCTGGAAAACCGCTCCTAAAACATTACGCAATATAAAGGCATATCACTAGTATACAAGTCCTACAGGGTCCCCTTTCGATAGATGCAGATTATTACTCACTACTGTACCATAATTCAAGTGTTGTGGACACGCTTACAAACAAAAACATCATGTTTGTAGGGATATATTGGTTCTTTTAATATAAACACAGACTCGTATATATCAAGAAGTTAGCATTCTTTTGAGAAATATTTTTTCACAGTTGGAGGACTGATGAAAAATATTAAATTGATTGTGATAACATTGTGAAATCAATTTCCGAGTAACTATGTCATTTTAACTTTTTCCACGCAACTAAATGTGTAAAATTTTAATAAGTTGAGATTTAAATAATATATTTATTCCTCACTACTAAAAGGTGTTGCTTCAAAATCATCCCCCCTTCACATAGTACCAGTCAAATCTTCCAACAGTTTCTTTTTAAAGGTACTTCTACGTACAAACGTAACTTTTTATGCTCTAAAAATATAAATACAAACTTTCTTACCTTCATGAACACTTTAAGTGATAAAATTAATTACATTATTTTTTAAGTTCATGATGACTTGGATGGCCAATATACCTTTATCATTTTCCAGTTTAGAAACAACACATTTCTTAATTAAAATGTACTACAACTGGACCATTCTCGCGTAACTCTGAGAGCCTGAATTACTAATCGTTAGTTATTAAATAGCAGACAGTATCAATCCCTTTAAGTGAACTACATATCTTTTTTACAAATCAGTAAGAAATTTTATTTTTTTTTAGCTATGCATATAAGAATTTGATAGTCTGTATAAAAATGGGATTTTTACGGAGTCTTAAAATTGAAAATCTGAAAGTGCATCAATTAGGATCAGCAAGAGGGAAAGAAAGATATTTAAAATATTACTAACGCATTTTGAATTTAGACAAGTTTCCGAAGTGGCCAAAAATTTGAGGTTCTCAGTTTGCAAAGATGCAATGGAATATTTTCTTATATCCAGCTTTCATTCCAGAATAGTAGTAGATTCACATTTCTAGTTGGATTTTTGCAGATCAAACTATTTTAATTTATTTTAAGGTTGTAGTATTTTCCAGAAAGTGACTTAATTATCTTCAAAGTATCTTTGATGATAATTAAATCACATTTTAGCTATTTTTGATAATCAAATCAAAATAAATATATATTTAATTTTCAAGGTTGTGGTCGTCCTTCATCAAGGCATTGTTTTTGGCAACAATTAATCCATCTAATAATATTTAGATGGTTAGTTGAGAAATTCACTAAGTTAATTTTATGGTGTAAATTCTTCCTCCACATGCTATAAACCCAAATGAGGCATCCTAAGATGCTTTGTTTGGGCATGTATATAAAATAAATTTTAAATAAAATATTTATATTTACAGACAAAAAAAAGAAGTTTGTGGCAATTTATATATAAATCGCTTGATGCTAAAAGGAAATTTCGGACATTCTGATTTTACAGGAGAAAACTTAAAAAGCTTGCTGCACCAATAATAAAAGACACAGAAATTTGCTTTTTAAAAAACAAAACAGTTAAAGAAGTTACGTAATAATTTTAATAGCAATAAATTATGCAATTAATAGTTTTATTAGCTTCAAATTTAATTGCTGCATTCTACTATTATTATTTTTTTTTTTTTTTTTTTTTTTTTTTTTTTTTTTTTTTAATTCCTCAAATTTCTACAAATGAACAACTAAGCAATGCAATAGCAGGAATCTTGTCTAGTTATTTCAAAGTACACAAAATAACATTTGTTTAAAAACTTTAAAATTATTACTTGAAAAGAATTTGTTTAAAAGTTAGGTTACATGAGAATATTTGTAACAGAAATCCTGACTGCATACAAAATAAAAAAAAACACAGAGATTTAGTTTGACATCAGAAAGTACAAAGTATGCATAGTTTAGACACAATTTTATAACTGTAATTAATATTATAATCATGTAGTTTTGCTGTAAATCAAATATGTACAAACACAATTTTGACACAATAAAAGCAAATATTATTAAGTGGTAATGGTGTCAACACAGAAAACACTTTTAAACTACAGCTTGGAATTTCAAGTGCAGATAAATTTAATTAAAATAATTAGCTTTTAAGTTAAAAATATATGTAATGTTAAATTAGTTTTAGATAAGTGATTTTTTTTTTATTTTTTTTATTATTTTTTTTTTTTTTTAATTTTATTTTTTTTAATTTTATATCTTTTTAACAATTATTTGTCTGGCTATCGATAAAACACTCATAAACCTAATTATTGATATCAGAGTTAACATTTTGTAGAAGATTAAACTAACAAGGTGAATATCAAAAAAGTAAAATAAAGAAAAATATTGATTATTTAAATTATTCATCCTTTAAATTTTAAATTATTTCTCAAGCACAACATTACTCACAACATTGAAATGCACATTGTTAACTTTTGCATTTCATTCGAAATTCCAAGCTGAATATTGAAACTAAATTTTTAGCGCATATGTGCACTAACTACAAAACTTTTTTTTTTTTTTTTAAATAATTGAGAAACATTAAGTATGTAAGATTTAGAAGGATAATATTCCAATGAGAAACTGTACCTTTCTTAAATTTCAAACTGTTCAATTAATTTTGTATGTATTTAGAAAAAAAGGTAGTTAATCCTTTCGGATTTTTTTTTTTTTTTTTTTTTTTTTACAATGTTACCCAAAAGGAATAAAATCTCAATTATAATTATTAAGTTAATTACGTCACTTTATGTATAATAAGTCATAGATAATATAAATACTTTAAAAATGAACCTCTGCATAAACATGGAGATATTTTTTTCCTTTTCTTTCTGAAAGGTGAATTACAGAAAGGAACCTAACCCCAATTACAATTATAGTACTAATATTATTCTCAACATGCTTATACTGAAGTTTAAATATGTAATAAAAAGTTGATAAATACAAGTATGAAGCTAGTGGTAACACCAACTTGTTTATAATTATTGAACCATTTGCATTCTGTGTTGATCTCATTAAGTTTCAAAATTTTAACATCATTAAAATTCATTTGTAATTATCTTAAAATTATACTTAATTGACATGGCAAAAAAAAATTAACTTTTTAACAAGCTTTTTTTTTTTTTTTTTAACAATTTCTGTTCTTAAACTATTACTCAATCTCAAATTATTTTTCAATACAATACAAATAAAGTTTAACTGCTAAAACATATCAATACAATCCTAAGATAGAAAACTGCAATCAGACTTTGGAAGTAACCATCTAGTTATTAATTTAGAGTCCATTAACTTTTCTAGTTAATTATATTTGAGTTACTTTTCATTTGAATAGAGTGAGTATAACTTCTAGTCTCTCCCAAATTGAATAACATGTGAGAAACAAGAAACTTGAGTGCCGAATGATAATTCAATTGGCATTACATACCAATTATTTTATTTTAATTGAAACTTTTATATATATTTTATTTATTTTTTTAGAATTTTTTTTTAATATTTGATATTTAAAAATAGCTATTTTAATTATTTAAATTTCAAATAATTTCATAGTTCTTACTAGAAAGAAAACTGCTTAGGTTTTTTTTTTAATTATTATTTTACTTATTAAACTCAAATTTAAAATTTCAAAGAACTTTTGCCATTCTGACATTTTCTGAAGGACAGATAAATTGCCTTTAAGTTTCCTGTGTCTGTTCCAAGGGACACCTATGTTAATTAATACACTGGTTTATACAAAAGACAAATGATTACTCACTTTTAAACCAACCTAAAATTTGAGTTTTTGTTTTTTCTTTAGATGGTAGATTTAGTTTTAATATTGGGAATCAATGGAACAATTCCATTGAATGGAAGTATTGATTCACCAGTTTCCTTATACAATATTCCTTAAAATACACCAAGTTCATAAATATGCAAATTGGTAATAGGACTTGTTCACAATTTTACCAAAGTGAGTTTTTTTTATTATTAAATTCTTTTAAAACAATAATCAGGAACATTTTTTTTACAAATTTCTAAAAAATAATAGTTTTTGCATAAGGATACATGGATGCTTAACTAAAACAATAAGTAAGCTAATAAAAACTCCATAACAAAGTTGATTGCTGAGCATACAAACAAATAAAAGCTACATTTCAAATACTTAATCTCGTGCACGAATAAAAGGCATAGTTAAAGTCAAACAAAGAAATGTTAACTGATTAAGTAAATACAAGATCATGGTGCCAACACAGAAGATACTGAAAATAGCTTGGAATTTCATGTACAAATAAAATCAAACAAAATGTTTAACGAAAAATTCAAAATTTTAAATTGTTTGATATTGAAGCAAATTTTACTGCATATTTTTTTACTATAATACTTTCTATTTTACTTGAAGTACTTGTCAGATAGTGTTAAGCCAGCTCTTTTATTGATACTATAACCAGATTTTTTTTTTTTTTTAATTGGAAGTGGGAAAAAGTAAAACTTGTAATTATTCAATCACATTTGCAAACACAAGTGCAGTATAGGTGCTGTAGAACATGCACAAGAGTTTTTATGTAGCAGAGTCTGAGGTTAATTCAGTTTTGGAACTGAAATACTGGAAATATAGTGGCATCAGTATCTGCTTTCTACTTTTGCTGCCAGTGGAATATGCTTGAGGTAGAAATGACCAAGAGTGTTGAATGCATGCTACACAGGATACAATGTCTAGTGGTCCCTTTTTGATAAATGGCTGTCTAGTAGAAATGTATAAGATGCATTTACAGTATTGATAATGGTTGAAAGAATCGTGAGCAACTTGGATAACAAGTGGTTGATGTGAAGTTTCACTGTTTTGGACCAGTCAAACTGAGAAGTATCACTAGTTCAAAAATTAGTTCAGTTCCACTTGGATCAGAAACTGATTAATATTAACTGGTAGCATCAGAAAGTAAGTTCCCTTTAGAAGGCTTATCAGATGGCCTTTACTTGGTCAACTGGATAGGAGTAAATATTTACACTGGGAACAGTAGAATGTTCACTTGGATAAGTAGTTGATGTGGAATAGCACTGTTTGAACCAATCAAACTCCGAGAGGCATCATTAGGTCCGAAACTCGTCCGGTTTCACTTCAGTCAGAAACTGATACACTAGTTGCACCAGAAGCGAGTTCACAGAAGAGGGCTTGCAAAGGCTTACTTGGAAAACTGGATACATATTTACATCGCACACAACAGTAGAAAGTTCACTGTAAAATGGCCACTTGGGTAACAACTAGTTGATGAGAAAGAGCATTGTTGCAGTAAGATGAGCATAACAAGGTCCAAAAAAAATTCCAGTTTCACTTGAGTCAAAAACCGATTGCTAAGCACTGGTAGCATCAGTAATAAGTTCCCTATAGAGGGTTCATCAAGGTACAACAGTTGGATAAATGGATAGGATAATTACATTGGGCACAAGAGTAGAATGTTCACTGTAGAATGGCCACTTGGATAACAAGTAGTTGATGTGAAAGAGCATTACTTGGAACCGTTGCAGAAGGACGAGCACAACAAGGTCCAAATATGTGTCCAGTTTCACTTGAGTCAGAAATTAATTGCTATGTACTGGTAATATCAGAAGTGAGGACTTATCAAGTTACACCCTTACTTGGTTAATTGGATGAGATATTTACATTGGTCACAACAGTAGAATGTTCACTGCTACATTTACCCTTAGTGGTTAGCTGAGTTACTGTTCATGCCAGAAAAAGGGTTCACAGTGCAGGTGAATCACTAATGTTGAACTGTTCACTGTAGAGTGGCATCACTTAGATAAATTGTTTGTATAAGAGTTACATCACTACTTGAAATCGTTAAATTAAAGGGGAGGGACATTGCTTGGCCTGCCCTTAGTTCACTCTTTTGGATAACCAGCTGGAGAAGATTTGTTGTTTGTGTTCATGGTAGAGTGGCAACACTAGACCAATAGTATAGGATAACACACTAGTTACGTCAGCAGAGTACATTGTTGGAGAGAGGTCTTGAAAGATCCACTACTTCTACTTGACCAACACACTGTCAGTAGAAATAGTGTGCTGATTCGCTGGAGTACACTGATATGCTGTTGAAGTGGCTTGACAATACATTGTCTGGAGGAATGTCAAACCAATGCAATTGAACTAAATGGAGTCCATTCAGCTCTAGAAAGTTCCAATTATCAGACAGCACTTCAGTCAAGCGAAGAAGATATGACGTCAAGGAAGATTTTCTGTACTGTGGCTAAATTATGGCGGGGTTACACAATAATGTCTTTGTGAAGGAGTAGCATTGGCACAGGAGTTAAGAAAATGTCAGTAACAAATGTAAATTGTAGAATGAAGTGGATGATATTTACAAGTTGAAACAATCTTACTTAGAGAAGCTTTGTCCACACTAAACACTTTCGGCTTACAATTCCAGTTAAATATTTTATAGGCACACGCTTTTGAAGATTTGCACATCTAGCTTTATTTTTATTCACTTGTAGTGATTGATGCAAACAAGTGAAATTGTAGTTGGGTGACCTTTCTTTTGCAAGTTCCAGTAGAAGTTTTATTTAATTTCATACACAGTCCTCAGTAGATGACTTGGTATTTTAAGAGGGTGTAGAAAAGTCTGATTTTAAATATATTTTACATAAGAGCAATTAATTTTATATTTACTGGCAAGTTAAATTTCAATAATATGAATCTTACAACAATGTTTTCATTTAATATCTTAAAACATCTTTAAAAAATGTAATTACATATAAAGCTAGGATTTTTTTTTTTTTTTTTTTTTTTTTTTTTGAAATTCCAAGCTGTAGATTGAATTTTGCAAATTCAAACATAAAAGAATACCTTTCCAACGTTTTATATATAATGTAGTTAATAGCCTACAAAAAACATTAATTTTACAATTTTAAATTAGAGATTTACTTTCAAGGAAGATTTACTCAAGAAGGAAAAGATAAATACATTTTTAATTAGGGAAAGAATGACTATCCAAGAAATTTAACTATCATGGATAATCATTAATAATCTGTGTTGACATCATGAAAAATATAGAAATGTTACATGAATTGAAAATTCAATTGATATGCCTAACATTAATCATTTTACAAGACAATGTTTGGTATCTAGTATTCACAAAATGTCAGATATATATATTTAATGATAAGAGGATTTTATATATTTTGAAACAGGTCAACAAAAATTAAATTACACAATTGTGTTACACTTATAGCAAAAATCTCTTTATATTAGCAATAAGTATTTCAGCAGCATATTTTTTCACTTAAGACAGGTAAAGTGCTATTGCAATGTGCTTAGTTGCCTTACTATTTAATAAAATCAATTTATTAATAAAATTATTTATTAAATCACTATTATTTAATTGAAAGGTTGAAATGAAGAAGGACCTAAGTGCCAAAATGCCCAATTGGAGAAATAGTAGAAATATGTTAAGACCTCTTATAGAGCTACCTCTTATAGAGACACATCCAACTATTTTTCATGATTATATTTATATAAAAAAAAAATTAAAAAACTATATACTTTTCTAACAGTTTCCTAAAACTAAACTAAATTAAGACATTTAGGCACATAGTCCCTAATTTAACTGATTAATTTTAAATTAAATTATTAATTTTTTTTAAAGCCACATGAAGGAAGAATTTAGGATTCACAATTTCACAAAAGATGTGTCTCTAGAAAAATCCAAAAACAACGCTAGTGAAGATCATAATATATTAAAACATCCCACAACTTCACTATATATTGCTATTTCCAACACAACTACAGCTTTTCATTTAGCTGATGTGTACTTTTTAAATATTTTAACATTTTAACAAAAAAACTAAAAATACATTTTAATTTATATAAAAAAAATAGATGAATATTTGATTTCTTTGAATTCAGGTCTTTCCAATGTCAGAAATACAATAAACTCGAAAATGTGAATCTAATACTTGCAAGCTCAATTCCTACTGTAGTTAACAACCACCAAGATATAAATTATAAATACTATGACATTTAAGTTTTTACTGAATTTACATGATTTAAGTTTCAAATTTAATATTTTAAAATTAGCTTTTGTGTCCAACTTATATAAAAAAAAGAACCTTATTGCACTCAAGAGATTTAGTAAACCAAGATGTTTCATGCTTGATAAAGCATACTTTGGCCATTGATTAAAAAAAAACATTAGTTATTTTAACCAACTTGGAACATTTTCATATTAAACATGTTTATTTTGATTTCAATTTTGACTGTATAAGCAATAAACATTTTCATAAAATATGTTTTTTAGCAAAACAAGTACCTTAGTTGAAACTGTAGGAAGATAAAACTAGTACCCAGCTACTACATTGCCTTTTTTACTTAAGATCTTTGCTGCTAGTTTTACAACAGGAAAAGTATGTTAATCTACCTTTCAAAATGCCAGTAACTCTAAAAGTTGGAGCAAAAGAATCAAAGAGTATTTAAAAATAATTATAAATAAATAATTAAATAGTAATTAAAAAATACTTAATTAGCAATGCCTAAGCATGGAAAAAAACTAAAACAACATTGTATACGAGTCTGGTATAAGATATACAAGTCTTGTCTTGTACTAGAGATCCACAACACCCGAATTATGTAGGAGTGAGTACTTAACGTTGCATTTACAGGGAACAAAGAGTTTTTTTTTTTAAGTTTTTTTAAATAAGGTTGGAATTTTAGCGTAAATTCCATAAATTACAGGAACATTTTAGGGATAATTCCAAAAATATTGTAAGGATAATTCCTAGAAATTTTAGGTATTATTTCTTTTGAATCTGATATAGACTTCTAGCACATATTCTTTTCAAAGTATGCTTCAATACCGGCAAAAAACTACAAATTTTTATCTAATTTCTAAGTAGATTTGGACACCAGGCTATGAACTTATTTGTTCATCATTCCGAGATATTCGAGTTCTGGGTGCTATAGGAAAGTAACTAACTTGACCAACGCTATCTCATTATATAATAAGAGTTTAGTTTCTTCATTAAAAAAGTTCCACATTTACTTAGAATTTGAGATATAATTCCATCGAATTTTATAGTAAAATTACAAATTTTGGTTAAGAAAGCAGAAATTTTATTTTTGGTAACAACATAGAAAATAACTTCTTATTGTAAATCTATTCGAATGTTTAAAAATGTATCTTCTTCCACAAATGAATCCTAACGCAATCAAAATAAACGCAACAGCGGGGAAAATGCTATTAATTTATAATTAGAATTTAAATAAATTATTAAATAATGTATTAGCTAAGCATAACTAAGAAAAGTAATCCGTTTAAAAAGTTTTTTTTTTATGGAAACGAATTTGAATAAATGGCATTACAAAAGAAAAACAATTTGAATAAAAACAGATTTTAACTTTAAAATTCGATTCGATAGTTTAAATAGGAAATTTCTGCTTTTACTCTGCAAATTTTTGTCTTCGCAAGATTCGAACACTAGAGACATTCGAAAACTTAATTTAAAACGTTGATGTTAGGAAGCAAAATTAAATAAAATGCTTCCTTAATGAGGCTCAACATTTTGCAATGGAAGAAAAAACAGTTGTGGCTGTTTCACACAAAGATGCAGATTTTTTGTAATCTTATAACAACCTATTACAGTGCTTCTATCAGTGGATTGATCAAATTGCAATGATAACCAGGTGTAAGAACAATGCAAATTTTGCTGTTGAACGATCTGCTCAATGCTGACTTTACACCTAAAGTTAACTAAAGTTATTTTTAACGATCGCCATCAAATTTCATACTTAAAATAATTAAAGTTCAACTCTCCCTCAATATCTAGTACTTTTGCAGGGGTGCGCAATAAGGGTGTGGGGAAGAAGAGGGTACAAATAATTTCAGTGGATAATATTTTTAATTACTTTTTAAAAATTTAACCAATTTAGTGAATTTATATAAATATGCAATAATTTTTTTATTATTATTTATGTTTGTTATATTAAATTTTTTAGAAATCAGCACTTGTCCTCTTTTCTTTTTTTTGAAAAAAACAAAACATTTTCAATAAATTAAAATTTAGAATTAGGAATATACTATAGGTTACAATTTTTATAAAATGTCATTATTCATAAAAGTTGGAACTTTTGATTTAAAGATAAGGCAACAATTCCTGGAACATGGCGATTAGTCAAAAAAATAAATACGAATGTTGAAATTTTATTGTTAATTATTTTTTAGCTTTCTTTTTAAAGGGTTACTTTATTTCCCATATTTTCATGTTTGTATTTACAAAAATAAAACTACTATGACTTCCTACTTCATGTATAAATGTCATAAAGAGTCAGTGTACACAAATTAAAACTATGCCAAAGCTAACATTAATTAGTTTGAAATGTTTGGCTTAAAAATAGTTCACTCAATTATTACTTTTTAATATTGTCAAGTCATTCAAGATTTAAAGCAAGAGAAACGTATTAACTATGGGCCTCGCTCAGTTGATGCAATTTACAAGAAAAATTTGATTATGGCAATACACTAATTATAGATAATTTAAATAAATGTAGAAATACAAATACAAGGAGTAAGATTATAGTAAAAACTTGAAAGTACTCTCTTGGAGGAAAAAACTGAAGGTATAGTAAAAAAAATAAGATGAGCCATGAGCTAATTGAAGGGGCCATATTAATTTTTAATGCAACTCTAATCAAATAAAACCAAAATATTTAACCAATTGCATTGTATTTTTAATACTTTTATTTTAGAAGCTAATTTTTTTGTGATGTGTTTATTGTAAAACTATATACTCGTTACGAAAATTATTTAAAAAAAAGGTTTTTCATAATTTAATTCTAAATTCATATTTCTTTATCTGTTGATATTTATTAATAAATTATTACTCTTTAGATTGAAAGAGAATGGTGCTTACAACACAACTACAAAGAAAATTCTGCTTTCAGCTTGTCTGCTAAAGAAATTTTGTGCTCCACAAAATTTTGTGCTGAATAAACAGAGATAAGTTGCATTAGTTTACAAGGAGTAGATTGGTTGATCAGTTGGTCGGTAGTATGGATTTTATAGGAATACGAGCCAAGATTGGCTAAGCTACACCAATTACAAGGAGTAGCGTTAAGGGGATAAAACCCATTCCCGAAGTTGATCTCATGTAGACCATAGACTCAATATGAATTTTACAAATCAATACTTTATGTATTACAATGCTCCAAGTGATGCAATAACTTGTTGAAGGAATGGATTAGAAATAACCAGCACACATGAATGAAAAGAGAACACTTAATAAAAGGTACAAAATAATGAGTCTCAAATAAATAAAGCAGAGTAGTGTGGTTGATAAGGATTGCAGATTTGTTTGCCGAAACAAATACTACTGCAATGCGGCTACATTTATTTATTCGAAGACAGGGACCTGTCTAAGAAGTGGAAGTTTGGAGAACCAACTTGGGACCTTCCTTACCATCTGAAGGTAACTTGAGAAGAATGAGATCCGAGACCAATGAACTTGGGTTTGAAAACAACGATAACCAAAACAAGAACTTAGCAAGATTTCCATTCAGACAATGTCTAAATACATTTAGAAAATTACATCCAGAATGTTTGAAATTAGACGAGAACTGTAATATTACAAGATGAATTGAGACTATTCTTTTGTTTAAACTAAGAACTTTGGTTTGGATACTAAGATACCTAGAACAAGAACTTAGCAAGATTTCAATGTCGAGATTATTTTTCTTTCCAATTTGATGACATTTAAATCCAAAATATGAATTAATATTAAATAAGACTAGAGTACCAAGATGCATTATGAATATTAATCCTCCTTTTTTTTTTCTTTTCTTAAATTAATAAACTATTTAAAGCAAAGTTTGAAATTAGTTGATACAATGTAAAATGCTTACACACTTCATTTTATTTTTATTTTGTTTTACACACACAGTGCAACTGCCTTGAAGAAGATTTAAAGATAATAACAATCACAAATAAATTAAAATGTCACAAAACTGGATAAATTTTCTTATTTTAAGCAAAAATGACTGGATCATAATGTTTAATGTATGTGTAGTGAACAATCACTTTTGGATAAGCGGTGTTTGTATGTACTTTTTTAAACGTCATACAAAAGAATAATGGTATGGGATTGTATTTGAAAATGCAGTAACTGTTTATTAATGATGCAACATATAAATTGCAGCAAGAAAATATTCATTCTGAAAATTTCTTGCTCGGAAAGCTAAAAACTACATTTACGACTTTATCGTGTTCTTCGCAATGTAAATCTGGTTAATGCTCAGAAAGTAATTTTTGAGTCTCAAAGACAAAAGATGTCTGATTTTAATTTTAGCTCACATTTTTTTTTTTTGGGGGGGGGGGGTATATCTTACTTCAGGACCAGAAATTTGTGGATAGATAATCAAGGGATCCTGGCATAAAAACAAGAGGGTGCTATTGAGAATCAAGATTGGCATGGTTTAACCAACTGGTTTAAGTTTTTTTTTAAGTATTCTCAATTTTATTAATTTTAATTATGACAGTTATTCAAAATTTATAATTAACTGAAATAATAGGCAGCATTTTAAATTTGTTTCTAAAATAAAGGTTTTGTGTTTTAAAAACTTACTAAACCTTAAAAATATTGTATTTACCAACTCATCACCATTAGGTACTGATGAACCTAAGAGAAATATTCCATGTATTATGTAGTAAACAATTACTATTGTATTATTATTGTATACACTGAATTTAAAAAATAGTGTCTCAAAAAAAATATTAAAATTTAATGACTCGAATGTCGACATAAGTAGCAACAATTGTCTATTAACTTAGTACAGTTTAAACTATTTTCAGAAGAAATATTAAATTGTTATTTGAACATTAATTGTTCTAGTTAATGTCAATTTTTATTTATAAACATGTATAAAGTTAATTAGAAAAGAATTTTAAAAAAAAAATGCTTTTTTTTACACCTGGTTTTTTTTCCAACCCAGTTGAGAATGGTAATGGACTTAATTTGAACTTAATTTAAAAATATTGTTGAATGGGAAAAAGAAAAATTACACAAGGCAGAAGTAATTTAATTCGATTGGAACAACAGTATATCCAGAGGAAAAATCCCAGATATTTACAGAATTGCGAATTTAATCAAAATACTCTTTCCCTGTTGCTACACACTTTGAACAACTACACAAGATAATTGATCCAATTAGTCTTATATACAGAACCTCGGGATTGGTCAGTTGGATTAATTTCTGATAAAAAAAAACTCAATATTTTAGCAATGAAGTGCCAAAGGTGCAGAGCTTTAAGGCGAGTTTCTCCAAAGGATAATGTTATTTTCAGAGAATTCTTTCAGAGTAAAAACTCTTCTTAAACATGACATTTACTTCAAATTATTATCAACACTCGAAATTGTTCCAAAAATGATCATTGTTAATATTTTTACATTTTACAGAAAACAATTACTAGAACAAAAACAAAACAAAAAAATAATGTAATTATAAAATTTAGGAAATTGAATTTTATATATCATACATCAAATTTGGGCAACACTAATCTTTTCTATGTCCTATCAATCAACTACAGAAAAGAGAATCATTTGCACAAAAATACCATGCCACAATTCTTTCTATATGAATATACTTCATTTACTGTGCCTATGTCATTGCCATTACACAAGGCAAAAAAAAAAAAAAAAAAAAGGGTTTGTTTCCTGTAACATGGGCAAAAATATTTGGATGGATAGATTGGTAGTAAAAAGTCTTTTTGCTAAATACTACTTGCAAAAAAGCATAAGGAAATATTATCCTAGTACTAACGTTAAATTCAAATTTGATCAGAGATAACAGTGATGTAAAGTGCTTGGGTATATTTTTGTTGGTCAATATCCAATTACCCAAATTGGGTACTGAAATGGGTATTTATAATTTTTTTTTCTTTTGAAGTTTAGGTGCTTATTAAACCTTATTTTAGTTATTTCTGACACATGTGAGAACTGAATAGTATCAGAGATTGAAAGGAACGAATTTCTCTCTTTATAATTACTATTTCATTCATAATTTATCTGTTTAATAAAAAGTTATAAACTTTTTTTTGAAAAAGTCATGTCCGTTTAAACCTGGAATATACAGTCAAACCCCATTAGTGCAAAATCGCTTAGCACCATATCCTGTTTAACGCGAAACATATGTAGTTTTCTGTACGATCAAGCTTAAACTTAACGTTAGTTTATTCGCGTAAAACGAAATTGCATAGCTAAAATCCCGCTTAAGACGAAATAAATGTACTCTTCAAACCATTTTTTTAAAACATTCTTTTTTTATTCGAGACGACGGAAGCTGTTACGAAAACTTACTCAAGTTGAAACCCTATGAAAATGGAAAAATGCCCGAGTGATCAAATCTCCAGGAAATTGCGATGAAATTAGCCGATTTCGGTATGAATATAAATGGCACCTCTCCCAAAACTGCTTTAGTGACGTCACGTACCCCATGTATCCAACTGTAGGTTTAGAAACTTAGTCGCATTTGAGTGTCGAATCTTGTCAATAAGAGTCGAATGAAGTAATCGTCATCATTAGAAACGAAGAAAGATTTTTTAATGAAATTGATAAATTCTTTGTTAAAAACACACTAACACCAATTGCGTCCAAATTAATATGGAATCGCCAACAGCAATCTATCAATGGTTTCAAAAAATCGTGGAAAGATTGAACCTGCTTGTGCTGCAAATCAATTTGGAGCTACAAAGTAAAGGATGCGGTCTAGCAGAAATGAAGACATAAATTAAAAACAGCAGCATTAAACACACATGTAGCAAGTAGTTTAGATCTGCATTAATTAGATAAAAATTTGTGTAGCCAGTTAGCACAGACTTCGGTTATCGCAAAAAATTGCGCCGTTCCCATCGACTACGCATTAACAGGGTTTGACTGAATAAGCTTAACCTGCCACAAAAAGCATTATATTCCCACAAGAAAAGCAATATTTTACAGCCAAACAAAAAAGGGGCTTTTTATTTGTGGATAGAATCGGTTTGTAATAATACTTTTAAAAAAAAGTAATTTGTATTAATCCGATGTCAAATAATTTTATTGCAATTTAAGGGTCGGTCGGGTTACAGGAAACAAACCTTTTTTTTTTCTGGCCTAATCACACCACGCAAGTTCTTGCTTAGAAATTTTCTTTATGCAGTCCCAGACTAATACTTACAAGATAAACTAACACCCTACAAAGTTTTGACAAAATTGGCTCTAGTGCCCAATGTGACATAACATTGAGGTAAGCTACTGAAAAAAGTGAATGATTCCAATGCTACTAAGACCAATGAGGTGCCAGCGCTGGAAAAGCACTCGTGTTCCGCCCAACCAACAACAGAACACGGACTTGTTGCCACAGTCCCAACTCCATGCTCCACAACATACCCAGTACTTATTAGGCTTTCGGAGGGTTTTGATGGAAGGCCTGTTTGCAGAGAAAGTATCACAAAGACGAAACCCTCACCCAATGTGCTCCAGATACATTTCCCTTTCGCAGGCCAATGAAAATCGGCAAATCTGGCATCTTGGAATGGTGATAAGGAAACCTACTGCAATCGAATCGACACATGTAATGCGAGTTGGGCGTATTTCATTGAAAAAAAAATTTAGACATGGTAAAACTAGCCATGTTTTGAACATTGTGTGTAATTGAATTATTTTAATAAGTAGTTAAATTAAATAAAAAAAAATGCATGTCTCTATTATTAATACCTTCTCTGATTGAATTTGGTTTCCATTAACTATTGATATATTTAACTTTAGAAATTATAAAATATGTAAAATGTCTTAATATGATAATATTAAGTTTCTGTGTGCATCTATTTTGAAAATACATATTACAACTAAAGTAATAAGAAATCTTTTAATGCATGAACAATATCACTGAAACTAAAGTAATTGTTGGATAATAATGTTCTGAAGGCTATTGTGTTTAAAATGCATTGGACTTTATGTGTTATGTAATAAATTATTTCATTTGTATGTATCAGAATGCAACTATTTTTTAAATTGCAAACCAAGTTTTCAAAATAATGCGTCTTACTTGTAAAAACTACCTTTGGATAATGTTGTGCACTCAGCTTAAAAATTCAAAATAAGTGAAAGCAGTTGCACTGGAGCTTAAAGGAAGGAGTATGCAAGGATAAGATGGTATTTCTATCAAACAAATTTACAAATTTTGATACCAAATTTTCGGACGGTGCCCGTAATTCAAGTAGCTAATAAACAAGCATTGTCTATTTCAAGTAACTTCGGTGGAAAGAAATGTTTTCATTAAAAAACAACATATTTTAGAATTAGTAAGGTTGGTTGGTCTGTTCGCTCAATAACCTATTTTAATGCACAATGACGGCTAATAAAGCCAGGACCAACAGCTTTACGTGGATTCCGAACCAAAAACATCTATTCCTAACCCGGGATTCGAACCAGGCACCTTTGGCATGCGAGGCCAGAGCACTAACCCAACAGCCATCAGATGGGCTTAGAATTAGTATGAAATTTTAAACTAAAGTGAAGTAGAACATTAACTACACAGTGGAGGTTTAATATTAATTTCGGCTTTTTGTTCACAAATACGAAGTGCATGGCCAGAGGGAAAGATATGGGGATGTATCCCCTCCCGAAATTTTCCTTTTAGCTATTAGCGCATCAAAATTAATGGATTTTATGGTTTAAAATAATAAATTTATTAAAAATGTTTTTAAATTTTGAAACATGCGTAGCAAAAAATATCTGCTTATTTGATTGCGAAATGCATGCGCCATTAGTAATAAAAATTATAATTAAGATTTGCTGACTTAATATTTCATATCTCCTCCCGAAAAAAAATTCTGGCAAAGCATCCAACACTAACAACTAGGCTCTCCTTGCCATAGCTCTAACCAGTAAGTTCCAGCGCCACTGTCTTCACAAAGTATTAATATTAAGTTTCGATAAATAGGGTTCGTTGAAACACAAAATCAATTAAAAAAAACAGACAGTAAAACTCGAATGTAAAGCATCAAAATAAGTAACACTCACATGAATGAAGTTTCAGCTTCTTCCTCCGAAACACCAGACGCATTGATTTGCACTAGGCTGGAGTTGATCAGTTCAGGATTCATAAACATTGGATTTAAACTCCACGGTTGGTTGGTTGGTTGTTTTCAGATTATCTGGCGCCGTCAGCAACACGAGGGCTATAATGCGCCGAAACATTCGTCATTAGACAAGCCAACATACATTTACAAACACCCATGCCAAACACGGGACTCGAACCCGCAACCTCGCGGTCTAGAAGCCAGCACGCTAACCACTATACCGTTTGGTCGGCCTTTTAAACTCCACGATTCTTACGGAATAGTTCAACAAGACCAACCCTAGATGGACCTTTTTCTTGTGGTTATTAATTATGTTATAAAGTACTACGAATTGAAGAAAAATTGACGAGGAACTTCAATTCACAGCGCAACACACATCAGCTCACTCAGACACAAAGAAAATGTGGCGTGTGGCGTCACTAACCAAAACAAACTTCCACCTCTACTGCGCATGCGTTGTTTTCATATGACGCGCGCGGTAAAATTAGCAATGTGGAAGCGTATTGGTCAGTTCGTGGGCGTAAAAGGAAAATGCAAATTTCTTCCTGACTAAAAGGATTTTGATAGAATGGAGAATAAAATGCAACTTTGCTCAGGGGGCCATCGTAAAATTATGTCCCAGCATTTTAAGGTACATCATACTGTGCATAATTAATTGGATTCCGAAAGCACACTGGGATTTTTAAAAACTATTTTGCTTAAATTTCGAGGAGGGTTTTTTTGTGAATTACGTGGCATTTTAGTTGAAAAATAAACAAACACTAAAATAATGATTTAAATTACAAAATAGTAGCAAAATCGTTAATAGAAGCATTTTTAACACATGCTTTGCAAATATTTGGTAAGATTTTCTTGAGAAACTTTTACGGTATTAAATTATAAAAGAATTTTTTTTTTCTTTGAATAAAACATTTCGTATTACATTCTTAGGTTGTATTATACATTTGCCTTTAGTTTTTTTTTTTTTTTTTTTTTTTTTTTTAATGAAATATTGCACTTACTCATTTTTTAAATAAGACGCAAAAAGTAACCTTTGAAAATCAAATTTCTATCATTTTTTTTTTTTTTCATTTTTTTTTTTTGTTTGTTTTGTTTTGTTTACTTTGCAGAATGAATAAAAACTAGAAAAGCTTAGTGATTTTTTTTTTTTTTTTTCAGGTTTGACGCTGCAGTTTCCACGTCCTCACCCGGAGAAAGCATTGAAATGGCAACTTCACAAAATTCCTTCTGCACCGAAACGATTTTTTGCATTTTTCCACGTTTTGGAATAAATCAATATATATTTTATAAATGTATAATGAACCTAATTAATATATTATGTTTATAATTATTTTTCAATATTACTTTGCCTGCCACCAACAAGAGTTATATGAAACAAAAACATAACTGTTCGATTCATCATAATTTTAGAATTCTAATTTGTTTACGAGTAGAAGTAACATAACACATAAAAACAAAGTTTTTAATATATATCCTTCCAATGCATTGCAAATTTTCATATTCATTAACATAGCGCCTTTTCTGTTGACAGCGCGTGCTCGTTTTTAATGAATAAAATAAGATACATACATCATCTCTATCAACAAAATGTGCGGTAAACTAATTTCAGAATTTTTGCAATAAAAATGTACGCGGATTTATGCACTCGCATCCAAATATCTTTTATTTATTTAGATTAAAATAATTTATCTTATTATTTATTTACTGAAACAATTTTGTCAACAGAAAAGAGTTTCTTCAATGATTGGTTAAATGCCATTTCGGCACGATTGGATGACGGCAAGTTGGTTTATTAGTATTCCGTAAAAACGACCTTTTAGTGACAGCGGCAGCCGCCAATATTTGATAGAATGCATTATCATCGACATCGAATCTATCTGCCAAGTTTCAGCCCGATTGGATGATGGCAAGGGGTTGTCTACCATCGACAAACATACTTACAAAATCGAATTTAATATAAGGAAATGTAATAAAAAAAGAGCCAAAATGTGCGCACAACAGAGAATTACCTCTCTCTTTTTGTGGAAGCAGAAACAATTACATTTCCGCTGAAAGTTGAGTGCCGCGTCAGCCATCAGTGGCTGACAGTACGCTGTTGTTTTTAACACACCTATAATTTGACATAGAAACCTTTCTTAGTACTTTTTAAAGAGCAGGAAGTCTTAGTTTTTGGAAGTGTACTTTTCACATTTCAATAGATAAAAATATTATTGAATATACTATGTCCAAAATGCCCTTGTGAAAAATTGCCTACCTAAGAATTTTAAATCCGAGGTCTGGCAACGTTGAGTAAACGTGTGAAATGAATCTCAGTAAGCATTTCATTCTAAGCGTAATATCTTCTACTGCAGTGATTCTCAACCTTTTTTTTTTGTTTGTTTTTGTCGCGGCACACTTTTAACGATTTCAAAATTTGGCGGCATACAAAGAAAGAGATAAGTTTAAAAGTCCTATAATACACTGTGTAAAATAGTTTATGATAATAATTTGGAATGTAAAATAAAATAGTATAATACGTACTACAAAACGGCGCGGTGTAGCCGTTACACTACGTTTCTGTACTGTCTTGGATACACCTCGCATATGCAGGGAGGATTAACTGTGATGTGGTGAAATATCGTATCACAAACGGCGCAGTGTCGACGGTTTCAATACGTTTCTATAGTATTTTAGAAACACCGTGCATGAATCGTGGCACCAACGACAGCAGTACGTTTATTAAGGGATTAATTACAAATGAATAATAAGAATACTTTTAATGAGAAATTTGAGCTTGATGTTTTTCAATAATTTCATTTATATTTGGTCGTAAAACTTTACTTAAAAACTTTTTTGCTTAAACTTTTTTGGCGGCATACAAAAGTGCCGCGGCACAGTGGTTGAGAATCACTGTTCTACTGCGATAAGAAACAATGGCACATATATATTTACTCAACTGTTTAGAGTAAATTTCAATCTGTTAGCGCCGACCAAACGGTATAGTGGTTAGCGTGCTGGCTTCTAGACCGCGAGGTTGCGGGTTCCGAGTCCCGTATTAGGCATGGGTGTTTGTAAATGTATGTTGGTTTGTTTAATGACGAAATGTTTCGGCGCATTATAGCCCTCGTGTTGCTGACGGCGCCAGATAATCTGAATACAACCAACCAATCAATCTGTTAGCAGCGATGGGCTGGTATTGCGGTATATCAATGCGAAGCGCACTATACTGCATGTGGCCTTAAGAATTCGCGAGGCGTTCAACATGTTAAAAGAAGATACCAGTTGCTGAAATCTGATCCCACGCAAATCAGCATCGAAGTAACCCAGAACCACCACTTTTAAAAAACTGTCTCAGATCTTGTTTGTGGTGTAGTGTAAAATAAAAAGGTATGAGAACGCTATGTCGCGTTGTTACAAACGTATACTTTTGTTTTGTCTGTGTGTATGGGGAGGGGGGGGGGGTGGCGGGAGAGTGAAAATTACAATTAAGAATAAATAACTTTCTTGATTTTACTTTAATAATCTCAAAACAGATAATGAGCTCCTCAAAATTGAAAAGAAAAACATGTCTTTAGACTTTTTTTAATTAAATATATTTTTTAAACTATTAAGTAATCTGGATTTTTTAACAATTTGTTTTTCACAACCCATTTTAACAGACTTTTTGACACTTTATAAATGGATTAGAAGGTATTTTCAAAGATATTACTGACAAAAAATTTAAATAGATTTTTTTGCTACAATTTTTAAACAGATTATCAACAATTCATTTTAAACAGATTATCAACAATTCATTTTAAACAGATTATTTACATGATTTCTTAAAAATTTTCAATCAGAAAAATTTCCATAAGAGATCGAGTTTCGATTCAGACCTGATGGCTGTGTGGTTGCAGCTCTAGCCTCGCATGCCAAAGGTGCCGCGTAAGAATCCCGTGCTAGACATGGATGCTCGTTATGATTCGGAATCCACGTTAAGCTGTAGGTCCCGGCTCGATTAGCCGTCATTGTATATAAAAATAGGCCGTTGAGCGTACAAACAACCAACCAAATGTAGACTCATCAATTGATAGACGTATAGATTTGCTTGGAACATTCCTAGTTTTTTTTATAACGGTATAGTGGTTAGCGTGCTAGCTTCTAGAGAGCGAGGTTGTGGGTTCGTTTTTTTTAAATTTTAGGACATTTTTTTTTTTTTTTTTTTTTTGAAGAACTGTTGCTACATTTTTGGAATAAATTCTGAAATAACTGTAAATGTAAGTTTTCCCAATCTCAAACCGAAAAGCAATTTACTTTTGAATTTTTAAATACATTTCAATTATTTTCTTATAGCCCGATTTCGATGTATTATACCCATTTGCAAAACCACTAGCAATTTTATACTAAGGAAAATGAAATATATAACCTCAAAGCAAATATGAATACCTTCACTTCTGTGAAAAGAATACATTCAATATCATGAGTTTCGGCAGTATTACTTGTAGGTTGCAATTTTTTTTTTTTTTTTTTTTTTTTTTTGTCTTCCTATCTTTGATTTTTCAAAACTATTTCCCTTTTCACAATGACAAATACAAAATCTATTATTAAATGGCACACAATTTATTTTTTGCGGTGAATTTTGCCTTTTTCTTCACTTTTATAAAAATTTAAGTAACTATTAGGGAGGGGGATAAAAGCATGCACCTTCCTAAGGCCACTCATTTCCATTATTTTAATGTATTGAGTTACAGTAAACAGGAGTTACAAAATCAATACTTTTTTGAATATATTTTGTCATTTTCAAACAACGTATCAGTTTGATTTTCCTACTATCTGGCAAACCAATATAACTGCATAATTCCGTGATTTCAAAACACGTGGGTGATATAAAAAAATAAAATAAAAATACAAAAAAAAAAATTAAAAAAAATAAAGTTACATAACTTTTGTTGAGAAATCGATTAGCGTTCCCGTTAAAATTAGAAGCGAAACGTTCTTCAAAGAAAGGGCGGAAAGAACTGCCAAACCGCAGTTTTTTTCTTTAAAAATGGAGAGTTGGCGTCAATTTGTATACGAAGAACCATGCAACTTTGACGTCTAGAATTCATCCACAAATGCAGATGATAGTATTATTTAGTATGGTGAGTATGTCTTTGGGTGCATTTTCATTCCTGACTAAATTCATTTTCATCACAATCGGGGCTACTGCACTGAAACTCTTGATTGAAAAGGAAGAGATGTCTTTACCAAAATAAACTGCGACTGTCTTCCTGTACCAACGCCGCTCATCATAAAGATGTCAATGCTGTTGATGTTTCCAGAACCCATTTCCTTTTCCTCGCAGCTGTGAGAGACACAAAATAGACGAAATCCTCAACCGGTAGGTCTGGGGAAGAGCCTTGCAACAGGTGTCTTGTGGGATAGTTTTACATAGTTGACATCTTTATGAAGAGGGGGGGGGGGGGTTGGAACGCATCTGGTGTGGTTCATCTTCGCCAATATGAGTAAACAAACTAACCACCCACCCTCGTGGCTACGAAGAATTTCAAAAGGAGAAGGGGGGGGGGGGGGTAAGGATAATGGAAGTCAGTTTCCCGAAGTCCTCTTTGTTTCATTGTGGGAGCGGATGGAATTTAGGAAACAACATTTCAGATGATATTTATGGAAGTATTTGCGGTCTCCTCTTTTTTTTTTTATCTTTACGATGTGCAAGACAGAATGACTTCTCCTTTTTCGTTCCTTCTTCAATTTCGAGGGTTCAAAGGGCAACGGTTAAGTAGGAATTTTCCAATTGCTCTCTTGAAACTATTAGGGGATGTGTGTCATAAAATAATATCTGATGTATTCTATTTGATGTTTGAAATCCTTACGTCAATGCACGTGCTGTGGCTCCCCCTGTTTTTGTCTTTTGCTATTCTAATTTTCATTTATAATAGATCGACATTAAATGAAAAAAATTTATGTCATTTTATTAAGTGATTTGTGTTTGTACCTATTTACCAAATTTCAAGGTTTTATGCTAAGTAGCTTTAAATGCACTGGGCTAAAAAGATTGTAACATAACTTAAGTAAACGGACAAACGCCAATATCAGACTTATTTTATTATACCCTTATTATTGATTTATTGTTCTTGAAATGCAAAAGCATGATTTTTTTTTTTTTTTTCCGATGTTATGAGATTTAAAAATATGTTTCTTATTTAAAATTCCTGAACCTCGTTTCTATTTTAATGCAATACTGTATGAAAACTCAGTCGGGATTATGGTAGATTAAATACGTATGTATATACGTATTATTTTAAAATTATTTCCAATTACTAAATGTTTCTTATTTAGTTACAGCAAAACATCTGGTTGTTAAGTATCCTAGGGGGATGGGAGAAGGGGGGGGGGGTCTGACACTGAAAAAACCTCACCCTGGTTGCACGACTGTAAACACATCCGAAACAGAAATTGTTTTGGAAACTTGAGCTGTGCTTATAGAAGAGGAGTTTATAATAAAATGGCGCCGAATCGTTTTGTCTGAAATAAAGAGGCTCTATGAAAAGAAATATTGCTTACTTAGCATTTCTTTACCTAATTGACGTAGCAGCTGAATGGAGTGAAGGCGGCAGAGGTATCTTGATCATTTAACACCCTTTTTATTGTGGCCTTATGTCACCACCTGCAGAGAAAGTTTGGTAATCGGATCTCATCTTTAGTACCATTTTCAGATGTCTTTTTTCTTTTCTTTGTTGGCTTGAATTGAGTTGGTTGCAGTTTAACGGCGTCAGGGAAACATATGGGCCATGCTGCGCCAATCTTCTTTGTTGTGTAAAAGGAGAACTTGGGCCGTGAATAGTCATAGCGTTTGACCAGCAGGGGTCATTTTAATGGTCTGTCCTCGCTTTTAAAAACATAATAAATGAATGGGGAGATAAGCTAGCTGAAGCCAGAGGGTGGTCTTTCTTTTTGAGAGTGGGGTGAGATGATTTACAAAGGGACTGCGAGTGGTGTCCGATTTCCGTTAGGAAATTCGGATCCCCTCATCTGGTCATGAATCTTGTTCTTTTGAGTCTCTAGCAATTTATGTGGTATGAGCATTGCCCCAGACGCGCCCCCTGGGGGAGGGTTTTCAGAGTCAGAAGCCCCTTTAGGATCACTTAGGTGTTTTGATGTGGTTGGATAAGAAACACTTAGCAATCGTAAATAATTTCAAAAGAAAACTTTTTAATCTACCATAATTCATGCAAAATTTGTCGAACTGTATATCACTAAAACAGCTATTAGGCCAAAGAACTTGGATATAAATGACGGATTTGTAAATCTTCTTTCATCAAAAAATCATTTTGCATTATTTTTAGTCTATTTAGGTTCAATATAAAATCTCGTTTAAAAAAATAAAAAATGTAAAAACTATCGATGTTTCCATTTTTTCCAAATGTAGCCTAGAGTGTTTCAGTGCTACATGCCCTTGTAGTTAAAGCAGAATAAAATATAATAAATTCAGCCGGACATTGGTGTTTGACTTTCTCTAATGCAAGGGCAAATTTAAGGTTTGATTGAAAACTCCTCCAACAGAAATTTTCCTGTTGCGCCCCTTGCATTGCCCAAAGTCGGAAGGATTGGATCTCCCTACTTATAAAATAAGGTAAGATCAGCTGTTTCAAACCTTTTCAGTTGTGCGGACAACCTATTTTGTAATAAAAAATCATAGAAACCCACTAGCCAATAGAATATGGTTGGTTGTTTTCAGATTATCTGGCGCCGTCAGCAACACGAGGGCTATGATGCGCCGAAACATTCGTCATTAGACAAACCAACATACATTTACAAACACCAATGCCTTTCACGGGACTCCAACCCGCAACGTCGAGGTCTAGAAGCTAGCACGCTAACCACTATACCGTTTGGTCGGCCCAATAGAATATGCGTGCATGCGTCAGTAATTAGAAAAACAAACCGTACAAGAAGGCATTATTAATTTAGAAACCATACAGATTAAAAGATAATTTTTCATAAAAGAAAGGAACTTTATTGTATTCACTTTGCTGTTACAACTATAAGAAAACTAGAAAACAAGTAAACAATTTTTTTTTTAAGTAAATGGGATTCTTATTTGTTTGTGCCCCACGAGAGAGTCATTATCTTTATTAAAACCATCGATATAAATAAACAACTGGATAGACTGTTAACGCTGGGAAAATGAAGCCGTTACCAGATGCCGTTGGTGGGAAAAAAAATACTGATTGCCGAGGATTGAAAATAAAATTTTGGGTTGTACACAGCAGAAATGTCAATAGTAGACCTTAATTAGTAATAATATGCAAAAAATATATATACTCTAACACTTTACAAGGTTTTTCGCATTTCTATCCAACTATAAAAGTGAACTGTGATTGGTTAATCTTCCCACCAGCTTCGCAATCCCCGGCGCGTTTTTCTCTTTGCATTGACAATGGAGCAGTCTATCCAGTTGTTTATCTATATCTCTATTAAAACTGGATAGTTTCAGCCATGCCGTTGAATTCACTCATTATTCACTCGTTACACCATCGAGGAATACAAGCGAATAATTCTACACAGTTCTTTTCAGTTGCTAACAACTGAGTGACTGAATTGTATTCATCGCTATACACCCGAAGCTTTTATATAATATTTACCTTGGCTTACGTTCTCGACCAGCGTCCACGGCCCAGTATCATGTTACTCGCGAACCACTTATGGTCCGCAGCCCATGGGTTGGGCCACTACGCTAACCACGGGCCGGACTTAACCCGCGATCGATTTTTCTGCGGCCAGCCGGCACCACAAAAGATTTAAAAAAAAAAAAAAAAATCAAATTTCACGATATGGACTCTTTTTTTTTTTTACATAATTTTAATTTACCCGAAATAATGTGCTAACTATGTAAAACAAAGTTCTCCATTACGTGTCCGAAGAAACTATGAAGAAGCTTTCAGCAAGGGTAGTTTTCATCAAGAATAGATACAAGAATAGTTTAACTTAATCTGATTTTTAACAATTTATTAAGATTGACTTCGACAAATACTCCGAAAGACATCGCCTCTATTGTAAATTAAAATGAACTATTTCGACCTCCATCGTCTCATTATTGATATCGACCAAAACGGGGTGATCTGGAAGTGCAGTTAAGTTAGATCAAGTCGGCATTGTCGCGTCAAAACAAAAGATTCGTTCCTTTTTTTTTAGACATTGTTTACTAATAATGAAAACTGTTATTTTTTGTAATTATTTGAAAAAGAATAAAATATGAATTGCAATTTTCTTTAGGATTTAGAAAAAAAACAAGAAAGAAAAAAAAAAACATATGACGGTGTATCCGGCCAGCGAAATGCTCCAACATAAATCCTACTGTCCGCCTCTAAAAGTTTGTGGAGTACGCTGCGCTAAATAGATAATTATATTTCGAATTTGGCGAGAAACGTACCTCGTGACTTTCGCAGCGAAAATTCAAAATGATGGTACATCATTCTAATGTTATTTATAATATTTAAATGCGATTTATCTCAAATAAGAGCAACCCTAAAAAAAAAAAAAAAAAAAACACTTTAAAACAAGCTGTAAAACTGTTAAATTGCTGAACAAGCAGCTGCATCAATTTACTGAGAAGAGCATATTTTTCAAAAACATCCTCTCAAAGCGATTCAGCATCATTTGGAAGTTTCCAAAACAATTCTGTCACTCCAGCTATGTTATAAATATGGTCCAATTCGTCTGCGTTTTCAATGGCAGCTGCAAAAGCACAGTGTGCATTTTTACTTTCAATTACCAAAATGTTTTTTCATAGGGTAATGAATAGCATTCGGTCAAAAAAAAAAAAAATTTTTTTTTTTTTTGCCATTTTTCATGTTTTGGAACACCATGATATCAAAAAAGTGGTCAAGAAAAATGTCTGTCTGTGTGTACGCGGTCACCAAAACTCTCGAACAAATTGCCCTACGATATTCAAAGTTAGTGGTGGCCATGGGACCTACCATTACGGTTTTCGTTAAAATCGCGCATGCGCACAAGGTTGAAATCATGAAAAAATCTTTTCTCAGCAATTGCTAAAAATCGGGTCTAAAGATTTTGGTTGAAATCTCTTTGCTAATGCCTCTTAAGGTGTTCTAATCATCCCCACCTTCGAAATTCCCGTAGAAATGTGGTAAAGGCGTAAAAAGTTGAGCCTTAAACACAAAGTTCTCTGCCCTTGGAACATCGCTCATCAGCGATTTATTTTGGTCGGTCTCACGCACAAGAAAGGACAATGTAATGTTTATCGAATAACATCGCCAATTCGCCATCTGGGTATGTGTTGTTTTCTCTTGCACATATAAAAATTATTGCCAAAAATATCACCAAACTGCCAATTTTTTATTTAAATGAGTGAAAATATGAAAACGGTAAGTAACACCATAAATTTTAACCCTTTGCACACGAGGCGAGGTCTTTTTCGCGCGGAGCGACCAGCAACTCGAGACATTTTTGGTTCGGTTCGCGGTTACGGATTTGCTTCATAGAAACTAAACACAGTCTTTGGCCCTGCTTCGAATTTCCGCATCAAACCTAGTGGTCCTCTCGTGTAGCGACATCCAATCATGTGAAGCCTGAGAAGCGCCTCTCGAGCGCAAAGGGTAAATACAATGACCAATTGTAATTGAAAGTTGCGCGTTGTTCCACATCCCTAGTTTTTTAAACAAAATGTGTATATTAGCTTTTCCAATTTGGCGGAAGCTTTTACATAAAAACTAATTGAGATTTGAAAATTTGCTGACTATTTGTATATCAATTTCTTATACACCGATCCTTTTTTTAAATCCTTTACATTAACTTCGATTTTGTGTGTTGGCAGTGGTGTAGTGTAAAATAAAGAGATATGGGAACGCAATGTCGCGTCATTACAAACGCATACTTTTTTTCCTCCTCTGTGTATCGGGAGGGGGGAGTGAAAATTACAACTAAGAATAAATAACTTTCTTGATTTTACTTTAATAATCTCAAAACAGATAGTGAGCACCTCAAAATTGAAAAGAAAAACATGTGTGTTTTAGACTTTTTTTTTATTTAAATATTGTCCAGTGTCCGTTTCCAGAGAGGAGTGGGACAAGTGAAATCTGATATCCAGTCGGACATCTCATCCCTCGGACAAGTCGCCACCGGACAACTCGACCCCGGACATCTCATCCCCCGGACATCTCACCACCGGACATCTCGCCACCGGACAAGTCACCACCAAGAAAGCGCGGATCGAGGGTGTTGTTAGGGGGAAAACGATTTTCTTACGAGGAACTGTCGAAGCTGAATGGTGGGACTTGCGTACGTATTCAAGAAGGCACAGCATTGAAGTTATCTTTTAACCCCTCCTCCCTGCTGAACATTGTTGGTGTTATTCAAATATTAACGAAATATTTTATTACAGTCTTGATTAAATTAATGTTAGTTCAAGGTATTAATATTTTTAATAATATATGAGTTATTAAAATATGGAATTGTTATACTTCGGATTTTTTTTTCTTCTTTTTTTTTTCTTCTTCTTCTTGGCGTAGAGATGTTTCTTTTTGACGAAAGAGATGTAGTAGTATCGAGAATATATAGACATTTCGTATATTTAATATGATGCAGGGTAAGACTGATGTGTCAGATGGTTGTCAGGCGCGGATCTAGAGATATATATTAGGAGAGACGGAGGTGCGTGTTACATAAGGAGAAAGTTTTTATTAATATCTTTAATAAGTTATAAGTTAATAAAGTATGGAATTTGTATATTCCGGATTTTTTTTTTTCCTTTTTTGTTTTCTTGACTGAGATGAAAGGAGATTTAATAGTATCGAGAATATATAGACACATCATCAGATAGGATAAAGGGTAAGATTGATGTCTCACAGGTCACTGTAAGGAGCGGATCTAGAGAGGCGGGGGTGCGTGTTGCGTACATATGGTGAAAGTTTTTAATAATATCTTTAATAAGTTATTAAAATATGGAATTGTTATATTTCGGATTTTTTCTTTTCTTTTTTGGCGTAGAGACATTTCTTGTTGACGAAAGAGATTTAATAGTATCGAGAATATATAGACATTTCAAATATAAGACATGATGCAAGGTAAGAGTGATGTGTCAGATAGTTGTCAGGCGCGGATCTAGAGATATATATTAGGAGAGGCGGGGGTGCGTGTTGCGTACATATGGTGAACGTTTTTATTAATATCTTTAATAAGTTATTAAAATATGGAATTGTTATACTTCGGATTTTTTTTTTCTTTTTGCTGATGTTATTGTTTCAAAAAAATATTTGAAAATACTTCGGATGTGCGCATTGCCCACCAAGTTAAACTATTTTGTAGATAACATTTCAAATATTGTGATGAGCTAAAAACTTCAAAATGGGTTCCGAGAAAAAAAATTGCCTTCCGACCCCTCTTAACTTTTAATGTACGCTACATGTGATCAATTCGCATATTCCTTTTAATAAAACCTCCCTAGATTCTTGCCTGGTCATAGTGTGCACATAATCTTAAACATACATCAGTATTGTCTATATGAAATATTCGAAGTGGCATAACAAACTCATGTCCATATATTTTCGATACTATTAAATGTCTTTTCATCCACATAAAAAAAAAGAAGGAAAAAACTCCGAAATACAAAAACTCCATATTTTAATAACTAATTACTTATAAAAGATATTAATAAAAAGTTTCCACACATGTACTCAACACGAACCCGCCTCTCCTAAAATATACCTCTAGATCCTCGCCTTACAATCATCTGACACATACATCAGTCTTATCTGGCATCATATCAAATATATACGAAGTGTTTATATATTCTCGATGCTATTTTCTTTCATCTACGTCAAAAAGGGGAAAAAAATAAAATCGAAGTATAAAAACTCCATATTTTAATAACTCATTACTTATTAAAGATATTAATAAAAACTTTCTTACATATGTACACAACGCGCATCCCCGCGTCTCCTAATATATATCTCTAGATCCGCGCCTGACAATTATCTGACACATCAGTCTTACCCTGCATCATGTCTTATATTCGAAATGTCTATATATTCTCGATACTATTAAATCTCTTTCGTCAAAAAGAAATATCTCTACTCCAAAAAAGAAAAAAAAAAGAAAAAACATCCGAAATATAAAAATTCCATATTTTAATAACTTATTACTTATTAAAGATATTAATAAAAAGTTTGACCATATGTACGCAATACGTACCCTCGCCTCTCTAGATCCACGCATGACAGTAATCTGACACATCACTCTTACCCTTTATCCTATCTAATATACGATGCGTCTATATATTCTCGATACTATAAAATGTCTTTTCATCTGCGTCAAAAAGGAAAATAAATTCGAAATATAAAAATTCCATAATTTAATTACTCATTAGTAATAAAAAATATTAATAAAAACTTACCCCATATGTACGCAATACGCACCCCTCACCTACTATATCTCTCTAGATCCGCGCCTGACAATCATCTTACACATACATCAACTTGCTTTGCATCATATCAGATTTACGAAATGTTATAACTCACTCATGTCTATATATTCTCGATTCTATAAAATGTCTTCATCTACGTCAAAAAAAAAAAATCCCCGAAATATAATAATTCCATATTTATTAGACCATACTCCATTAGTTATTAAAAATATTAATAAAAACCTTCCTCACATATAAGCAATACGCCCCCCCCCCCCCTTCTCCTCCCCAATATATATCTCTAGATCCGTGCCCAGGCGCGGATTTAGGGGGGGGTGCGGGGGGTGCGACCGCACCCCCCATGAAGTATCTCTTCTAAATTAATTTTAAATGGCAGTTTCCACCGAGTTCAAAGTAAAAAAAAAATTAAATTTCATTAATATTTGGAAGATACATTTTTTACTTAATATCAATGTCGATGGAAATCAGCAAACAAAACTAAGCTTTTCCTGATATTTTTCATGCCTCATTAATACAGATTTTTAAGCCACCTAACCGAGCTCCTTATTTCATTACCGGTAGAAGGAATGGGCTTGAGACTTGACGAGTAGATCGGGATTGTAATGACCTGCAATGTACCGGTCAACGAATCTTTACTCCTGGTGTGATTTTCAAATTAAAAAATTTCTCACAATACTATTAAAAAATTTCTCAATTTCAGCACGATTTTCTCATTTGGGAGTATAGAGTATGAGATTGGACCAAAGACTGATAAGTTTTTGATTGCAATTAGCATTCTGTAGGTTTACTTCTTCATCAGAGGTCAATTAATTATAAAGGTTTAATATCGGGGTGTCATTGCACCCCCTAAACTTCATTCTATGTACAAAAAATTATGCACTAAAATAACTTTTGAAAAAACCTGTGATTATAATTGGAAAATAAAATGCCTAATTCATAATTAAGAAAATTTCTTTGATCAAATCGGTATATAGCATTATTGCAATTCTACAGAATATTGTAAGAATTTATAGTTCCGATAAAGACGCTATCACTAAATTAGGACCAGGGACCAGGAAGTTTCCCTTCGTTCTCTCCAAAAAAATCTTAAAACAGCTCAGGGAAGGGTGAAAAAATGACCCCTTCTTTGGGTGACCTTGAAACTAAGGACACAGACAAAGCAATAAAACTTGAGGGGTCATACTATCCCCTCCCTTGCACGTGACATTGCACCATTCACATGTGCGTTGAAAATTACTAAAATGCCTAGACTCTGGGATGGAAGTGATGGAATGGTCTTTCTTGTTTGAGTTGGAGTGTACGTGCGATGTCTACACCTAGATTGTTTGTTTCTTCGATTGGTATGGCAGTGCAAGATAATTGACAGTAATATATAACCATGATAAGATATTTTTAGTGTTACTATTTATTTTACAAAATGTAATACCATTAACATTTTGTTTTAGTTTAGACATTTGCTTTTTTTTTTCTAAATATGTTTGAATATTTCATTTTTGACCGAATGATTAGAAGTAGTGATTTATCCTACTTACTCATATTTGGTATTTTATACAATCATCAACGTAACTCTCAATTCAATACCATCAGTATATGAATAGATTATAATAAAATATTCAATTCTTATAAAAATAAACTGATTTTACTGGATTAAAACCCATTGTATATGCACCCTTTCATATGCAAAATCATAAAAGTCTTTTGATAATGTCAAACAAAATTACTTTCTTAAATTATAAAAATGTAATTTATCCTTAACAGTTTAAAGTGAGCTCCATAGAGTTTTTAACTTTTTTTTTTTCAAAAAACCAAATATTGAGGATCATAGCCAAACACGTTTTTAAATATTGCTATGCTCCAATCTCTCTCTCAAGATTCATACTCGCCTACCATGCGAAATGTCACCGGATCGAGCAATATTTGGTGCTCTGTAGTCTGTTTTCAGATTGAGTAAACACTTTAGAAATTTTGATTAATAATCTGACTTCGATTGTTGAGCTATTTCCTGATAGTTTTCCGAGGTTTCTCTTATTTAAGATGCAAATGAAGTCCATTTTTCTCTTAAAAGACCATCTGGCATATGTTCCCTGCTTGGTAAACAAATTAATCAGAATCTAAAGTTGTCCCGGTGCATTATCTTGCAGTTATATTCTGTATTATTCTTGATTCTGTATTAGTCTTTTTTCCCTTCTCCCCCCCCCCCCTTTATTTTTAATATGAGGATTTGTGTGTTGACGGTTTAAGATGGGCTTTGAGTACATTTTCTTAATTTAAGTTCTCTTTAAATCATATTTGTACGAGAAAACATACAGTTATGTCAAACCAGTCTCAAAACTTATATTAAAGTACAGGTTGGGTATAATTAAAATTCATCTATTTAGAGAATTTTTGCAACTAAAGGAAAATATAAAACTTTAAGGTAAAAAGGGCTTATATGGATGTTAGCTTTACATGCTGTTCCTTATAAATGAAATATTAAAACAAAATGAAATCAATCCAATGAAGTTTTAAATATATTGTTGTTCTTAAAGCGTAATTATCAAAAATCCGAACAGTTATTTCTTTAAGTTTTCATTTCAAAATTTTTATGATAATGTTTATAAAATGTTTCCAGATTTTCCCTGCAGTACTAACACAAAATTTCAAAAAGATTTACTGATTTCTACAGACTGCGGACTGATCTAAACAACACCAGTTTAACTATGGCCCGCCTTCACATAAAAAACTTTCGATGCTGTCATAAATAAAGCACACATACCGTTTGGTATTAGCAATCTTCTAACCAAATCAGAATTATATTAAAATTTTAAAAGAAATTTATTCTGGATTAATATAGAAAATCTTTGTAGATTTTGATACTAATATTGTTGATGCGTATTTAACCAATAAAAAGAAAAGAAAGTTTACATGATAAATAAGAAGAAAAAAAATCTTGTGAGAGCCATAATAAAAGCTATCTTGTATTCGAAAATAATTTTTTTATTAAAAAACTGTACACATACATTGAGGTCCACTCACTCACTCACTCACTCTTTTTTTTTACTCTAAAGTTCAAATATATATTAATTTAGTTAAAGCAGTCTTAGTGAATCAATATGTGTAGTGTTAAGGTAACTAAACATTGATAAGATTTTTTTTTTTTTTTTTTTTTTAATTTTATTTCTTATTTCACAAAATGTGATATTTCATTAACAATATTTGTTTATATGTTTGCTTTTTTTCCGAAAAATGTTTAAATATTTCATTTTTGTCCGAATGATTCGAAGTATTTCATTCTTATAAAAATTAACTGATTTTGCTGGAATAAGCATTGTATCTGCACCCTTTCATATGTAAAATCATAAAAACCCTTTAACAACGTCAAACAAAATTACTTTCTTAAATTACAAAAAAGTAATTTATCCTTAACAGTTTAAAGTGAGTTCCATATTGTTATGTACTTCTTTTCAAAATATTGAGAATCATAGTCAAACACGCTTTTACTTTCAATTACCCATATGTTTACATAGGGCAATGAAAGTGTACAGCAGTCAGTAAAAAAAAAATCGATCCCCCTCCCTCCCTTACCATTTTCTTAAGTTTTAAAACATCCTGATTCCAAAAAAGTAGCCTAGTTAAAATGTCTATGTGGTAAGCATAACTCCTAGATGAATTGACGTACAGTATTCAAATTTGGTGTACGGGTTAATGGTAGCCATGGGACCTACGATTAAGGTTGCTCATTCGCATAAGGGTGAAATCAAGAATCTAATGCCTCTTAAGGAGTTTTAATCCTCCCAACATCCGGAATTCCTGTAGAAATCTGATAAAAGCGTAAAAATTTGAAAAACGAGTGTCTTTATCACAGAGCTCTTTGTTCTTGAGCATCGTCCATCAACGATTGATATTTTTCTGATTTTCGCACAAGAAAGGACAGAGTAATGTCTAATATTGAATATCATCACCAATTTTGCCTTTTCGTAGTTTTTTCTTATCCCATGTAAAAATTATTGCCAAAAATATCGCCAAATTCTCCATTTTCATTTAAATGAAGAAAAATATGGAAACAGTAAATCATACCAAATCAAATTTGAATACAATGATAAATATTATAGTGTACAGTTATAGTGTATAGTCTCAAGTTTATGTAACTTATATTTTAATTTACTAATGTGATGCCAAACTGAGTTGAAAAGCCTTATTTAACTTCGGAAATTATTAAATCCTTATAAATAAAGAGTTTTGCGTACCTGCATTGTTGTCTAAAGTTGTTAAAAGATCTGCCGTCTTTTTCTGCATTAAATGATTTATGATGTTGAATATATTGGTAAATTAACTTGTATAAAAAAGTTGAATTTTCAGGGTTGTTGAACTTTTTACACTTCACCTGATCTGCATAGAGTCATGTGGGGCAAGTGTGCGCAGCGAATAAGTGTGCGCAGGTTTCTTTTTTATAAAACCGTTGACAGTAGAGTAGGGGAACTGACTGCCTTCAGTAGTCACTACGACGTTGGACAAAAGACTAGAGTCTTGTCTGACAAGGTCAAGTAGTTTCAGTAATACTAGTAAGTAAAATTTTTGGTTATAATTCTTACGATTTTTCTTAATTTTCAATTAAAATACTTTTATATTCATGTTGCGGAAATTAACATTGATTGTATCCAAGTATGCTCAATTATGTATCTAGTTTTATTAATTACATATTGAAACTTGGTAAAATGACGCAACAATACTTAATTTTAACCTAATTCTATTCAGGCAATTTGGGTTAAGTGTGCGCATAAGGTCGTGGGGTAAGAGTACGCATATTTCAATGCGTAATTTTACCCCGATAGTGACAGTTCTTTGTGTATTGACAATTCTTTTTATTTGTTTCAGTTTATTCTTATCAGGTCATATATTATCTAAAAAAACAACAATGCCTCGAAATTATAAGCGAAAGGCTCCGCACAGATCCGTTGTTTCAAGTGATAGTATTTGTGAAAGTATATATTTAATATATAAATATTAAAAATGAAGTAAATAATGGTAAATGTTGATAAAAATTATATTTATATCATTAAATATAGTTTAACTATATTTAACAAGCTACCGTTTAAGTTATTATAAGTGCGTACACTTATCCGCAGTGCTGCGCACATATACCCCGATATTGGGGTAAATGTACTCGGGATCCGGACAACTCATCCCCCGGACAACTCGACCCCGGTCATCTCGACCCCGGACATCTCATCCCCCGGACAACTCACCACAGGACATCTCGCCACCGGACAAGTCACCCCCAATGAAAGGGGGGGAACGTTAGGGAGGTGCATAGTTGAATAGTGGAACTTGCGTACATATTTAAGAAGGCACAACCACAACATAGTAGATGCCTTGCCCCGACTCCCCACCACCACTGTTGATGTCGAAAATATATAGACACTTCGTACATTTGGTACGGGAAGACTGATGCATGTGTAAGATGAATGTCAGGCACGAATCTAGAGATATATATTGGGGAGGAGAAGGGGGGGGGGGCGTATTGCTTATATGTGAGGAAGGTTTTTATTAATATTTTTAATAACTAATGGAGTATGGTCTAATAAATATGGAATTATTATATTTCGAGGATTTTTTTTTTTTTTTTTTTGACGTAGATGAAGACATTTTATAGAATCGAGAATATATAGACATGAGTGAATTATAACATTTCGTAAATCTGATATGATGCAAAGCAAGTTGATGTATGTGTAAGATGATTGTCAGGCGCGGATCTAGAGAGATATAGTAGGTGAGGGGTGTGTATTGCGTACATATGGGGTAAGTTTTTATTAATATTTTTTATTACTAATGAGTAATTAAATTATGGAATTTTTATATTTCGAATTTATTTTCCTTTTTGACGCAGATGAAAAGACATTTTATAGTATCGAGAATATATAGACGCATCGTATATTAGATAGGATAAAGGGTAAGAGTGATGTGTCAGATTACTGTCATGCGTGGATCTAGAGAGGCGAGGGTTCGTATTGCGTACATATGGTCAAACTTTTTATTAATATCTTTAATAAGTAATAAGTTATTAAAATATGGAATTTTTATATTTCGGATGTTTTTTTCTTTTTTGGAGTAGAGATATTTCTTTTTGACGAAAGAGATTTAATAGTATCGAGAATATATAGACATTTCGAATATAAGACATGATGCAGGGTAAGACTGATGTGTCAGATAATTGTCAGGCGCGGATCTAGAGATATATATTAGGAGACGCGGGGATGCGCGTTGTGTACATATGGGGAAAGTTTTTATTAATATCTTTAATAAGTAATGAGTTATTAAAATATGGAGTTTTTATACTTCGATTTTATTTTTTTCCCCTTTTTGACGTAGATGAAAGAAAATAGTATCGAGAATATATAAACACTTCGTATATATTTGATATGATGCCAGATAAGACTGATGTATGTGTCAGATGATTGTAAGGCAAGGATCTAGAGGTATATTTTAGGAGAGGCGGGTTCGTGTTGAGTACATGTGTGGAAACTTTTTATTAATATCATTTATAAGTAATTAGTTATTAAAATATGGAGTTTTTGTATTTCGGAGTTTTTTCCTTCTTTTTTTTTATGTGGATGAAAAGACATTTAATAGTATCGAAAATATATGGACATGAGTTTGTTATGCCACTTCGAATATTTCATATAGACAATACTGATGTATGTTTAAGATTATGTGCACACTATGACCAGGCAAGAATCTAGGGAGGTTTTATTAAAAGGAATATGCGAATTGATCACATGTAGCGTACATTAAAAGTTAAGAGGGGTCGGAAGGCAATTTTTTTTCTCGGAACCCATTTTGAAGTTTTTAGCACATCACAATATTTGAAATGTTATCTACAAAATGGTTTAACTTGGTGGTCAATGCGCACATCCGAAGTACTTTCAAATATTTTTTTGAAACAATAACATCACTGAAAAAAAAAGCCCGTCTGCTTTGTACTTTAAACGCTGTTTTCTCAAAATGCTGTTTTTTCATACCAATGTACCTTTTCCTCAGGATCTACTCGATATTTTGCTTTTAAATCTTTTTTCCTGGTACATATTGTATTTTTATACAAACAGACATATGCTTTTACAGAAATGTTGATTAGATTTTTTTTTAAAAAATCCTAACCATGTTGGGTTTTTTTGGAAAATTTTATTAAAAAAATTACAAAACACCATAAATCCTAAACAAAACTTTTTTTTGTTTTACAAGAGGATATCTTAGTCCATGTCAAAGTGTTTTAATATTGGCTGTACAAAATCTTAAGCTGATGCTACGAGTAATTCTGAGTAAAGGTACATAAAAAAGGCCTTTTTAAGATGGGCTAAATAAAGCCTTCCGACCCCCATTAAGAACTTTTAGAAATGGTGTAGCACTAACGTACACGTCTATCATCGATTTTAAAGTAGAAATTGCATAACTCCTATGGGATTCAATCATGAGGCTAATTGCATGCTAGGCACACAATGTTGTTAATAAAAGCTTTGAAAGTTTCATCATTGACGACGTTTTCTCGCCAACGTGGTATGTTGACAAAATTATAAATTGTTTTTGGTATTCGGCGACATGATTTAAAATCGCAATGAGGAAAGGTTACTGCGTTTTCATTCTATAGCGAGAAATGGAATATTTAGCCAGTTTCATTTCAACCCTTTCAACTCCTTCGGTTTTTAGCTTAGTTGATGGCTGTATTGTTAGCGATCTGGCCTTGCATGCCAAAGGTGTCGAGTTCGAATCACAGGTTAGGCACATATGCTCTTTTTGGCTTGGATTCTACTTTAAGCTGTAGTTGTCGCTTGATGAGCCGTCATTGTGCATAAAAATAGATCGTTAAGCGTAAAAAACAACATCCTGTTTTTTCTCTTTTCTTTCAGATAACAGTAACACAAAATTAATATGAGTTAATTAAGTACTCAATCAATATTAACTTATTAAAACTGCAAAGATATATTTCCTTTTTTTTTTTCCTAATGGTAAATGTTTTGAAATTTAGATAACTTAAATAACAGCATATAATATTAAGAAAGTTTTTTGTTATTAAGTAAAAGTGACTAAGTGAAGAATACATCATTAGATGCTGCTTCTGCATGCGTTAGTCGCAAATCGAAAAAAAAAATGCTTTTGAAACATCGAAAAATAAAACAAATTTATTTAACAAAAGTTAATTTTTTAATACAAAAACACATCACGAATATAAAATATTTCAGTATTATGAATCATTATTTACAGTAGTTCCCATAATTTTTCGAATGATGAAAACTCAATAATATAAATTGGTTAAGAAATTAATTTCTAAATGGTACATTTTATAAATTTTTATTTTTATTTTTTCATGGTTACTTTATGAAAATGTGAGAAAAAGCTATTTTATCTAGAAATTTAAATAAAGATACAAACATGAAGAATGATTGTCAAATGGAAGTGTATTTAAAAATAATATTAATAGATTTTTCATTGCCTAAAAAGTGTGTTTATATCTTTATTATTAAATTAAACAGTTTCGAAATTCAGATTTCTACCTACTAAAAAATATATAACTACTGTACAAGATGGATTTTGAAAGTTAAAATTTAAAAAATAATAACTTAATCAAGCATTTAAGGGGAGACAAAAGTCTTAGATAACCAGATCAATCGTATTTTTATACAACTTCCTATTGCTCTAAATTATTTAAAATGCAATATTTTTAATTTATTTTTTGACACAGTTAATAATAACGTATTTATTATGATTATTACTCTGATAATTTTTAAAAATTTAATTTATACTTTATGTATTATGTCTATATTTGAGACTTTGAATTTTAAAATTATTATAAGGCAACCTTTGGTTAGATACACTTTTCAGAGTAAACATACAATAAATTTATATAAAAATATCACCAAATGCAAATAAACTCTCTATTTCAAACAATTGACCATTTCTTTTACCTAATATGCATTTAAAATTATTTTTTAAAAAATAATATACTTCGCGCATTCAAAAGTTGCCATTTTTCACAACATAAAATATTTATTTTTCCTAATTTAAGAAATATTTTAGCCTCACTAGATAGTTCTTGTGCGTTTTCATTATCACGGAAAAAAGATTTAAATATTTATTTCAGAAGGAGGGTTTGCAGAGTTTCCATTTGCAGCCTAAATGTTTTTTACAAGTAATATAAATTACTTTCAACAGACTTTTTAACATTTAACTATGCATTATTTTTAAGGGTTGAAAGTTTGAGTTTAAAAAAGTATCTGGCATATTTTTTATTTCTTATCCCCCTTTTTTTTTTATCTTTTCTCTACTCCATAATTGGGCAACTATTTGAGCAAAATGCATAACTTAATAATAGTAACTGCTAACTTCACTTTGAGTAATATACATAGCTTCGTTATGCATATTATGTGCATTTGCTCATTCGACTGTTTTTTTTTTTTCTTGTTTTTTTTTTTCCCCACACTATTTTGTGCGAATATCCATCTTGTACATCTTACTGTTGAATAAATCCCTTCAGGCCTTCAGCTGTAAGTGAAAAGGTAGATCAAGAATTTGGCGCCAGTCCCCCCCATGGTGTTAATTGATGGACTATCACGTTTGAAGGGGGTCTTTTTTTTTTTTTTACACAAGGGCTTCGGAATAAAATGTCAAGCTGTATGTGCCTGCAGCTAATAGGGTGGGGGAAAATACAAAAGAATCCCTGATGAGGGTAAATGATTTTCGGTAACTACTCTCTACCAAGGAGAGGCATTCACTGCTATTTTGTATCCTTAGGGTTAAGTTGGTGGACATGTGCGAAAACACATGGAAAAACAAACTAGTTTTTTTCTGAGAAAAGAAAACCACATTTTCTGTGCAGTGGTGTCCATTGTCGGGCGACAATGAACTATTAATGTTGTAAAATCTACTTTGTAGTTGGAATTTTTATTAGAGTATAAAATTGGAAATAATTAGATTCTAAAAAATGCTGTTTCAATTCAGATTTGACTACCAAATGGAAGATATTGATTAACACAAAATATATAAAGTAAAATAAAGCAAATTTAAATAATTATATATACAAAGAAAGGAGTGGAGAATAACTTTTGACAATATTACCGTCAAATATAATGTAGTAACATTAAAAGTTCAAAATGTCGGCGTAGGAGTCATAAAAGATCGACTTTCTAAGAAGTGTGTGCAAAGACTAAAGGTTTAGAAATAACTTTTAGAACTTTCCATTGAACATGGCGTCTCTAAAATTGAAACACTTATAAGTAGGAACTATTTTTTTAATCGATATCTATATAGAACCATTTCATGTGTAATTCATGCAAAAGGATAAATAATATAATCATCAGTGTAATAATACTATGAAACAGTAGACTCGGCTTTCATAACATAATTATTTATTGAGAAGTTTATATAGAAGCATAGAAAAACATTATAATTTTTCTATCAAATTCTAGTTATTAAAACTTACAATGATGAAAAAGTAATCTAAGATGTGGGGAAGAATTTATTTTAGTAATTAAGAAATGTTAACTGAAAACTTTGGAAGTCTTACATTTACTGTAGATATATGTAGAATCACATCACTGAAGATTGAGTGGGTAGATAAAGAAATTTGTATTAAATGGAAATAAAACTGTTTATCAATACAACTTTAGTTTTAGTTGAAGACCTGTTGTTCATTATAAGTACCAACATATCCGTATAAACATGCCAGAATAAAATCTTATAAATATTTCATTTTTTAAAATTGCTATTTTTATATTTAGCATTTCTGTCTTATATTTTTGTTTAAAATCTGACAAAATCCTTTAAAAGTCAAAAACTAAGAACAGAAGCAGATGTATGAATTATGTTTGAAAAACCCATTTTAGTCAGGTTACTTAAGATACAATGGGTTGTCCATTGTCGGACAACTCTTTTTCAGTACCCGCTTTGTATGTTTAACTGTGCTGAACTTCACACCAGTTACGATAAAAGGAATTGTGCCCGAGAAGGTGTTGGAATGCCTGAGAAGAAAAGGATTTAGTACTCTTTTAAACACATTGCATGAGCTTTTGCGTTAACCTATGGCATGCAAGAACGTCAACAACACAGCCATCAACTAGGCTGAAAATAAAAGGAATTGAAAGGATTGAAACGAAAATGGCTAAATATTCTCATTATAGTATGAAAACGCCATAACCTTTCCTCATTGCGATTTTTAACCATGCCATCGAATACCAAAAACTATTTATTATTTTTTCAACATACATACCGCGTTGGCGAGAAAACGTCATCGATGGTAAAAATTTCAAAGCTCTTACTGACCATGTAGTGTGCCTAGCGTGCAATTAGTCTCACGATTGAATCCCGTTGGCGTTATGCAATACCCAATTTAAAATCGATGATAGGCTTGTAAAAGTTAGTGCATCGCCATTTTTTAATTCACGTGAGCAGCTCGCATATTCTTCCTAATAAATCCTCCCAAGATCCTTGCCTGGTTATACCTAACTGGATCCTTGAAGTGTCATAACTCACTCATGTCTATATATTCTCGATACTATAAAATGTCTTTTCCTCTAAGTCAAAAAGGGAAAAAAATCTTCGAAATATAAAAATTTCATAATTTAAATACTAATTATAATAAAAAATATTAATAAAAACTTACCCCATACGTACGCAATACGCGCCCCTCCCCTACTATATCTCTCTAGATCCGCGCCTGACAATCATCTTACACATACATCAACTTGCTTTGCATTATATCAGAATTACGAAATGTTATAACTCACTCATGTCTATATATTCTCGATTCTATAAAATGTCTTTTCTACGTTAGTAGTTAGAAAATAGGGCTCCGAAGCCAGGGCGGTATGCGGTATGGGACGGGGGACGGTGACGTCACCGGAAGGGGGCGTGGCCGGATATGACGTCACCGGAAGGGGCGTGGTCGGATATGACGTCACCGGAAGTCACGTGACCGGAAGTGGAGTGGAGTTGTTCCCCTCCTGCTGTTGTTTTAGTTTCATTATAAGCTGTTTGTGTATGACATCACAGTGGGAATGACGTCATAATGTGTTTTATATCAAAGTTTAGAGCGATGGCAACACTTTTTTTTAGTTTCGGTTTATCTAGCAGACGGAGTTGAGTTGTTCTAGGACTGCTTCTTAGCGAATAAGTTAGAATGATAGGTTTTTATTGCGTGACGTCACAGTAGGTATGACGTCATAATGTGTTTTATATCAAAGTTTAGAGCGATGGCAACACTTTTTAGTTTCGATTTACCTTTAAGATAGAGTTGAGTTGTTCTAGGACTGCTTGTATATGAATAAGTTAGAGTGATAGGTTTTTATTGCGTGACGTCACAGTAAGTATGACGTCATAATGTGTTGTATATCAAAGTTTAGAGCGATGGCAACACTTTTTAGTGTCGATTTACCTTTAAGATGGAGCTGAATTGTTCTAGGGCTGCTTCTAAACGAATAAGTTAGAGTGATAGGTATTTTTACTAGTGACGTCACAGTGGGTATGACGTCATTCTATGTTAAAATTTACGTTTTAAGTGATGATAACACTAGATATATACCAAATTTAGTTTTCAGGTGTTGGCAACGAGTTCTGATCGGTCAGCTAAATGCTCGCTTGTGACTGATAAGTTTTAAACATGTGACCAAAAGTTAACTTCTGATTGACTGTTTGGTTTTCTAGCGAGTTACTTACATATCCTTTAATCAAGTTAAAATACCTGCAACAAAGTTACACAAAAAAAAAAAATGTTAAATTTGAAAAGTTAATAAAAGGAAGGCCATTTGCTAAGGGTCTAAAGAACCCTAACCCCGAGCTACACGTGACATTTCAATATTTTACCAAACAATTGTTAAAATATCGACTATCGGACGTTGCCTTCATGGTAACTCATCTACCCACCCCCCTTCCCTAACCAATTTTGAATAAGTTAATTTGAAAGACTTTAGAAAATGTTAATTATTTTGAATTTAAATTTTAAAAGTGAGGACCCTCCTCCAGCCCGATACCTCTTTTAGGAAGAATTGGTACCGCCTCACTCCAACCTATCAAAAAAAAAAAACTTATTCCAAAGAACGTATATTTTCTTGAAATATGAGGTCACTAACCAACCATCCAATAATATCTTTTAAGAAGACATCATTACCTTAAATCCTAAACAATTTTAAATTTTAAAAAAATCTGAAAAGAAGACTTGTGAGAACGTACATTTCTCTCATGAATTAAATTTAATGATCACATACAAAATCCTGAAAAAAAAATTAACGTTAAATAAGTTTTTAAAAATTTAGTTAAAGTAATATTTTAGTTAAATTAAGGCTTAAAGAGATAAAAAAATAAAAAAAAATTAAGGATTAAATGAATGATTTAAGGAATTTTGAAGTGACCATAGGCATAGCTGGTTATGCCATCTTCCAGCAGATACCGCTTGTCGTCATAGGCCGACAAGGCTCTCTTGGTTTGTTGGAGTGAGAAGATGTTTAAAAATTCACTTACCGAATAATCGAAACGAAATCTGCGAAGCTAAAATAACTGTGAATAACTACACAAGTACGAACAAAATCGCGATGAGAAAAAAAACACACGAAGTATTAAACACGTCTTTCACACTCGGGTATCTAAGTAGAAATGGCGAGACGGCAACCGGTAGCATCTATATATGAGGGGTGATCACGTGACTTCACCGACCAATCAGGTTTCACGGTAGAGGGTGCTACTGACTATCGACCCGTCAGAAGGGAGGGGAGCGAGACTAGGGATGTTTCAACACGCTTCAACGCGTTTGCGAGTTGAGTTGTTGTGTAACGATCTTGCTTGAAACAGTTAAAGTGATAGATAATTTGTTCGTGACGTCATAGTGTAGCGAATGGGTTTTTAGCGTAGACAGTTGTTGCAATTGGAGTAATTATGAGATTTATTAAATATAAAGATAATATTTAGTAATAATTATCAGATTTTATTATTATTATTATAAAAAATAAACTTATAAAAAAAGTGAACGTGAAAATTTACTTTACGAATAAAAATCATGTCTTTAAAATGTGTACGAATATCACTAAATAAGAGAAAAAATTAACATACTTAAACTCTTTAAAATAAATAACTTTAACATTAACGTAAAAAATTTACTTTTCACATAAAAATCACTTTAAAATGAGTAAAAATATCGCTAAATAAGAGGAAAAAAAGTAACTTACTTAAAATTTCTAAGATAAATATTTAACCTTTACTCGAAAATTCCCTTCATATATAAAAATCACGACTTTAAAATATGACATGCAAGAGAAAGTAACGTACTTAAACTTTCTACGACAAATAACTTTAACATTAACGTAAAATTTTACTTTACACATAAAAATCCCGACTTTAAAATATGTAGAAATATCGCTAAATAAAAGAAGAAAAAAAAGTAAAGTAACATACTTAAACTTTGTACGACAAATAACTTTGACATTAACGTAAAAAATTTTCTTCACATATAAAAATCACGACTTTAAAATGGTAAGAAGAATTAGCATACTTAAAATTTCTACGACAAATAAATTTAACCTTTACGCGAAAATTTACTATATACATAAAAATCATGTCTTTAAAATATGTAAAAATATTGCTAAATAAAAGAAAAAAAACTAACATACTTAAACTTTGCACGACAAATAACTTTAGCATTAACGTAAAAATTTACTTCACACATAAAAATCCCGACTTTAAAATATGTAGAAATATCGCTAAATAAAAGAAGAAAAAAAAGTAACATACTTAAACTTTGTACGACAAATAACTTTGACATTAACGTAAAAAATTTTCTTCACATATAAAAATCACGACTTTAAAATATGACATGCAAGAGAAAAGTAACGTACTTAAACTTTCTACGACAAATAACTTTAACATTAACGTAACATTTTACGTTACACATAAAAATCATGTCTTTAAAATATGTAAAAATATTGCTAAATAAAAGAAAAAAAACTAACATACTTAAACTTTGCACGACAAATAACTTTAGCATTAACGTAAAAATTTACTTCACATATAAAAATCACGACATTAAAATGTGACATGTAAGAAGAATTAGCATACTTAAAATTTCTACGATAAATAATTTTAACATTTGAGTGAAAATTTACTACATATATAAAAATCATGTATTTAAAATATCGCTGAATAAAAGAAAAAAGTAACATACTTAAACTTTCTACGACAAATAACTTTAACATTAACGCAAAAATTTACTTTACACATAAAAATCACGACTTTAAATTTGACATGCAGGAGGAAAGTATAACATACCTATAATTTCTACGACAAAGAATTCAAACATTGCCATTCATGTCTTTAAAATGTATAACTCTAACTTTTAGAAAAAAGAAACACTAAAAATTTACAAGGCAAAGAATTTAAAATTGAACGTGAAAATTAACTTCACATGTACAATCATACTCTTATATCAACGATAAATAAGATAAAAAAGAAGCTCTAAAAATTTATAAGGCAAATAATTTAAATAATACGCGAAAATTTACCACACATATAAAAATTATGTCTTTCAAATGTGTAAGAATAACGCTAAATTAGAGAAAAAGAAATACTAAAAATTTATAAGGTAAGGAATTGAAACAATATGCGAAAATTTATTTCACGCATAAAATTTTTATCTTTAAAATGTGTAAGAATAATGCTAAATTAGAGAAGAAAAAAAAAATAACATACTTAAACTTTCATCGACAACAATTTAAACAATACGCGACATTTTCATACACAATTATTTTCTTAGGTTAATGTTAAATAATGGGAAATTTAACAGAATAAAAATTTCAAAGATAAAGAATTTTAACCTTTACACGAAAATTTACCTCACAAAAATATCATATCCTTAAACTTTAACGTGACAATTTACTCTTCATATACAATTAAACTCTTAAGTTAATGTTAAATAAGAAAAAAAAATAATATACTTAAAATTTCTAAGATAAACATAACGTAAAAATTTCGTATCATGTGTTTAAAATGTAACATATAAGAGAAAAAAAAAACTAACATACTTGAACTTTCTATAGCAAAGAATTTAAGCATTAGCGTAAAAATTCACTTTACATATAAAATTCACATCTTTAAATGGGAAGATAAGCAGGTGACGGTAATTAGCCAATCAGGGTAGCGGTAGGTGATACGCAATTCGCCGGCATTTTTAGATCGGAGGATGAGTCACGCTAAAACTTGTTGGAACAGGTCGGGAGATTTGTACAGCAAGAACAACAGCATCGACGCGCAAGCAGCGGGTGATGCTGTGATGTGTCAGCAGGTCTTTGAGATTATCGTTTTCCTACTTGGCCGTTTTCATAATGAAATGTTTGCGAAAACTTGGAATGAATAAAGTGGATTTCAAAGACATATTAGTAAGTGAAGGTAGAATTCGCATGGACTTTCTTCCAAAAAGTATGATTCACTTGGAGAATTTAAGATCATTTCTACTTGAAAACTTTTCTATTATTTAAAACATTGAATATTGTTCAAACTCAGTGGGATTATATGCTACAATACGGGTAAAACTTAACAAAATTGTTACATAGAAGAAAAATAGTAAGAGATTTAAAATAAATATTAGTTATAGATACTCCAAAGAAAAAATTTCACCTCTACTTTTCAATCGGAAAATCAATACAAGTTGGAAATTTATGTTACTTCAAGAAAGACTTAGACAATTTACTTTGTAATAATATACGTTAAGGTGTCGTATTAACTCGTGCAATACATGCTGACTAAGGTTTATTTTACTTGAAAGGTGAATTGGGGGAAAATATTAAATAAATTGTAGATATTAAATACATTGTAGATATGCATTCAAGTTTTGAAAATCACCTGCAAGACTTTTAAAACATCTTAAGATAAATTGAAAGAAACTTTTCATACTCTGAAAGGAAATCACAAGTAATTTAGTTAACTTTTTTCATGGTAACACTCATATTCAACGACATGTTTTTAAAATTTAACCTTCTTTACATGATAATAGTTATAAATTTTTTCAATCTCAGATGCGATATACTATTATTTCTAACATATATGTTACGAATTGTGTAAAGTTTTTAAAAGAGTATATGCAAATCACCAATCAGAAACATAAAAATCTAACATCAATCAAACACACTAAAATAATAAGATATTTTCCTTAGTGGAAATAGTTAACTACTCATGTGATGGAATGTACTTAGAAAATTTAAATACTGAAAAAAGTTTGCTAGGCAAACTTAAAGAATATATATTTTTTTTCTTGTGAAAAACTAGCATAAATTTGAAAAATATAGAGTTTGTTACTACGTAAAATTGAACATCATCTGGACAAACTAAATTATACATGATTTTTTTTTTATTTGAGAGGTGCTGACAATATATCATTAATACAGAGATTTTTAACTTCCACCCATAATTTCTAAATAACTTATACATAAATTTCAGAAAACTGAAACGGAATGTGTTTTACAAGACGCTTATTTTGTAAGATGAATATTCAATATTAATATAACTGAGCAAAGTTCATTACGGAAAAAACTTGTAAAAGATACTTATATTTTGAAAATAGTTTGAAATATCCTTTTAAATTTATGAATGCTCGCTTTCGAAAGACACAAATAAAACTGATATTACACATGATAATTAACACATGCATAACATTAATCAAACAAAGTGGAATTTTTATTGCTTGTGACCGATAACTTTTCAGTGAAGTAGAACTTACATAGGAAATTTGTGCAAACTTTTTCAACTTTTAAACCAAGTATTATGTAAAATTATAAATTACGATAGGAAATAGCACACTTCAGAATCGGAACAAGTCTTCTAGTTAAGCTAAATTTATTTCTCAAGGAATTGAAAGCATACCAGACAAGTCCTTATCATTTCGCATCTTTTCTCATGTTGCAAGAAGACATACTTTGTAAAAGATCGTCGTTGCACTTAACAAAAATCAGTAAAAATAAATGTATTTTCTATGGCAAAGATAAAACTTCACAACTTAATTACTGAAATTTAGCTAAGTTGCATAGGGTTTATTCACATAACTCGCATATGCTTCGAATGTTGAAATATATTTGTCATTTGAAATCAAACTAATCGAAAATAAATGCTACCTACATTTTCAAGTCGGAAATTACTATTAAATAAACTTTACATGTAAAACATTGTCATGTTAAAAAGAAAAATCTACAAAAATGTAAATGATAATTTTACTGTTGGTACATAAATGATGAATAATTTATGATTTTATTCTAGGCAAACGTTTTATTGTCTAACAGAGAACTTAAACTTTAGCAGAAAAATAAAAAAATACAATTTTTATATCCTATCATGCTTGTCGAAAATTGAATTTATTAGCTGTTGTAATAGATTTTTATTGTCCAAATTTCTATAGTTTTTCTTCCCGGTGCAATAAAATTAAGTTCATGTGTAATGATTAGGTTTTTTTTTTTTTTTTTTTATGAATCTTATAAATTTAATGAAATTATTATGACCTAAGAGATTGAGTGAACTGAATAAATCAATGATGTAAATTTAAACAGTGACTTGAACTGATACATACTATAACTGTAAAGAAGTATGACAAAGTGATAGATGAAGTAAAAATAGAAGTTGAATGAAATGTGTTGAAAAAAGTTGAAGACGACAAGAAATTCGTAATTGAGAATTATCATTGACTTATATTAACTTCGTTTTCTTGCTTATGACAAGAAAATACACTCTTTCTTATTAAGAACCAACTTGATATCTTATCATAGAATGACAATGATGAAATATCTATACATTAAAAAAAAAAATACCAAACTTAGACATAGCAAATTTCTTGAAATTCATGTATAATGCGAGAAGTTTTACTGGAAATATAGAAGATACAACATTGAAAGATGTGAATGTTTCGAAGTACTTTATCAGAAATAAAAAAAAAATGCGCTGAGATTCGCTATAAACTTACTTAAACTTATAAACTTCGAAAAACTTATAAAAATTTCAATTTACACTTAAAGTTTTTTTTTTTATATATATATTTCAAAGAATTTTTTCAAATCAATATGTATATTTAAATACTGAAACTTATTCACTTCAATAAATGTATGTTTAAGTTATAAAACTCTTCGTATGTATTGAAAAATTGTAACTTTTCGTCTTCTTCGTATAAATCGATAACTTATACACTAGTTCTTCATCAATTAATCTTCTAAGTAAATCTTTCAAAGGTAAAAACATACTTATAGCTTTGCATTTGTAACAAGTTAAATTGCACATGTTTCATGTGAAAGTTACAAAATTTCAGATATTTTCATGGAAAACATATAAAATTTTAATTTCACGAGAAACATGTACAATTTAACATGTTACAAATGCAAAGCTATAAGTATGTTTTTAGCTTTGAAAGATTTACTTAGAAGATTAATTGATGAAGAACTAGTGTATAAGTTATCGATTTATACGAAGAAGACGAAAAGTTACAATTTTTCAATACATACGAAGAGTTTTATAACTTAAACATACATTTATTGAAGTGAATAAGTTTCAGTATTTAAATATACATATTGATTTGAAAAAATTCTTTGAAATATATATATAAAAAAAAAAACTTTAAGTGTAAATTGAAATTTTTATAAGTTTTTCGAAGTTTATAAGTTTAAGTAAGTTTATAGCGAATCTCAGCGCATTTTTTTTTTATTTCTGATAAAGTACTTCGAAACATTCACATCTTTCAATGTTGTATCTTCTATATTTCCAGTAAAACTTCTCGCATTATACATGAATTTCAAGAAATTTGCTATGTCTAAGTTTGGTATTTTTTTTTTTAATGTATAGATATTTCATCATTGTCATTCTATGATAAGATATCAAGTTGGTTCTTAATAAGAAAGAGTGTATTTTCTTGTCATAAGCAAGAAAACGAAGTTAATATAAGTCAATGATAATTCTCAATTACGAATTTCTTGTCGTCTTCAACTTTTTTCAACACATTTCATTCAACTTCTATTTTTACTTCATCTATCACTTTGTCATACTTCTTTACAGTTATAGTATGTATCAGTTCAAGTCACTGTTTAAATTTACATCATTGATTTATTCAGTTCACTCAATCTCTTAGGTCATAATAATTTCATTAAATTTATAAGATTCATAAAAAAAAAAAAAAAAAAACCTAATCATTACACATGAACTTAATTTTATTGCACCGGGAAGAAAAACTATAGAAATTTGGACAATAAAAATCTATTACAACAGCTAATAAATTCAATTTTCGACAAGCATGATAGGATATAAAAATTGTATTTTTTTATTTTTCTGCTAAAGTTTAAGTTCTCTGTTAGACAATAAAACGTTTGCCTAGAATAAAATCATAAATTATTCATCATTTATGTACCAACAGTAAAATTATCATTTACATTTTTGTAGATTTTTCTTTTTAACATGACAATGTTTTACATGTAAAGTTTATTTAATAGTAATTTCCGACTTGAAAATGTAGGTAGCATTTATTTTCGATTAGTTTGATTTCAAATGACAAATATATTTCAACATTCGAAGCATATGCGAGTTATGTGAATAAACCCTATGCAACTTAGCTAAATTTCAGTAATTAAGTTGTGAAGTTTTATCTTTGCCATAGAAAATACATTTATTTTTACTGATTTTTGTTAAGTGCAACGACGATCTTTTACAAAGTATGTCTTCTTGCAACATGAGAAAAGATGCGAAATGATAAGGACTTGTCTGGTATGCTTTCAATTCCTTGAGAAATAAATTTAGCTTAACTAGAAGACTTGTTCCGATTCTGAAGTGTGCTATTTCCTATCGTAATTTATAATTTTACATAATACTTGGTTTAAAAGTTGAAAAAGTTTGCACAAATTTCCTATGTAAGTTCTACTTCACTGAAAAGTTATCGGTCACAAGCAATAAAAATTCCACTTTGTTTGATTAATGTTATGCATGTGTTAATTATCATGTGTAATATCAGTTTTATTTGTGTCTTTCGAAAGCGAGCATTCATAAATTTAAAAGGATATTTCAAACTATTTTCAAAATATAAGTATCTTTTACAAGTTTTTTCCGTAATGAACTTTGCTCAGTTATATTAATATTGAATATTCATCTTACAAAATAAGCGTCTTGTAAAACACATTCCGTTTCAGTTTTCTGAAATTTATGTATAAGTTATTTAGAAATTATGGGTGGAAGTTAAAAATCTCTGTATTAATGATATATTGTCAGCACCTCTCAAATAAAAAAAAAATCATGTATAATTTAGTTTGTCCAGATGATGTTCAATTTTACGTAGTAACAAACTCTATATTTTTCAAATTTATGCTAGTTTTTCACAAGAAAAAAAATATATATTCTTTAAGTTTGCCTAGCAAACTTTTTTCAGTATTTAAATTTTCTAAGTACATTCCATCACATGAGTAGTTAACTATTTCCACTAAGGAAAATATCTTATTATTTTAGTGTGTTTGATTGATGTTAGATTTTTATGTTTCTGATTGGTGATTTGCATATACTCTTTTAAAAACTTTACACAATTCGTAACATATATGTTAGAAATAATAGTATATCGCATCTGAGATTGAAAAAATTTATAACTATTATCATGTAAAGAAGGTTAAATTTTAAAAACATGTCGTTGAATATGAGTGTTACCATGAAAAAAGTTAACTAAATTACTTGTGATTTCCTTTCAGAGTATGAAAAGTTTCTTTCAATTTATCTTAAGATGTTTTAAAAGTCTTGCAGGTGATTTTCAAAACTTGAATGCATATCTACAATGTATTTAATATCTACAATTTATTTAATATTTTCCCCCAATTCACCTTTCAAGTAAAATAAACCTTAGTCAGCATGTATTGCACGAGTTAATACGACACCTTAACGTATATTATTACAAAGTAAATTGTCTAAGTCTTTCTTGAAGTAACATAAATTTCCAACTTGTATTGATTTTCCGATTGAAAAGTAGAGGTGAAATTTTTTCTTTGGAGTATCTATAACTAATATTTATTTTAAATCTCTTACTATTTTTCTTCTATGTAACAATTTTGTTAAGTTTTACCCGTATTGTAGCATATAATCCCACTGAGTTTGAACAATATTCAATGTTTTAAATAATAGAAAAGTTTTCAAGTAGAAATGATCTTAAATTCTCCAAGTGAATCATACTTTTTGGAAGAAAGTCCATGCGAATTCTACCTTCACTTACTAATATGTCTTTGAAATCCACTTTATTCATTCCAAGTTTTCGCAAACATTTCATTATGAAAACGGCCAAGTAGGAAAACGATAATCTCAAAGACCTGCTGACACATCACAGCATCACCCGCTGCTTGCGCGTCGATGCTGTTGTTCTTGCTGTACAAATCTCCCGACCTGTTCCAACAAGTTTTAGCGTGACTCATCCTCCGATCTAAAAATGCCGGCGAATTGCGTATCACCTACCGCTACCCTGATTGGCTAATTACCGTCACCTGCTTATCTTCCCATTTAAAGATGTGAATTTTATATGTAAAGTGAATTTTTACGCTAATGCTTAAATTCTTTGCTATAGAAAGTTCAAGTATGTTAGTTTTTTTTTTCTCTTATATGTTACATTTTAAACACATGATACGAAATTTTTACGTTATGTTTATCTTAGAAATTTTAAGTATATTATTTTTTTTTCTTATTTAACATTAACTTAAGAGTTTAATTGTATATGAAGAGTAAATTGTCACGTTAAAGTTTAAGGATATGATATTTTTGTGAGGTAAATTTTCGTGTAAAGGTTAAAATTCTTTATCTTTGAAATTTTTATTCTGTTAAATTTCCCATTATTTAACATTAACCTAAGAAAATAATTGTGTATGAAAATGTCGCGTATTGTTTAAATTGTTGTCGATGAAAGTTTAAGTATGTTATTTTTTTTTTCTTCTCTAATTTAGCATTATTCTTACACATTTTAAAGATAAAAATTTTATGCGTGAAATAAATTTTCGCATATTGTTTCAATTCCTTACCTTATAAATTTTTAGTATTTCTTTTTCTCTAATTTAGCGTTATTCTTACACATTTGAAAGACATAATTTTTATATGTGTGGTAAATTTTCGCGTATTATTTAAATTATTTGCCTTATAAATTTTTAGAGCTTCTTTTTTATCTTATTTATCGTTGATATAAGAGTATGATTGTACATGTGAAGTTAATTTTCACGTTCAATTTTAAATTCTTTGCCTTGTAAATTTTTAGTGTTTCTTTTTTCTAAAAGTTAGAGTTATACATTTTAAAGACATGAATGGCAATGTTTGAATTCTTTGTCGTAGAAATTATAGGTATGTTATACTTTCCTCCTGCATGTCAAATTTAAAGTCGTGATTTTTATGTGTAAAGTAAATTTTTGCGTTAATGTTAAAGTTATTTGTCGTAGAAAGTTTAAGTATGTTACTTTTTTCTTTTATTCAGCGATATTTTAAATACATGATTTTTATATATGTAGTAAATTTTCACTCAAATGTTAAAATTATTTATCGTAGAAATTTTAAGTATGCTAATTCTTCTTACATGTCACATTTTAATGTCGTGATTTTTATATGTGAAGTAAATTTTTACGTTAATGCTAAAGTTATTTGTCGTGCAAAGTTTAAGTATGTTAGTTTTTTTTCTTTTATTTAGCAATATTTTTACATATTTTAAAGACATGATTTTTATGTGTAACGTAAAATGTTACGTTAATGTTAAAGTTATTTGTCGTAGAAAGTTTAAGTACGTTACTTTTCTCTTGCATGTCATATTTTAAAGTCGTGATTTTTATATGTGAAGAAAATTTTTTACGTTAATGTCAAAGTTATTTGTCGTACAAAGTTTAAGTATGTTACTTTTTTTTCTTCTTTTATTTAGCGATATTTCTACATATTTTAAAGTCGGGATTTTTATGTGTGAAGTAAATTTTTACGTTAATGCTAAAGTTATTTGTCGTGCAAAGTTTAAGTATGTTAGTTTTTTTTCTTTTATTTAGCAATATTTTTACATATTTTAAAGACATGATTTTTATGTATATAGTAAATTTTCGCGTAAAGGTTAAATTTATTTGTCGTAGAAATTTTAAGTATGCTAATTCTTCTTACCATTTTAAAGTCGTGATTTTTATATGTGAAGAAAATTTTTTACGTTAATGTCAAAGTTATTTGTCGTACAAAGTTTAAGTATGTTACTTTACTTTTTTTTAGCAAATGGCCTTCCTTTTATTAACTTTTCAAATTTAACATTTTTTTTTTTTGTGTAACTTTGTTGCAGGTATTTTAACTTGGCTAAAGGATATGTAAGTAACTCGCTAGAAAACCAAACAGTCAATCAGGAGTTAACTTTTGGTCACATGTTTAAAACTTATCAGTCACAAGCGAGCATTTAGCTGACCGATCAGAACTCGTTGCCAACACCTGAAAACTAAATTTGGTATATATCCAATGTTATCACCACTTAAAACGTAAATCTTAACATAGAATGACCTCATACCCACTGTGACGTCATTAGCAAAAATACCTATCACTCTACCTTATTCGTTTAGAAGCAGCCCTAGAACAACTCAACTCCGTCTGAAAGGTAAATCGACACTAAAAAGTGTTGCCAACGCTCAAAACTTTGATATAAAACACATTATGACGTCATACCTACTGTGACGTCACTTAATAAAAGCCTATCACTCTAACTTATTCACTAAGAAGCAGTCCTAGAACAACTCAACCCCGTCTGCTAGATAAATCGAAACTAAAAAAGTGTTGCCACCGCTCAAAACTTTGATATAAAACACACTATGACGTCATACCCACTGTGACGTCACGCAATAAAAGCCTATTACTCTAACTTATTCACTTAGAAGCAGTCCTAGAACAACTCAACCCCGTCTGCTAGATAAACCGAAACTAAAAAGTGTTGCCACCACTCAAAACTTTGATATAAAACACATTATGACGTCATTCCCACTGTGACGTCATACACAAACAGCTTATAATGAAACCGAAACTAAAACAGCAGCAGGAGGGGAACAACTCCACTCCACTTCCGGTCACGTGACTTCCGATGACGTCATATCCTATGATGTCACTTCCTGTGACGTCATATCCGGTCACGCCCCCTTCCGGTGACGTCACCGTCCCCCGTCCCATACCGCATACCGCCCTGGCTTCGGAGCCCTATTTTCTAACTACTTACGTTCCAAAGAGAAAAAGAAATATCCGGAATATAAAAATTCCATAATTTAATGACTTATTATTTATTAAAGATATTAATAAAAACTTTCCCCATATGTACGCAACATGCACCCCCGCCTCTCCTAATATATATCTCTAGATCCGCGCCTGACAACCACCTGACAAATCACTCTTACCCAGCATCATATCAAATATACAAAGTGTTTATATATTCTCGATACTACCAAATCTCTTTCGTCAAAAAGAAACATCTATACGTCAAGAAAGAAAAAAAAATCCGAAATATAACAATTCCAAATTTTAATAACTTGTTAAAGATATTAATAAAAACTTTCCCCATATGCAACACGCACCTCCGTCTCTCCTAATATATATCTCTAGATCCGTGGCTGATAACCATCTGACACATCAGTGTTACCCTGCATAATATTAAATATACGAAGTGTCTATATATTCTCGATACTATTACATCTCTTTCGTCAAAAAGAAACGTCTCTACGCCGAGAAGGGGGGGGGGGGGGGGGAAGGGGGAAAAAAATCCGAAGTATAACAATTCCATATTTTAATAACTCATATATTATTAAAAATATTAATACCTTGAACTAACATTAATTTAATCAAGACTGTAATAAAATATTTCGTTAATATTTAAATAACACCAACAATGTTCAGCAGGGAGGAGGGGTTAAAAGATAACTTCAATGCTGTGCCTTCTTGAATACGTACGCAAGTCCCACCATTCAGCTTCGACAGTTCCTCGTAAGAAAATCGTTTTCCCCCTAACAACACCCTCGATCCGCGCTTTCTTGGTGGTGACTTGTCCGGTGGCGAGATGTCCGGTGGTGAGATGTCCGGGGGATGAGATGTCCGGGGTCGAGTTGTCCGGTGGCGACTTGTCCGAGGGATGAGATGTCCGGCATCCAATGTACTCATTCTGACTAAGTTTTATTTGAATTGTTTTCTAAAATTACCATTAAGTAAACTTTATTTAAAGTTATGTAATTGATAAATTAATAAAGTCTTTAAATAAATCAATTTTTTTCATACAAATATTATCATTTTATGATAATTAAAAAAAAAAATGCGCACTCTTGCCCCACATGACTCTTAAGATATTTTTTTTTGCGCTCTTAAATACTTTCCTCTAGTTAAAAATACTATATATTTATAATTTTATTTTGTATTACATTTTCGGGGTAATTTTTATATAAAGCACAAAAGAGGGTAGTTAAATCCTCTAATTTTTATCTTTCATTGAACCCTTGATGATACCCCTCCCCCCTGTCCCCCAAGTTGACAAACTATCACCGCCACTGTAAACACTCATGGTCATAATCGCACCCCCCTTGATTGACCTCTAATTCCGCCCCTGTCCGTGCCTGACATTCATCTTACACATGCATCAGTCTTCCCGTACCAAATGTACGAAGTGTCTATATATTTTCAACAGCAACAGTGGTGGTGAGGAGTCGGGGCAAGGCATCTACTATGTTGTGGTTGTGCCTTCTTAAATATGTACTCAAGTTCCACTATTCAACTATGCACCTCCCTAACGTTCCCCCCTTTCTTTGGGGGTGACTTGTCCGGTGGCGAGATGTCCTGTGGTGAGTTGTCCGGGGGATGAGATGTCCGGGGTCGAGATGACCGAGGTCGAGTTGTCCGGGGGATGAGTTGTCCGGATCCCGTCCGGGATGGACACCAGGGTTGTCATATTGGCCTTCTTAAGGCCAAATTTGGGAAATTCGGCCTTTTTTGGAAGTACCTGGCCTTGAGAATTTACGTTTGGCCTTTTCTTTAATTTGGCCTTATTTTTGGCCTTTTTTTTCCATAACTTCCGAAGTCAGAAAAAAATACCAACTAAAACAAACTTTCCTCTCTTTTTTCAAACTTTTTGAGTGAGAAGATAGGCTTTTCGCCTAAAGTGAAGTGCGATACCTTCTTTAATCTCGTGTTTTGGCCTCAGGAGCTGACTAGGGACAACCGGAGTTGACAAGAAGAGGGGTAGGGGTTCGAATGATTGTCCGAATACAGGATGTAAACGAGGCTCTAGGCAGAATAACCGCATGTTCTTTTTAAGGGGAAATCAATTGAGGGGAATCAATTAAGGGGAATCAATTAAGATAAGTGATAGAGCTGGATTTCTAAGAATCTTGTCCCAAAAGGTGAAATTAGTCGTTCTGTCTTGCCAACGAACCTCAAAATGCTCTAAGCATTGCTACTGCCATCTGCCACCCATCTAAATCCAAGCATGGTGGTCCGTCCCGAAGAGGATGATTATTGTGATGGCAGTAGAGTAGTAAAAGTATAATTCGGTTAGATTAGTGAAATTTAGGTTTTTCTAACTTTTAAGAATGGATTCATCATACATCGTTATGAACAAATAATTCAGAGAGAAAATTTACATTTAAAAAGTAAACTTCGATCAATCGTAATATGTATAACATATATATGCGGCTTGTAAAATAGTGAAAATTCAATTAAATGTCCAGTATCGATTTTTATAGTTCAACAACTTCTACTAAAATATATAATTTTCATTCTAATAATAAAATAAATTTTTTAAAAATTATATTTATGAATTCAGTTGTGTAGTGAAACGGGAATTTTGTAAAGCTCCACAATTCACGTTTTCCAAATATTCATTCGTATAAAAATCAAATTCATGTAATAATTTAATGTTTTACCTGGATTTGATGTCATTACGCACTCATTCTACCTAAATAGAGACAAAAGGGTGTTTTGTTTGTACCTCAACTGAGAAACTAAAAAAAAAAGAATAAAACTGAAGAAAAAAAATGTAAAAAATATTATAAAATGGTCAAGCATTTTTTTAAGTTAAATATTTAAGTTTAAATATTTCAAAAAAGTTCCAATATTTTTCTTTAAACTGTTTGATTTTTTATGCTCATCTTAATAATGATAGAGATATTGCAAAATTTTTGGCCCTCCCTCCCCCCACCCGTTTCCCTTTAACCTATGCATTAATGCATTTCACATTATTAACAAGGGATTCAAATTGCACACACACAAATTCCGTGGGTAAGTTGTTCCATTGTACCTTGTATAGAAAGTATTCATTTTGGCCTTATTTTGACAGCAATTTGGCATTATTTTACTTTTTTCATCTGGCAACCCTGATGGACACTGCCTTTTGGAAGACAGTTTTCGAATGGAACTGCATCATGTGCTCTTCTATCTGGAAATGGAGATACATAACAATGCAGTGCCAAATTCCAATAAAGTTACAGTCCACCTTATGAGAACTTTGTGAGCAAGATTATTTCACAAATCGAAGGGAAAGTGTGGAAAAAAAAAAATCTTTTTAAAACTATCAAGTTATCTGGATTTTTTAACAATTTGCTTTGCACAACCCATTTTAACAGATTGTTTGACACTTTATAAACGGATTAGAAGGTATTTACAAACATATTATTGACAGAAATTTTTAAACAGGTTTTTTGCAACAATTTTTAAATAGATTTTTTGCTACAATTTTTAAACAGATTATCAACAATTCATTTTAAACAGATTATCAACAATTCATTTTAAACAGATTATCAACAATTCATTTTAAACAGATTATCAACAATTCATTTTAAACAGATTATCAACAATTCATTTTAAACAGATTATCAACAATTCATTTTAAACAGATTATCAACAATTCATTTTAAACAGATTATCAACAATTCATTTTAAACAGATTATTTACATGATTTCTTTAAACAATTTTCAATCAGAAAAATTTCCATAACAGATCGAGTTTCGATTCAGACCTGATGGCTGTCTGGTTAGAGCTCTAGCCTCGCATCGCATGCCAAAGGTGCCGAGTACGAATCCCGTGCTAGCAGAGGCATACTGGCCATAGGGTTGTCCGGTGCAATTACCGGGCCGGTCAGTGCCGATCAGTTTTTTTCAATATAAGTAATCGTCTTCTTGAACTTTTTTTCTTTCTTTTTTCTAACCCATTGCATTTGAATCCCAATTGTTTCCATCGTTCGCTCCCTTTTTTGGTCAGTCGGGGAGATAAGGTATTCTAGGAAAAGTATGGGGTATTGTGGAGAAGCGGCCGATGACAGCTACTTAACGCCCGAGGTGAGGAAAGGACCAAGGAAATCTGAGACTACGCGCATGGTCCAGTCGTGGATGGACTATTAACTCATTACTATAATGGCCCCCCAAGATCGTTGGCGACAGAGTATATATTGTTCGGACATCTTAAAAGCAGAAACTGTAAGTAAAGCTTCTCGGGGGGTAAATTTTTCGAGGCGGTAAAGACATGAACACAAGTCACAACACCAAGAAAAGAGTGGTCGTTGTTTTGTTAGAGGCCATTTCCATTTCACAAATTGGTATGGTTCCATGCGAAGCTAAGCTGGTAGCAATTACATACTATAGTCAATACCAAACGAAAATGTTGCAACTGATTATATAAAACTTCAAATATACATTTCAAGTAAGTGTCTTTATTTTAAATTATTTATATATAATGGTTCTTAATTCTTAAAAACTTGAAATGAATTAATCTAATTCATACGTAAAATTACGTTTACTAGAGAAAAGATTTTTATTTAAATTTTATCTCTCCATATACGTATAAAATTCAATGTTTATCTATGTTTATTTACGCCTATAACTCCAGATTAACTGAACCAATTTGGATCATGTTTGCGTCGATTTATAACTTTTTAATATGAATGTAAACACATATTTAACATTGCATTGTGTTAGTGATCTACCTGACATTGTGGGTTTAGAGTACAATTCAAAATCTAAGCTTTTTATAGGTTTTGTTTTCGAAATCAGAAAAATTAAATTTTCTGTATTACACATTTTCCATTCATAGTTATTTTTTGAAGTCCGTATAATCTTTTTAAAAAAAATGTAGTACTATTAATTAAGATGTTATTGAGAGTGATTTAATTGTAAATAAAAATTATTAAACCATTTTTATAAATAATAAGAGATACATCTCTTATTATAATCATAAGTATACGATTTTATGTAGATAATTTGATTCACTCCATAGACAAGGGGTAATTATTTAATTTTGTGTTGTAATGCAATTTCATTTTGTTTAAAATTATTTAAATAGAATAGAATGACAATTGGGTATGTGCCAAACAATCTTCCATTATTAACTGTTTAAAAATAATTATTAAAAAAAAGAAATTAAGTAGTGTTAAATTTAAAAAAAGGATAAAATCTTAAAACAAATTCATGAGTTTAACCAATAACACGTTAAAATATATTTCGTAGAAATCAAAGTTATCTGTTAAAGAAATTAGAAAGTTAAGATATGTTTGCTAAAAACCTAACTGAAATGTCAGAGCATTAAAACTTGATAAACCTATTTATGTATGGAAGTTCCTCAATTTATGTATACGTTTAATTATAACAGTATTGTCCCGAATTTGTGCATGTTATGATCCATCACATATTTTCTATATCTGAACTCTGCCCTTCTTCTTTCCTTCCTCGTTCTCCTCAATATTTTTGAATAATTTACGCCTAACTTTACGCCATCACGTAATTTTTCAAAGTCCCAAGTTTCCGATTAATTTTGCAACAAAAAGGATTTTAAAGTTTTTTATAACGACAGTTTTTATTTATTTAGATTTTTGTCTAATTAGGTAAAATGGACGGTAAAAAAAGAAAATGTCTTGCAAAACAAGCAAAGCAATGTTTATCTGTAAAAGATATGTTCTTTGGATCAACGGATAAAATTATTGTTACAAATCATAACGTAGCAATCGACACTGCTGAGATTAATAATCATTTAAACAAAACTTTAGAAGTTTCATCTACGTGTGCAGATACAGAACCAAACAGCAATGATATTTGTTCAAATGACAAAGATCTCTAGTATTACAACTCTTTACTTATTTTATACCTTTTAAAGTTAAGTATATAGTATAATTTCGAATGCCATTTTTTAATAAACATTTTTTATAAAACTAAGCATTCTTTATTTTGCAATTTAGATATTGTTTTATTTTGTAACAAACTATCAATAGTTTATTAAACCAAGTTCACTCAAAGGGGATATAAGGATTAAAAACAGAGAAAAGTTTAGTTAATTAAACTAATTATTAAAACAATTCAATTATAAAAAAATATAAATAAACTTATATAATCATCGAAATTAATTATTCATTATAAATATTTAAATAATAAAATTTATTAGTTATTCAAAATATTTCATTATTAAAATTAATTAGTGGAATTTTATTAACAAAAAAAGTTAAAATTTGATAAATGATTATAATTAAAATTTGGGCCGGCATAAATCTAAAATAACCGGGCCGGTTTTATGTCCCAGTACGCCCTGGTGTGCTAGGCATGGATGTTAGTTATGATTCGGAATCCACGTTGAACTGTAGGTTCTTGCCCGATTAGCCGTCATTGTACATAAAAGTAGGCCGTTGAGCGTACAAACAACAAACCATGTAGACTCATCAATTGATAGACGTATAGATTTGCTTGGGACATTCCTGGTTTCTTTATATGATATTGATATTGTCATCAAAATCACTACAATTTAAAAAATATCGGGGCCATTTCCTTCTCTTAACGCCACTTCTGTATTTAATGTTGATTTTTTTTAAACTTGGAGGAAAAAGATTTTTTTTTTTTTAAGAACTGTTGCTACATTTTTGGAATAAACTCTGAAATGACTGTAAATGTAAGCTTTCCCAATCTCAAAACCGAAAAGCAATTTACTTTTGAATTTTTAAATACATTTCAATTGCTTTCTTACTATTTCACAGACCGATTTCGATGTATTATACCTATTTGCAAAACCATTAGCAATTTTATATTAAGGAAAGTGAAATATGTAACCTCAAAGCAAATATGAATACCTTCACTTCTTGGAAAAGAATACATTCGATATTATGAGTTTCGGCAGTATTATTTGTAGGTTGCAAGGAAATTTTTTTTTTTTTTTTTTTTTTTTTTTTTTGTCCTAACTCTGATTTTTTAAAACTATTTCCCTTTTCACAATGACAAATATAAAATTTATTATTGAATGGCACACAGTTGATTTTTTCCGGTGAATTTAGCCCCCTTTCTCCACTTTTATAAAAATTTAAGTAACTATTAGGGAAGGGAATAAAAGCATCCTCCCATGCACCTTCCTGAGGCCACCCATTTCCATCTAGCTTCTAGACCGCGAGGTTGCGGGTTCGAGTCCCGTGTAAGGCATGGGTGTTTGTAAATGTATGTTGGCTTGTCAAATGACGAATGTTTTGGCGCATTATAGTCCTCGTGTTGCTGACGGCGCCAGATAACCTGAAAACAACCAACCAACCAACCCATTTACATTATTTTTATGTATTGAGTTAAAGTAAGCAGAAGTTAAAAAATCAATACTGTTTTGAATATATTTTGTCATGTTCAAACAACGTATCAGTTTGATTTTCCCAATATCTGGCAAGCCAATATAAATGCATAATACCGTGATTTCAAAACACGTATATAAAAAATAAAAAAGTTACATCTTTAAAAATGGAGAGAGTTGGCGTCAATTTGTGTATGAAGAACCATGTAACTTTGCCGTCTGGAATTCATCCACAAATACAGATGATGAAGGAGATAATCTGTATTGGATGAATCATAGTTCTAATGAAGGAGTATTGAAACATTGATCCATGCAGGAGAAAGGGGGGGGGGGAAGGAAGGGGGAGTTGAATGCATGTGTCGGATTGTTGATGGAATGGCAGTATGTGTGGGTTGCTGAGCTTCTTTCAAGTGTTTGTAAATACTTGAACTTGCTTCCTCAGCTCTGAAGTTGCAGATCGAAAATAGCAGCGTGGTTCTCACGAAAGAACCTTTTCGTTTTCTTTCTTGACTTTGCGTTTAATGTCACGTAATGAAAACCTTAAAAAAAATAATAATAATAATAATAATAATTAGGTGAGGGAACACCGTTCCACCTTCTAGAAAGGTAAAGAATCGCCGTTCCCACGCGTTCCCGCTCCACTACACCCCTGTAGTGTAGGTATGTTGTCGATGGGTGGGCAAATCTAATTAAACCTCTAACCTTCATCCAATCGAGGTGAAACTTGGTAGATAGAATCGATGTCGATAATAATGCATTCTATCAAATTTTGGGGGCTGCCACCGTTATTAAAAGGTCGTTTTTACGGATTACTAATAAACCAACTTGCCCATCATCCATCAATCATGCTGAAATAGCTTTTAACTGACCATTGTTGAAACTCTTTCCTGTTGTCCAAAATTGTTTTTATAAATAAATAATAAAATTGCTTAAACCAGAATGAATAAATGATATTTGGATGTGAGTGCATAAATACACTTCCATTTTTAATGAATACATTTTCGAACGTAGTTTTCCACACCTTTTACTGACAGAAATGTTTTTGATATTTAAAATTAGATGCAAACACACGCTGTTTACAGAATTGGTGCTGTGTTAATGAACATAAAAATTTGCAATGCATACAAAAGGTTTATATTAAATACTTTTGTTTTTATGGGCTTTTGTTTTTACTTAGCTTAAAATTTGACATTTGTCCAGCAGGATCGGTACGACTGTGCATTCAAGATCATTCACTTTCTTCGCATTTTTCCTTTGGTCTTTGTTTCGAGGCCGCAATTCAATAAGTCCTTTTTAAGGGAACTTGGTACGCATAAAACTATTTTTTTTTATTTATGCCTTTAAAATTATACTTTTTACATATTCGGTACTATTATTAGGTAATAACTAAATCGTATTAAAAAAAAGTGCACATAGTTCTCTAAATTTGAAAAATTTCTAATTAAATTAATTTTTTTTTATTATTATTTTCTGATTTTTTTTTTTTTTTTTTTTTTAATTTCCTAGTTATATATATATTTTTTTCCATTCCCCCCCCCCCCCCTATAAATGTTCCTGCCGAGCAAACGGTATAGTGGTTAGCGTGCTAGCCTCTAGACCGCGACGTTGCGGGTTCCGAGTCCCCAGTTTAGGCGTGGGTGTTTGTAAATGTATGTTGGCTTGTCAAATGACGAATGTTTCGGCGCATTATAGCCCCCGTGTTGCTGACGGCGGCAGATAATCTTGAAACAACCAACCATAAATGCTCCTAGTTATATACTCTTAAACCATTAGGCATCGGATTATAAATAAGTAAAATAATTTTGGAGAAAAAATAAATTCTGTACCTATACTTAAAAAATTGTTAACCAAGGATATTTTTCAACATGTAATTTGTAATAAAAAAAAGTTAATGTTTTATTAAAACATCCACATCTATCTTTGTCAAATAGTTCTTTAGAATGACACAAAAAATGTTTCGAGTTATTTCATTTATATTTGTTGGAGTTTTAGCATTTTGAGTAAGGTTTGGAATTCCAAAAAACACGAACTTAGAAAAATGCGTTCGAAACATCGAAGGAACTATTGCAGCTATGCTAAATTCTCCATAAAAAAAAAAACCCATAATTTTTACGTAATTGCAGTTATCGGATCAGCTCAAGAACTTACCAGAATAAGAAGAAGTTTCAAAGATTACGAATGCGGGGGAAAAAATCGAAAATCCCTATTTTTATAATTTTTTTGTGAAAACTAGGGATATCGAGTCCCCTCGAAGAGAAAGTCCTTGTAAAAGGATCATTCTCTATGTTCACTAAGTTATTGTCATCTAGTCCAGTGCATTTAGAAACTACTTTTGATTAAACCTTGAAATTTGTTGAGTGGGTTACAAAAATGTACCACTTCATATGGAAATGCATAAATTAAAAACTCGAAAATAGCGTCTAGTATGTTTTATTTTTTATTTGAATTCTGTACGTCAATGTATATTCCACCTAGTTTTGTCCATTGGCAATTTAATTTTCATTCATAATAGATAAACATTAAATGAAAACAATGTGTGTCATTTCATGAAGTGATCCTTTTCGTACCTACTCATCAAATGTCAAGGTTTTCTACGAAGTAGTTTCTAAACGCACTGGGCTAGAAGATTGTAACATAGCGAGTATAGGAAATGATCCTTACTATACTAAACTCCAACTGAACTTGACATCACTAGACGGTAGATCATCACAGTGCTCATAGGTATTTAATCCATTTTGGAGGCGTGAAAGCATAATGTTCGCCAAACCACAACCCTATAGAGAACAAAAGGCTATAAGGTTTGGCGAGAATTATATCTTCACTCCGCTAAAATGGATTATTTTTTTATGAGCAAGGTGAAGATCTATCGTCTAGTGATGTCAATTTCAGTTGGAGTTTAGTATAGGACTTCCTCTTAACCAAAGCCCCTTGAATCTTTGATATAGAGGATAGAAAGATGAGATCACTCCACGCTCCATCCCACACACCTAAAGATGTAAAAACAAACACACCCATAAACATTGAATTTGGTTGCCAGATTCCAGTCGACTCCCTCCCCACCCACCCACACCATCAATCCCTTGAATTCTTCAGAATCTTCAGAATTCTGTTATGGGTGGTGACCCCGCGTGACCTCCACGCAGCATTGCCAGACATCGAACACTCTTTTTTTTCTTTCTTCTATTCGTAAACAGGTTATAATTTCAAAGCTATGATGAAATCTAGTAGTTATGCTTCATTTAAGATTAGTTTTTTTTTTTTTTCAAAGTTATATGGAAAAATAATTCTTTCAACCAAGTCAAATGTGCATCTTATAACACCGATTAGTCTCCCGCGCGTAGGTGACTTATAAATGTATATTTGATGGTGTAGTTAAATTAATTATTTTTCCACGCAACTTTGCCACAAACTAATTTCATATAAAACAAAAACATAAGAACTAGATTCATCATAATTTTGCAATTCTAACTCATTTACAAGAGGAAAGAAGAGCGAAAATGTCCCGTGCGTTATCCTGAGAATTACCCAGGTACATAGATTTTAGGTTATTTAGCAAACGATACCAAGAATGATTGAGGATGTATCCCACTATCCTTCCTACTATTTACTTATTATAAAATACAGAAAAAGCGGACAGACAAATTCAATGTTCTAATATAAAGACGTGTATTACAGGCTTTAAGTTATTATTCATTTGAACAGGAAATTAATGTATATTGCCTTTAGTTATTTCTTTTTGTAATCCATAGTACATATTTGAAAAATTAAGGTACCCGCCCCCCCCCCCCTTCTTAAATACTCTTAGCCCTCTTTTCCTCCTCTCTGTTTACAATTCCGCATCCGGCCTTGAACAATAAAATATTTCTTAAACATTTCATCTAAATAAAACCAACCACACAAAAGAAATGGAATAGTCAGTCTTAACTCCTTTATGCCGTCTGACAGACCACGTGTCATCTTTCGTTGAACGTTTCTTTCCACCCCTTAAAATGAACAAATGGTCCCTGCCCTTTTCATGTAAATAATACGTAGCGAAAGAACATTTCATTAATTTAGTATATTAGTCAACTTTTAATAGTTCCTTTGGATGAGGGGTCTGAGTTGGCACTTTCCAAATTTGATTACCGTGTCACACTAAAGTAACTATTAAGTCCACGAACTTTGAAATAAATAATTTTGATGCCTCCTGGCATCAAAAAGTCATTACACATTGTTTTCCCCTTTTTTTTTCTCTACCTAAACTCCAATATAAAATGTCATTTCAAGGAAATGTAAAAAGATGCAAAGAGATGTAAGAATATCCGTTTTTCAAGTGCTGTTGTAGTGTTTCAGTGGTACATACCATTGTATTTTAAGTACCAAAAATATGCAGGGTTATTCAGAATTTCCTCCCGGATTTTTGAAGCAAGGACTCGTCTTTTCGGCAGTAACTGGACTATCGCATTGATGATGCCGTGTGATCAAGAGTTCACACATAGAATACCTGTAAGCTATGTAAATAGAACTTGAATTGTTTCTGTATTCTTTCAAATGTTCTTATTTGCTGCATTAGTCGTAGTGGTTTTTTTGTTGTTGTTTTTTTAACTATAGCTCTTCGAAACTCGGGAAGGAATTCTAAATCATCCTGTAGTATATATTGAAATCGACCTGATATTGGTGTTTGTCCTTTTACCTGAGAAAATTAACTTCTGCAATTGAAACAAGAAAAAATTTCATATTAATTTACAATCTAGAAAATTTTGGATGATGTGCAGGATCTAAATGAAATGTTGCCCGATGCTGAGTTGTTTTGTATAGCTCGAAAACTGGGCAAAAACCATTTTAATATTTTATCACATGTAGGCGACAGATTAAGAAACTGCAAAAATATTGATAACGTGTGATAAATATGGGTTGGGAAAGTTCCGTATTAGAAGTTGATTTTTATAGAGAGAAATACAGATTTAAGGTTTGATTGAAAACCCCTCCCACAGAAATTTTCCGGTTGCGACCCTTAGTCTGAAAGAATGCTATCAATTAGCTAACTATGCAATAGTATAAGCCACAGCAATTAAAGGTCAAAAAAGGAATTAACTATCGATTAATTCATGTTAGAGCATGGGTGCGGCACATACGAGAAGTCAACGGAAAAAGTTTACCAAAACAAAAGTTTCAAAAATCTACGCAGCTGGCTCATGGAAGATAAATAACTGCTGCATCATAGGGTTGCCATATTATTTCTTTGTATTAATTGTGATTCAATTTGATTATAGCTATCGTCAGCGTTTTTCTTTGCTTTGTTCGATTTTCTTTAAATTGGCGAGTTTTTTTTTATAGTAGTGTTAATTTTTAAAGTTCTCATAACGGATTTTGTAGTTCAACGTATTCATTTTTTTTTTTTTAATGCAATATCTTACTTTGAAATTTATTTCCATTTATTTATGCGAATACATTATTTAACATTTTTAAGTAACAGATTAGTAAACAGACTTCAAGTTGGTATATTAATAATATTTCTATCCGTTATTTACATTTTAGTTTTGCACCACTTATACACTAATTACCAATTTATAAGATATTTCTTACATTTACTAAGGGTAAGGAACATCGTACAAATTTCAATTACAATATAATTCTGGTCACTGCATTAAAATTTGATAGGAATTGGTGCAATTTACCATTTTCGTTTTCATATTTTCACGAATTTTGATAATTATTACATTCTCTTTTCTTGTAAGTAAATCAGAGGAGAAACAGTCGCAGATGAACAATACCCGAGGGAAGAGAACTCTGCGTTAAAGACATTTGTTTCTGCGGGTGAGGATGTTTAGAGCACCTTAAAGCCTCTTTCACACGTTGCGGCCCGCAAATGCATGCCTTTTCACACGAGACCATATCTGCGGACGTTTTGAATCGCATCTTTGAAGAGTTCGATTATTATTTTCACTCAGTGAATGCAGTATCAGGAAAAACGTTTATTAAAAGTATCTAGTTATTTTTTTAAGTTTTTCTTTTTAAATATAAGTGTAAAATTTAAGTTTGGATAAAAGAAAGTTACTTTTATTATATCTCCTTTATTCTAGAAGGTTGGTTGTTTTTAGATTATCTGGCACAGTCAGCAACACGAGGGCTATAATGTGCCGAAACATTCGTCATTAGACAAGCCAACATACATTTACAAACACCCATGCCTAGCACGGGACTCGAACCCGCAACCTCGCGGTCTAGAGGCTAGCACGCTAACCATTATACCGTTTGGTCGGCGAGTATACATTGGAAATTTTTTAATTAGATTCACATTTTTTCATACTTAACAAGTGTTAGAAAACTAACGTATCTGCATAAAAATTATTCATTTGAGGATTGATTAATTAAAGGGTATAATCCTGCACCAATCATAATTCAGTATGTAATTCATTTTAAATTTAACAACAAAAGATACACAATGATTAGATACAAGGTACCGACTACAATTGAAAACTTAACTGAAATATTTTTTGTTATATAATTTTGTTTTGAAAGTATTTAAAGTAGAAAGTATATCCCCATTTACAATGCTTCTCCATCCAAATATGTTCTAAATTTTTACTGTTTGCGATTTGCAGAGCTAAAAATTTTAATGACATCTAAAATACTCTTTCTATGCAATTATTTTGGTTCAGAATTTGAAGCAATGGCAATAAATCAATTCTATGATTTTTAGTTAAAATATTTTTAACTATAATTTAAATTAAAACTTTTTAGATTTGAAACAAACCTTATTTCGATTAAAATTTAAAAAACTGATCAATTAATTAATTTATGATGAGCGAAAAGTTGCTTAGAACATAATAAAATGTGTCTGCACCCCCCTGCAAATAATCTTGCCGGCGGCCTTGCATGGGAGATGGATCATCTACCAAAAGTTTTTTTTTTTTTTTAATGACTAAAATACTTTTTTAATATTATTTGAGTAACAATAACTTAAACTTAATTAAACTAGTCACTCGGGGGGAAAAAAACCCGGAAAAGATAAATGTAAGCAACTAATTAACTGGCCACTAATTAATATAGTTTTCAATTAGCAACTAATTAACAGTACGGTACTAACACCTTCGATTCCGATGAAAAATACCCAAAAATGCGACAACTTATTCACACGCGACGACACAGAGCCGCGGTAATCGAATTACCACATCAAGGGGGTGGGGGGTCCCAGGGTTTCGAACCCCACCCTACCTCGAAATAAAAATCATGAAAATATTTTTTTCCCCCCTATGTGTTTCACATTTAAATTGATATCTTAGAATGGAGTTCCGAAATGGAGCTCCACGTTCTCCCCCAACAGGAGATCAGCAAATTTTCTAAACGGGTTTCTTAGTTTCAAGATGCTAGTTCTAGGCCAGGGGATCAAGTTACCAGTAAGTGACACGTCTTATCTTGTATCCATGGTAACGCGCTTCCGTTTTTTTTACTAACCATAGACTAACGTACTATCAGGCAATACGCATCGCATATACACTTGATTGGTTGGTTATTTTCAGATTATCTGGCGCCGTCAGCAACACGAGAGCTATAATGCGCCGAAACACTCGTCATTAGACAAGCCAACATACATTTACAAACACCCATGCCAACACGGGACTCGGAACCCGCAACCTCGCGGTCTAGAAGCTAGCACGCTAACCACTATACCGTTTGGTCTGCCATATACACTTGAAAGATATACGTTAGAAAAAATGTCTTGAGACCCGAAAAGTTGGTAAGCGTGAATTATTGGATTTATGATTTGGCTATCATTGAATTTAGTTTATAACTATACTAGTTGAATACCTACGAAATTTTAACATGTGCAATATTTTAGATGTGAGATTCCACATTTCAAACATTAATGCTTTAAATCAAGAAATTAAGTTTAAAAAAAAAAAAATCAAGTTATTCGCATTGGATTTCAGAGAGATCCATTGTGTTTTCAGCAAATGGAAACGGATCAAAATTGAAATGATGCAAATGATATTTTCAATAATCTCAGTCATAACAGCCAATGATCATAAAAACTGCGCAATAGAAGCTGATAATTTTTATGAAAGTATGTAGAAATTTCGAATCGGAGAAAGAGAGAGAGCATGTAAAACATCGTAGATTACAATCGAAAGAAGCAAGCAGCTGAAAATTGCAGACTCCGATTCTGGTACAATAAACAACGATTTTTAAAGAACCAACAGTAAACAACGGTAATTTTAGGACTATCATGAGAATGCAATGAAATGCGAAGATAAAAATTTAATTGATCATTAAAAATTTGTAGCTTTAAGTACTTCGTATTTTAGTCCCAAAATTCAAAGTAAGGTTATCACAATTAGGATACCTATTCAACACTAATACTGGAGAAGACTTAGCAAGTACAATTTTAGAATTATTGCAATCACTTAGCATAGATTGCAAAAATATGTTATAGGCCAAGGTTATGATGGAAGAACAGTCTCAACAAAAGGAAGTGTTAAAGGTGAGCAGGCTCGGATACGAGAACAACACTGCTAATAAGACTAATTTTGATGTTATAAATATTAAAGGGTTATTATGTGTTAATATTTAAATTAATATATTAGCTACAGCATATATGAGAAAAAGTGAAGGGTGGGGGGGTGGGTCGCAAGTTAAGTAGAATGTTGAGAAATTGTATTATAATTTTAAAATTACGTCAGCCGGTGAGTCTCTCCGCCCAAAACCCTTTTAAGATCTTTCATTCATTCCACAGAACCCCCCCCCCCCCAAGAAAAAAATTTCCTAGGTACAGCTTTGTACCACATCATTTATCTACCATCTAACAAGACTGTCCGTCCGGACATGGTAGTTTGCCTACCATCTCGGTTCTTGTTATCTGCTATAAAATTTCTATATCTCGCTATATATAAGGCAAAGTCCTCACTCACTCATTCACTCATCATTAATTTTCCCACTTTGTCCACAACTCTGAAAATTGGTACAAATACCAACAACGGTAAACATAGAAAAAGTAAGCTATTCCGAACTCGAATAACCCACTTTAAGAGGGGTGGAAAATGGGTTAAGCCTTCCAAACGAGGGATATTTGAATGTTCCACTTCCCATATATAGTCACAACTCTGAAACTTGATGCAAATGTCAACAAAGACAAACATAGAAAAATTATGCTATTCCGATATCGATTAATCCACTTTAAGGGTTGGAAAAGAGGTTAAACCTTCTAAACCCGAATGTCCCACTTTCCATATGGTCACAACTCTGAAAATTGGTCAATAAATCAATTTGTAAAGATGGAAATGGGAGCGAACGTCTGAAATGTAGAATTCATTAATGTCTTTTGATTGCTAAAATGCTCATGTTAAAATTTCGTAGCGTAACACGTGTATTCAGCTAGTAATAAATATATTCTTGTTATCTGCTAAGTATAGTGGTTGTAATGGAATGATCAAAATCACTTGCAATCTCCCATAAAAGAAAATGTCAGCATGTAAAGAATTTATATTAGAGACTTGGTTTTTATGTGTTACTTGTTTACCAACATTTATATGCATTGTAAATTTTTACTTTCAATTACCCACATGTAATACATAAGGTAATAAAAGTATAGCATTCGGTCAAAAAAAAAAAAAAAAAAAAAAAAAAAAAAATCGTATGTATGTCTGTGTGTACGTGGTCAGCATAACTCCCGAACAATTGATGACCCTAGGACCTACTATTAAGATTTTCGTAAAAAAAGGCTCATGCGCCTAAGGTAAGATTTACGCCTAAGGTAAGATTAAGGTAAGACTCCTTAGGCGCATGCGCCTAAGGTAGCTGCCATTGAAAAAAAAATGTTTTTCAATGATTACTAAAAAACGGCTCTAACAATTTCGAAAAAAAATTGCTCTGCTAATGCCTCATAAGGTGTACTCTAAGGCTAAACATGAACCTCTTAAGGCTAAACATACCCACCTCCGAAACTCCGGTAAAAATGCTTCAATGGCGCAAAAAGTGGAAAAACGAATACCTTTAACACAGAGTTCTCTTAGCTTGAACATAGCTTATGAACGATCGTTTTTTCTCCTCTTCACAGTTTCACTTATAAGAATTATCGAAAAGTATATCCCCAAAATTTCTATTTTGACGAAGATTTTTTATTTTTTGAAGTTTCATATTACAATTGTCGCAAAAAAATATCGCCAATATGGCCATTTCTTCTAAACGAATGATGGAAATATAAAAACGGTAAATAACACAAATCCACATCAGTAATATTGTGTAGTTGAAAATTGTGCGATGTTCCACGTGTATTCCAGTTATATTTATTAACACAGCGTCGATATCAAAAATATTTCTATCAGCTTACGGCAAACTACGTTTCAAAATTTATTTATTAAAAACGAACGTGAATCTCGCCTAAAAATATAATTTTATTTATTCCGATTAAAGTAATTTTATTATTTATTTATTAAAAAATTATTTTTTTGGCAATGGGCAAGAGTTTCTGCAATGATCGGTGCAATGCTATTTTTATGCGATTGGATGACGGCAAGTTGGTTTTTTAGTATTCCGTAAAAACGACCTTTTAATGACAGTAGCAGACCCCAAAATTTGATGAAATGCGTTGTCATCGACATCGAATCTATCTGCCACGTTTTAGCCCGATTGGATGACGGCAAGAGAGTTAATTGGGTCTCCACAGATTCTTCTCCCATCGACAACACACACAAAATTAAAGCTAATATAAAGGATTTAAAAAGAGAGAAGAAATCAGTCGAAAAGTATGAGCTCATGAAAATGTTTGGATTTGACAAAAAAAAAAAAAAAATCCTGTCGCCAAACCGTAATATCTTTATCGCCAGATTTCGACAAGTTTCCAAATTGGCAATTTATAGCCAAATCTAGCGGCAATGATTGTTTGATGGAAGTGATGTGAATTCAAGAGAATGATAGCTCTTACTCCTTTCTTCGCACTTAGAGATAATCGTTTGTCAGTGTTGGATTTAATTCAGCTGCTGTAATGAAATTATCTACGATGCTATAATAATTACATAGCGTAAATGCTTTCCACGGTTGCAAAAAGAAATGGCGCGTAATCTGCGTTATTAAATGTTTAAAAGCTATGGAGTAGCTTTTAAAAATGTGTAAATAAGTTAATGTACATAATATAGTTAATGTAAATATAAAACATTAAAAAAATGTGAATATAAAATATTAAAAAATGTGAATATAAAATATTAAAAAATGTGAATATAAAATATTAAAAAGTGTGAATATAAAATATTCAAAAATGTAAATATATTACATTAAAAACTGTAAAAAGAATATTTCGCAAAAAGCGATGGAATTAACTTGGATTTTCTTCATAATGGGTGAGTTTATATTAATTTTATGTTTTTATTTTCTTAAAAAAAAAAAAAAAAAAAAGGTTGTAAAAATTAATATTTCTGTACCGTTATAATATAATCATACTTCTCCTTAATATATGTGTGAGATGCTCTTAATTTTTCCATGTAGGTCATTTTACCATGTTTCTGTCACTTAGTTTTGAAATATTATGCGAAGTACATAAAATATTCGGTTAAGGCTAAACTTTTTTTACTAATATGCCGTATGACTGGTTAAATATGAGGTATTTAATAAAATATGTTGCAAGTTTGACAGAGACTTAGGATTGAGTATCTTAATGGTGCTTAAAAATGTAATACAATTATTTAAAGTTGTTCGGCTTCTGAATTTTTTGTTGTTGAAAATTTGATGTTTTTTGCTGGTTTTCATCGCTTTTGCGTTATTATTGCTGCTACGGAGCCGTTCCACATTTTTAGTGAACATACATTTTAACGAATCTAAATATTTGATATATATAAATGAAGTAACAATTAAGCAAAGAATTACTTTATTATTTAAGAGATACCTAACTTAATTAAGTACTTGTTTAGTGTATTTATTAAGTCCAACATTTTAGCTTTTTCTAAATCTTTTATATATTACTCTTTTGTGTGCATGTGTCGAGGGAGGGCAAATCTGCCTAATTTACCGCCTTGTCGTCATCCAATCGTTCTGAAACTTGGCAGACAGATTCAATGTCGATGACAATGCATTCTATCCAATTTTGGGGGCTGTCACTGTTACTGAGAAATCGCTTTTACGAAATACTTAATAAACCAACTTGCCGTCATCCAATCACATTATGATAGCATTGAACCAACCATTGTTGAAACTCTTTCCTGATGCCAACATTGTTTTAATAAATAAATGACAGAATTGTTTTAATCAGAATAAATTAAAGATATTTGGATGTGAGTGTGACGCTCATTTTTAATAAAAGTAGTTAGTTTAGCAGCATAGTTTGCCGTACATGGTGCCGATAGAAATGTTTTTGATATTTAAAATTCGATGCAAACACCAAGCACGCGTTGTTATCAGACTCGGCACTGTGTTAGTCAATTTTTAAAATTGGCATTGCATATAAAGAATTTATAATAAAAAACTTTGTTTCTATGGGTTGTATCATTTTAAATTTCATGCAGAGCCATGTCATCAGATATTTTTATGTCTCTGTAAATGGCTAAGAGTGAAAATCAATTAAAATTGGTAGAATCCGCCACTGAACATTTTTATTAAAATGTTCTCATCCCAAAAAAATGGAAATGATAAAGTGAAGCAAGACAACAAAGCAAATTATAGTTTGAAAATGTTCAATGTGTAATATTATTCGTTGTTCTGTCTATCGTATTTAACAATTTATCCTGAATCAAATAGTTGTGGACAACTCAAATTTATTGTCGTAAATTCACACGTAGCCAGCCACTGGTCGCCTTTATGTTATTGAGACTTTTTACCTCTTTGTAACTTATTCTCTACTAGCTAAATACCTAGCTACGAAATTTTAACATGTGCAATATTTTAGCTAGCTGTGAGGCCTTTCGTCGTGAAAATCCGTCATTGGTGCCAGAGGTGGCACCAGCAGGGGGGCTAGGAGGGCTGGAGCCCCCCCCGTCGGGCACAATCGAGCTTCTCGTCGGGGGATAGAAAATACTTTTTTTAATTTTTTATTTGCATAAATTTTTTTTCAAGAATCGAAGAGAGTTAATAGTTTGTAAGCCTCATTGCCACTATTCTATAGGTCGCCGTCTGAAACCAAGATGTTAAACTGAAAACTACGATTGAATGTCCAACACTAAGCAATACAATCTCCCTATCTGTGTTCCCGACAACTACACGATAGACCTCGCAACCCTAGAACACATGATAACCACAACACGTTTCATGAAGAAATTCTTAATAAGTCCCGACTGGATAAATTGTTTTCACACAGTCGTTGGGAAAATAAAGAATTTCATCGGGAAACTTAAAAAAAAATCATCTTTTTTATAGATGATACAATTTGATAAAATTCAACAAAAATAATGCTCTTTAATTGAAACCACAGCCCATCTTCCAACGACATTTTTAATTTTACCGACAGGATAAACTGTTTTAACACAAACTATATTAATCTTATATATTATACTTTTGTTAAAACAGTTCATCATGTTCGGGAAATTAAGAATATCTTCGGAAAACTGAGCATATCCTCATTTCTAATAGTGGAGACAATTCGATAATGGTATATTAATCTTATATAGTTTACTCTGTTAAAACAGTTTATCATGTCGCGGAAATTATAAATTTCTTCGGGAAACTGAGTAATCCTCGTGGTTTTTTTTTTTAATTTTTTTAAAATTTTTTTTATTATTATTATTATTATTTTATTTATTAGGGAGACAATTCGATAAAAATTTAACAAAAGTTACTCTCTTAAATTTAAACCACAACTCATTTCCCGACAAAAATTACAATTTCCCCGACATAATAAATTGTTGTTGAAACACATGCTATATTAAACTTACATTAGTATACTCTAAAAGAGTTATCCCTTGGTTAAATATAAAAATTTCTTTGTATAACTGAATAAATAACTCATTTCCCGACAAAAATTACAATTTCCCCGACATGATAAACTGTTTCAACACATGCTATATTAAACTTGCATAGTATACTCTAAAAAGTGGTTAAAAATAAAAATTTCTTTGGATAACTGAATAAATCATCTTTTTAGTTTATACACTATACTATTATGTTCTGAGGAACTTGTGTATTTTGGATCTGGCGGTTTGTTTTTGTCCTTCTGTACAAGATCAGAATTCCTAGGTAAATTTACAATCATCAGACACGTGTGATTTGACAAATGAAAGGTAACAGCAGATCATACAAAAATTCAACGGCAAGACAGAAATACTGGAAAAATGGTGACTGGAAATCAATTTGTAATTTCTTTAGTCAAAACTAGATGTTCAGTCAAAAAAGCTTTAAAAATTACATAGAATTTAATCAGCTATTTCAACCAGAAGTTTGACAAAAAGAGTGATTCCGTATAGTAACGTCATGAGAAGTTCATATCTTGGCTGCAAGGAGAGATATCAGATTAGAATTTAGATATATTCGGTGACAAGTTATCTCAGAAAATTCACACACTTTTGTGCTATTTTTGTTCATATAAAACTCCAAACTAACCTTTTTTTTTCTTCTTGACATGTCATTAACCTTAAGGTAAGGTCTTGAAATGTTGCCGTATTGTACATACTTGATATCTGGGCATGATGATGCACTACCATAAAACGGGTGTAGAGGTGGTCTTCTAATGACAATTACTATTAAAATCTATCTAGTGCTGTTAAGTTGACAATTTTTTAAACTTTCCCGATGGTATTCTATGATGAAGCAGTTTTACTTGATTTGAAACTGAATAAATCATATTTTTTTATTAATGGGATAAAATATTACAATTTGATACAATTTCACTAAAGTTGTGTTCTTAAATTTAAACCTCTACTTTCCCGAAGAAAATCTTAATTTTCCCGACGATATAACATGCCTCCACCCAGTATGTGCTCTGTAATTATTAAACAGCATTATTAAGGAGAATATTGGACAAAAATTTTCAAAAATTATGATCGTAAATTGTAAAACACAACTTATTTCCAACGAAATTCTTAATTTCCCCGACGAGATAATTTATTTTTTTACCAAATTGCAATATAAATTTTTATATATATTTTTCTGAGTTAACACAGTTTATCTCGTAGGTTAACTTGAGAATTTCGTTGGGAAATGAATTGTGGTTTTGATTTAAATACATAACTTTGATGAAATGGTATTCCATTGATCCCTTATTGAAAAAAAAAAAAGGATGATTTATTCAGTTCGACCGGGATGAGAATAACAAAGCCATAAATAAATTTAAACGATATATAATACGAACACTAGTAAAAATTTCACAAAATATAAAAACAAATATTTTTAATACAAGCATTGTAGCTTGTAAAAGGAATGGCCGTCAGAGTTTTAAAGGGCTATAATTTATTTGGACATAAGTAGTTAGAAATTATAAAGGAGAATAATAAACACAAAATAGAAAAATTTATTTGCAGTTAATTTGGTTTTGGACCTTATGTCTCACAAAAACCTGTAAACTCACTGGTAACTAATTTATAGTATTTTTACAAAATTATTTTAGGAAAAATCATATTAAAAAAATAGTTTAAACAATGACATGCAGCTCACACAAAAATTTCTACTTATTAAGTTTGGTATGTTGTGAGTATGCAAGACCATATATTGTTTCTCATTACATCATGTCTCTAATTTTTCGTTATGTTTTGAGTCAAAATATTAATTTTTGTATTATCAAACATCACAAGTCCTTTTGGTACGCAGAGATAGCACAAAAATCAACAAAAAGACTTCAAACGGATTTTTTGTGTGTGGAAAAGTCACTTTACATACATACCCCTTTCATGCATAAAAAATACTATTGATTCCGTACTAATAATAATTTATCAAACTATCCCAAATTTATTTATCTATCTTCAAATAAATTGCTCGGCTATCAAAATAAAATATAATTTCATATTTTTCCAAAATTCTCTTAAATGAATAAAATACAATTGCGCATGGTTATATAATTTCCCAATCATTTAGTTCTCATGTATTGCAAGCTTTAGCACTGCATTTACTCATTGTTTCTGTAATTAATAATTTGCTTTAAAAATGCATCATATTTCATTAATCGTGTGAGGAGGAATGAGGTAGGAAAGCAAAGATTAAAACTACAAAAAGCGACAACTCCAGGCAAACTGATGAAATTCGCTGCGATTTAGAAGAAAAAGCGACAACATGCTCACACACATGTTCAATAATCCATGAATAGAAGGGATAGTTCTGAAAATAGGCTTCAAGCAATCACAACGGGTTGTCCATGAGTTTAAAAGCGAGGGATGTATTGTAAGGGCAGTAAATATGCCCTATAGCTAAATAGGGGTGGGCTGACCATTTAAAAATCGAATAGATACTGACGTCAATAAAAGCTTGAAGTCGATGGAAATCGATTTGCACTGATAAGATTCTTTGTGTGTGCTTTTTTGTCTGGATAATGACCAGGGATCTGAATGAAGGCGGCTTTTTTCGTTGTGAGATTGGGGGACTGGCTAATTGTGTCTGCAAACTATTCCACAAAAAAAAAAAAGAAAAAAAAAAAAAGTTTCAAGAAACGACTAGGGGGCTACAGACAGTTGTGACACCAGACAGTTGTGTGGATCTTTTCATCCATATTGCACTCGTTTCTTTGGATTCGGATTGAACCTATGTAGTGTGTAGTAGACAGTAGCATAATCTTTGCAGGTAATTAAAACGTTCTTTTTTTGTTTTGATGTTTTTACATTTACAAAAACGATGAGCAACGTTTGACAACGATTATGTTGAGAAACATACGAATTTGAAGCACTTGGATTACTTTAAAGAAAGTATAACTGTGCCCCTAGTTATAGAAATAGGAATCTCTTCCAGAATCTTCCTAAAGCTAAGGTACATGTTTTTTATTTTAAACCGAATATTTTGGTCATAAAAGTTTTGCTTAGCAATACATCGACAAAATTTAAAAATCGTATTTACATCCAAATTTAATATATCCTATTAAGTTATTTAATTCTCAACATATAAATAAACTTTTTTCACAGAATTTTTTGTTAGATATTTATAAATCTATTAATTATGTAAAAATAATAAAAAAAATTAATACTCCGAGTTTAAAAGCATTTTTTGAATGATGTAAATTTTTTCAAATTTAAAATTTAAAGCCTTGGTACTCTTTCTAGACAAATTAAATTATAAATCTTTATAAAACAATTACCAATGTTAGCTAAACATTTTGATTCAAGTCGTTACCCTATTTTTAAACAATATTGTTGCTTTTAAAATTTATGAAAAAAAAAAAAAAATTATGTTTTGCATGAATTAAAAGTAACTTTTTTTTAAAGTTTTTAATCGAATTTTGAATGAAACATTTGGATTTAGAGAACAATGAACAAACGTTATTTTCATTATTTTTCAATTTATTTTCATCCAACAGATTTTTCTCTTCAAATTATAAGATATATATTAGTTTCTTAAAATTTAAAGTGCTTTCAAACGTAAAAATATTTCAATAACAGAAGTTTAGAATGAATTATTTGCTTTCCATGCTGAAATTTTAGTTTCTTGCAAAGAATATTTGCTACAAGGTGAATTTTTTTTTCCTCTTTTTTTCCCCCTTTACTGAGTCAGAAATTTGAAATGTTGGATTCTATTTAACATAAATTAATGACATACAATGAATCCCATTTTGAGTTAAGCTTTGTTTTATTGCTATAAGTTTTATAATATAATATATAATAACAATTTTGAAAAAAGTTTTAGGCTTGATTGTTCTAGGATACATTACTTTGTTCCAATTTGAATATTATAATTTCCATCTAATATGAAAAAATAAGATTTTTTTTTTACAGAAAAGTTTCCCAAAAAGTTTAATTATTTCAAATTCTGGCTATAACTACCAATTTTTGATGAATTTAAATTTGCCTTCTTTTACTACAATATGAATTATTTGTTTTACATAACATTTTGTGTTACTAAAATCTTAACATGTTCTGATTACACTGTAAAACTGCCATCGGCTTATAATTAATCTAATTTTAGTTTATTTTAAAATATTTAAGTTTTTTCAAAAAATTCTTAGCCCCCCTGTCGGGTTTGGATAGCCCCCTCGTCGGACAATTCCTAGCGCCACCACTGATTGCAGGGCTGCCACAGGCGAGTAAAAAGGCTACTAAAGCGACTATTTTAGTGACCAGGCGACTATGGCAACTATTTCAATGAAAAAAAATGCCCAAAACGACTATTTTGAACAAAACCTTCAACTATTTTTGGGCTCAGGCGACTATTTTTTTAGAAATTGGATACTGTCCGATAGTAGGACGAAAAAAAAAATCGGCACTAAGGTACTAACAATTTTGTCAAATTGGTGATTTTTTTTAAAGGGAGCGGGTGAGCGAACATTATCGAAGTAGTTGTTCATATTCGTGGGTAGATTGGTCACTTTGTTAATCCGACGATAGTAACCTCACGCAAGATTTTTTTTTTACGGCAACCGCGGTAATTTTTGCCTATCTGTTGGGTTCCAATGTTTTATCTTTCGCCGTGCAAGGCAATAGCATACACACAATTATATTCTCAAATATCAAATTATTTCGCTTTATTTACTCTAAACTAAAATGAACTTGCCCTGAACGCCGGACGAAAGTGTCATCAGTATGAACAGTATTGAGGCTATTAGACGTTATGTCCTAGATTTGTGCAGGTGTGATGAACGATTTCGCCGTGTAGGTCAATCGATGCAGAATGATTAGAATTTCAATGTTGTAGCTAAATTTATGAATAATAAAATAATTTAAATTTTTAAGCAATTTATTTAATTACTTTGAATGTAGCTTAAACAGGGTGGTGACAGAATCGGGAATTCAGGGAAATGTCAAGGAATTTCGTAAAATTACTCTTTAATCAGGGAATTTTGAAATTTTCGAATTTCTCTTCTCGCGTACCCCGTGTGGGTGCGGACATCTATCCCGAATCACGTCACACGATATATATATATATATATATATATATATAATTGATTCCATCATATTTTATCTTTTTATTAACCCTTTACAACACTGTTACAGATGTGCAACAAATCTATAGGCATTCATAAGCAAAATGGGTTAGATCCTGTACTTGATTTTTTTTACTTTAATTTTGTCATTTTATTTAACGTAATTAACTGAAAGTGATATGTGTTTTTTATTTATATGTTTAATATAAATCAAACAAAGGATTGAAACATCCTCTCCCCCGCCAAAAAAATAATAAAATTAAATGCTCTTCTGCATACATTCAGACAAAGGGTCATGGAATTTTTAAAGAAAGTCCTTGCATTTTTTCCCCCTGCCAAATGCTGTGCTTGTCATGTTTTATGAAAGCGATTTTTTGCCTCATTTAAAATGAACTTTTGTGGTTTAAAATAGTATTTTTGTTGTACAAAATTTTATTTCTATATATCTATGAGTAATTAATTTTTATAAGATGCTGTTAATTTCAAGAATTTCTTTCATGCATTATGTGTTATTTATCTTTTCTTAACTTCAAAATCCAAAACACATAATTTTTCATGAAATATATGTACATAGTGAAATTTGTGACTGAAAGTAAAATGCTGATTATTTAAGTTTCATGCTCATGCATGACCAAGTTTAGTAAATATTTAGGATACTGTTTAAAATATATGTTATGAACAGGATACAGCTTATGACATATATTAAAGAAAATAACATGTTTTTTTTATTTTTTAAATTTAAAAGAAATATATTGTACTAGTTTTGCTTTTTTTTTAAGTTTGCAAGTATGGGTGTAGTTTTTAATTTGGTTTATGTAAATTTTGTATTTTTTTCTTTATGTTTTTCATTATATTTCATGCTCTAAAAAGGCTTGTTTTGATTTTTAGCACAAATTTATATTTTATTGCAATTATACTTCGATAAGTAAATGTAATTCTAAATAGTCAAATGTATATATTTTTAAATTGGCAAATTTTTTTTTTTAAATGATAACACCGACAGAGATGCACATCAGGGAATTTTCTGGAAATCAGGGAAATGTCAGGGAATTTTGTTTCGCAAATTCTGTAGCGATTCTGATAAAAATTTAAAAACTGGCCTTAATGAAATTCGATTGTCATTGCCAACATATAGTACAATTGTTTAAACATGATACTTGTTTTTCTGAAAAAAATTGTTTGACTTCGGAAGTTTAAAAAAAGTTATCTTGTTTTGCCAATCGATTTTTACTGTCGCTTTTTGCGTGAAGTTTAGCTTTTTTTTGCTTAGGTGCTTTCTGGGAGTAAGGTTAAGTTGCCAACTTCCATCCCAGTATATAAATATGATAGCACCTCCCCCAAGACACTTGCCTTTTACCGTATGGGATGTAATGTTTTAGACACTTTTGAATCGAAAGAAGAGTGTTTCTGAGTTTTCTTGTTTTATGTAAATCAACAGTTTTATTCCGATCTTATTAAAAGTTATGAAAAGTGAGGCAACTATTTTCAACACCCGAGACTACTATTTTCAATGTGTGAGACTACTATTTTAGCTACTATTTTTAACATCTGAGGCTACTAAAGCAACTATTTTCAAAGCTTACAGTCAGTGGCAGCCTTGTAGATTGGTGTATAGGTCCCAGTTTTTGGCGCTTTGCTCGCAGGATGATTCATCGCTACGCAAAATCGAGCTCGCTTCGTTCGCTGAAAAGTTCATGGACACATAAACACAGGTTTATTTCATTCGTTAGAAGGTTCATTGCTATGCAAGCATAGGCTCGCTTCGCTCTCTGAAAGGTTCATTGCTGCGTAAGCAAAAGCTCGCTTCACTCACTAAAATCTAATTGCTACGTAAAGACTTAATATTGGAAGCCTCTTCCTTTTCAAGAAAAAAATATTCACCGTTAATACAATAATACAACACCCCTTTCAGATTATTTTACCACGTGTTTGTGGAAAGCAAAATTAGAGGCTAAAACTATGTATGTTGAGACTTTCAGAGATCTAGGACTATTCGAAGTCGCTTTTTGGGAAAAAATTAATTGAAAAACAAATTAAAATTTTAACATTATTTTTATCAGTCCAATTAGAAGGCCATAACTACTTGTGTTGAAAATTTCAGAAATGTAGCCAAATTACAAATCATTTTGTAAAATATTTGTTAATTAATTAATTTAAAAAAAAATAATCTGTTCTTCAAAAATCCAATTAGAAGGCCACAACTATTTATGCTGAAAATTTCAAAGCTGTAGCTTTATTTGAAATCGTTTTGTAATATATAAATTAATTAAAAATGAACAAAATAAAAATTTAAAATTCTGTTTTTTAAAAGTTCAATTAAAAGGCCAAAACTACTTATGTTGAAAATTTCAGATCTGTAGCCCTATTAGATATCGTTTTGTAACATATTTATTAATTAATTAAAACAATTAATTAAAAAATAACTAATTAAAATTTTAACGTTCTGTTTGTGATGTATACAATTAGAAGTCCAAAACTATTTATGTTGAAAATTTATGTAGACCTGTAGCCCTATTAGTAGTCGTTTTGTAAAATGTTTATTAATTAATTAAAAAAAAAAAAAAAAAATTAAAAAAGAACAAAATAAAAATTTAAATTTCTGTTTTTTTAAAAGTCCGATTAAAAGGCCAAAACTACTTATGTTGAAAATTTCAGAGCTGTAGCTATATTAGATATCGTTTTGTAACACATTAATTAATTAAAAAAATTAATTAAAAAAGAACTAATTAAAATTTTCACATTCTGTTTGTGACGCATAAAATTAGAAGGCCAAAACTACTTATGCTGAAAATTTCAGAGCTCTACTCCAATTTTAAGTAGGTTTCTATAGAGCCACAGACAGACAGACACACAGCTTGTTTTATTATTATAGATAATCAAAGTTAAATTATCCCATGGTATATAGTAATATAACTTAAGAGCAACAAAATTTACCATATCTAATCAACAACCACCGCCTCCTCCTCCGTAATAACACTCTGGATCCGCCATTGCCTCAGGAACCTGGATATGTCAGGAAAGCTTTCTGATTCCGGAAAAAAAAATCAGGGAAATATCAGTGAATTTTGTAACAATTTCACTAAAATTAGGGGAATTTTTTCTATCGTACTGAATGTGCGTTTTCCCGTAATGTGGCACCATTTATCCGTAGAATTGTGGTGGTTATCGTTGGAAGTTTAATGTTATGAAATAATGTAAATTTTTCATTACCGCCGTTAACTATTTAAAATAAAATCGGCATATTATCCCTATTGCATACAATGTTCTATTTGATCAGAGTGTCTACACATCTGAAAAAATTGGGGGGGGGGGGGATGTTCGGAAATTGCTCTAAAATAAGGGAACTATTTTTTCTGAATTATGAGGCCACCCTCTAATATATCGTATTCATAAAACGGCCGAAATTTACACTCCACCTCCTCTCTAGTGTTGCTTAAAATAGATTTTACACTATTTACCATATAGTCCGAGAGGCGACTGCAATTTTTGGACCTCATCGAACATCATTCTGAATTTTATATAGAAATTGGAGCCTGCCTTGGTAAAAATGGCCGAAACTGGTCCAAAATTGACTTGGAATGAGTTGAATTAAAATCCGATTGCCAAATATGTCATAACTTGCCAAAAAGAGAACAACCTTTTTCGTCTGGCAACCCACTGTATTTTGATTTTTATTGAAAAAAAGAGCAAACGATTTCTGATCTCTGGCTCGGTAAAACTTGTATCTTTTAAAAGTAAGCCAAATTGGCGACATCAGTTACGTCATCAGTGACTAATGTTTATTGCCAACTTGGCTCCCTTTTAATAGATGCAAGTAGACCGTCACCAGATATCTGAATCGTCTACAACCTTTTTAATTGAAAATTTTAAAAGTGAGGGTTACCAAATAAAACAAAAATGCTCATTATTTGGCAAGTTATGGCTCATTTGGCAAATGGATTTAGTTCAACTTATTAAAAGTCGATTTTTGACCAGTTTCGGCCATTTTTGCCAGGGCAGACCAGTGGATTCGTAATCTACTCACTTTTCTCTAATTTCTGTAAAAAAATCAGAATGATGTTCGATGGGGTCCAAAAATTGCAGTAGCATCTCAGTCTAATATCAATGGCATTGATCAAGTCTAATGCCTTTTTCATGCCAAGTGCATTGTGAAAGATTGTTTGTATAAGATAAGACTTCACATGCTATACTTAAAGACATTACTATAAAATTAAAATCGCATGTATTATTTAGGAAACTACGTGGTTGCTTGAATGCTATAGAATCCTTTTCCGATAAATCTTCTTTCAATTTCTTCGACGGTGGCGTTGATTCGATGAAGAAAGTCTTCGAATGTTAAAACGGCCTCGTGGCGTAAAAACCACCGCGTTTCCCATAAGTTTTCATTTTATGCAAATTAAAAATGGGCGAGTTGGTGTTTTGGTGTTCGTTCCGCATGTTTATAATTACTTTAGAAAAAGGATTGATTTGAAAAGTTTATTTAAACGTTGATATTAATAACTATTTGGATATTACTCCCATTATTACTCCAACTTTGGAAATTTAACGTTTTTTTTTTTTTTTTTTTTTCCTTCTAGATTTTTGGGGTCGGGTGGAGAGTTGCAGCCCTATGACTCCCCCCCCCCCCCCTGGATACTTCACTGCCTGAACACATTTGATAATTTCATTTGTTTAAGTTAACGTTATTAGTAATAATTTTTTTTTTTAAACAAATGAACAGTATTAGAAACAAAAATTTTAATTTTCATCTGAATTTTTAAAAACAACAACACATTTATGTTGTTGTAGAATCAAATGTTTAAAAGGCATAATGCAATGGAAATAGGGTTTTTTAAGGCACGATCTTAAATGAATTCTAACATGAAGTGCATCTAAATTTATGTTTTCAATATTATTTCCAGAAACAAAGACATTTAAAAAAAATGCACCAGGTTATTCTTACTTCTCTTAATTTTTTCGTTTATATTTCCCGTGTTTCATACCAATTCAAAGTTTTTTTTTTTTAATTCCCCTATATTAACTTAGATTTGATTTGTTTGTTGAGTGAGTGTGGTGTGAAAATCTGTGAATGGCTAATTGAACCATTTGTTGTCATCCAATCGAGTTGAAACTTGGATGATAGATTAGATGTCGATGCATTCCATTAAAGTTTGGGGGCTGTCACTGTCAGTAACAGACTTCTTTTACACACGTTTCTATGATCGTTTCGGAATACTATATTAAATCAACTTGTCAGATATATTCGTTATCGATAAGAAAGCATTATATCAAGTTATAGGGTCTGTTTCTGTAACTAAAAGAACTCTTTTACACCCGTTTCGAATATCGCTTCCGAATACTAACAAACCTACTTTCCGTCATCGAATTGAGCTGAAACTGAAAATTGGTGAATGGTAAACTGGTAACAATGCTTCCTATCAAGTTTTGGGACAGTCACATTTTTATAATTTTTGTCCAAATTATTTGTTTATACTTATCATTATTTTGTTTTATTTTAGCTTAAAAGGACCACAATATGGGGAAAAACAAGAAACGTAGAGAGAGTAAGTCTAATTTTTTTAAAACTTTCTTAAACTCTAAAATTAAGCGTTTTTGCAGAAACGTTTAGACCAGAGTGGAAATCGGGGGAAATGTCAGGGAGCTTTCCGATTCTGTAAAAAAATCGGGGAAATTTTCTGTCATTGTTTTTGAAGGTACGTTTCCCCCGTTCATCCCTATTTTGGCGACATTTACCTGGAAAGTTGTGGTGTTTCTTACTATTTAAATAGCTATTTTTTTTTAAAGAACTTTTGTTTGAATATTTGAAATCAGAAAGAATTTTTTTCATAAATATAAACTAATTTCATTCGTTTTTAAAAAATGCGGTAATTGTCCATTATTACTTTTATAAAACAGGTTTCGAAGAACTTTTAAACGGAAAAGCTCCAGCTTTCTACAGAATTTAATCCCTTAAAATTATTCGTTCTTTTCCATATTAATTTTAAGATTCAACAATAAATCTTTGAAAATATTACTGTGATACATACATTGATGCTAATAAAGTAGTTCAAAAATATGTGCAAATATATTCTCAATGCATAACAATTGAATAAAATATTTAATATTATCTAAATATTAATTATTTAAATATTAAAAAGGCTTCGGCTTTGAATTGCTGTTAAGTATGTGCCCAACTCACTTGACCATTTTAACATTGCATCAATTATATAGCTTTAAAAAACTTCTTCGTGGACTCTTACCAGGCTTCGGTTTGTTGGTTGGTACGTTCAACGACCTGTTTCATGCACAATAACGGCTAATCAGGGTGCGACCTACAGCTTAACGTGGATTCTGAACCACAATCGAGTGATGCACACCCGTGTGCATCACTCGATGGGGCCCAAAGTACGTTTTCGGGACCCTACTATAAAAAAATGCTATAATGCCCTGCTATAAAAAAAGGCCTACTATATAAAAGGAGGAGGCCCCACAATGGTTACTGACAGTGTTTGCTATAAATATTTTCGTCTTCAGTCTGCAAGTTTATTGATAACCATTTTCTAAAGTCAAAAATCTCTCAACAGAAAATCAACCAAAATGTAATTCACTTGAATATTTAGCTCATGTTTTTTAGAGATTTAATTATTTAGTTGCTTTAACCCTTTCACGCTCAAGGGAAATATTTTTCCCTTCTACAAAAATCGTTATTGATTGTTCAATTATTATTGAATAGATATTTTTTTTACTGAATGTCAAAATAAAACGTATGTCCAAGGCGGAAAATGTGTTTCTGAACGAATAAAAAAAAAAAAAAAAACGTATAGAAAATAGGACACATAATAAATGTGTTATGTGTAATGTCCACTTGTGCTTCACAAGTAAACGAGATTGTTTCGTATAATATCATAACTAACTATTTATTTTACTTTTCTGATAATTTTTAATATGTTTTTTGTATTACAAAGCAATAAATAAAATACCGATATAATAAACCTAACTTTTCGTTTATTTACTTTTATGGTCCATAAGGAAAAATATTTCCCATGAAATTATAGGAAACCTATACACCCTGCTATGTTTTTCTGATGATATTCTCTTACTTAACACCCACAATAGCTAAAATATTGTGTTGTATTGGCATATTTAGTCTTGGATATCTTATGGTCCTGTAAGGGTTAATTGTTTGTTGTCGAGATTTCAACAACTTTGAAAAACGTTGGGGGTCCCCAAAATTTCGGGGGCCCCAAGCCTAGGCTTTGTTGGTTTGTGCGGAAGTCAGGCCTTGCGAACATCCATGTCTTAACCAGTGACTCGAACCCGGCACCTTTGATAAGCGAGAACAAAGCGCTAACCTCACAGCCATCAGACGGGTTAATTTGATAGGTTTCGAGTAACACTTAAAAGAATCACTGTGTTTCAGAAAAGCATTCTTTTCTTCCAGATATAAAAATAAGAATTCAATTCATTAAAATTATTCCATCTTTTTCATATCAATTTTAAAATTCAGAAATGGAACATTGAATAGTTTATCGAAGATTACTGTAAAAGGCGGATGCAGCTTTTGATTTTTGGAGGGAACATAAATAATAGAACTAAAAAAAACAGAGTTTTTTTTAAAAAAATTCTTTATATGCATTGTCAATTTTTATATTCATTAACACAGGGCCAATATCAAAAACATTTCTATCAGCAAAATGTGCGGAAAACTAGGTTTCAAAATTTATTTGTTAAAAATGAACGTGAATTTATGCTCTCGCATCCAAATATCAGAGTTCATCCTAGAAATGAAAAAGATCAGGGGGCTATTTTCCAAAAAAATGGCAATTCCTGTTTACCAGGGCACTTTTATGGCAAATTGCAGAAATACGCGTTTTCTGCCACAATCTCAATATTGTTGTACTCTTCTACCACGATAAATAATTTTCAATATTCTGAAGAAAAAATATAATGAAACAATCCCGTGAATCAAAAACTCGCTCAGAAACTTAAAAGATATCAAAATATTGATAAAATGCTTCAGTCCTAATTCTGCTAGAATGAGACTGAGAAAATTATTAAAAATAAAGTGCAATATACACAGTAAAATTGTCATCAAATAGTAATTTTTATAAAAATATCAGTTTATAATACAGTAAAATTAAGATAAAAATGTTTTAGTATAATGAAAATTTTTTAAGATAAGAACTTTTCACTCTTTCAAAATTTTGTCAAGTTTGAATGAATCAACTTTAAACTTCATCTCTTAGGTTTGCCACTGTTAGATAGAGAATAGGGTTTCTTCAAATTTAACATTATTCATTGTGGGATATCACAAGGAGTATCCCGACGAAAGAACTTGGACTATATGTCCTGAAATTTGTGCATTTTTTTATTTTCCAAATCGGATCAAATTTAGCGTCAAAACGGCGATTTTTTTTGCCGTGCATGCCGCTATTATGTAAGCTGTAATAGAAGTTTTATTTTTTTAAAAATCGGAAATAATCTGGGATTTTGATTGCATTTCTGTTATGTTCAATTTTAAATATGAAACGGATGTTTTGAAATTAATTGGTAACAGGTAAACTATCAAAAACAACCCCTAAATTTAACAGGAGGACATAGCGATTACGCGTGTCCAAACGGAAATATTCTTTTTTATTTCTTAGTGTTAACATTTGATGGTTATACACCTTTAACTAAGTTAATCAAGTCTTTCAAATTCCTTTCTTCTCTATTTTGAAGGAGGCATGGTAAAAATCCAGCGAAATACACTTAATCAAAACACGTACGAAATGGCCATCGGAGTTTACTAATGTGCACTTGGAAATTGTAAGACGGCTCCCTACAATCCACCTACTAATGAAGCACGTTATATGGACATCTACTCAATGGTTTCAGTCCCTGATATATACGTTGCGCTTTTGAACATGAATGCTCATGCGCTACAGGCGATTTCAGTAGGGTGATTCAGTAGGGCGCGACAGGCGATTTCAGTTGTGAATATTAATTTCGTGGAATGATTCAGATTAACCTTTAACATGTGTGCTAACAATTTTAAAATGATTCTGACATCGATTTTCAAATCTTTTTTTCTGATCCCAATTTTCATTTAGAATGACCACGCGTGCCAAAGGTGGCGGGTTCGCATCCCGGATTAGGTATGGATGTCAGTTAAGTTTCGGAATTTACAAATCACAAGTTTTGTAGTAACATGGATAACCTTCACAAATATTTTTGTATTAAACTTAAGCATACGTTGATAATGACAACAAAATAAGCGCTCTTCACTTCAAGTTTTAATTAATATTCTATATTTCTAATCACTGAGTTTGAACGAATCGGCCGCACATCGTTCCAAAATCAGCCAATCAGGGCGCAGTAAGACCTGTTCACACATCGTCGCAGCGTATTCAATGTGCTCCTCAAGTATAAGCTTGTCCCAATGTATATAGCATTCGCATAATTATTTTCATTTTATTTTTAGCCTCCCCAAACGGGTCAGACAGAAAAAGACAAAAGAAGAACGAAGAGAAAAGGAGCAAAAGACCTAGGAAAAGCTTTTACCCGGTGCTCCCATCAGCAGGTAACTTCTGTTCATTCGAGTGCAAAGTAACTAAAAAAATAGTAATTTTCCCGAGAGCCACTGCAATTTTTAGGTATCCCATAGAACATTCTGAGAATGTAGAGAAATGTTAGTAGATCCTCAATCCGCTGGTCTGCCGGAGCAAAAATGGCCGAAACTATCCGAAAACCGATTTTGAATCAATTGAACTACATCCGATAGTTAAATGTGTCATAACTTGAAACATAATGAGCATCCTTTTTTTTTCTTCTTCTTTTTTTCTGCTAACCCATCGCTTTTTAATTTTCAATGAGTAAAAGGGCAGACCTCTGGCGAAAAATACTTTCATCTTTTAAAAGTAAGCCAAGTTTACGTAAGCCCACGGATTCAGTTCAACTAATTGAAAGTCGTCGATTTTTGGATGGTTTCGGGCCACTTTTGTCCCGGCAGACCAGTGGATTCGTGATCTACTTGTATTTCTCTACATTCTACAAAAAAAATTCAGAATGCTTTTTGATGAGATACCTTCTCAGTCTATAACTTAAGTCGATATTTGTGAATTCTCAACTTTGTTTTTATGCCTGACCAGTTCGCTTGGCGAGAATTTTTTTAGCACCTAGTTCAGGGTGGTCACAGAACCTGGAAATCAGGGAAATGTCAGAGTTTTCTGATTTTGGAAGAAAAAAAAATCGGGGAAATATCAGGTTTTTTTTTATTTATTTTTATTTATTTTATTAAATTTGTTTTTTAAAAAAAAAATCTCACTAAGATCTGGGAACGTTGCTATCACTGTTTTGAAGATACGTTACCTCGTTTATACGTATTATGGCGCCATTTACCCTGAGATTTATGGCGGTAACCGTTGGACATTTCATGTAATGAAATAAATTTTTCATTGAATCAAGTTTAAAGTTTGCCGTAGAGATCTTTTATCACGGTGTGCCTTCATATAAATGAACGTATAGTTTAAAAAGCATTTTCGGATCGTAAAGAACGTAGTACCATTTTTAAAAGAGCCAAGTAAGGTACTTATTTTCTACAGTAATATAACGTGTTAATTATTTCGCCAAATTTCATCAATTTCCAATACATACTATTTGAATTAATGAAATAAATCCGTTTCATGAAAGTCATTATAATTCTAAAATTTATGCGCAAATTTTCATTAAATCCACATTATTAACTTCGATTTTGTGTATATGTTTGTCGATGGCGGCCAAATTTGCGGAGGCCTAATTAACAACTCTCTTGGCGTCATCCTATCGGTCGGAAACTTGGCAGTTAGATTCGATCTCGATGACAAAGCATTCTATCAAATTTTGGTGGCTGCCACTGTTAGTTTAACTAATTTCTTAAAGGTTATTTAGAGATTCATTTTTAAATATTGATCACGATCTTAATTTTTGTAGAGCGTTTTTTTTTTTTTTCCTGATGTTTGTTGCCAAATGCAGAAACATTATTTTAAAATTGTAACTTCCGTGACAGGGGCTCCCAAGGTCATTAAAAGTGCTTAATATTTTGAAACTGGTTTTCCAGGCCTTAAAAAAGTACTTGAAAATGCTTGGAGGTCCTTAAAAGTGAGATTAGTGTTAATGTTTTGGCAACCCAATCAAAGTCCCCCTCCTCATCAAAGTCTTGTTTCTAAGGAGAAATGCATATTGAGCACGAATGATTTCGATATTAAAACTCTAGTTAAAGCAGCTGCAATGTCACACATTAAGATCCTGATGAATGAAAACTAATTTTCGAAGGCCCTTAAAAGTATTATTTAGGTCCTTTTAAGGTCTTTGAAAAGTCATCGATTTTCATTCTACGATTCAGTGGGAGCACTGCATGAAGACAACAACAAAACACTGCTTTAATTAAAGTCATGTACTAAACTCTTAGCTTTTACACAATTATTTTCATTTTGCTTTTAGAAAACCCGAACCAGACAACAACACCACAGCCACGCCGACAGTTCGCCATCAATGAAGGCGCCTCGACGTCAAGTAAGTTCGGGATTTTATTCTGATTAAATTTTAAAATTGAATTATTTAAATTAATTACGCATTAATTAAATTAATTTTTTTAATTTAATTTTATCATTTTTATTATCATTATTTTAATTTTTTTTTATTAAATTAAGTTATTTTTAAATTTTGATTAAATTATTTAAAATTTTTGTTAAATTTTTTTTGAATTTTTATTAAATTATTTATTAATTGATACTAAAATTTTTGGGATTTAAAAATAGTTTATTTAATTAAAAACATGTAGGAACTTAAACAATGGGATTTCATATTTCTATTGTTTTCCTCGATGAAGTGTTTGACAACTAGTTTTTTTTTTTTGAGTGGAAATATTCAGTGGCAGTGATTGGCTGTCGTATGTGATGGGAAGGGGGGGGGGGGGAGGAAACTTAAAAATGCAAACATAAAATTGAATAACAATTTCAAATAACTAAAACTGAATTTTTTAAATTATAAAAAATCAAAACGCTCTATTTTACTATTTAGCGGTTTTCTAAAATTTCATGCATACATGTAATGCTATGATGTAAGTTTGAACCAACACCAGAATTAAATCATTTTAAATGCTTCTCGTTAACATTTGCGTGTCATATTATAAATTTCTCACCAGCATCAATCATTCCATCTGCTATTTTTAAATCCTTTTTATTAACTTCGATTTTGTATGTTTTGTCGATGGCTGCTAAATCTACGGAGGCCTAAATAACCCCTTGTCGTCATCCAATTGAGCTGAAACTTGGCAAATAGATTCGATGTTGATGACCAGGCATTCTATCAAATTTTGGGGATGTAACTACACTAAAAATAATAAAATAAATTGTTTTAACGGAATAAATAAAGATATTTGGATATGAGTGCATTTTTTTTCAAAAGAATAAATTTTGTCGGCTGAGATGTTTTTAATATTTAAAATTAGATGCCAACTCCAAGCACACGCTGGCAACAGAAATGGCACTTTGTTAATGAATATTAAAATTGGCGATGCATACATATAAAGGATTTTTATTAAAAACTTCGTTTTTATTTTTATAAGTATTATTATTTTTCGGCACAATCGTTAACCACTTATTATTAATTATTGAGCTTCGAGAAAGGCCAACTTACTGCAGATTAACTTTTATTAATGTGACTTGCTCAAATGATTAAAACATATTTAAAAAAAAAAAAATAATAATTGATTAGAAAATGTTCTAGGATTTTCGGTCTGAAAAAATAAATGGCGTCCCGTCTCTTTCTTGCATTTATCCTTAGATCTTTTTAAAATTTGGAGAAACTAAAACTCTATTATCATAATGCTTTGTCACTAAAAACCTCTCTCATACCTTTCACAATTTCTCTTTCAGGAGGAGCTGTGGCATACTTTCCCTCCCCCGAAACAAGCGAGGATGAGGAAGAAGCAAGGTAATCTTGTTGTTTGTTGATTGGTCCCATGGTGTAGCCCCGCCCTTTAAGAGGCGGTATTATGAGTGTTGCCTTTGCCAAGTTAGCTTACGTCACGTGTGCTTTTCTGGCCGTACCAGGACCCCACTACATTCCTGAGAGTAACCACAGAATCTGGAAATCGGGAAATTGTCAGAAAGCTTTCTGATTTTGAAAAAAAAATCCGAAATCTCAAGAGATTTTTTTAAAATTTCACGAAAAATCGGGGGAATTTTCTTTGATTTTTTTTTAAGGTGCGCTTCTTCGTTCATCCGTATTTTGGCGGCATTTACCCGGAGAGTTGTGGTGGTAATTATTAGAAGTTTAATATAACTTAATCATTTTTATTTTTCATTACCGCCAAAACTATTTATTTATTTTTTTACTAAAAAAAAGGGATATTATCTCTTAAGCATACATATTCTATCTGTTCAGGGTGTCTACACATCTGGAAAACCTGGAAAAGTTACAGAAATTTAGGGGAGGGGGGGGGGGTTGGAGTTGCCCGTAAAATCATGGAATTTCTTAGAAATCTATCAAGGAAATCGGGGAAATTTCCCTGGATTTTGTCGCCACCTTGAAGTGTATTCCATGGACATGAATAATAAATGGTTAAGGAAGGAGAGGGGGGGGGGGGGCAAATCCACTGAATCAACCCCTTACCTACTTGATTCCTTCATTAAAGTATATATATATTTTTTTTTTGTATCTAGCTTTCCACTAAGAAACTTAAAAGAAGAAAAAAAAAGAAAAAAAAATAAAAAAAAAATGAAATACTAACTGTTTCAGAAGTTCACACCAAATTAAAAAAAGCTCTGTGCCATATACCAACATTTGACATTTTGATTGAAAAAAAAAAGTTTTAATTGAGGCTCATTTGCTGAAATTTTGCACTCGAATTTTGTTGTAACTTAACTGTTTATGCCAAAGTTTACGTATTTTTAATTTTTAATTTTTTTTTTTTTTTTAAGTATTATATTTTATCTCATTAAAGTATACATTTCTCTTTACATCTAGCTTTCCACTAAGCAACTTTAAAAAAAAAAAAAGGGGGGGGGGGAAGGGGGAAAAATAAGAAATAATAACTGTTTCAGAAGTTCATACCAAGTTGCAAATCTCTGTGTCATATGCAAACAACTTTATTTATATAAAAAAAAGTGTCTTTAAGTGTTTTTTTAACCTTCTCTATTAGCACATATATTTCTATTTCTTACTTAATATATACTCTATGTACTTTTCTCTTAGGCTTCTCAAACAAGCCATTGCAGAATCAAGAATCTTTGCGAGATTAGACGTAAGTGACCAGAAATATATATATCTTAATGTTTTTATTTCCAGTTTAATGTTATTCAGAGAATAATTGATTCTGTTTTATTTTGGTGATAAAATATCTTTATAAATAACTTATGGGCATTTGTATAGGCAAATTAGGGTTACCTCTAATTTATAATTGTATCTGTTTTGATTAATGTTTTATTTTGGGGATAAGATCCCTTTGTAAATAAGTTATGGCTATTTGTATAGGCAAGTTAGTATTAAAGGTTATAAAAAGATACTATGAGTAGGTTATATATATATATATATATATATATATATATATATATATATATATATATATATATATATATATATATATATATATATATATATATATATATATATATGAAAGTCATGTTTTCTTTTTAAATTTTGTTATAGATACGATTTAATTATCAGTCTTAAAACATAAAAAATAAATAGTTTTTATAATGATTTATAATCAAATAAAAACGGATGTTTTCTAAGCAGTTACGTTTTTAAAAACGGATTAGTGTTGTTCTAGTCGTGCAAATAGTTATTAAATTGCAGAGAGATAAAAATCTCCGGAAGATATGCGGATTTTTCGTTGAAAAGGCATTTGCCTCTTCCGATAGTGTTATTATCTTTAATTTTGTTTTTAATGGGTCTGAAGCAGAATCACCTCATTGATTACGCTGCAGTGATGTGCGATCCGATTAAAATACGCGCTGATTCCCCAAGCGCAGTGAATACTGCGCAGTGTTTCCCCAAGTGAATGATGTCACGAAATAGTTTCGTATGATTCTTTAAAACTCTTATAGTACCCGTGGTTAGAAAAGTAAAGTATTAAGATTTATCAGCTTTAAATCAATATATATTGAATTAATATATATTTATTAATACATATTTATTAATCTGTATTGAAGAGTTTGATACCGAACTATACGCGCAGGTTATCAATATTATGCTAAATAAGTTGTGTTTTGCTCGGAACTATATCTTTTACGCGGAAGGATCCGAATTCAATGAGGTCAGGATAGGTTGTCTTGTAGTAGAGCTTTTGAATGAAATGTTATGAATGAAATGGCCTTGCACTTAGTTCCATTAACTGATATAAAATGATCTTTTTTTTAGGAAGTGAGAAGAAGATGGGAGCACTCCCATGAGCGCCAAATCTCTGTTCTCTCCTCCAGGTTGCAGCAACTGGAGGAAGAGGTTTGTAAATCTTATAAAATTCTTCCTTCAAAAGGGATTATCTGGATTAGATCCCCCTTAGATCTAATGATTCAATTTTAAATCCTTTATATGTTAACTTCGATTACGTTTGTCGATGGGAGGCAAATCTACGGAAGTCTTAATTAGCCCTCTCGCCGTCATCCAATCGGGCTGAAACTTGACAGATAGGTTCGATGTCGATGCATTCTATCAAATTTTTGGGGCTGCTACTGTCACTACAAAGATCGCTTTCGCGGAATACTAATGAATCAACTTACCGTCATTCAAACGCCCATTTAACCGACCGTCGTTGAAACTCTTTTCTGTTGCCAATTTATTTTAATTAATTAATTAATTAATTAACAACAGAGTGGCCACAGAACCTGAAAAACCTGGAAATCAGGTAAATGTCGGAGAGCTTTTTGATTCTGGAAAAAAATCAGGGAAATGTTCGGGATTTTTTTTATAATTTCACAAAAATCGGGGAAATTTGTGGGCATGTTCTTCGTATTTTGGCGCCACTTACCCGAAGATTTGTTGTAATCGTTAGAAGTTTAAAGTTACGGAATAATTTAAACTTTTCATTACCACCAAAACTATTTTTAAAAAATTGGCATTTTATCTCTTTAGATACATGTTCTATTTGATCAAGGTGTCTACAGATCTGGACAAATTGGGGAAATTTGAAAAAAAAAGGAAAGGGAACTTTTTTTATTTTTGTGTGTGTTTATCCTGAATGAATAAATAAATAAATAAATAAATAAATAAATAAATAAATAAATAAATAAATAAATAAATAAATAAATAAATAAATAAATAAATAAATAAATAAATAAATAAATAAATAAATAAATAAATAAATAAATAAATAAATAAATAAATAAATAAATAAATAAATAAATAAATAAATAAATAAATAAATAAATAAATAAATAAATAAATAAATAAATAAATAAATAAATAAATAAATAAATAAATAAATAAATAAATAAATAAATAAATAAATAAATAAATAAATAAATAAATAAATAAATAAATAAATAAATAAATAAATAAATAAATAAATAAATAAATAAATAAATAAATAAATAAATAAATAAATAAATAAATAAATAAATAAATAAATAAATAAATAAATAAATAAATAAATAAATAAATAAATAAATAAATAAATAAATAAATAAATAAATAAATAAATAAATAAATAAATAAATAAATAAATAAATAAATAAATAAATAAATAAATAAATAAATAAATAAATAAATAAATAAATAAATAAATAAATAAATAAATAAATAAATAAATAAATAAATAAATAAATAAATAAATAAATAAATAAATAAATAAATAAATAAATAAATAAATAAATAAATAAATAAATAAATAAATAAATAAATAAATAAATAAATAAATAAATAAATAAATAAATAAATAAATAAATAAATAAATAAATAAATAAATAAATAAATAAATAAATAAATAAATAAATAAATAAATAAATAAATAAATAAATAAATAAATAAATAAATAAATAAATAAATAAATAAATAAATAAATAAATAAATAAATAAATAAATAAATAAATAAATAAATAAATAAATAAATAAATAAATAAATAAATAAATAAATAAATAAATAAATAAATAAATAAATAAATAAATAAATAAATAAATAAATAAATAAATAAATAAATAAATAAATAAATAAATAAATAAATAAATAAATAAATAAATAAATAAATAAATAAATAAATAAATAAATAAATAAATAAATAAATAAATAAATAAATAAATAAATAAATAAATAAATAAATAAATAAATAAATAAATAAATAAATAAATAAATAAATAAATAAATAAATAAATAAATAAATAAATAAATAAATAAATAAATAAATAAATAAATAAATAAATAAATAAATAAATAAATAAATAAATAAATAAATAAATAAATAAATAAATAAATAAATAAATAAATAAATAAATAAATAAATAAATAAATAAATAAATAAATAAATAAATAAATAAATAAATAAATAAATAAATAAATAAATAAATAAATAAATAAATAAATAAATAAATAAATAAATAAATAAATAAATAAATAAATAAATAAATAAATAAATAAATAAATAAATAAATAAATAAATAAATAAATAAATAAATAAATAAATAAATAAATAAATAAATAAATAAATAAATAAATAAATAAATAAATAAATAAATAAATAAATAAATAAATAAATAAATAAATAAATAAATAAATAAATAAATAAATAAATAAATAAATAAATAAATAAATAAATAAATAAATAAATAAATAAATAAATAAATAAATAAATAAATAAATAAATAAATAAATAAATAAATAAATAAATAAATAAATAAATAAATAAATAAATAAATAAATAAATAAATAAATAAATAAATAAATAAATAAATAAATAAATAAATAAATAAATAAATAAATAAAAAAAATTCACCTATTTATCTTCAAAAACCGTGAACCACCCTCCCCCTTGACATTTCTTCAGATGAGAAAAGTGTATTTAATTAAATTTTTATGTTTGCTAAAATAGTATAATTGTTTAATTATATAAGTGTGACTTTTCTAAAAAGTTGTTTGAAGTTAAATGTTTTTGAAAATGTGCAGTTTTTTGCAGGTATTAAAACAAGATATTGGGGAAAATATGTCTGTGTCAGTTTCAAAAGAAATATTTTTAAATTTTTAAAATTATCTCGATACCATTAAGAATTATCCCTAAAATTTTTAAGAATTATCCCTAAAATTTTAAAAATGATGCCTAAAATTTTGGAAATGATCCCTAAAATGTCTACCTGAACTTTTAAGAATAATCACTGCTGGCCCCTTTCAGTATCTTCCGAAGTATTTGCTTCAATGAATACATTTTGAAGGCACAAATAATATAGCCCATAAAAGTGGATTTTTTAATAGTATAAATCCTCTATATGCATTGCCAATTTTTATGTGTAATTGCAAATTCTTGAGCTCAGATCGAATTTTCACTACGAATCAAACTACGAACATAAAAATTCGTTCCGAACTTTTTATTAATTTTTTTTAACTGGATTGAATAAGCTGCCATCCATAACGAATCTATCTGCCAAGATTCAGCTCGTTTGGATGAAGGCAAGTGAGTCAATCAGCAATGCGAAGATGCCTCGTCAACCTTAATAGGAGGATGTTTCAGTCATTAAGCATCGCCAAATTGAACATGTTTTAATTTAGTTTGAGATCTGCATGATAGAACGTGCGTAAAAGTTGATAAGTGAAAGTCTGTAATAGAAACGTATGTAAAAGCGCCCTTTCGTGACATTCCCTATAAACAGGAGAGAGCATTGTCGCTGACTCTGAGCCAAAGTTCAAAGGGAAGTTTCAAAGTTTTAGCTCGATTGGGGGATGGGAAGTAGGTATAGTAGTAATCAGTAGCGTCAATTGAAGCTTTTGTTGCAATTGTTTACTTTTTATGCTTAATTTTTGATAATTATTGGTTACAACTTCCGAATTTCCGACTACAGCTTAGATAAACATGTTTGTCGCCAATTTCAACATAGCAAAATTGTTGTTCCTTAGAAAAACAAGAAACTCCGACAAGTGTATCATACTTCGTCAATTTGGTTGGTTTGTGCACTCAGCGACCTATACTTATGCATAATAATGGCTAATTAGGCCGAAACCTACAGCTTAACGTGGATTCCGAACCATAACGAACATCCATGCCTAATCAGGGATTCGAGCCCGACATTTTTGGCTTGGCTTCGTTAACGTTGAAGGAGTGTGGTATGTGTGGGGAGAGGTTTCAATAATAAATTTTCTGCACCTGATCTACTGTAATAGACGTGTATGAAGTTCTTGGCTTAATTAAAAGACAAATCAAACAGATAACAAATTCAAACTATTCTTCTAAAAACGCCTATATTAGCACCTAAACTATGCAAACTGGTCATTGTTAAAAATCTTGCTTGGTTTACATTCAGACTTTGAGTAATTTCCTTTCTTGTTTTTGTGTTGAGATGCTTAGTTTAATTCCATTTAACATACTCTACAGTCAAATCCCTTTAACGCGAAATCGCTTAATATGAAATCCCGTTTACCGCGCAATATAAGCAGTTTTCGTTACGATGAAACTTAGGTTAATTTTATTCGTTCAACATGAAATCGCATGATGTGAAATCCCGCCAAAGAAGAAATAGAATTTTATTTTCAAACCACTTTTTTTTTTAGATTGTTTTTATTATTTGGATGAAATTTAAAGGTGTTGCAAAAAACATTTTTCAAGCTGAAGCTAACAAAATGTCAGAGCATTTAAATTTCTTTGAAATTGCAATGAAATTAGCTAATTTCGGCGCATATTTAGATGGCATCAATTAAATTGGTTTTGTGGCTTGTAAGAAAAGAATAAATGAAATAATTAAAAAAAAAAAAAAAATGACAAGTATGAAATACGATGAGTTTACACTTTATGAACGATTTAAAAAAAAAAAAAATCTGGAAAATATTTAAAGGTCTTATGCTGTCAATCAATTTGAACCTGCAAGGAAAAGGATGCGGGATGACAAAAATGAGGACTTGAAGTAAAAATAGCACCATTAGGTGCACATAGAGCTAGTAATAGTTTAAATCTGCATTAGTTAGATGAAAACTTTTTGAGGCGTTTAACACGGTTAACGCGAAAAATTTCGGCTGTGTTAACGGGGTTTGACTGTACATGCTTTTGTTACCATTAATGTAAAGTCGGTTTCTATTGCCAATTGTAGAACAGAAGATTGAAAGTTGAAAAAAAGACAAACGAGGGCCAACTTTCAGAGACAAGACTCCTCACAAAAGCCCTCGAGGAAGACTTAGAGTGAGTATTTTAATTTTTTCTTTGCTTCATGAAGTTGAAAGTTTTAAACTTGGAGTTAATTCTTTTTTTTTATTTTTTATTTTTTTTAAAAATTTTTTTTTAACAACAATAATCTTTAGTAATAAAACAAAAGAGGCATAGAGCTCTGAAGTTATCAACATAAGTAGTTTTGACCTTCTAATTTGACGTCTGAAAACCAGAATGTTAAAAGTTTTATTAGTTTTCAATTCCATTTTTCTTGATTGTATTCAGATTATCTGGCGCCGTCAGCAACACGAGGGCTATAATGCGCCGAAACATTTCGTCATTTAACAAACCAACATACATTTACAAACACCCATGCCAAACACGGGACTCGGAACCCGCAACCTCGCTGTCTAGAAGCCAGCACGCTAACCACTATACCGTTTGGTCGGCCATTTTTCTTGAATTAATTAATTAATATTTTACAAAACGATTTGTAACAGGGCTACAGTTCTAAAATTTTCAACATAAGCAGTTTTAGTCAAAAGGCTCAAGTCAAGTAATGTTGTCCCGAGCTATAGAGTTATGCCGGGTAAAAACACACACACACACACACACACACACACACACACACACACACACACACACACACACACACACACACACACACACACACACACACACGCACACCTTTTTTCGAATTTTGAGTTGTAATATCTTTAAAATAAGGTATCCGATATTTAAAAAATTTTGGTTAATTTTTTCAGTTGGCCATCGGCATTTGCAAATAAAAACCTAGTCCTTTTTAAAGAGCATACATAAAAATCTTTAAAAAATATACTCCTGGAATTCCGTGCTTAAATAACTGAAATTAAGACCCTAAAACATAATTTCAGACGCTACTTCAGGAAGAACTTATTTTTCTATAGTCCAAGACAACTTATCCTGACCTCGTGAATACGCTACGCTGAAGTGTGATCCGGTTTTAATACGCGCTGATTGGTTGCCTCAATAATCTTACATTACACGCGAGTTCTTGAACTGATGAGAAGTGTCAAATTGAGCTAATTGTGATTCGCCACGTGAGTGACATCTTTGAATGCGCTGCTAAAAGATATAGTACCGGGCAGATCCCAACTTTTAAGGTAATTGTTGCGCTCTAAGATCAGACGGCGATGACGTCACCGCACATAATATAATTGTTTGCGCATAACTGTAGTAAAATTGCTGTTTTACTCTGCTGCCAAATACATTCACACAGTAAAACAGCAAACGATTATATTATGCGCAAACAATTATATTATGTGCCGTGACGTCATCGCCGTCTGATCTTAGAGCGCAACAGTAATATTGATAACCCGCTCACATAGTTTTGTATTAAACTTAAATATATGTTGATTGAACTAAAAAAAAAAAGCTTTTAAATTTTAATTTTACTTAATACTTTATTGTTGTTGATAAGTTGTCTTGGAGTGTAGTTTGTATAAGTACTTTACCATTTATGAAGGCTTCTTTCTTTATTATAGAAAAGAAAGAAGACGGAGAGAAGAAAAAGAGGAGCAACTAAGAGTTCTGGCAGAAGAAATAAGGATAGCAAGGGAGGCTAGGATTGCCAGAGAAGAGGAACAGCGGATTATGGCTGAAGCTGCCCTCGCTCCTCTACCTCCGTCAGTATTTTATTTATATACTATATTGCTTAGTCAGTGGAGGGCGGTCCGTGGAAGCAATTCTTGCCCTAAATAAATGAAAGCTTATGGGAAAAGAACATTCGAAACGTTCTGCATAAATTATAAAAGTGAATGCATTTCGAGTTTTTTTTTTTTTTTTTTTTTGTTTTTTTGTTGCTAAGCCGGCAAATTTTGGTAAAAAATAAGATGTAAATGCTGGCATTAGTCTTGATAAAAATTCTTTCAGCAGGTGGCTATAAAGCCTTTGAGATTAGGCTCTTCAAGCATTTCGGAATTTGCTTCCGGTTCCGCGTTGACTATAGTACAACAGGGAACATAAATATTATTTCTTTTCAAGTTTTCTTATGCAGGGAAATATAATTAAAAAAAAAAAAATTGAATGTGAGTAATGTTCTTTTTAAACATTAAATACATTTTTAAATGTAATATGTTATGGTTTTTTTTAACGTTTAATACTACTGTGAACTATCGAAAAGAAAGCAAATTCGAAATTGCCTTTAAACGAGTGTTCTGCCATCTATGAGCATAGCAAGTCACAATATTGAGACGTTTATCTATTTTTTTTTTTTTTTTATCATCAACAAACTTCGTTAAATGTATATTATTTTTTAAACTTTCTATAGGAAATAAACTCCTAAATTTATAATATATCTGTTACATTTTATTATTATGTTAGTTATGGGTCTGTTGTCAAAGGGGATCCATTTAGCTATTAATGATCTTGCTTCCCTTATGTCACTGCACGCCACTGTGACTGTACTGAATGCCAGTACAACATTTTATTTACTTTAAATCTTTTTACCAAAAAAAAATGCTTTCTTATATTGCCTGATCGTTAGTCTATCTCACATCTTTAGACCGAAACACGCTTAACATGAGTTAATTTTCATTAATCATTAAAAAAAAAAAAAAAATTGAATTTAAACATTCAATTTATAATTTAAGTGCTGTTAAATTTTCTAATTCGAATGAAATGTCCTTTAAAGAGGATCATTCCCTATTCTCGCTACGTTACTTTTCTTCTAGCCCAGTACATTTAGAAACTACTTTCTATAAGCACTTGAAAATTGTTGAGTAAGTACGAAAATGATCACTAAATAAAATGACTCACATAATATTCATTTAAAGTCTTATCTTTAATAAATGAAAATTAAAAAAAAAAAGAAGAAAAAAAAAGACTATTATTTCAGATGGCGCTTATTACTAATTGACGTTTTGTCCCTCTCAAATTGTGATCCGCCAAGTGAGTGACGTCAGGAAATAGCTCGGTTAAAGCGTTAAAACTCTTATAGTATCCGTGGTTTTGAAAAATAAAGTATTAAGTAAAATTTTAATTTAAAATTGCCTATTTTTTTTTTGGGTGTTATCTACATATATTTAAGTTTAAAACAAACTACGCTGGTAGTCAATATTGTTGCACAAATTGTCTGTATATAGTGTAAATAGTGACATATTATTTTAAAACTCTATTGTAATTTATTTTAATTTATTTATTAACAGCGATTATACAAGTTACAAAAAGGTGGCAACACCGAAAGCAATCGAGAAATTTCGAGATGTTTCTTTTTCAACGAATTAGCTGGAAATTTCGGGAATGTTCTCTCGCCCCAACTATAAATAAGACTGGAGATCGGGAAAGATTAAGATTGACTTCGGACTTCGATATAAGCTGATCGCGTTGTTTACCTATTGGAGTGAGCTTGTATAATCGCTGTATTCGAAGTTGTTTTTGTTGAAGCTTGTGTGGAAGCTGGAGAGTGATTACACTGTGTCTTTAAATAACTTTTGTGATATATTGAAGAGAGAATAAACATTTTTATACCGTAAAAACTGTGCCATCATTGTATCAGTGGAAAAATTCATAACAATATTAAAAAAGTTGCGATTTGCCGGGAACTATATCTTTTACATGGACGGACCCATCCTACAATGTATTCAAATATATGTATAACTAGCTGAATACCCGTGCTGTGCTACGAAATTATACCATTAGTATTTTAGCAATCAAAAGACATTCATGTATTCGACACTTCAGACATTTGCTCCCATTTCGATCCCGACAAATTGATTTATCAAAATAGGAATAGGAACTTTCCTTTGTTGACATTTTAAACGAAATTTATAATTGTGAATAGTAAATTGGAATAGTTTATTGTGTTTATGTTTGCTCTTAGTTTTAAATTTCAAAGTAGTAGCTGTATTGGAATTGAGACATTAAGTTAATCCTCGTATAATTTCAATGTTGCGTCGACTTTTCATCCCTTAAAAATTCGTTAATCGATATTGGAATGACTTATTTTTTTAACATTTGCCCTTTTAACATTTGCACCAAATATCAGAAATATGACTACATTGGAAGAGGAACATTCGGATATCCCTCGTTTGGAACGTTTAACTCCTTTTCGACCCCTTAAAGATGGTTAATCGAGAACGGAATAGCTTACTTTTTTTATGTTTAATCTTTTTTGATATTTGTACCACTTTTCCGAGTTGTGACCAAATGGGAAGTGTGACATTCGAATATCCCTAGTTTGGAATGTTTAACGCCTTTTGCAAACCTTAAATGGGTTAATCGAGATCGGAATGGCTTACTTTTTCTACGTTTATCTTTATTGACATTCCTACCAATTTTCAGAGTTGTGACTATATGGGAAGTGGGATATTCGAGTTTGGAATGTTTAACCCCTTTTCCACCCCTTAAAGCGGGTTAATCAAGCTCGGAATAGCATAACTTTTCTATGTTTGTCTTTGTTGATATTTTTACCAATTTTTACAATTGTGACCATATGGGAAGTGGTACATTCGAATATTCCTCGTTTGGAACGTTTAACCCCTTTTCCACCCCTTCATCCACCCGAGATCGGAATAGCTTACTTTTCCTGCGTTTGTCTTTATTGATATTCACACCAGTTTTCAGAGTTGTGACAATATGAGAAGTAGGACATTCGAATATATAGCTCGTTTGGAACGTTTAACCCTTTTTTGAATACTTAAAGTGGGTTAATCGAGATCAGAATAGCTTAATTTTTTACGTTTGTTTTTGTTGATACTTGCACTAGTTTTCAGAGTCTTGACGAAATGAGAAGTAAGTCATTCGAATATCCCTCGTTTGGAACGTTTAACTCCTTTTCGACCTCTTAAAGGGGGTTAATCGAGATCGGAATAGCTTAATTTTTCTATGTTTGCCTATGTCGAGATTTGCACCAATTTTCAGAGTTGTGGACATGTGGGAAGTGGTACATTCGAATATCCCTCGTTTGGAACGTTAAACCCCTTTTCGACCCCTTAAAGTGGGTTAACCGAGATCGGAATAGCTTACTTTTTCTTCGTTTGTCTTTATTAATATTCGCACCAATTTTTAGAGTTGTGACGAAATGAGAAGTAGGACATTCGATTATTCCTCGTTTGGAACGTTTAACCCCTTTTCGACCCCTTAAAATGGGTTAATCGAGATCGGAATAGCTTACTTTTTCTTCGTTTGTCTTTATTGATATTCGCACCAATTTTTAGAGTTGTGACCAAATGGGAAGTAGGATATTCGAATGTCTCTCGTTTGGAACGTTTAACCCCTTTTCCACCCCTTAAAGTGGGTTAATCGAGATCGGAATAGCTTACTTTTTCTATGTTTACTATTGTTAATATTCGCACCAATTTTTAGAGTTGTGACCAAATGGGAAGTAGGATATTCGAATGTCTCTCGTTTGGAACGTTTAACCCCTTTTCGACCCCTTAAAGTGGGTTAATCGAGATCGGAATAGTTTACTTTTTCTATTTTTACCATTGTTGATATTTGTGCCGATTTTCAGAGTTGTGACTATGTGGGAAGTGGGAGAATTAGTGATGAGTGAGTCAGTGAATGAGTGAGTGAGGGCTTTGCCTTATATATAGAGAGATGTATTAATATATGTACATAAATATATGTATTTGTATATATATAAATAAATACAAATACATATATTTTTCTTTTAGTATAACAACCCCTGGCCCAGAGGCGGGGATATAGAATTGCAAAGCAAATTGAAGTGTTTCCTATGCTTTTTTTCAATAGCTGGCGACATGCTCTAAATTCCCAATGTTAACAGTATTTAAAAGCAATCTCTACCAATTTAGACACTTTTGTATTAGGGACAGACTCACTCGGCAATTTTTATTTTTTTCGTATCTTTTATTCACGTGTGTTTATTCCCTTCTTTAATACAGCTTTGCCGTGGATGAGCTGGATCCACCACAACTGCCAGAACAAGTGTAAGTAAAAAAAATAATTGATTAATGTCTTTTATCAAATTATTATATTAGCGCAAATTAGCACAATTTTTCAATCTGTCGGGAGATTTAAAAAAAAAAAAAAAAAATTTCACGAAAATCAAGGGATTATACTATCACTGTTTTAAAGGTATAGGGTTTCCTGTTCATCCGTACATTAACGCCATTCTTCCTGAGAACTGTGATGGGGGTAATCGTTTATAATTTTAAAATTACGGAATAATTTAAACTTTTTACTATCGCCAAAACTATTTTTTTTTTTTAAAATTGGCATATTTTTAGCATGTTCCTATTTGATGAGGGTGTTAACACATTTTGAAAAGTTGGGGAAATTTGAACATAAAGTTTGCCGTAAAATCGGGAACTTTTTTAGAAATCTTCCGGGGCTCGCATTCGCCCTAGAATTCCTAATATTACTTAAATTTTTCTTTCTCTCTAAATTTCTAATATTTTTTTGTTGTTGATAATTCCTAAAAAAAAATTATATACTTAAAAATTCTCCAATTTCTCTTCAAAACCCGCTAAAAACACCCAATATTCCTCTAGATGAGAATCATGGATTTAATTAAATATGTTTGTCGAAATAGTACAATGGACAATTCCCGCATTCCCCCCCCCCCCCATTTTTTTATTCAATTCTAAATGTTTCGAAAAGACCATAAACACGAAAATTTCTGCTGCTCAAAGCGCTTTTTTTCTCTTTTTTTTTTCTTCTTCTTTTTTTTTTTTTTTTTTTTTTTTCTTTTTTTTTTTTTTTTGCGATCGAAGTTTCCTTGTTAGACGAGAAAACGATTAATTCCGCTAGCATTAAATGTGTCGTTACGGCTTCCCAAACATCTTGTCTTGAAATGCAGCAACGGAAACCAGATTTGCAAGTTTCTCGCGAATCAAGCCAACCTGTACGGAATATGGCAATGGTTTACCAACGACAACTATTTGGCAGAAACCTCAAGATTATCATAGAAAAGGAAGAAACGCTAGACATCATGTAGATTTTGCTGAGTGTTTTGATCGGACTGGTTTTGGATCGGATTTGAGGCATTCCCCCCCCCCCCCCTTAATATTTAAATAACTAATTTTTTTTTTAAAGAACTTTTGTTTAAATATTTGAAATCAGAAAGAAATTCTTCATGAATATAAAATAATTTGACTCGTTTTTTAAAAGATGCGGGAATTGTCCATTGTTTAATTATATAACTGTCATTTTGATAAAAAGTTGTTTGAAGTTCGATTTTTTTGAAAATTGGCAGTTTTTTAGCGGTATTGCTTTGGAAAGAATGTGTTAAGAGCTTGTGCCAGCTAAAGAAATCTTCCTAAATGTGTTTAAATTATACCTAAAATTTTAAAAATTATCCCTAAAATGTTTGGAATTATCACATTAAAATTCTTACTAAAATTTTTTAGAAAACTCACTGCGCCCTCTGGAGATCTTTTTTTCCCCCTGAATTTTCTGGTCCTTTTTATGATCTTGTTAAAAAAAAAAAAAATCATCATAATCTTTTACGAACTGATCTGCTGCTTTATTTAGTGGTTTTTCCAAGTAGAGTTTTCAACGTTTAACAGTAAAGAAATATTTTTGTTCTAATCTCAATGCGCTACCATTTTAGAGCAATATTTTGATTGTTTGATTGGAAAAATATTGACTAAAGGAAATTATTTTATTTTCGGAATAATTTACTAATTTGTGATATCTTTTCTTTAAAATCTAGTATCGAGGAGCCAGCTGTTGCTCCAGTGCAGGAAGAAGTGTAAGTAAATAATTATTGAAAACGATATTTTGTTAAAATTTTTTATTCATTTATTTTAATATATTGTTTACCATACTACAAAAACTGGCCCATTGATAGTATGGCAAGGTGATGAGATTTGCAATAAATTTTCCTTCAACCTTACGAATGTAGTCCTTAACACTCTAATCGATTTTTTTAAACTAAAAAGTGGCGAATTTGTTTGAATGCTAAAAATGTAGATGCAAGTTTAACAGGGTTCCCACGGTGATTGAAAGTCATTAAAAGTGCTTAATATTTTTGAACTTGTTTTCAAGGCCTTGAAAATGCTTAGAGGTGCTTAAAAGTCCTTGAAAATGCTTAGAGGTCCTTGAAAGTACTTAATTTTTACAGATGTTGTCCAACTGCAAAATTTATAAAAATCCAATTCAGACTTACTATCCCCGCTTGACCGCCACTTATCTGCACCGTATAGGAATTTTCCGACATATTTGTATTACGCATCCACCAACTTGTAACTTTTTTGATAGAATATACTTTATTAAAAATTTAAATACAGACATTATGCCTGAAAACAAATTTTCATAGGTTCTTAAAAACATTAATTAGGTCCTTAAAAGTCATTGATTTTCATTATGTGATTTGAGTGGGAACCCTGTTTAACTTCGAAGTATTATAATAAAATTTCAATAGTGATATGACCTCGACAATTTTTGTTCTCATTCTATTTTTCGTTTTTAGTATTTTTTTTTTTTTTTTTAAATATTCTCATTCATCTAAGTAGTCTAGATTAAAATGATTAAGAAATCAAGGACTAGATTAGAAACATGTAGATACTGTTTTTCAAGCACTGTCGTAACTTAACATTTATTTACACATTTATTACTTCTTGTTAAGTATACTTTAATAATGAACATACGCAATAAATTAACGCAAGATTTACTTTTCTACAGGGAAGAACAGCCAGCAGCTGCAGCTGAAGAAGAAGAAGAACAGTAAGTATCCTTCTTTAGGGTTATCAAGTGTTATTTACTTAAAACAAAAAAAAACTTCTTTTCTAAACATTGTTTTGGTTATGCTTGATTGTCTCTTAATCTAATATCTATACACCAATGAACATTTTCGGTTGAAGAATTGCTTCAAAATGTTTTTTTTTTTTAATTTTTTTAAATCAATAATAAAAACGTCAGATTTTAAAATTTAGCTCTATTAAAAATTCGAATTCAGAATTATGACTGTTTTACTCCAGTGAATAAATTTTGATTATCAATTCAAATTTTTTTTTTTTTATTTTTTTTTTTTTTATTTCCGTTTTATATCTTATACAAAATGCCTTAAATTTTGAAATAGTATTTTGGATGTCGCTGTTTTGTACCTTTGAAATTCTTGTGCAGACTGAAACTGAAAGGACATCGAATTACCGAGTGGTATATAATCACTGAAGCATCCTTTATCTCTTAATATTCTTATGACTTAACAATTCATCTTTTGGGTTATTCATTATAGTTGATAATTCATTATATATTCATTAGGAATGGAATAATTAATTATTAAACTTAAGCACTCATTAGTGCCGCTATATCAGGCCCCACAAAAAGAAAAATACTTATAATGAACAATATGTTCATAAAGAATGAAATCATTGCACTGAAATATTACATTCAAGGTTTTTTAGTGAAGCTACATAAGTAATAATTCGAGACAGTGCTAGAAGTGTGGGTAGACGCGCCCCCCACTTTTCATGAAATTACCCATGCGTCTTCTCGCTTCTAAAATCACTGAAATCCATCCCCTTACTTTTAAAAATACTCAATCCGTCTAAAAACTACTCGGGAAAAATAACATTAACCTTTAAATGTAGTGACATCGAGAAAAAGTGATTTCAAGTTTTCAAATGTTTAAAAAAAAAAAAAAAAAAAAAAAAAAACTATTTATGGCCTATCATACTATTATTCAAAAGTATTGTACTACTTTCTATAAAGGTATGAGTATTTTTATTTACAAATTCTGTTACGCTTCGTCAGCTTTTATCTTTGGAGGAACTTTATTTTAAGTTAAATTTCTATTCTTGTTTCATATAAAGACAAAAAAAAAAAAAAAAGTTCATTAATTAATTTAATTTCATGAAAGTATGCACATTTACAAGCACTATGACAATGCTTTGTACTTTTACGTTAAAGGGGGCCGTTGGCAATATCCAAGTACGGTATGGATTCTGCGCCAAGAATTGTTTACATAAAATTATGGCGACCATTGACAGTTCAGTTATAAGTAAAAAATTGCGACTGCTGACATTTATTTGGCGAAAATCACCGTGGCGCAGAATCCGTGCTGTACTTGGATTAGTGCCGATGGGGCCCTCTAACGGGAAAAGTATCCAATGGCTTCATCTAACATAAATAATTTCAATTGAAATATTTTTGTTCCACAGAGTGGCTGATGTTCCACAAAAAAGAGGCCGGGGTAGACCACGAAAGAAGGTCTACCCCAAAAGGGGAAGACGGGGACCTTACAATGTAAGATCGAGAAGACCCCCCACAACACCCACCCCAAGCACCTCATCCGACCCAATCACAGAGGTAGGATGGAAACTGGAAGAACAAATGGGACACATTCACCTCGAGGAGCATCCCCAAGTAAGAGCATGTTTCTCTCTTGTTACTTGCAGCAGAAGCTGGATCAAAGTAAATAACAGAACCCATAAAAACAAGGTTTTTTAATATAAATCCTTTTCATGCATTGCCAATTTTATTGGCTCATTAACAGAGCGCAATTCTCGAAACAGCGTGTGCTTGGTAGTGGCGTCTTAATTTTAAATGTCAAAAACATTTCTATCAGTAAAATGTGCGGTAAGCTAGTTTTTTTTTTTTTTTTTTTTTTTTTTTTAAATGAACGTGAATTTATGCACTCACATCCAAATATCTTTTATTTTCCTTTGGATATTTACAGAGTGGCCACAGAACCGGGAAAACCTGGAAATCAGGGAAATGTAAGGGAGCTTTCTGATTCCGGAAATTTTTAAAAAAATTTCCTGAAAATCAGGGACATTTTGTATTGTTTAAGGCACGTTCATCCATATTTTGGCGTTATTTACATGGAGATTTGTAGTGGTAAGCCATTAGAAGTTTAATGCTAAGGAATAATTTAAACTTTTCATTACCAGCAAAACTATTTTTTTTTTTAAATTTCATATTATCTCTTTAGCATACATGTTCTTTTTGATCAGGGTGTCTAGACATTTGGAAAACCTAAGAAAATTGGAGAAATTCGAAAGAAAGTTTGCCCTAAAATCAGGGAATTTTTTAGAAATCTGTCAGGGAAATCAGGGAACTTTTTTTCCTGAATTTTGTGACCACCCTGTACTGAAAGTGATATGTGAATTTTATTTATATATTTAAAATAAATCGATTAAAGAATTGAACTATCCTCCTCCTCAAAAAAAATTTAAAAATCTGATTTTCAAAAAGTCGTTGCATTTTTTTTCTGCCAAAAAAGTATTGAACCCTGTGCTAGTCGTGTTTAATGAAAACGATTTTTTGCCTTTTCTAATATGTAGTTTTGTGGTTTAAGATAATATTGTTATTGTAATTTTTTTTATTTCTATGCATCTATGAGTAATTAATTTTATTAGAAGCTGTTAATTTTGGGCCTTTTCTTTCATACAATATAAGTTTTTTATCGTTTGTCAACTACAATATCCAAAAGGCATCATATTGCATGAAAGATATGTACCTAGAGAAATTTGTGACCGAATAGCAAAATGCAGATTATTCAAGTTTCATGTAAATATTTAGGACACTGTTTTAAATTTATGCTATGAACAGGACACAACCTATGACATATATTAACGAAAATAAAATGTTTTATTTGTGTCATTTTTAAAATTAAAAGGAAAAGTATTGTACTTGCTATGTTTTTCCTTGAAGTTAGCAAGTATGAGTGTAGTTTGTGAATTGTTTTGATGTGAATTTTGTATTTTTAAGGAATGTTTCCCATTCTTTTTCATGCTCTAAAGATGCTCGTTTTGCTTTTTAGCTCAAATTTATATTTTGGCAATTATACCTTGACTATTTAGAATTATATTTACTTATTAGATATATATATATTTAAATTGCTATTATTATCTTCTTTTATTTTTTAACTATAATGCCAGCAGAAATGCACCATCAGGGAATTTTTAAGAGAATTTTCTGGAAATCAGGGAATTTTTTTTCTCAAATTCTGTAGCCACCCTGATTTAACGATTTTACCTAAATATAGTTGGTTTTTTTTGGATTAAAACAATTTTATTATTCATTTATTAAAACAATTTTGGCAACAGGAGAGAGTTTCTTTAGTGGTCTATTTTTTATTTAAATGCTACTATTTTAGCGTGATTGGATGACGGTACGTTGGTTTATTAGTACTTCCTTAAAAGCTACCTTTTAGTGACAGTGACAGCCCTAAAATGTGATAAAATACATTAGTCATCGACATCGAATCTATCTGCCAAATTTCAGACTGATTGGATGACTGCAAATGGATTAATTAAGCCTCCTCAGATTTTCCCGGCGGCCACAAATAAACAAAAGAAATCGAAGTTAAAGATTGTTAAAAGTTGTTCAATTAGATGTATATATTTGCTACTTCAGTGCCACTGTAAATTGTTTACTGCCAAGGTGAGTGGAAACTGTGAATGATAAAAAATAGCCTCGAGAGTAAAAGGAAAACGGTTTTTGTTAAGAGTTTTTTCTGGGGAATTTGAAATGAAGAAATGTCTTCTGTTCTTTTGTAACTTAAATTTTGTTTTTACTTTTCGATAATCTTCCCTTAAAAGTTTTACCCCGTCCGAGAGTCCTTGTAGCACTATTTCGTACTCAGACCTGACAAATATATAGACTTTTTTATAGTGTTAGAACACTATATAGTTAACAACTTGTCCGTGTCATTGAATAAGCGCCTACCCCCCCCCCCCCCAAAAAAAAAAAATGTGATATAATGTATTGCCAGCAATGACGAGTCATTCTGTCAAGTTTTAACTTTACTGAGTGAAAGCAAGTGGGTTGATTAGGTCTCCGAAAATTTTGCGCACCACAAATATAATCGAAAGTTAATATAGAATATTTAAAAACATCATATTGACAGGTTTCTTTTATCTTATGTCATCAAAATTAACAAGGAAAGTTTTCGGTCATTAAATATCTCCAAGTTGTATTTGCTAGAATATGGCTTGAAATCCGGATCTGAATATCAATAGAAACATGTGTAAAAGCGGCATTTTAGTGACTGCCTCAAAAGTTTATTAGAAGATTTTCATAGATAATGAGTATCTATGACTTCTAAAAATTTCACGAAAATCGGGGAAATTTTCTATTGTGTCGGAAGGTACGGAGCCAAAACACAAACGTTTGTCGGTGTTTTGGCTCCATTTATACGGAGAATTGTGCTGATAATCGTTCGAAGTATAATGTTACTGAATAATGTAAACTTTTCATTGCCGCAAAAACTATTTAAAAAAATAAATAAAAAATGCCGTATTATCTCTTTAGCATATATATGTTCTATTTATTCAGAATGTCTATACATATGGAAAAGTTGAGGAAATTTGAAGAAAAAAAGTCTGCCATAAAATCAAGGAATTTTTTTAGAAATCTTATCAGGGAATTACCGAGGAATTTTTTTCCCCCTAAATATTGCGACCATCCTGACCGATCATTTAAGAAACAAATTTGCATTAGTGTCATAAGAGCAATATTAACACAAATAAGTATTGGTATTAAACAAATGTCATTTCTGTACGAGAGGTCAAATTACACAAAGCTGATATTAACTTGATCAACCGAATGTTATCGTTCGGCATTCCTTTGATGAGAGGTCGAATTACACGAAGCTGATAAGGATTAATAAAAATCTGGTCAGCCGAATACTATTATTCGACATTCCAGGATGTTATCTAGTATTACACAAATCTAATTAATATTAACTTGCACAAGTAGCTATTATACCTGGTCAGCTGAATATCATCATTCAGCATAATAGGGCGGGCGGGTGGTCATATTGCAAAAAGTTAAGTCTTCAGGAAATCATTTGGAATTTCTGGATTGGAGGTCAAATTACACAAATATTAATCAGACAAATGTCATATTTCGACATTCCAGGGCGTGAGGTCATATTGGATATTTCCCAAGAAAATGTCCCGGCTTCGATTCGAAATGAACTGGACCTCCGAGGAGTCCAAAGTAGTTCGAACTTTTGTTTCCAATACAAAATTCACCAACGGTCGATGGGATAATGCTTCAGTACCAAAATTTCTCTAATGGACAAATGCACTTTGGAGGAGCTCATTTGTATAAATTTATCTAATTTAAAGTTATATATATATATATATAGATTTGAAAAAAGATTCTACTAGATTTTCTTCTCCTAGGTCGAAAAGTTCCCATATATATATAAAAGACTTGGGATAAAAACACTGCCAAAAGTTCCCCTCTGTGACTCGGGCAGAATGCTGACAAGACAACTGAAGAGACGACTCAAGGAGGCCATGGACTGATTAATTTAACTGCTTAATATTATTTATTACTTTTAAAAATTGGTGCAACATTTTTTTTTAAATAAATCTGTTATTATTTTCGAAATAAATTAACGTAATTTTTTTTTTCTAAATGAATATAACGTATTTTTTTTTCTAAATCAATTTAATATAATAATTTTTATAATTAATTTAATGTAATTCTTTTCTAAATCAATCTAATGAAATTATTTTTTAAATCAACTTAAAGTTTTTTTTTTTTTTTTTTTTAAAGTCAATTTAGTGTAATTGTTTTCTTAATCAACTAATTAAATTATTTTTTTTTAATAAATTTAAAGTAATTGTTTTTTAAATCAATTGAATGGCTTTCTGAGACAACTTAATTGAATTATATATAATTTAATTAAATATCAACAGAATCAAAAATTCAACCAGCGACACTAATAGAATTAATTTAATTTTTTTTTTTTTTTTTTTTTTTTTTTTTAAATTTAGAATCAACATCTGTTCAAGCATGGCATAATTGATAAAGAAATTTAATTTCAAATGTAAAATTGAATTGAATGCAATATTTAAAATATATATATATATATTAGCTTATTTTTTTTTAAAAGAGATCTGGTGCAACTATGCGTCTGTCGGCAAACTAAGCCTTAAATTTAAATATGCTTTCATACTAAGAATTTATTTCAAAATTCTAAATAATCTTACAAGGAAAAAACAAGAAAAAGAAACCGAGTCTAAAATGAATTGATATTAAACGTACTTTGAAGAATTAGAGTTAGAACTCAATTTTTAAAATAACTTTGGTATTGTCACTACCTAATCCATCACTACTCCCTGATTTATATTTAAAGGCAACAAAAATTACAGTTCATTTACACCACTTGTTAATATTTGGTTGCAGACAATGTGAATTGCTGAAAGGACCACCATCAAAGCTCAACGTCGAGCACTGCGATTTCTCTTGGGTGACTGCAGCCGGTTGGTAGAGCACCGACCTCCCAAACGACTTACAGCAAGTCTGAACCACAAATCTTACCGACGAATGGAACAGTGGGGGAAGCGTCATCGCAAATCCAGCTTGTCTTCAAAGTCTTCCACAGTACAGGAGCTTGGATAGTGCAGTGCCAGCTCAGGTGTCGACCTCCCCCTGAAAACGACTCACAAACTTCAATGCGCAATTCGCGCCCACCCTTGCTTCGTGCCTTTCGGGTAAGTTGGCATGATTGGGATACAGGTAAGCCTGAAACCTCTTCACGTTTTCTCTTCTCTTGCGTGTCGGGAATGAATAAAAAGACCATCGTGACTTCACTTCTTTTTCTTTTCTTTGCGGTCTGCCATTTTATGAGTTGTTTCACTTTAACCAGGTAGATGTGAGATGGGTTGTATAAAGTTGAAGAATTACATTTTGTTGTCCTTTATAGTCATTTCATTCACATTCTCGGTACATGAATCGGGCAGGAATTTTCCCCTTTCGTTGAATTCGACATTGGAGGAATAAAGCAACGAATATTGAGGTAGGATTCGTTGACCTACTGAAGGAGCTGTGAAGGGAATGTTGTGGCACAACTGGAAATCTTGGGTATTTTAGGGAATTTTAAAATTCTACAAAAATATCGGGGGAAATACGTGTTTTTTACTGTCAAATCTGACAATCGACATTTTCGTAATCTGAGTGTATGATATTTTAATAGGGCTCAGATTTTCTCCTAGGCTCATTGACCTAATGCTTTATTATGTGGTCTTACAATTTCTATTGAGTTTCGCCTTAAAATATATTAAAACCTACATATTTACCAGGTGTGTAACTAGATTAGGAACGAACCATTCAAATTTGAAGTGAAATTTACTCTCTTTATTTTTTGTAATAATTTCGTTAATTTTTAATCCTTGACAATTAAACATTTAAATATTTTATAAAACTAATACTATTTCAGTTACGCGGTTTACGGATGTTTCCATAGCACTAACTAACTACTCATGCATCGAAACGTTAATTTTTGCGCATTTCTATTTACTAATTAATATATTATAATTCTTTTCTTAAAATACGCTAATTTGTTTGAAAATATAAACATATACTTGTTTTTAATTCGTGGTCTACGAGTCGGGTGATAAGTTAGAGAATAACACTAATTTAAGTTTATTTATCAAGGGTAAAAAATTTTTTTTTCTCTTAGAGCAAGTTCTGTTGAAATAATTTTGGCAAATGTTCAAAGTGAGTTTTTCTATTTTAATATAAACTTCTTATTTGTTATAAAAATAAGGAAAAGAAGATTGTGTCATTCTTTCTTATTTAAAAAAAAAAAAAAAAGTATAGCTCTGATTCTCCAAACCAATAGAAGTTGAAAATATCTGTTCCTTCCCCCCCCCCCCTTTTTTTTTTGTAGCGATTAACTGTGCATGGTGCAGTTTGGCTTTCCGGGTCGCTAGGTCATACTATACATAGCTGGAATTTACCGGTCAGCCGAGTACCGACGTTCGGCATTCCGGGTCGCGAGGTCACACTATCCGTAGATTGAATTTTCCTGGTTAACCGAGCACCGACGTTCGGTTTTCTGGGTCGCGAGGTCAAAACACGTAGATTAAATTTTCCTGGTGAGTCGAGCACCGATGTTCGGCATTCCGGGTCGCGAGGTCACACTATCCGTAGATTGAATTTTCCTGGTTAACCGAGCACCGACGTTCGGTTTTCTGGGTCGCGAGGTCAAAACACGTAGATTAAATTTTCCTGGTGAGTCGAGCACCGATGTTCGGCATTCCGGGTCGCGAGGTCACACTATCCGTAGATTGAATTTTCCTGGTTAACCGAGCACCAACGTTCGGTTTTCTGGGTCGCGAGGTCAAAACACGTAGATTAAATTTTCCTGGTGAGTCGAGCACCGATGTTCGGCATTCCGGGTCGCGAGGTCACACTATCCGTAGATTGAATTTTCCTGATTAACCGAGCACCGACGTTCGGTTTTCTGGGTCGCGAGGTCAAAACACGTAGATTAAATTTTCCTGGTGAGTCGAGCACCGATGTTCGGCATTCCGGGTCGCGAGGTCACACTATCCGTAGATTGAATTTTCCTGGTTAACCGAGCACCGACGTTCGGTTTTCTGGGTCGCGAGGTCAAAACACGTAGATTAAATTTTCCTGGTGAGTCGAGCACCGATGTTCGGCATTCCGGGTCGCGAGGTCACACTATCCGTAGATTGAATTTTCCTGGTTAACCGAGCACCGACGTTCGGTTTTCTGGGTCGCGAGGTCAAAACACGTAGATTAAATTTTCCTGGTGAGTCGAGCACCGATGTTCGGCATTCCGGGTCGCGAGGTCACACTATCCGTAGATTGAATTTTCCTGGTTAACCGAGCACCGACGTTCGGTTTTCTGGGTCGCGAGCTCAAAACACGTAGATTAAATTTTCCTGGTGAGTCGAGCACCGATGTTCGGCATTCCGGGTCGCGAGGTCACACTATCCGTAGATTGAATTTTCCTGGTTAACCGAGCACCGACGTTCGGTTTTCTGGGTCGCGAGGTCAAAACACGTAGATTAAATTTTCCTGGTGAGTCGAGCACCGATGTTCGGCATTCCGGGTCGCGAGGTCACACTATCCGTAGATTGAATTTTCCTGGTTAACCGAGCACCGACGTTCGGTTTTCTGGGTCGCGAGGTCAAAACACGTAGATTAAATTTTCCTGGTGAGTCGAGCACCGATGTTCGGCATTCCGGGTCGCGAGGTCACACTATCCGTAGATTGAATTTTCCTGGTTAACCGAGCACCGACGTTCGGTTTTCTGGGTCGCGAGGTCAAAACACGTAGATTAAATTTTCCTGGTGAGTCGAGCACCGATGTTCGGCATTCCGGGTCGCGAGGTCACACTATCCGTAGATTGAATTTTCCTGGTTAACCGAGCACCGACGTTCGGTTTTCTGGGTCGCGAGGTCAAAACACGTAGATTAAATTTTCCTGGTGAGTCGAGCACCGATGTTCGGCATTCCGGGCCGCGAGGTCACACTATACGTAGATTGAATTTTCCTGGTTAACCGAGCACCGACGTTCGGTTTTCTGGGTCGCGAGGTCAAAACACGTAGATTAAATTTTCCTGGTGAGTCGAGCACCGATGTTCGGCATTCCGGGTCGCGAGGTCACACTATACGTAGATTGAATGTTCCTGGTTAACCGAGCACCGACGTTCGGTTTTCTGGGTCGCGAGGTCAAAACACGTAGATTAAATTTTCCTGGTGAGTCGAGCACCGATGTTCGGCATTCCGGGTCGCGAGGTCACACTATACGTAGATTGAATGTTCCTGGTTAACCGAGCACCGACGTTCGGTTTTCTGGGTCGCGAGGTCAAAACACGTAGATTAAATTTTCCTGGTGAGTCGAGCACCGATGTTCGGCATTCCGGACCGCGAGGTCACACTATACGTAGATTGAATTTTCCTGGTTAACCGAGCACCGACGTTCGGTTTTCTGGGTCGCGAGGTCACACTATACGTGTAGATTGAATTTTCCCGGTCAACCAAGGATCGACATTCGCCCTAAAATTCCTATTCCTTATATTTCTTTTTTCTCCGAAAAAGTCCTAGAATTGTTGTTAATTTCTGAACAGAAATAAAAATTCCCCGATTTTCTTCCAAAACCTGCGAACAATCCCCGATATTCCTCCAAATAAAGTAGTTTCTGAAATTATAATCATTAAAATTGTAATTCTTGACAAACTCTTTTAAATTGTAGTGAAAAACATATTAGTTCAAGTTTTAAAGTTGAAGCAGTATACTTTTTGTAATTTTGTTGCTTAAAAATTAAATAATTGGATTAAATGAAATTCGCTTGTTTGTCAAAATAGAAAATTATACAATTGTTGTTTTGCTTATAAATTGTTTGTAGTTATTATGATTTTTTTAAATTGACATATTTTTTGCCAATATTAATACTGAAACAAGCTTTGCAAATAATATATAGTATTAGAGCTCCTGTCAGCTTTTAAAGAAATATCCCTGAATTTTTTTTTATTTTTCCTGAATTTTTTTAATTATCCCCAAAATGTTCCTAAAATTTTTGAATTATTCCTAAAATTCCTACTTATATATTTTAGAAAATTACTGCGCCCCCTGTTATTTGGTTTACCTTCCTTCATGTCATATTTTTCAACTACTAAAACATTATTTACATATTTATTTTCTCCCTCATCCCCTGTAGTCCAAAGTTACTTTTGCCGACCAAACGGTATAGTGGTTAGCGTGCTGGCTTCTAGACCGCGAGGTTGCGGGTTCGAGTCCCGTGTTGGCATGGGTGTTTGTAAATGTATGTTGGTTTCTTAAATGACGAAATGTTTCGACGCATTATAGCCCTCGTGTTGCTGACGGCACCAGATAATCTGAATACAACCAACCAAAGTTACTTTTGGTGTAGTTTGACCCTTGTGTTGCCCTTACGCTAATAAATCTGAAAGCAACCAACCAACCGAGGTTCCTTTTTCGTCGTCATCAATTTCATCTGGTATTCCCAATATTCATAGCGACTTCCGTTGAACAAGCAGATTGGTGTCGACTTTGCGACATCCATAATCTCATCAAACTTTGTCAATGCAGATATAAATTACAGTCTTTTTTTTATGCAAAAGCTCAGTTTACTTTCTGTAAGTATTTACGATGATATTAAGCTTTATCTTCTATTATTTTAAGCATGGGGTGCAGGAACCATAACCATTGTAAAATAACTTTTCGACTACAAATAGTAGTGATTTTTGTCGTTTGACTTTATATATAGCAGTAGATTAAATAAAAAAAATTCTAAAATTTCACAAAACAGCACAATACGTTTTTCTTAATTTAACTAGGCCGACCAAACGGTATAGTGGTTAGCGTGCTAGCTTCTGGACCGCGAGGTTGCGGGTTCGAGTCCCGTGTAGGCATGGGTGTTTGTAAATGTATGTTGGCTTGTCTAATGACGAATGTTTCGGCGCATTATAGCCCTCGTGTTGCTGACGGCGCCAGATAATCTGAAAACAACCAACCAACTTAATTTAACTAGATGAACCGCTGCACATAGAGGGTCGCTTATATATTGGCTTCACTGGTTTGTGTACGCTTACTTCTGCAATCGCAAGACCATTTAGGATTCTTCTTTTTATATGCTTAATTATTGCCTGACACTATAGTAATGGATTGGGAACAAGCCCCTAGCCTACCAGATTTCACGAGACATTTCTAACTTTTGTCGTTTGAACTTATACTCTGATGGATTGAGGATGAATGTAGAAACATTGTGATGCGATAGCATCTATGCTACATGGAAAATCAGCGATTTAGTTCGGCTCTAGAAAAAATTTACCTCCCTAAGTTGTGAGGAAAATTTTAATCTTGAAATCGAGTTGACACTCCTGATTATGTCGTGAAATTAAAAATTAACATTGTGGAAAAAACATTTTGTTCCAGCTCTGAAAATGTATTATAAAACTTCCAACTATGAGCCACAGGTTGTACTTCTTATCTCATTTTAGTTACATTAATAGATGCACAGTACGCCAAGCTATACTGCAACGAGTAACTTGTATTTTCCTGAAAAAATAAGTGCAAAATCATGAACACCTGTCAAGAATATCGTTTGTCGTATTTTACTACTGACATAGGTAAAATAATTCAGTAATTCCTTCCCTGGTTTGTGCAAGTCAAAAATAAAGTGTTGAAGAATGGTAGAATTCAGAGGGGAAAAGTTTTAATTATATTTATTTGAACAGAAAGTTACTGCAATTTCCATTAAAAAAAATCAAGGTTTGAGCAAAAATTGTAGCCGGCTCTTGTATCCCCCCCTCCCCCCCCCCAACAAATAATCATGCTGGCGCTAATGCGCATAATCAACTTTAGAGCTGTTTTTGTGTTTTTGATGCAAACAGGTTATTCATTGCTTTGTTGCGTGTGGGTTTGTGTGTGTGTGGATTTTTTTTCTGTGTGAATGGATTTTTTGTTTGTGCATTTGTGTGTGTGTGTGTGTGAATTTTTTTCTGTGTGAGTGGATTTTTTGTGTGGAATTTTGTGTGTGTTTGTGTGGTTATTTTTGTGTGGTGTTTTTTTGGAAGTGTGTGTGGGATTTAGTGGATTGTGGATTTTATGGATTGTTGGATGTGTGTGGCTTGTTGGGTTGATTTTGGATTTTGTGGATTGTTGGTTGGTAGATTTTTTTGGGTGTCTAGGTGTCTTTTTGTGTGGTGAGTTTCAGTGTATGGTTTTGTGCACTCTAAGCATTTAAGCTGGGTGCAGTGTGTGCAAGCAATGATAACCTGTCAGCAACAATCTCACGAAAAACAAGATCTATGTGTACTTTATATTGTTAAGGGCTCCCTCTACAGTCCTCAATCTATTTAGCATTGCAACCTAAATAAAGACTGAGATCCTGACATTAGATGTCCCCAATTCTTATGTGCAAGCTCAAATGAGTTCTGCCCCAAAAGGCACTCAAGTACTGAACATGACATTGGATGACAATCAATGTAAACCGCCAACTAACCTAGTACAGTTAAGTAATCAAAAACATTAATGACACAGTTACCGAGAATATACAGCAAAACCCAATGATCAGGATAACTTTGACATTCAAGTACTTTTGTATTATATCTCATATTGTGCCTTCATGCTCATTCGAATCAAGCTCATTGTTTGCCCTGAAGGGTCAGCAGAAAAAGAAAAAAAAAAGACTATTGTTCATAGTATTAGGAATCAAGAATATTAAAATAATAATAATAATAACAATAATAATTGAGATAAATTCAGAAGTACTCTTGTGGTTCAATCAAATATTCTCTCCCATACTCTGCCTCCATACTCATTCGAAACGAGCTCATTGCTTGCAATCAAAAGTCATAAAAAAAAATTAAAAAAAAGAGAAAAAAAAGACAAATGAACCATTTGTGAAGTTATTAACGCTTTCCAAAATTGTGCAAAGCTACTTTTATGGAAGATAATTGCATCAGAGACTTCTTCTGGTTTATCAGATGCAACCATAAATGCCCTGGAATAAATCATTCCATACTTCTTATTAATTTTTTTTGAAGCATTGCTTTTTTCTTAGGTGCATTAAATGATTTTCTTTACTAGAATGTTAATTTGAATGTGCCCTTAGAATTGCCAACCTGGCCAAGACTCAGCAATGTAATTGTAATACAAAACTTTGGTTTTGAAAACAGTATTGCTTGTTTTTCAACTATTTAATTCAACGTTTTTTGTTCATAATGCTTTTTCAACTTTCGAATGTAACCCTAAACGGATGTTAAGTGTTATATAATTGAATAAGGACAAGTAACTCGTCGTAAGCTTCTGAACGATTTGCAAAGACTTCTACAGTTAAGACTTATTTGAAAATCATTAGGTAGATCTATTGTAAAATAAGATTTTCAAACTGGCCAGTGCCAGTACTTGATTGAAAGCCTGCTTTTAAGAAAAGTTCTTTGATGTTTTCTATATTGAATTAAACAGGCGGAAGAATATAGCACACTTGCATTGTTTTGTTGAACCATTTATCCTCTTGTATTGATGTTCTTTCATCAGCATTGCAGTTACAACTCTTCACTCTTAGGTGACAAATGTCACTCGCCATTGCCTTTGTAGTTGCAGTAATAGTAAATTGTAAATAAGTGCACTTATAGTAAATTTTACACGTATTTTTGTCCTCCCTCTTCCTTTTTCTGCCATGTCATAGACTTTCCTCCCATGCGGGACACAACTGTGTCACTGTTTTATCTTCACAGCCCTCCTAGAATGAATGCCGCCTTCCTTTAATTTGGAAAGTTAGGCCATCATTAAGTACCATATAATTCTCAAATGATGTCGCATCTTCATCATAATGTCCAAATTGTAAACTAAGGTTGGTTGGTTGGTTGTTTTCAGATTATCTGGCGCCGTCAGCAACACGAGGGCTATAATGTAAACTAAGATTTCGAAAAAGTGTTTTCAATGGCATTTCAACAAAAATTTGGAAATAATTTGTTATTGCACTTGTTCTTAGGATATTTTTCAATGGCTGTTTCCTTGACTGTTACGAGCTAGCTTGATATTTTAGTGTTATTATGAAAGTTACTAAGTGGCATTTAACTGAGAATGAGACTTTGAAAACAACCTTCGAATTTCCTCAGTGATTATTGGTATGTCATTCAAGAATAAGACTAATCACTTGTTGGCTGATCCATAGATTGCACAGTGATACCTGATTACTACAGATTTAGATGAGGCGGTATTACATGTTTTTAACTTTAAAATGTGCCCAGTGTTTTTAGGATACTTTCCAACAGTGCCTTGTTAATCAGTTTAAGCAAGTTTGCTACTGCGACAATGAGTGCTTATTGCTTCCCTACATGTGTCTTTATAAGTTTTTATTTAATTTAAGGTTGGATTTTTTGTGGTTCTCTGTATGATTTTCAAGATTACTACATCAGAATCTTTCTTAAAACTATATTTATGAGATTATTGAAGATTTTCACAGTTTGCATGTGCGCCTGACATGTCGTTTATCTTGTGGCACGTCTGTCATATTACTTGTTTCAGTTTTATCACGTACAAAAAGCTTCAACGTTATCTTATTGTGTATTTTCTGCATATTTTCTTTTTAAAAAATTATTCAAGATTCAGCCAAATAACTTTTTACTTTATTTATTTTTACTTGATTAAGTTTAAGAGCGTTAACCAATATTTTGCAAGCCTTTTCAAGTGGAGGGGGGGGGGGGGTATTTTGAGGCTATAATTTTGATAACTTCATAAATAAAAATTCTAACTTTCATGCACATTTTGTAAAAATTAAACAACAATTGCTCAAATTCAGTTGCAAAGTAATCGTATATGATTTATTCTATACAGGCTTCAAAATTTCACGTCAAAATGTACATTTTGACGCTGATTTTGCCAATTAAGTAGAATATGGCAAATTATCGTACATGCTGTAATTTTCTACGAGAAAAAGGCGTTTTGGCCCTTTGATTTGCCAATTACATAGATCAAATTTCCTGCCTTTCTGCAAATTTGCACAACTTGGAAGATGCAGTACATATTCTTTAATTGAACATATTGAGATACTTGTGGCAGTAAATGGCTGTTTGATTAAGAATAGGAATTTATTTCTCCAATGCATATAAAATATCCTAACTTTCATACACATTTTGTGCAAGCTAGAAGAGTCAGTAGTTAATCTCTAATGACTCATAATGAGTTAGAAAATTATCGTATGTGCTGTAATGTTAGTAGAAAAAGGGCTATTTTGGCACTCTGATTTTGCCAACTATGCCAGTTTCAAAATCAAATAATCTCTGGCATACATGTAAATGCAATTTCCAACTTTCGTGATTATTTGCACAGTTTAGAAGATGCAGTAGATATTTTTTAATTGCTCATATTGAGACAATCAAGATTGAGATTATTGCTGCAGCAACTGATTGTTTGCTGTATTGTTTAAAGAAGAAGCATTGCTTTTTTCAATATATATAATATGTATAATTTTCATGCACATTTTGCACTAGATAGAAGAGTCGGTAGTTAATCTCTAATTACTCATAATGAATTAGAAAATTATCGTATGTGCTGTAATGTTAGTAGAAAAAGGGCTATTTTGGCACTCTGATTTTGCCAACTATGCCAGTTTCAAAATCAAATAATCTCTGGCATACATGTAAATGCAATTTCCAACTTTCGTGATTATTTGCACAGTTTAGAAGATGCAGTAGATATTTTTTAATTGCTCATATTGAGACAATCAAGATTGAGATTATTGCTGCAGCAACTGATTGTTTGCTGTATTGTTTAAAGAAGAAGCATTGCTTTTTTCAATATATATAATATGTATAATTTTCATGCACATTTTGCACTAGATAGAAGAGTCGGTAGTTATTCTCGAATTACTCAGAATTTTGTTGGAAAATTATCGTATATGCTGTAATGTTTGTACAAAAAGGGCTATTTTGGTACTTTGATTTTGCCAACTTTCCAACTTTCGTGCAAATTTGCACAATTTAGAAGATGCAAAAGATATTCTTTAATTGCTCATTTTGAGACAATCAAGGTTGAGATTATTGATGCAGGAACTGATTGTTTGCTGTAATGTTTAATTAAGATGCCTTTATAATTTGTCCAATTTCCATGCACATTCTGCGCAAGTTAGAAGAGTCAGTAGTTATTCTCTAATTACTCAAAATGAGTTGGACATTCATTTTACATGCCGTAATGTCTGTAGAAAAAGAACTATTTCGACAGTTTGGTTTTGCCAACTGAATGATGACATTTTAAACTTTTATGCAAATTTTGCACAAGTCAGAAGACTCGAATGTTAATATAAATATTCTTGCAACTTTTTGAGTCTAAGTTTACGCAATACGTATGCATTGGCATCATGCTCCGCGTTTTTTTTGAACCACATGAAAGTTCCAAAGTCATTTCCAAAGGATATTGCAGCATCACCATTTGATACAGTTCGTACCTTTATATGTGGGTATAGATTGAAGTAGCAGCATTTGATCATATTGAGTTGGGAAATTGTTGTATATGTTGCAATGCTTGAAAATAAAGAGGCATTTTTGCTATTTCATTTTGTGTGCTACATAGATCAAATTTCCATTTTTAGTGCAAATTTTGTACAAGTTGAGAGTATTGGCAGGTACTCTCCGACAATTGATATTGCATATCGAAAAATTATCATACATGCTGTGCCCACTCTACGCTGGCTTCAAAGTTTGATTAAATATAGGCTTTTTGGCATTTTGAATTGGCCAACTACAAAGTTACCGTCTTCATTGAAATGTTATACAAGTTAGAAGAGTTGGTTGCTCATATTGTATTTGTAAATTATCATGTATGCTGTAACCCTACTATACTGGTTCCAAAGATTAAAGAAAAATAGGCATTGTGGAAATTAAATTTTTGAACTTTCCTGTAGTGACCTTCTTACATATTTTGCACAAGTTCTCAATTCCGTATGTTCTTGTGACTTTATGTCATTGAAGTGTGACAGGGGTCGGGTCGCATTCGCCCTAAAATTCCTAATATTCCTTAAAATTTTTGTTTCTCCCTAAAATTCCTAAAAGTGTACTTACATTTTTCGAAATTTCTTAAAAAAATTGAAAACGAGGAAATTCTACTGATTTTCCTCCAAACCCCGAGAAAAAAACCCATATATGTTCTTCCAGATGAGAAATTTGGATTTAATTAAATTCGCATGTTTGTCAAAATACTAGTACAACTGTTATTTTGCTAAAAAGTTGTTTGATTTTCAATTTTTTGAAAATTGGCTAGTTTTTTTGCCGGAATTAAAACAAGCTTTGGAAAGAATATGTCAGTGTTAGGAGCCCATATCAGCTTCAAAAGAAATATCCCTAAATTCATTTGAATTATCCCTAAAATTTTAAGAATTATCCCTAAAATGTTCTGAAATTATCCTTAAAATTCCTAAATTTTTTTTTTTTGTTAACTTACAGCGTCTCCTGGTGTTAAATATGCTGCAAACTATCACTAGTAGCTACCAAATTTGGAAAGATAATTAGACACTTACATTTTGCAAAATTCATTGAAAATTTTGACTTTCTAGCAAATTTTACACGAGCTTCTATTCTGCTTGCTTATCATTGATTTGCTCTGATTTAGTTATTTTTAATGAGGAAGAATGATAATATTTTTATTACCAAATGAGAGGATTAAATTTAAATAGAAAATCCCATTGTTAGTGTTTGCTCGAATTTCTGTAACACTTCATTGCTATTACAACAGAATTTTTTAAAAAAGAACGAAATGAGTACAACAAAAAGTTAAATTTCCCTGCAAATTTTAATGATTTACTCGTATTCTAGTTGCACACTTGGTAAATAGTTTTTTATATTTTAAAGCTATATTTCCGCAGAAATTGCAAGATCACAAAATGGAACATTCGGTCGATGAGCCTAGGAAAGCCTGAGGCCCTGTTAAAATATCATGCACTCAGATTACGAAATTGTTGATTGTTAGTTGTGGCAGTCAGAAACATTTGTTTTCTCCGATTTTTGTAGAATTTAAAAAAAATTCCCTAAAACAACCCCGATTTCCGAGTTGTGTTACAACATACCCTTCAAAACTCCTTCTCTGGGCAATGAATCCTACTTCAATATTATCCGTTGCTTTATTCCTCCAACGTTGAATTCGGCAAAAGGGTAAATTCCTGTTCAATTCATGTAGCGGGAATGCGAATGAAATAACTACAAGGGCAACAAAGTGTAATTCTTCAACTTTGTACACCCCATCTCACATCTACCTGGTAAAGTGAAACGGCCCATAAAAAACCCCAGACCACAAAGAAGGAAGAGAAGTGAAGCCCCGATGGTCTTTTTTCATTCCGACATGTAAGGAAAGAAAACGCAAGGAGGTTTCAGGTTTGCCTGTATCCCAATCACGCCAACTTACCCGAAAAGCACGAAGCACGGGTGGGCGTGGGTTGCGTATTGCAGTTTGTGAGCCGTTTTCAAGGGGAGGTCAACACCTGAGCTGGCACCGCACTATCCAAGCTCCTATACCGTGGAAGACTTCAGAGACAGACTGGATTTGTGGTGAAGCTTCCCCCACTGCTCCATTCGTCGGCAAGATTTGTGGTTCAGACTTGCTGTAAGTCGTTTGGGAGGTCGGTGCTCTACCAACCGGCTGCAGTCACACAAGAGAAATCACATTACTCGAAATTGAGCTCTGCTGATGGTCCTTTCAGCAGTTCATATTGACTGTATCCAAGTATCAACAAGTGGTGTAAATGAACTGTAACTTTTTTTGTTTTTTAGATACAAGTCAGGTGGGGTGATTTATTTGGTAGAGACAATATTACAGTTATTTGAATTATTGAACATCAGCTGATTCCCAAAAAATTTCTTGGAAGTTAAAATGCAATATGAAGTTAATTCTATTTTTGAGTTTTGGTGTAGTTTTTTTTTTTTTTCTTTCTATTTTTTTTTCTTCTCAGAATCTGACATTGATTACTGAACATTAAATGTTCTAACTTGGGATATTGCATGAAAAATTGCATAAAGAATTCATGCATTGAAGAATTAAAAGTTGCATAAAAATAGTTATGAAACAATTGTAATGAAATTGTTATGCCTGCTTGAACTAAACTAAAACTTAAAAATGAAAAATTTTAAACTTGCGAAAGATTATAAAAAAAAATTCAGGATTTTTTTATTGCCATTCTAATTACATATTTAAAAGCTAATTTTAGAAAGAACATAATTTTAGATAGAACATGTTAATTATTTTGTCTAATTGATATTTGATTTATTAATAATTTTTATTTAATAATTAAATTTAGTTTTTATATAAATTTAAAATTTTTTGCTGGTTGAATTTAATTAGAGTTTTTAAACTTGTAATATTTACCTAAAATTTGGCCTCCTTGAGTTTCGAAAGTCCTGAACGATACCAGAATGATGACTAAGATGACGAATCCTAGAAAGATGACAAAACGATGACTAATCCTTGACGATGACAAAACGATGACTAATCCCTGACGATGACAAAACGATGACTAATTCCTGACGATGACTAAACGATGACTAATCCCAGATCGATGGCTTAACGATGGCAAATTTCAGAAAATACTGAATTGAAACGCAATCAAAATCTGTCCACATAATGCAAAAAGCAAGTTGTGCTTGCAGCATTTTGATATTAGTGCTGTGGTCGAATCAACTGTGTAAAGCCTCGTATTAAAGGCATGATGAGAGAAAAAAAAATTTTCAAAGATCCTGAAAAACATTATTTAGGTCTTGAAAAGTCATTGATTTACATTCAGCGATTTCATGACAAATACTGTATATAATCTAGTCAAGCAATTAATTGTACCCAAATGTTATCAACTTATTCAAATGAAATGTGTGTATAATTATGTATATAATTATAAATTGTATATGTATAATTTCATTTTTATAAACCTTTGATCCTCTTCCCATAAACACATTGTAAATTGTTGTTTGTATATCCTAAAATTAATATTGCACTGCTCACATTGAAGCCTCATATTAAAGACATGATGAGAGAAAACCAATTTTCAAAGATCCTCAAAAACATTATTTAGGTCTTGAAAAGTCATTGATTTAAATTCAGCGGTTTCATGACAAATACTGTGTATATAATGTAGTCAAACTATTAATTGTACATACATGTTATCAACTTACACAAATGATATGTGTGTATATTTATGTATATAATTATAAATTGTATTATGTATATTTACATTTTCATAAACTTTTAAACCTCTCACCATAAACACGTTGTAAACTGTTGTTTATATATCTTAAAATGCATATTGCACTTTTCATATCAAAGACATGAAGCCTCATATTAAAGACATGATGAGAGAAAACAAATTTTCAAAGATCCTCAAAAACATTATTTAGGTCTTGAAAAGTCATTGATTTAAATTCAGCGGTTTCATGACAAATACTGTGTATATAATGTAGTCTAACTATTAATTGTACATAAATGTTATCAACTTACACAAATGATATGTGTGTATATTTATGTATATAATTATAAATTGTATTATGTATATTTACATTTTCATAAACCTTTAAACCTCTCACCATAAACACGTTGTATACTGTTGTTTGTATATCTTTTGCACTGTTCATATCAAAGACATGAAGCGTCAGATTAAAGACATGATGTGAGAAAATAAATTTTCAAAGATCCTCAAAAACATTATTTAGGTCTTGAAAAGTCATTGATTTAAATTCAGCGGTTTCATGATAAATACTCTGTATATTATCTAGTCCAGCTATTAATTGTACCTAAATGTTATCAACTTACACAAATGATATGTGTGTATATTTATGTATATAATTATAAATTGTACTATGTATATTTACATTTTCATAAACACGTTGTAAACTGTTGTTTGTATATCCTAAATTGCATATTGCACTGTTAATATCAAAGACATGAAGAATCATATTAAAGACATGGATGTCTTTAAACAAATTATCAATGATCCTTAAAAAACATTATTTAGGTCTTGAAAAGTCATTGATTTAAATTCAGCGGTTTCATGACAAATACTCTGTATATTATCTAGTCCAGCTATTAATTGTACATAAATGTTATCAACTTACACAAATGATATGTGTGTATATTTATGTATATAATTATAAATTGTATTATGTATATTTACATTTTCATAAACTTTTAAACCTCTCACCATAAACACGTTGTAAACTGTTGTGTTTATATATCTTAAAATGCATATTGCACTTTTCATATCAAAGACATGAAGCCTCATATTAAAGACATGATGTGAGAAAACAAATTTTCAAAGATCCTCAAAAACATTATTTAGGTCTTGAAAAGTCATTGATTTAAATTCAGCGGTTTCATGACAAATACTGTGTATATAATGTAGTCAAACTATTAATTGTACATAAATGTTATCAACTTACACAAATGATATGTGTGTATATTTATGTATATAATTATAAATTGTATTATGTATATTTACATTTTCATAAACCTTTAAACCTCTCACCATAAACACGTTGTAAACTGTTGTATGTATATCCTAAAATGCATATTGCACTGTTAATATCAAAGACATGAAGAATCATATTAAAGACATGGATGTCTTTAAACAAATTATCAATGATCCTTAAAAAACATTATTTAGGTCTTGAAAAGTCATTGATTTAAATTCAGCGGTTTCATGACAAATACTCTGTATATTATCTAGTCAAGCTATTAATTGTACCCAAATGATATCAACTTACACAAATGATATGTGTGTATATTTATGCATTTATCTATAAATTGTATTATGTATACTTTAATTTTATTTACTATGTATATGTATAATTATGTACTATGTGTATATACTATGTATAATTATGTATACTTGCTGCACTGGAATAATACTTGTATGGCCAAAAGAGTTTGCGACCAGAATACTGTGACGAATATGAATACTCTGCCAGGGAAGTGCACATTTAATGTGCTGTGTCTATAGAGCAGTCCATATAAAAAAAATGGATTGAAACATCATTTAAATCTGTTCATAAGGCAAAAAACAAATTTTACATGCAATATTTTGATACTAGTGCTATCGAATCAGCTGTATAGTCATAACATTAAAGACATGGATGTCTTTAAACAAATTATCAATGATCCTTAAAAAACATTATTTAGGTCTTGAAAAGTCATTGATTTGCATTCCGCGATTTCAGTAGCAATACTGTAGTCAATCTGTTAATTAAAATGTTACCATCTTACTCAGATGTTATGTGGGTGCAATTATGTATATATATCTATAACTATAAATCCCATAATAATAATAAACCTATAATAACCTATAATAATAAAACAAGTTTTCTGTGTGTCTGTGAATCTATAGAATGCTATTTAAAATAGGCGTAGAGCTCTGAAATTTTCAACATAAGTAGTTTTGGACTTCTAATTGGACTTTAGTAAAACAGAATTTTAAATTTGTATTCGATTTTTAATTAACAAATGTTTTAAAAAACGATTTCTAATAGCTGATTAGCTCTGAAATTTTCGACATAAATAGTTTTAGCCTTCTAAATAAGGAATATAAAATTTTGATTAGTTTTTTTTTAATTAATTTTTATTAATTAATTAAAAAAATAGTTAGCAAAATGACTTCTAATAAGGCTAGACTTGGGGAAAAAAAGTTGTAAAATCAAAGATTTTTTTTTTAAAATCTATCAGGGAGTTGTCACTTAACTTTTCCCCTTAATTTTGTGGAGCTTGGTATGAGCATTTGGGAAGCGCATTGTTTTATATACTATAAAAACATAGAAGAAATTCACAAATCAATAAAATCAATCGATAGATAATTCATTTAAAACACAGGAGGCGAAACGTTGTAACTGATAATCGTAAGCAACAACAATCAAATTATATTTCTCATTTTTATTCCGATAAAAATACGTAATAATTAAAAAGTTACCCTCCCCTTCTTCCCTTTAGGTAACAGCTTGAGTAGATGAAAGTATCTCATAAATTGCAATTCTCTGCTGACAGGACAATGATACTTTTTCGGCAATGGAAGTATCGGATGCTACAAAGTTCAGTACAATGCAGGAAAAAACGTTAAGTGAAAAATTTCATTAGTTCCCTAACTACTTATTGGAACTTAATTCCAATTTAACATATTGTAGAAAATGACAGCTTTAATTATACATATATAGAAATATTACGACAAATTGAGTTACATTTAAAATTAAAATTACATTGATTTTTTAAACATGGGAAAAAAGAATAGGGCCAAGCTCAAATTTATAGTTTTTTTTTCATGTTATTTGCTGTAGTATTATAGTCGTCTTCGGAGTTGCTCAAACAAATTACATAGACGATTTAGAACGACGCTATAGAGTAATTTAAACATTTATGAAAAGGGATAGAGGTAAGAAATTGACAATATGGAACAAGTTTCGATCCTTAATTAGAAAATATGTGGTTTCAGTTATTAGAATATAGCAAAAAAATTAAGGCAGATACAAGACTGTGATTAATAACGTTCTAAAAAGTATTGATATTTACAATTAGTGGAAGGGTACAGGACGTCCATCTGCATTGACTCCTCTACAAATGAGGCCGACCAAACGGTATAGTGGTTAGCGTGCTAGCTTCTAGACCGCGAGGTTGCGGGTTCCGAGTCCCGTGTTAGGCATGGGTGTTTGTAAATGTATGTTGGCTTGTCTAATGACGAATGTTTCGGCGCATTATAGCCCTCGTGTAGCTGACGGCGCCTGAAAACAACCAACCTCGACAAATGAGAGCTGTTGTTAGCGGTGCCACCTAAAAGAAGCTTTCTTCGCCTCAAATTGGGAATGGTTGGTTGTTTTCTTGCACTAGCCGAATTGTAGAAAATGTGTCATTGATAAACCCAATTGTAAAATTTAGTAAAAGAAACATCAACCACCAGAGGAATGAAACTGTACGAGCACGCCTAGAGTATGCAAAAATACATGTAGCTTTGGGAGATAAACTTCCGATTTTGTGGTTGCTATAAATTTGGAATTGAAGATTCCCCTGTAAGTGAACTTCAATTTCACAAAAGGAAAAAAAAATTGAGTTTTTAACTTTATGAACAATAATTCCTGTAATGTTGCCCCCAATGATATATCAAAAGGAATAAATGACTTTTCAAAAATATGGGTAAATGACTCAAAATTTTGATTTCGGGTTGGAAATGTGTTGTATAGTCATTCTTAATCCAAATATGTTCCCCTCCGCCAACCCAAATGTTTTTGATAAAATAGATAAATTTTGAAATTGCACTTTATTGGGCCAACTTTTGGACCATTTCCCATTTTGTGGATTTTATAAATTTGGAATTGGAGACTCTCCAATGTATTGACATAAAACTCGTGAAAATAAAAACATTGTGCGGGTGAAACTTTTTAATCAATAATTCTTGTAAAGTGACCTTCTTTTACTGAAAAAAAAAATATTATTAATTATGACCCACTTCCCATTTTGTGAATGTTATAAATTTAGAATTGGAGCCTCTCCTATACAGTGATCTAAATGTGGCAAAATCGCGACATTGTGCTACTGTAAGTTTTTAGTCAATAAATATTGTAATGTGAACTCCCCCCCCCCCCCATGCCTTAAAAAAAAAACATTGCTAATTTTGACTCCCATCCTATTTTTGGGTGTTCGTAAATTTTGAATAGAATATTCGCCTATACGTAAACTTCAATTTCATCGAAGAAAAAAAGTTTTGTGATTTGAACTTTTTGAACAATAATTACTTTAAGGTTTTCAACAATGCTAATCCAATCGGGAAAAAAAAAATTAATTTTCAAGAATATGGGTCAAATGGCTCCAATTTGCGACTTGGGGTAGGAAAGGTTTTATATTCTCGTTCTGCGTCTCTGTCTGCTGAATCAAAAAAATTTTGATAGAAAAGAGAAAGTTTGAAATTGCACATTTTAGGGCCAACTTTTGGACCATTTCCCATTTTCGGATGTTATAAATTTGGAAATTTAGACTCTCCAATGTATATTGAACTAAAACTGGTGAAAATATACACATTGTGAGGGTGAAACTTTTTTGATCAATAATACTTGTAAAGTGAACCCCCCCCCCCACCCCCTTCACAGAAAAAAAAAAAGCATTGCTAATTTTGACCCACTTCCGATTTTTTGGTTGTTATAAATTTGGAATGGAAGATTCCCTTATAAATAAATTTCCGTTTCACAAAAGGAAAAAAAAAATTGAGATTTTTACTTTTGAATAATAATTCCTTTAATGTTGTCCCCAATGCTAATTCAAATAGGAAAAAAAAATTATTTTTCAAGAATATGTGTCAAATGGCTCCTAATTGTGATTTCGGGTTGGATTTGTATTTCATAGTCAGTCTTGATTCAAATGTGTCCAGATCCGGCAAACTAAATGTTTTCGGTAAAATAGATAAATTTTGAAATTGCACTTTATTGGACCAACTTTTGGACCAATCCCATTTTGTGGATGTTATAAATTTGGAATTGGAGACCTAAATTTTTAAAATAAAAACAATGCGCGGGTGAAAATTTTTAATCAATAATTCTTGTAAAGTGACCCCCTCCCCCTCTTTCCCTGAAAAAAAAACGTTGGTAATTTTAAACCAATTCCGATTTATTGGTTGTTATAAGATTGGAACTGAATATTCTCCTAATTATATACTTCAATTTAACCAAAAGGAAAAAATTTTGAGATTGTAATTTTTCGAAAAATAATTGCTTTAAAGGTGTCCCCAATGCTAATCCATGAGGAAAGAAATGGCTTTTCAAAAATATGTGTCAAATGGCTCCTAATTGTGATTTCTGGTTGGAAATGTATTTTATAGACAGTCTTGAATCAAATGTGTCCCAATCTGTCGACTCGAATGTTTTTTGATAAGACAAACAAATTTTGAAATTGCTCTTTATTCGACCAACATTTTAATCACTTCTAATTTTGTGGCTGTTATAAATTTGGAATTGAAGATTCTGCTATAAATAAACTTCAATTTCACAAAATGGAAAATATAGTGATCTAATCCTATATAGTGATCAAAATCGCAATATTGGGCTACTGTAACGTTTTAGTCAATAGTTGATGTAATGTGAATGCCCCCCCCCCCCCCATGTCTTAAAAAAAACATTGCTAATTTTAACCTCCTTTCCGATTATTGGGTTGTCGTAAATTTTGAATCGAATATTCGCCTATAAGTAAACTTCAATTTCATCAAAGAAAATAAATGTGAAATTTGAACTTGTTGAACAATAATTGCTTTAAGGTTGTCAACAATGCTAATCCATTCGGGAAAAAAAAAGTGAATTTTCTAGAATAGGGGTCAAATGGCTCCAAATTGCGATTTTGGGTTGGAAATGTGTTGTATTATAAATGCATCCCCGTCCACTGTTCCAATTTTTTTTTTTTTTATAGAATAGAGAAAGTTTTAAATTGCACTTTATTGGACAACTTTTGGATCATTTCCCATTTTGTGGATGTTATAAATTTGGAAATGGAGACTCTCCCTATGTATTGACCTAAAACTAGTGAAAATAAAGACATTATGTGGGTGAAACTTTTTAATCAATAATTCTTGTAAATTGAACCCCCCCCCCCCCCCTTTCACCGAGAAAAAGAAACAAAAACATTAATTTTTTGACCCACTTCCTATTTTATGGATGTTATAAATTTGGAAATGGAGACTCCCCTATGTATTGACCATTGACTTAAAACTGGCAAAATAAAATATTGTGTGGCTGAAACTTTTTAATTAATAATTTTTGTTAGGTGAACCCCTCCCCCTACTTCTTTCCCTGGTAAAAAAAATTGCTAATTTTAAACCAATTCCGATTTTTTTTGGTCGTTATAAAATTGGAACTGAATATTCTCCTATATATAAATTTCAATTTAACCAAAGTGAAAAAAAATTGAGGCTAACTTTTCGAAAAATAATTGCTTTAATGGTGTCCCCAAAGCTAATCCATTACGGAAAAAATGACTTTTCAAGAATATGTGTCAAGTGTCTCCCATTTTGTGATTTCGGGTTGAAAATGTATTTTATAGTCAGTCTTGATTCAAATGTGTCCCCATCCGCCAACCCAAATGTTTTTTGATAAAATAAATAAATTTCGAAATTGCACTTGATTGGGCCAACTTTTGAACCACTTACCATTTTGCGGATGATAAAAATTGGAACTGGAGACTGGCAAAATCACAACATTTTGAGGCTGTAACTTTTTGGTAAATAATTCTGGCAAGGTTAAACCTTTTTTCCTTGAAAAAACATTGCCAATTTTGACCCACTTTCTATTTTTTTTTTTTTTTTTTGGTTGTTATAAATTGTAATTGGAGATTTTCCTGTACATAAATTTCAATTTCAGCAAAGAAAAAGAAAAATGCGATTTTAACTTTTTGAACAATAATTCCTTTAACGTTGTCCCCAATGCTAATTCAAATAGGAAAAAAAAAATTATTTTTCAAGAATATGTGTCAAATGGCTCCTAATTGTGATTTCGGGTTGGATTTGTATTTCATAGTCAGTCTTGATTCAAATGTGTCCAGATCCGCCAACCCAAATGTTTTCGGTAAAATAGATAAATTTTGAAATTGCTTTTTATTGGACCAACTTTTGGACCGTTTCCCATTTTGTGGATGTTATAAATTTGTATTTGGAGACTCTCCTATGCTAATCTGCCTAAATCTGGAAAAATGGCAGCTTTGTGCGTCTGTATCTTTTTAGACAATAATTCCTGCAATGTGAACCCCCTTCAACTGAAATAAACATCGCAATTTTTGACCCACTTTCGATTTTGTGGTTGTTATAAAATTGGAATTGAAGATTCCTTTAAACTTCAATTACACAAAAGGAACAATTTTTGAGATTTTAACTTTTTCAACAATAATTCATTTAATGTTGTCCCAAATGATAATCCAAACGGAAAAAATGACGTTTCAAAAACATGGGTAAATGGTTCGAAATTGTGATTTCGGGTTGGAAATGTGTTGTACAGTCATTCTTGATCCAAATGTGTTTCCCTCCGCCAATCCAAATGTTTTTGATAAAATAGATAAATTTTGAAATTGCACTTTATTGTGCCAAATTTTGGACATTTCTCATTTTGTGGATGTTATAAATTCGGAATTGGCGACCTAAATTTTCAAAATAAAAACATTGTGTGGGTGAAAACTTTTAATCAATAATTCTTGTAAAGTGACCCCCCCCCCCCCTCTTTCCCAGAAAAAATAAATAAAAAAACATTGGTAATTTTAAACCAATTCCGATTTATTGGTTGTTATAAGATTGGAACTGAATATTCTCCTAATTATATACTTCAATTTAACCAAAGGAAAAAATTTTGAGATTGTAATTTTTCGAAAAATAATTGCTTTAAAGGTGTCCTCAATGCTGATCCATTATGAAAAAATGACTTAAAGGTGTCCTCAATGCTGATCCATTAGGAAAAAATGACTTAAAGGTGTCCTCAATGCTAATCCATTAGGAAAAAATGACTTAAAGGTGTTCTCAATGCTGATCCATTAGGAAAAAATGACTTAAAAATGCCCTCAATGCTGATCCATTAGGAAAAAAATGACTTAATGGTGTCCTCAATGCTGATCCATTAGGAAAAAATGACTTAAAGGTGTCCTCAATGCTGATCCATTAGGAAAAAATGACTTAAAGGTGCCCTCAATGCTGATCCATTAGGAAAAAATGACTTAAAGGTGTCCTCAATGCTAATCCATTAGGAAAAAATGACTTAAAGGTGTCCTCAATGCTGATCCATTAGGAAAAAATGACTTTTCAAAAATATGTGTCAAAAGGCTCCTAATTGTGATTTCGGGTTGAAAATGTATTTTATAGACAGTCTTGAATCAAATGTGTCCCAATCTGTCGACCGAAATGTTTTTTGATAAGACAAACAAATTTTGACAACCAACATTTTAATCACTTCTAATTTTGTGGATGTTATATATTTGGAATTGGAGTCTCTCCTAAATCTGGAAAAATCGCAGCTTTGTGCGGCTGTAACTATTTTTTTTACTCAATAATTCTTGTAAAGTGAACCCCCATCCCCCCAAAAAGACCTTGCCAATATTGACCCACTTCCGATCTTGTGGCTGTTATAAATTTGGAATTGAAGATTCTGCTATAAATAAACTTCAATTTCACAAAATGGAAAATATAGTGATCTAATCCTATATAGTGATCAAAATCGCAATATTGGGCTACTGTAACGTTTTAGTCAATAGTTGATGTAATGTGAATGCCCCCCCCCCCCCCATGTCTTAGAAAAAACATTGCTAATTTTAACCTCCTTTCCGATTATTGGGTTGTCGTAAATTTTGAATCGAATATTCGCCTATAAGTAAACTTCAATTTCATCAAAGAAAATAAATGTGAAATTTGAACTTGTTGAACAATAATTGCTTTAAGGTTGTCAACAATGCTAATCCATTCGGGAAAAAAAAAGTGAATTTTCTAGAATAGGGGTCAAATGGCTCCAAATTGCGATTTTGGGTTGGAAATGTGTTGTATTATAAATGCATCCCCGTCCACTGTTCCGATTTTTTTTTTTTTTATAGAATAGAGAAAGTTTTAAATTGCACTTTATTGGACAACTTTTGGATCATTTCCCATTTTGTGGATGTTATAAATTTGGAAATGGAGACTCTCCCTATGTATTGACCTAAAACTAGTGAAAATAAAGACATTATGCGGGTGAAACTTTTTAATCAATAATTCTTGTAAATTGAACCCCCCCCCCCCTTTCACCGAGAAAAAGAAACAAAAACATTAATTTTTTGACCCACTTCCTATTTTATGGATGTTATAAATTTGGAAATGGAGACTCCCCTATGTATTGACCATTGACTTAAAACTGGCAAAATAAAATATTGTGTGGCTGAAACTTTTTAATTAATAATTTTTGTTAGGTGAACCCCTCCCCCTACTTCTTTCCCTGGTAAAAAAAATTTGCTAATTTTAAACCAATTCCGATTTTTTTTGGTCGTTATAAAATTGGAACTGAATATTCTCCTATATATAAATTTCAATTTAACCAAAGTGAAAAAAAATTGAGGCTAACTTTTCGAAAAATAATTGCTTTAATGGTGTCCCCAAAGCAAATCCATTACGGAAAAAATGATTACTTTTCAAGAATATGTGTCAAATGTCTCCCATTTTGTGATTTCCGGTTGAAAATGTATTTTATAGTCAGTCTTGATTCAAATGTGTCCCCATCCGCCAACCCAAATGTTTTTTGATAAGTAAATAAATTTTGAAATTGCACTTTATTGGGCCAACTTTTGAACCATTTACCCTTTTGGGCCAACTTTTGAACCATTTACCCTTTTGGGCTAACTTTTGAACCATTTACCATTTTGTGGATGATATAAATTGGAACTGGAGACTCTCCTATATATTGACCTAAATCTGGCAAATTCACAATATTTTGAGGCTGTAACTTTTTGGTAAATAATTCTGGGGAAGGTTAACCCTTCTTTCCCTGAAAAAAAAAACAAAAAAACATTGCCAATTTTGGCCCACTTTCTCTTTTTTTGGCTGTTATAAATTAGTAATTGGAGATTTTCCTGTATACAAATTTCAATTTCGGCAAAGGGGAAAAAAAAAAAAAAAAATTGCTATTTTAACTTTTTGAACAATAATTCCTTTATGTTGACCCCAATGCATATCCAATGGGAAAAAATGTCCTTTCAAGAATATGGGTCAAATGGCTGTAAATTGTTACTTTGAGTTGGAGATGTGTTTTACTGTCATTCTTGATCAAAATACGTCCCCCTCCGCTTACCCAATTGTTTTTGATAAAATAGATAAATTTTGAAATTGCATTTTGAAGGCTAACTTTTGAACCACTTCCCTTTTTGTGGAATAGGAGACTCTGCTATGTATTGACCTATATCTGGCAAAATCGCAGTATTGTGTGGCTGTAGCTTTTTAGTCAATAAATTTTGCAAGGCAAACCCCCTTCTCCCGATAAAACATTACCAGTTTTGACCAACTTCCCATTTTGTGCATGTTATAAATTTGGATCGGGAGACTCTCCTGTATATTGACTTAAATCTAGCAAAATAAAAACATTGTGTGGCTGTAGTTTTTGAATTAAAAATTCTTGTAAGTTGATCCCCCCCCCCCCTTTTGCCCTAAAGAAAAAAACATTGCTAATTTTGACCCACTTCCGATTTCTGGGTATCTTAACATTTAAACCTGACCAGATTCAGGTACAATTAGTCCACATCAGTAATATGTTTTTGTAGCCATCTTTGTGTATCTGTAATCCGAATATAACATCATACATTTAAAATTATTCTATTTTACGAAATTCAACATTGTTCCGCTTAACTACAACCGGTTTGTAACTGGAATAAGTATATTCTTTCATTGAGAATACAGCAATTATACTACTAATAGGATTACTAATAAACCAACTTACCTTCATTTATTCGAACTGAAACTTGGAAACTTGACTGGTACACACGCTGTCGAAAACAATGTTTTTTTCCCACAAGTTTTGGGACTGCCACAGAAAAGCCGCTTTTACACAAGTTTCTATTATCCATATACCAATTTTAGATCAAATATGTTCAATTTGGCGATATGTTATGATTGAAACCTTTCCCTATTAAGGTTGACGAAGCAAAATCTTCAAAAGACTAGTTAACGCACTTTCCGTCATTACATCCAGCTGAATCTTAACAAATATATACTTGTTTTGGATGACCATGTATTCAATCAGGTTTTAGGTTGGTTGGTTGTTTTCATCTTATCTGGCGCCGTCAGCAACACGAGGGCTATAATGCGCCGAAACATTCGTCATTTGACAAGCCAACATACATTTACAAACACCCATGCCTGACACGGGGCTCGGAACCCGCAACCTCGTGGTTTAGAAGCTAGCACGCTAACCACTATACCGTTTGATCGGCATCAAGTTTTAGGGACAAAAAAGAACTTAGTAAATAGTTCGGTTGGTTGTATTCAGATTATCTGGCGCCGTCAGCAATACGAGGGCTATAATGCGCCGAAACATTCGTCATTAGACAAGCCAACATACATTTACAAACACCCATGCCTAACACGGGACTTGAAACCCTCAACCTCGCGGTCTAGAAGCTAGCACGCTAACCACTATACCGTTTGGTCGGCATTAAATAGTTCAGAATGGTTCCTTTGTTATTAGTGGTTAAACACTATGAATATTCGATCTGACCTCAATAAGTTGTAATTGTATTTAAAAATTTGCAATGCATATAAATGATTTATTTTAAAAACTTATTTTATGGGTTATATTTTAGACATTAACTTTAAAGATTTATCTCAATTCTTCGAGGAAAAAAAAAGAAGAATAAAATATCAATTGTTACTTCATTAAGATAAAAAAACAGTTCAATTATTTATTTTAGCTTTCAGAAATGCTTTTTGAGTCTTTTAGTTATCACATGTCTAGCGCATTTAAATTGTATTGTGAAAGAAAAATATATGTTGCCATACTCGGTATAAAACTTCGACCCCTCGAGAATCTGCATACGGCTTTAAAAGTTAGCGGCGAATGTTGATTTACTAGATAGTTGCAGCCCAAACGTTAATTTTTGCAGAATATCGTGGTTTTGCAAGACACACATCAGTTCCTCGTATTCATCTGTTTCGTTTATTTTGCCAGTCCCGTCGAAATGAAAATGGGTTTCATCAGAAAACCATAAAAGTCATCAAATTTAGTCCCAGCAATCAATTTTGCAAACCGGTGGGATTTATAATTCCATACCTTTTATACCTTCCATAATCACTTGTCGCTTCTTACTGTTTAGCTGTTATGTTATTCAAAGTTAAGGATTATTTTCAGAAATACCTTGTATGATTGGCGAGATAAAATTCATAATAAAACAAAGGAAACTACATTCAGTGCATTTCGGTATCAGCGGTTGAGCTCTAAAACTTAAATATCATTGAAAATTTCGCTTTAGTATATGCTGTTTTGCTTAGACAGAAAGTGCTTCCTAATGGTTGCTGAAATTCGATTTAAAAAGTAGTAACACAACATTGAAACGTTGAGTTAAGATAATGGTTAGATGATTCTGAAAACTCGTAGAAAACAATAAAAGATTCATACCTTCATCACTTATCAACTTGAATAATTTAGTAGAAAGAGGTGTTTAAAAGATGTTCACCAATCTTGATTCCGTATAATTTTCCATAAGAACACTGAAAGTAGGTTAAAATTAATCGTAAGCATAATAATTTTTTTTACAAAAGTACAACTATTGTTAAAGGTGAAAAATAATAATAATAATAATAATAATTACTAGAAAATATATTAAAATTAAACAAAATTGCTTGGGTTGGTTGTTTTCAGAATATCTGGCGCTGTCAGCAACAACGAGGGCTATAATGCGCCGAAACATTCATCATTAGACAAGCCAACATACATTTACAAACACCCATGCCTAAAACGGGACTCGAACCCGCAACCTCGCGGTCTAGAAGCCAGCAAGCTAACCACCATACTGTTTGGTCGACCAAAATTGCTTGGGAATGGATGGAAATCAATCCCAGTATACGTTACACGGTGGATTTGGCGACATTGGCATGGTGGATTTCATGATATGCTATGTTTTTGCATACGCTAATTCTTGGCAACAATCGGAAAAACGTTATTTCGACGTTGACAACTGTTTGGCGACAAGCGTCAACGCGACATTTTGCAAAATCGCGCCAAGCGTGTAACGTATACTAGGATTTTACCTGGAATGAAATAAAAATAAAATGTAAAAAGTTGTCATAAAGTATGAAAAAATAAGATAAAATATACAATGCTATGATAAATAGAATGCAATGATTTACAAGACTTGCATAGTGCAGTTTTCAAGGGATCACAATTGCGAACTTGTAATAAAATCTAGTTTTCAAGTGACTCGAAATATTATTAAAATACACTAACAGCTTGTTTTATATTCAAGTGATGTTCTTCATGCAAAAAAATATTACATACCAAAGCAAAAGTGCGTGACTCTCATTTCTTCAAATCGCTTTTAAAAATAAAAAAAAAAGTCTTGCCTAAACTGTGAGGTCAGTTTTTTTTTTTTTAAAATGGCGTCGAAATGAGCGATATCGCAATAAAGGTCTTCAGACAAATTTTACTCTATTGTTGCAAGATAACAATGTGAAATTGCAACAACAATGAATCTTCTGAAACCAAGAGTAATCTCATAGAACTGATTGTATACAAACGTTTCAAGAATGCATTCGCATAAAATTTAAAAGGCCTAATATTTTAATATTTTAGGTTGGTTGTTTTGGTTGTTTTCAGATTATCTGGCGCCGTCAGCAACACGAGGGCTATAATGCGTCTAAACATTCGTCATTAGACAAGCCAACATACATTTACAAACAACCATGCCTAACGCTAGACTCGAACCCTCAACCTCGCGGTCTAGAAGCCAGCAAGCTAACCACTATACCGTTTGGTCGGCTGTAATATTTTAGGCTTTATGGTAATGTGGGCGTTACAAAAGTTATTTTTCGAAATCGGTTTTGCAAAGTCCGAAAAATCACCATATGTGTCAGAGTGCAAATAAGGTTCGGTAAATGTTTTTCAATACACCAGCCTTGCTCCTCTAGCATTGAAACGTGTTTCTGAAAATCAAAAATTTAACATTCGAGTAATTTTGATGGAATTACTTTCTGAAATCAGTACTGATGTAGAATGGAAGAGCTCCTTAAGAAAAATAATTGTACTTAAAAAGGAATATTTCTTTACATTCAATTACGTTTACCTTGGGATAAAAAATTGAATATAATGTGATGTATAACACCAAGGCCTGATCATTACAAGTTGGGGCCCCAGGCCCGGACACTTTTAGGGGCCCCTTCATCAAATGCGAGATTTATTGGAAATGAGCTTGACTCGTTGTCAAATGAATTAACATTAAATAGAGAAAAAGTTGATAAATTAATGTCAATACATTGTCTCCTTAAAGTTTTTTTTTTAATCATAATTTAAGATACAAATTTCAAATAACCAAATTTATAAAGCAAAACAGCTAAAACTTTGTAATGTATTAACATTGCATTTCACGATCACAATGTGTAGTAATATCCGTGACAACGATATCTGCATCATTATTCACAACTTCAAAGCCGACATTTGCTGATCTCGCAATTAATTTGTCAAGACTTCCTTTCAATATTTCTTCGAAAAATATTGTTGTTTTTTTTTCTGTTTGAAATGATGGTTTGATGCATTTGAATTAATACACTCTGGGATACTAAAGACGGTTCAAGATCAATACAAAATTATTTTTATGTAAAAATTCTTTTCTACAGATTGTAAAAGATATTCACAAAAAGAAAGAAGAGTTATAGGTTTACAGCCAATTTCGGGGCCCCCTAAAATCATGGGCCTAGGCGATGACCAGGGCCAGTGTAACACTAAATGCTGTTTCACACATTATAATTTTCAATTACAGGCGTTACCTTGCAGCAAATACATCGCAATTTAGCTTGAATTTATAACTTGGACAGTTTGCAGGAGGTTGGTTACGAGCGTTGCTTTGCCTTGCAAAAAGTTTTCAGAAAAACAAGAAACTAAAATGAATTCATGTCAGGAAGTTATTTAATTTACACAAATGTAAACTTCTTAAGATATGCTGGGTGCAAACTTAAGCTTAAGAAACTCAAATAACTTTTAAACGCTTATGAGTGGTTGGTTGTATTCAGATTATCTGGCGCCGTCAGCAACACGAGGGCTATAATGCGCCGAAACTTTCGTCATTAGACAAGCCAACATACATTTACAAACACCCATGCCTACACGGGACTCGGAACCCGCAACCTCGCGGTCTAGAAGCTAGCACGCTAACCACTATACCGTTTGGTCGGCCGCTTATGAGTGGAGTAATGAAGCAAGTGTCTACCTGTAGTAATGTAGAATGTCGAAAAGAATGCGGCAAAAGCAGCCTCTCTTGTGGAAATTTACGGAAGTCATATATTCTCTCTCTCAGAAACTGTGAAAGATACAAAAGCAAAATTTAATATACAAAAGCGAGCATTGAGTGAATATGTTTGAACAAATTAGAATAAAACGGTGTTATATCGGAAACACTGAGACTGAAGTGTGAAAGGGAAAACCGAACTCCAGTTCCAATATGACACTAATCGCAGGTCAGAGTGTCTCACTATAAAGGGGTATATAACGTTCCAATGCACATTTACTATAACACAAATAACACATGTACTTTAGAAAAGCATTTAAATAAGAAACAAAAGCCAATTTAATGAAAGAAAAAAAAATGATAAACTTTTTATTAAGAAAATCAAATAAAGTGTCCCCGATGTGTCAAAACTGGGATGATTGTCGTCATTCTTGTTACATCTTGGAAAAAAAATTAAAATTTGAACCTCGAGGAAAAAAAACGCACGTTTCGAATAATTTATAAGGCGTTTGTCTTACCTGTAAATAGCCGACCAAACGGTATAGAGGTTAGCGTGCTAGCTTCTAGACCGCGAGGTTGCGGGTTCCGAGTCCCGTGTTAGGCATGGGGTTTTTGTAAATGTATGTTGGCTTGTCTAATGACGAATGTTTCGGCGCATTATAGGCCTCGTGTTGCTGACGGCGCCAGATAATCTGAAAACAACCAACCAACCAACCTTACCTGTAAATATTCTTTACTTGAGTTTTGCGCATGTGCATGCGCAGGTTTTTGTTGTATATAAAAGAAATCGGTTCTTGAAAGAAATTGCTTTTATTTTGATCCTGCCTTCTGTGAGGTGTTCAATATATAAAACGTATTAATTAAACGTATAATTCCTATTAATTATATATAACACACACTAAGACGTAGCGTATAGAACAAACGTATATTTTATTTACAAGAAATTCCAAGTTACTTTTATCCATGTTGCCAAAAGATCTTTTATCCATGTTGCCAAACGATCCTTTTTAAAGAAAAGAATAGAAACTATAAATCTCACAGTCTGACGTCATGTAGTTTCTCCACACCTTCCTTGCTGTGTCATTGCTTATCTTCTAACAACTTCTCCTTGCCAGCGGAAATAGATTTTATAATATATCAGAAATTTCGATAGCTTAAATAAGATATCAATCACAAATGTGAGAAGAAAAACTGCGCAAACCATGGGTGAGGAACATTGCACAAACTTTCTCCTAAACTTAATACTGGACACTTATATTTATCACGGATTCGAGACATTTACCATTTTCGTTTTTATATTTACATAAAGTTAAAAAAATGACCAGTTGGCAACATTTTTAGCAATAATTATTTTATTGGCACAATAAAAAGACCTCCAAAATGACAAGTTTGCCGATTTCGTATCAATGAATATTACATTTCATTTCTTGTAAATGAAGCAGTTGCAAATCAGTTTTTGATGGGCAATACTCAAGGGAAAAGAACTCTGTTTTAAAAATATTTGTTTCTTTAACTATTTGCGCATGTATTACATTTGTAAGGGAATTTGGAGGATGAAGATGTTTAGAACATCTTAAAAGGCATCATCACAGCGATTTTGATCAAAATCGTTAAAGCCTTTATTTTTAATTGCTGAAAAACATAATTTTTTTTATTGGCATCTACGTTATGCGCATGCGCTATTTTGACCAAACCCTTAAAGACAGGTCTCATGACCACTACTAACTACTAACCCATACTCAAAATTTGAACACAGTAGATCAATCTTTACAGAAGTTACCACGGGCATACAGACAGACATTCTTTCCGGACTACTTTTCAGGATATTCCAAAACACGAAGAAATGAAGGGGGGGGGGGGGGGAACAATTTTTTCTCTCGATCGAATGCTATACTTTTACTATATAATATATTATATATAGGGTAATTGAAAGAAAATTCAAGAAATGTAATGGTTTAAATATAGCACGAGAAATCATTTATATGAAAAGGAAATTATTCCAAAATACGAGTGGATTTTTCAAGAAATAGCAACCAAAACTAGCAGAATTCATTAACTGAAAACATTTACACTCAAATCATTACATTCAGGGCCGGATTTAGACTTGATAAGGCCCTAAGCTATTTGAGATATGGGGCCCTTTATAAGTTCAGATATTATATGTAAGTGGGAAATATGATTTTCGGATACCTAGAGGGTTAAACTGAAATACAATTAAGAAGATAGTGGAATAATAAATCTTTAACTTAAAATCATTTTTATTCATAACAAACTTAAAAATGCAAACTCTGGTAAAAAAAAGAAACAAAAGTTCTTTAAAAGGCACAATATAAAAAGGTTTATTATATAATCTCTTGAAACATGTTATAAGGATTAAGAAATTATATTAAAGTAAAATATTTTCTTTCTTGCCTTTGCCAGAGCAAAGTCACTGAGAACATCATCAAATGCTAAACTGCGTAGTTTGTCACTTTCTATGCACATGAGACTGAGGGAACATAATTTATCTTGAGTCATTGTTGTTCTAAATTCATTTTTATCCTCTTCAATTGAGAAAAGATCTTTCTTCATAGCAATTTGAAACCATCATACTAAGAAACAATATCAAAATTACTTCTACATTAGGGAATGCTGATTGGACACGATTATTTAATATTACCCTATACAGATCCTGATGTGTCAGACTATCATGTTTTGCTGATCCATATATAGGCTTGACTATGTCTAACATATTGATGAAAATGCTTGACTTCTCCTACAAGATTCATGTCCACTTCTTTGGGATATGTTTGGCATTACGCAGTAACTCCTTCACGAATATCTTCTTCTGTAGCTTCTAATTTTTTTAAGAATGAAAACTTTTTTGCAGCATCATTGTATACTGAGGCCCTCTGTGCCAGACTTGACTCTAATGCATCCATCACAGGTATAAATACTTTTATTTTGAACTTGTCTCTTGGCTCAAGTTTTTCTAAAGCATCATCATTGATATGCCTTCTCATATATCTTCTTTTCCTTTTCTTGTAATCAACATCTGGCAATTTTCCCTTTGCATTTCTTCAAAATGATCGAACATATCCCTGGAACCTTTAACAAAATCCGAAAGTGAAGCATACAATTTCCTACATATATCTAGACTAATTTGGGGGTCTTGCAGTAATTGACTAGTATTGGGAAATTCATACAGCAAGTAATTCCACAAATATAACATTAACATAAATTCAAACTCCTCCATTTTATTCAAAATGTTTATAGCTTGATTTCTTGTTTCGCCTTTCTCTGAAGTATCAATATGCAGCTGATGCAATGCAGAAATTATTCAATCATAACTATCAAGTATTGCACTTGTGGCCATTGAATGTGCTTCCCATCTTGTCTTTGACAAAGACTTAAGAATTTTTTAATCATCTTTGAAGAATGACAAGAGTACTGCCCATCAATATGTAGATGATGAAAAGAAATTATATATTTCTTGAACAATTTAAAAAAGTTTACTGCATCTAAACAACAGTCAACTGCTGCTCTACCAACAAGATTCAGAGAACGACCAGCACATGGAATATACATAACATACTTGTTAATCTTCAACATTATTTCTTACATAAACTTGTATTTGCCAGACATATCGGCAGAATTATCATATGACTGGCCTTGACACTTACTAAAATCTATTTTACACTCATTTGTAAGGTAGTTGTGCACCATCTTAGCTATGGCTGCCCATAGCTCTAGGAAAATTAAAAAACGTTCGATAGGGAGCACATCATCTGGTGAAACATACCTTACAATAACAGTGAGCTGATCAATATGGACCGGTCTGGAGTGGAATCTACAGATAAAGTAAAGTACCCTTCAGTTCTTAAATCACCCAAGATTGAGTCTCTTACTTTATTTCGAAACACAGGAGAGCAGAAGCGCGATTTAAAATATATAAAAACAAAAAATTGCATTAAAAAATAATGCTCTAAAAGTAACCATTACATAATACGAGTTCTAATTGATACGATTAAGAGGTTTTAAAAGATCAAAAATTGCTGTATTAATTTAAATCACGATTCTAAATTTACTCGATGAAAGTGAGTTAAAAATGCATAGAACTTTGAATAGCAACTGATTGCTTAGCCTCACTTGACGACCGTGACGTCACCACTTACATCGTCCATTGCTCACTCGGACAATATTTTGGGGGCCCCAAGCAAGTCAGGGGGCCCTAAGCTACAGCTTGTCTAGCTTATAAGTAAGTCCTGCACTGATTACATTATGAAAACTGCAAGCAAAGTTTCATCCTTGGAACATAATTTCAATTATTTTAAATATTTTAAATGTACTACTTTTGGATGCAAAAGTTATAGTGATAATGTGAGAAAGAAGGACATTTAGTTTCTCAACCCTAGATTTTCATAATTTTATATTCTATTAGTTGCTTTTCAGTATTAAAATTAAAAGTTATAACTTTTGATTAATTATGAATGTCTATAAAATTGTAAGAACTATAAAAGAAATATTTAAAAAAAAAAAATAAGTAAAGGAATTTTACTACTAAGCATAATAGGAATCCATTATTTAAAAACCGAAAGTGAATAAAAATGCATAGTAAAAAGTAACCATATAATAAATAAGGCAAAATTAGAAGACATATATGACAAATACAATAGTGTAGAATTTACAATGCCATACAGTACTTCCCATGATATTTTAATCAAGAGATCTAATTAAAATTTTACTTTTATATGAGTGTGAAATAGTACTGAAAACCCTGAAAACATTCAACATATTTTTGACATTCACGAAAATACATGCTCTTATTTCTGTAAAACACTTTTGAAAGTAAGAAAAGTTCACCTCTATTATATGAGGTCAAATTTTTGTTTTCAAAATGGCTTCGAAATGTGAAATATCGCAATAATGGTCTTCACTTATATTTCACTCCATTGTTGGAAGATAGGAATGATTGACTGTAACAACACTGAATTTTCTGAAATCCAAGCTTGATTTAAATTTAAAAAAAATCAAGCTTGTATAGTAATACTGTAAGACAATGTTTCCAACCATCAATTTGTAATGGATTTTAAATTACGAACTTTTCATGTTCGTCAGACTGCATAGGAAAGCTTGGAAAATTTGTATGCAGAGTGGATTTGTTGGAAACTTTGCTTTCCAAAAAAAAAAAAAAAAAAATCTTGAGACTTTAAAAACATTACCTGGTGTATCAATTGGAATATATTAATATTTGGCAAAGGTTTTTTTTAATACAGGGCTATAGAAAAAAAAAAAAAAAGTGGTAAAAATGACAAGAAATTTGACCTTTGTATACTTGAAAAAGGAAAAAATAGTTTAGCATTGAAACAAGAACCAATTTCAAACAAATTTGTTCTTTTGCCGCATCACTTTCCTCCTTCTTCGAGTACACTTAGATTAAATTTATGGCGATTCAGTCGAGAGCATCTTTCTTTATAGCTTTTTAAAAGTTGGACTTGTATACTATCATCCCAAAGTGATTATAATTAAATTTCAATTAAAAAAAAAAGCATGATTTCAAACACCTGGTCCAATGGTATACAAGGACATATACTGATGCCCTCTGCCTAGAAATTATTCTCAGCGTCTCCAGACGAAAAAATAAAATTAAAAAAAAAAAATGAACGAACGATCATCCAGAGCAGTGACAAAAGTAAATTAGAAACAAAAATATAATGAAAACATTTTGTTGACCTTTGTTTAAAATATGGAACATTACTAGTTTTCCAATTTTTGGAAGGGAAAAAAAAATGTGTTTCACGTTTTTAGGTTACATCTAGCTTAAGCTGAAGTCATAGTAAAGGCCATTTCCTAATCTTGCTATGTTTCAATATTTATCCCAGTGCATTTAAAAACTACTTTTTATAAAACTTTGAAATTTGGTGAGTATGGAACGAAATTGATTAATCGATAAAATAGCTTCTAATAGATTTTATTTTATATTTGAAATCCTTACGACAGTGCATAGCATGCAGTGGCTCCACCTGGTTTTGTCTTTTGATATTTTAATTTTCATTTATAAAAGATAGACATCAAATACAAACAATTTTTGTAATTTCATGAAGTGATCTTTTTCATTCCTAATCACCAAATTTCAAGGTGGTTATAGAAAGTAGTTTCTAAATTCACTGGTCTAGAAGATTGTAATATAGAGAGTATAGGGAATGATCCTTACTATACTAAACTTCAACTTAACTTGAGATCACTAGACGGTAGATCGTCACAGTGCTCATAGGTGATTTATCCATTTTTGCGGTGTGAAAGCATAATGCTCGCCAAACCACAACCCTGTAGAGAACAAAAGGCTATAAGGATTGGCGAGAATTATGCCTTTACTCAGCTAAAATGGATTATTTGTCTATGAGCACGGTGAAGATCTATCGTCTAGTGATGTCAAGTTAAGTTGGAGTTTAGTATAGGACTTCCTCTTAATTGAAGAGAAAACTAAGAGTTATTCTTTGACTTATGACAATAAAAAGCGGTGTACCATCAATCATGCTTAAATCAAATTATTTTCATTTTCATACTAATGAATAAACTACTACATTAATTGAATAACTGCTATTTTTTTACGGTAAATTAATCCTGATTGCACTCATCAAATCATCTAGCGGGTTTTGGAGTTTAAACTTAACAAAATAAAAAATAAAAAAAGTAGTCATATTGTAGCGAAACTCATTCTATCGAGCCGATCCTGCGTGGCTCGGTTGGTAGAGCATCGGAAAGCTAAACGGAAGGTTGCGCGCTCAACACCCACTGCCGCCAAAATCTCAAGTTTATTTCCTTTATTTATTTATTACAGTCAATCAGGGTAACTTTGAGCCATAGGGTGTAACTTTGCGCCACCTCCTAGTTTTCAGTATTTTTGGGTTTAAAGAGCTGCTCATGATTCACTGCTGCAAACTGCTGGCAAGATTATGAAATTGGCTTTTTGCTTGATGGTTTAATAAAAGAATTGACAAAATAGTACATAATTTATTTTACCATTCAGTTGTTTTTCTGGAGTACTATTTTCAAGTTCCATTTTAATGCTTATTTGAAGTTGATGTAAATCAACTAATTTATGCAAGAAAGTATCAACTTACCACTTTATCAGCTATATAATTTTCTGAAAAAAAGAGAAATTGTTAGTAGCTGAGGGTTATTCATTTACTAACATTTAATAAAAAGCAAAAAACCAAAGCACTATCATTTTACCACATATTCAGTGTAACTTTGAGCCGGTTCAAAGTTAGGCTGATGACAGTGTGCAATGTATACAAAGCACATATAATTCATATTTTATTCTAATTTATTTTTGTTTGCTTTTAAATACATTTATATACATACAAATGCAATTTAATTTACAGAATCTTCTCTTGTATGCAAAATCCGATAAAATGAAAATGTTGGGAGTGAATTCAAAAAGTACCTAATTATATTAGAAACACGTTCACAGAATTAAAAAAAAAAAATCTGCCGACCTGTAATGGTTGTAAAAAGCTTTTCAGTTGAGTAAGTAAAAAATCTATATGCACAAAAAATAAATGATAAAGGAATATGTATAGCAAGGATATGATGGGATTGTCTAAAGTCCTCTACCATATGAACTCCTTGGAGATAGCAAGAGTAAAAGTCCTACACTAGATGGCACACCTAAAGGTTATGTGGTTAGAGCTCGGGCCCTGCATGCCAAATGTTCCGGTTTCGAATCCCGAGTTAGTCATGGATGTTCGTTGAAATTCGAAATCTACGTTAAGCTGTAGGTCGTTGAGCGTATAAACCAACCAACCTGAACTAGATGATGCAGGTGACAGTGTATGTACAACACTGTCATTTTCGGAGGAGATGAAAGTTGAACAATAAGGGCATGGTAAAGGTTTATACTGCTCAAATTGTTGGGAGAATGTTACTGAAAAGTCAGAGGTTGTTCGAGTGGTGGCTGTTAAACACATGAATGAGGCAGGAATTTTATACACAGAGCATGCAAGTATTTTAGATTTTGGTAATGGCATATGCAAAGTTTACGACTACGTAATTATTCAATACGATGGAGAAATGTACCCAGACCAAATTGACTTAAAAGACAACGTGATATTTGGCGGTTCATGAAGAAATCTGGTGCATATTGGAAATGGCCCAATATCAATGATGATCTGTGGTATGAAAAAGTAGGCGTGTTTAAGAAATTATCACCATAAATTATTATTCCAGCTAGAACACTGGTGCCGGGTTCGAATCCCGGATTAGGCATGGACGTTTGTTGTGGTTCGGAATCCAAGTTAAGCTGTAGGTCTCGTACTGATTAGCCATTACAGTGCATGAAAATAGGTCGTTGAGCGTACAAATCAACCAATCCAGCTAGAACACGAGAATAAGTTTTCCAGATCAATGATTCTTTCTTTGATGCAATAACTATTAATTTAAAAAATGCCAAAGTGAAATTTTATGAAGTTTGAACTTTGTTTTTAAATTATCATACTATTTTTAACAATAAGAGTGGAATATTTGTATTTGTGTCACATTGTGACTTGCAAACACCATAGTACTTAACTAATAGCATAAGGGCGGCCTATCAGTTTTATTATTTTCTATTTATCTTTTCAATTTTTAATTGATAAAATGAGTTTATATTTAAGTGAATGAACTGAAGATTGTTTTTTCACTATATTTGTATGTTAAAACTGAATAATAAATAGGGTTTTTTTGCAATATATTCATGTGATTCGTTATCCACTGTTCCTACCTAACATATTCTTTGTGGTGTTATTTAAAATATCCAAACTTTATGATACTGGTAACTGCAGCTGATGATGTTTTAAATACTTAGAAACTTAATTTTGCTCGTTCAAAGTAGTCTAGACTCCAAGATTGAATAAAAAAAGCTATTTTATATGAAACTTCTGATAGTGGTTCAAAGTTACCCTGAATGACAGGGTAACTTTGCGCCGGGTTATTTTCCTATTATTTGGTGCTTTCATCATCAGCATTTACTAATTTGTGTAAATTAAAATATAATTTAGGGTTTATTCTTCCATTTTATGCCATTAGGTTGGAAAATATTATTAAAACATAAGTGGGGAAGAAGAAATTACTGAAAATGCGGTTCAATGTTACCCTGATTGACTGTATTTCTAATATTGTTTCTAGAACTTTCTAGAAGGAATCTAGGAAGTTCGTCCATCGTATATATGCAAATTCTATTATTCTGATTCTTATACTTCCTGTTTGGAAGATCCTTAAAATGTATATAAGTTGATGCTCCCAGAGTTGGGAAAATAAAAGTCTTGAGTTTACTTGCGGATTGTTCATTCATTCATTTCCTTCGATAGCGTATTCTACGCGACAATATAATAAGGCATAATAATATAATATGTGATTTTTTCTTACTATATGACTGCTTTTTTTGTACAATAAATATATACAATGGTGTTTAAAGAGCTAGCTCATTGAAATTTTTTACGAAATTATACTCAAGTCGTTTTCAATACTCTACTTTTAAAGACAGTTTTAAATAATGTAGGAAAAGTAGTTTTAATATTCTACAAACAAGTAAACATTACGTACCAAATAAAAAATGCGTGCTTTTTATTTTCCCTTGACACATTTTATGTAGAAAAAACATTCTACTTAATTTGTGAATCCTAATTTTCTTCAAGATAGTATCGAATTGAATAAGAATGCAATAATGGTCTTCTTTCACATTTTACTTTATTGTTGGAATATAGTTTTTAGAAATCGTTTCAACAATGCACTTTCTCAAATTAAAAAAAAAAAAGAGAAATTTCAACAATACGCCTCAAATGAATTTTTGAAGATGAATTTTTTTTATATATATTACTTTCCGTAAATATCTACTTTAATTCTCAAAACTGAAAACATAAATATTCGTACTTACTAAATATTTTTTAGTAATCCATGTTCGAAGGAATAGATACAAATTAAACCCTTAAAAAACCATTTTCGTAATAAGCTTGGTAAAGAGTTTCGACTGCAATGCGTCAATCTAGAATCAAACTTTTCGAAGAGATGTCATCTCAATTTTAATGATAAGCAGATGATAAGGTTTTCGTGAGTTTTTTATTCTATCTGGCGGTAGGGGGAGGGTTATATTAACTGGGAAAAAGATTAAAAAATTGTTTCATGATAGAGGGAAGGAGGGTGGGGGTTGTATTTTAATAAGGGTTTGCGTTGAAGAAGAAGTCCTAGTTAAAAACCAATCCCTCTACTATTTTGTTCCATCATATACATCTCTATAAGCATTATTACAATTATTAGAGTTGTGTTTTGTTACAATGAAATCTAATGCATCGTTATTTTTAATGAAAGATTGAAGGTTTTCTAACAACGGAATATACTGAAAACTTGTTTATTTTTGGCATCGAAATCCATATATATATTGAATAGGTTATACCATCCCTAGGTTTTAAACCATATACTTAGTCTTTAAATAGCCAGAATTAAATATTTTTAATGTTTTGCTCCATGTATTAGAAACAGGCAAATTTTGTATTGACTGTAGTTTAGACTGTAGAATCATTTGTTATTTTCTTTTCTTTTAATGCATCTATTAAATTACACTTAAAAAGTGCAATTTGGTCAGCTTGCAATTGATTTATACCTGAATAAAGAGTCTGGGATAAAATAAATTTTTCTTGCATTCTTATTATAAACAATGAAGCGTTTTTATTGATGTTATTGACTTTTCCCTCAGATAATACCTCTAAAGTGGAGATTAAATTATTGAAAGAATTGCCATTGGTATGATCTAACATATCTTGATCTAATAGACTTAATGAGGGTTGAATATTACCTGAATATATGTTACAATTACCTGAATTATGTTTACAATTTCTAATAATAGGACATGCAATGGCATCATGTAGCTTAAAATGAGTTATAAATTTTGTTTTTAGATGTGATTTAAAGCCACATTCAGTGCAAGTCACTGTACTGTTATTTGTATTAAATTTAAGTTCTTTGTGTTGAAATAAGCGACTTCTTAATGAAGAATAGCTAAAACAAGCTATGGGACAACCATTTTCACAAACATACCGAAAAGTGGGCTCGTGACTGTGCCTAAGATCATATATGAGGCAATTCGATAGTTTTCAAACAGTTGTAACAGCGAAGTGAATAAAATAAAGCTCTTTTCTTCATAAAAACTATTGTTTAATCCTTCTTTGTTCAGTATGTTTTACTAATTACTGAAGCACACAGACGCACTTACTCTATTAGCGTGTGGGCCTTTTTTTTTTTTTACAAAATAGGTGGTCAGCGCAAATAAAAAGGTTAGGAACCATTGATCTACTCCATATGTCAGAGCACTTAGGCCGCGAGTACATCTACGGTACAAGTGAAACCATGATAATTTGAAGAATGTAGTAGGGGCGAGAAAATGCACTGAAATCTTAAGGAAGGTAGGATTTGTTAAGAGGTCGGGAAAAAAAACACCTGTCAACTTAATTGTGACAGCTACTCCTCCCCTTGCAAATCGTCTTCCTCTTAAGATTTCAGTGCATTATCGCCCTCTTCCAACGTTCACCACATTATCATGCTGTGGCGGCCCCGTCTGTAATTTACCAGCGCCGTTTATTGTATCAATGAAAAAGTTGTCATTAACTAAGTAAATGCAAAACATGTGTAAATTCCCCAACAAGCATGAATCAATGCCTGATCTCAAATAGGCAGTGTGAATCAAAGTTGCCAGATGAAAAAAGTAAAATAATGCCAAATTGCTGTTAAAATAAGGCCCAAAAAGGCCAAACTGTGACGTCATCGATAAATTGATGCCAAAAGGGAAAAAATGCATGATTTTAGTGTTCTGTATGACTAATCTAACCTGACACTAACCTAACCTAATTGCTTGGATTTAGATGGGTTGCAGATGGCATTCGCAATACTCAGATCCTTTTGAGGTTCGTTGACAAGACAGAACGATTAATTTCACCATCCCTTTTGGGGCAAGATTCTTGGAAACCCAGTCCCTCTATCAATTATCTTAATTGATGTCGCCCTTTCCCCTTTTAAAAAGAACCTGCTGTTATTCTACCTAGAGCCACCTTACATCCTGTATTCGGACAATCATTCGACCCCCTACCCCGCTTCTTGTCAACTGCGGTCGTCACTGGTCAGCTCCTGAGGCCAAAAAACGAGATTAAAGAAGGTATCGCACTTAACTTCAGGTGAAAAGCGTATCTTCTCACTCAAAAAGTTTGAAAAATTGGGGACAGTTTGTTTTAATTGGGATTTTTTTTTTCTGACTTCGAAAGTTGTGGGAAAAAAAGGCCAAAAATAAGGGCAAATTAAAGAAAATGTCAAACGTAAATTCTTAAGGCCAGACCCTTCTAAAAAAGGCCAAATTTCCCAAATCTTAAGGAAGGTAGGATTTGTTAAGAAGTTAGAAAAAAAAAAAAAAAAACTGTCACCTTAATTGTGACAGCTACTCCTCCCCTTGCAATTCGTCTTCTTCTTAAGATCTCAGTGCATAATCGCCCTCTTTCAACGTTCACCACACTATCATGCTGCGGCGGCCCCCATCTGTAATGTGCCCGCGCAGTTTATTGTATCAATGAAAAAGTTGTCATTAACTAAGTAAATGCAAAACATGTGTAGATTCCCCAACAAGCATGAATCAATGCCTGATCTCAAATAGGCAGTGTGAACTGTGAATAGGCTTCACGCATCAATAAATGCACCTGGATACATTGTCGCTCCTGAAACGTTCTATCCTCCCCCCTTCTCCGTTTCCAGGGAGTCTCAGCTTGGAGCAACAAGTGTTTAAAAGGAACAATAAGTTACTTGAATTTTTCAGCTCGAGGTACAAGGTAAGTTATTGACATTCAGCACTTAAATCACATGGGAAATCACGTGACATAAATGAGACGCCATGGGAGATTTTCCTGGTAAATAACGAGGGATTGTAAAGCTATTTTAAAAAGTTGCTTGCTTGAACCTGTTCATTCACATTCAGTGGGAGTTGGTCACAATAATCTAACTTTTTTTAACTTGACTTCAAACTAGAACTGATTATGGTAAGTTGATGAGTGCTACTCTTTTATAAAATTGTTATTAATTTTAAATCTATTTTATCTTTGTTAATTTAATTTTTTTTTCTATTGTTATTCTGAAAATTCGGCATTTTATGTTATGATGTATGCATATTTGGTATTCTATTTTTGTCCCGAACAATCCTGTTGGGTTTTGAGCCTGTTGCCTGGCACTGATCATCGCCTAGGCCCACAAGGCCCGGGCCTTGGGCTCATGATTTTAGGGGCTTAAGGGGTCCCAAAATTAGATGTACATCTATAACTTTTGTTTCAAAAAAGCTATGTAAATATCTTTTATAATCTGTAAAAAAAAAAAAATTTTACGTAAGAATAATTTTTTTATTGGTCTTTAACTTTTACTGATCTTGAAGTGTATTTATTAAAATAAATCAAACCATTATTTAAAAGCTTAAAAAACGAGCTTTCTTGAAAGATGTGGGAGGAAGGGATTGAAAGACAGTCTTGACGAATTTATCGTGAGAGCAGCAAATGTCGACGACTCAAAAATTGTGAATAATGCTGTGCGGCAGACAGGGGCGTACTGGCCATAGGATTGTCCGGTGCAAACACCGGGCTGGTCAGTGTCTGTAAAAAAAATGGGCCGGTACGGTATGAAAGTTACTATTATTATTATTTTTTCCCAATATAAGTCCTTTTTTTACTTAACTTTAAAAAAAAAAAAAAAGCCCAATGCGTTCAATTTCATATTTAGAAAATAGATGCACTAAGATTTATATATTATAGTATTATGAGTTTTTAATTATTTTATAACTTTTAAGGTAAATTGTATATTATCATTTCGTATGTAATTTTCTAATAACCTGGACATTCTTTATTTTGCAATTTAGATTTCCTTTATTTAGTTTTTGCAACAAACAATAAATGGTTTATAAAAACCAAGTTCACTCAAAGAAGTTATGAATAATAGAGACAATTTGATGTAATTAAACTAATCATTAAAACAGTTAAATTATTAAAACTAATAAAACTTTAAAATTATTGAAAACTATAATAAAACTAGTTATTGAAAATAATTATTAAATATAAATATTTAAATAATAAAATATACTGATAATTGCAATTACTTTTTTTTAATTATTTTATTATTAACTATACAAATATTTGATTACTGATTATATTGAAAATTTTGGCCGGCATAAATCTAAAATCACCGGGCCGATATTGCTTCCCAGTACGCCCCTGGCGGCAGATATTGTTGTCTCAGATAAGTTACATTGTGATAGTCAGTGGTAGAATTGGTGGTAAGTTCTCCGGGGTCGAGTTCTCCGGTGGCGACTTGTCCGGGAGATGAGATGTCCGGCATCCGTAATAAAGAGGCGATGCCCTCTCCCAACGATACATTTTACAATTTCGTATCTTATAATAAAAATATTAATTAGTAAAGACATAGTTTATACTTCCTAACTCAACATTGAACAAGGGTCCAAAATTTATTGTTATTTTCATTATTATTCTACGACTTAGTTGATTTTACTTGGAAGTAAGAGATAAAGTGAAGAAATTATCGACGTTATATACATACCTGTTAATTTAGATTTAAATAGTGCTTCTAAATGTGCGTACTTTCATGAAATTAAATAAAAAGAGTACTCTAAAATGATTAAAAAAAAATAGCTTATCTTTTTATGAAACAAGAATAGATATTTAACTTAAAGGGGAGTTTCTCCAAAGTTTAAAGTTGACCAAATGTTGTTAATAAACATTTGTTAATAATTTTTTTTATATCTTTATACAAAGTAGCATAATACATTTTTGTAATAGTATGATATATATACTATAAATTGTATTTTTTCCCTTTTTTTTTTTTTACATTTGAAAACTTGAAATAACATTCCCTCAGCGTCACTACTTTTAAAGGTTACCGTTATTTTTCTTTATAAGTTTTTAGACTGAGTGAGGGTTTTTAAAAGTGGAATGGGGATGGATTTCAGTAGTTTTTGAAAGGGGGGGGGGGGGACGATGACGACGGTATTTCTTGAAAAGTGGAGGGACGCGTCACCCCGCTTCTACCCACAGCAATGGTGATTTAGTGTAGAGAAATGATGCTATACCTAACAAATGTTTTCTTCTTTTGAGTTATAAATGTGATTGTTTGAAATGTTTTTCTTTATTTGTGATAGAAAAAAAAAAAAAACTTTTAGAAAACAATATTAACTTTAATTTATCAACTTCTTCTATAATTAAGAAGAAGTCCTAGATTCCCTATACTCGCTTTGTGACAGTCTTCTAGTCCAGTGCATTTAGAAACTACTCAGTATAAAACTCACACATGGGGAAGTAGGTACGAAAATGATCACTGAATGAAATGACATAAATTAAAAACTCGAAAAAGGCGTCTAATACATTTTATCTTACATTCGAAAACCTTACATCAATGCTTATGCAGTGGCTCCACCTGGTTTTGTGTTTTGTATTTAGCTATTCTATTTTCCTTTTAAAATGTATGATTTTCATTTAAGATATAATAAACATTAAATGAAAACAATTTATGTCATTTCATTAAGTAATCATTTTCGTACCTACTCACCAAATGTGAAGGCTTTATTGAAAGTAGTTTCTAAATGCACTGGGCTAGAAGATTGTAACACAGCGAGTATAGGGAATGATCCTTATTATACTAAACTTCAACTTAACTTGACATCACTAGACGGTAGATCGTCACAGTGCTCATAGGCATTTAATCCATTTTGGCGGTGTGAAAGCATAATGCTCGCCAAACCACAACCCTGTAGAGATATAAGGTTTGGCGAGAATTATGTCTTCACTCCGCTAAAATGGATTAATTGCCTATGAGAACGGTGAAGATCTATCGTCTAGTGATGTCAAGTTAAGTTGGAGTTAAGTATAGGACTTCCTATTAATGTTAAGTGGTTAGCGTGCTAGCTTCTAGACAGAGAGGTTGCGGGTTCGAGTCCCGTGTTAGGCATAGGTGTTTGTAAATGTATGTTGGCTTGTCCAATGACGAATGTTTCTGCGCATTATAGCCCTCGTGTTGCTGACGGCGCCAGATAATCTGAAAACAACCAACCTCTTAATGTTAATTCATTTGACTTTGTGTCAAACCCATTTCCAATAAATCACGCTTTTGAAAAAAAAAAAGGGTCCACAAAAGTGTCCGGGTCTTGGGCCCCAACTTGTCTGGCTTCGGCCCTGCCTGTTGACCCCTATAATTTAAATTTCCATTCAAACGAATTTGTATTTGCATTCTTAATTCGATTTCAGACTTCTGTTCTTGAGAATATCAGCTTCTGCAACCTTCGAGACATTCTTCAGCATGAAGTCGCGATGCAAATCTTTGAGGAATTTGGGTTGCTTCCGACGAAATATCCAACTCCACCTTGCAAGATTTGCACAGGACCAATGGTTGTCAATGAGGATAAGACCAGGAAAGTGGATTGGCGTTGGAAGTGTGCCGCAAAGAATTGCAGTGCTACGGTAAGTAATATCCCAACAAAGACATCTCTGCTTAAGAGGCGCCAAGTTCTTCATGCAATGATTGTGACCGGGAACAGTATTGAGATCTAAAGTAGAGCCAAGTTTAAAGTTGTTGTAAATTACGGGTATTGAAAATTAGTAAAATTTCTTATCAATGCCGAAATTCCCCTGCGTAGGTCTAAATATCTGGCTGCAAAAAAATATTTGTGACACTTGGCCATTACGTATTCTGAATCACTGACGCGTAATGAACGGTATAGTGGGGTTAGCGTGCTGGGCTTCTAGACCGCGAGGTTGCGGGTTCCGAGTCCCGTGTTAGGCATGAGTGTTTGTAAATGTATGTTGGCTTGTCTAATGACGAATGTTTCGGCTCATTATAGCCCTCGTGTTGCTGACGGCGCCAGATAATCTGAATGCAACCAATACAACTGACACGTAATGGACAAGTAGCATTGGTATTTAGACCTATGCAGGGGAATTTAGACTTTGATAAGAAAATTTTACTAATTTTCATTGCCCGTAATTTACAACAACTTTAAACCTGGCTCTACTTTAGATCTCAAAACTTTTCGCGGCCATAATCATTGCATGAAGAACTTGGCAACCTTTAACAGATATGTTTTTGCTGGGATATCATTTCTTTTTTTAAGGCACTATACTAAACTCCAACTTAGACATCACTAGACGATAGATCTTCACCGTGCTCATAGGCATTTAATACATTTTAGCGGAGTGAAGACATAATTCTCGCCAAACCTCACAGCCTTTTGTTCTCTACAGGGTTGTGGTTTGGCGAACATTATGCTTTCAAGTCGCCAAAATGGATTAAATACCTATGAGCACTGTGATGATCTACCGTCTAGAGATGTCAAGTTAAGTTGAAGTTTAGTATAGTTTTAAATTTATTACTTATTTGTACAGCAATAGCTAGTTTTAAAAGGTTTAGTGTTCATAATGTTTAAACTTCCAAAAAATTTCCTGAGATTGAAAGGGTTAAACATACACGTTTTTTTTTTGGGGGGGGGGGGGATACTTACATATTATACAGTCGATCGTTGACAAACTTTTTGTTGGTGGCTAACTACAGGAATTATATAATTAGATGACTTTCCTGCAGTGGATTGAATTATTATTTGGTTTTAAGAAAGTTACAAGAAACATTCGCAACAACGTCCAATTAGCAGAGAATTACACGAGATTTTCTAAGAATGTTCAATTTCCCGAACCACAGTCAATAAAGTAGTTATGCATTTAAGGGGAATGATGATGATATAAAATTATTTTAAATAGTTTATTGAGATATGCAAAAAAAAGTTGGTAAAGGAGGGAAAAAAAAGTAATAATTGGCGATCATTTCGTAGTCGATTAAAGGTATCGCCAATAGTCGATTGTACAAGGTGAGACCGAAAATTAAGGTGACTGATGTCATAATAATCACTGTATTATATATTTGCAGATAAATACATCACTGTCCTTCAAAGTAGTTCCCGCCGTCTACAATACACTTCTGACAACTTTCATTCAAGTTCTTGAAACTTCTGAAAAAGTCCTTTTTTGAGACTGTTTTAAGTTCCTCGGTAACAGCAGCTTGAGTGTCTGAGATGCTTGAAAATCGGTTTCAAAATCGGTTCAGGGGAATAAGGAGGGTGTACCAGTATTACACCCTCCTTATTCCCCTGATCTAGCGCCAGAAATTTTTTTCCTCTTTCCACGACTGAAATTGGCACTGAAGGGAAACCGATTTTCAAGCATCTCAGACATTCAAGCTGCTGTTACCAAGGAACTTAAGACAGTCTCAAAGGAGGGCGTTTTCAGAAGTTTCAAGAACTTGTATGAACGTTGTCAGAAGTGTATTGTAAACGACGGGAACTACTTTGAAGGACAGTGATGTATTTATCTGCAAATATATAATACAGTGATTATTATGACATCAGTCACCTTACTTTTCGGTCTCCCCTTGTATAAGGTGTAAGTACCCTTTTTTTTTATAATTATTTCTTGATTTTAGAGGCTTCGCGGTGTGTGGTGAGTTTCTACACTATTTATATATGCTAATAGCTACTAGTATTCTAAATTTTATAATTCTATCTCTAATAGAAATATATAAGAATTGAGATTCAAATTTTTTGAACGTTTCCCACTTCATGGGATTTGGAGGGGAAAATAGCGATTTTTAGATATTGTTCTTTGTATACTTGTTAAAACATGCAAGCATACAAAATTTCATAGTTCTAGCTCTACTAGAAGTATCTTATTATATTGATGGTCATTGAGTAGGTGGGTCTTAAAATATATCGTTTTCTGCCGTTTTTTAATTTGATTTTCTCGACAACCAATATAATTCGATCTCGACAGCCAATATAATTGAAGACTTGAAACTTAAGGGTCTTACTAAAGTGGCTAATATCTAACCGTAAAACAAATTTCATCTCTCAGGTATACAGTAATACGCAGATATGAGAGGTGAAAATATTGCTGAGTTACTTCCAGTAAAATATGTCTATACTAAACTCCAACTTAACTTGACATCACTAGACGATAGATCTTCACCGTGCTCATAGGCAATTAATCCATTTTAGCGGAGTGAAGACATAATTCTCGCCAAACCATATAGCCTTTTGTTCTCTACAGGGTTGTGGTTTGGTTAGCATTATGCTTTCACGCAGCCAAAATAGATTAAATGCCTATGAGTACTGTGACGATCTACCGTCTAGTGATGTCAAGTTAAGTTGAAGTTTAGTATAGCAGTGGACTTGTGGGTTTAAGGATTTGAGGATCAGGTTTGAAAATCGGGTTTTAAGAAATCAGTCGGCATTGTTTGAAAAAAGACAAATACTTATAAAAAAATGTGATTTTATTATTAGATGACGTTTCATAAATAGTCTTTTTTCTTTATCATCGATTTCACATTTACTTGTATGCATTACTTGTGCTCTCTTTTTAAAAAAAAAAAAAATTCCAACTGAGACCTCTAATTATTTTCAGGTTAATCCATTGGTGAACACAAATTTTGAGAACATGAAGATTTCCTTCGTGGATGTCTTGCTGATAGTTGTGCTGTTCGCGTGGGAAATTAGAATCACTACTGCATTAGCTCATATAAATGCCTTTCGCAAATTAAAGAAGGAAAAAGTTATGTCAGCTCATACCTTGAATGATTTCTATAAAGTCTTGAGGAATATTTCAGAAATATATGTTTCAAACAACGGTAAGATCCTTGGCGAAAAACAGGAAACATTATTTAAATTTTTTTGTTTTTACAATTTTATTTCTTGCATAATAATAACTTGTAACATAACTTGCTGATAATTTTGCTGTTCGCTTGGGGAACTAAAATCACAACTGCGCTTGCGCATATAAACTCCTTTCGCAAATTAAAGAAGGAAAAAGTTATAGTCCGAGAGGCGACTGCAATTTTTTGACCTCATCGAACATCATTCTGAATTTTTTATAGAGATTGGAGAAAAGTGAGTAGATTAGGAATCCACTGGTCTGCCGTGGCAAAATTGGCCGAAACTGATCAAAAATCGCCTTTGAATGAGTTGAATTAAAATCTGATTGCCAAATATGTCATAACTTGCCAAAAAGAGAACAAACTTTTTCGTCTGGCAACCCTGCATTTTGATTTTCAAAGAGAAAAAGCCCAAACGATTTTTGATCTCTGGCTTGGAAAATGTGTATCTTTTAAAAGTAAGCCAAATTGGCGACATCAGTTACGGTATCCGTGACGTAATGCTTATTGCCAACTTGGCTCCCTTTTAATAGATGCAAGTAGACCGTCGCCAGATATCTGAATCGTCAGCAACCTTCTTAATTGATAACTAAAGAGTGAGGGTTACCAAATAAAAAAAATGCTCATTATTTGGTAAGTTATGGCTCATTTGGCAATTTGATTTAGTTCAACTTATTAAAAGTCGATTTTTGACCAGTTTCGGCCATATTTGCCACGGCAGACCAGTGGATTCTTAATCTACTCACTTTTCTCTAATTTCTATAAAAAAAATGCCGACCAAACGGTATAGTGGTTAGCGTGCTATCTTCTAGACCGCGAGGTTGCGGGTTCGAGTCCCGTGTTGGCATGGGTGTTTGTAAATGTATGTTGGCTTGTCTAATGACGAATGTTTCGGCGTATTATAGCCCTCGTGTTGCTGACGGCGCCAGATAATCTGAAAACAACCAATCTATAAAAAAAATCAGAATGATGTTCGATGGGGTCCAAAAATTGCAGTCGCTTCTCAGTCTATTATGTCCACAGGCACCATAAATGTTTTCTACAGTCACCTGAGGGAGATTTTGAAAGTGTGTGTTTCAAATTATGGTAAGATCCTTGCATTGATCCAACTACCCGGGGGGGGGGGGGGGGTTCCCGTGCTCCACCAACGGCGGGGGCAAAAATATTATTCCACCCACACGCTCCAAAAATTTGTAAAAATGTGTTTTATTAATTTTAAAATATTGAGTAAAAATGACATTTTGTAATATTTTAAAGAAAGAAAAAAAAATCCATAAAAATAAACCACTTCAGCATCGCGGAATCACTAAATTTATCAAAGATCACACATGATTTTGTTAGCAAATGTAAAGTACTGGGAAATAATTTTGTTATAACTCCTCTGTTTGATTAGATTTAAACCATTTGTTACTACGATTCATGACATTTTTTATAGTACGTGATTTTAGTTTATTACTATCAGAACATTCAATTCCATCAAAACAATCAGATTTAGTGCTATTATTTATCCACCTTTTGTTTCATTTTTAGTATAATGGACAATTCCGGCATTTTTTAAAAACGATTGAAATTACTTTATGTTCATAAAGAATTTCTTCCTGATTCCAAATATTCAAACAAAAGTTCTTTTTTAAAAAAAAATAGTTTTTTTAAATACTAAGAAAAGAAATGGCACTGAAAGCCCGTCCGATTGCAATCCGATCAAAACGATCAGCTATAGCTGTGACGTCAAAATCTATGGTTATGGTTTCTATGGTTATCGTGAGGTTTCTACCAAATAGTTGGCTTTGATTTGGTAGACAGTTACCAGAGCCCGTACAGGTTGGCGCGATTTGCAAAAAACTTACAAAACTGGTTTTCGCAGCTACGTTTCAAGCCAAGTTGTTTCAGATCAAGTGACGTCATATTCAATTCGTGTCGAATGAATCGTTTTTCCTGCCAAAACTAACAAGCAAACTTTGGCTGTAAATTAAAAAAAAAAAGAAAAAAAAGCACAGTGAGTAGAAATGTTTGTGTTTATGGCCTTTCGAAACATTTAGAAATGAAAAAAAAAAAAAAAAAAAAAAAAAAAAAATTAAAAAAATGCGGGAACTGTCCATTAATGTGACTAGACAGTGGCGTAGGCAGGATTTTTTTTCGGGGAGGGCCGAAACAAAAATTGTAAATCATGATAAATGAATAATTTGGGTTTGTATACTTAGTAATTTCTGAGGTGCCAACTTCAGTTTGTAGACATGTGATCTCTTTAATAATCACAAGATTTAATAATCACATTTAAATACAAGAGCTAAAACACTATAGCTTTATTTGAAAAACAGAAACTTCCATATACATTTACATTTTCTTTTTGGATCTAATAGCTGCTTTAAAGCGCTACGATAGGCGAATTCTACTTGAATTATGGTAGATTAAAAGCATTTTCTTTCGAAACTATTTACGATTGCTAAATGTTTCATATCAAATCATAACAAAATATCGGGATGTTATAGGGATCTTAGTTTGGGTTCTGACCCTAAAGAATCCTCCCCCGGTTGGCGCGCCTGAGTCCCACCCCCTTGGTAAAAATGAAAAGTTGGCGCTTGTGGATCCTTGACGGAAAAGGTGAATACTTATTTAAATAATTGCCTTTCATAATTAAAAACTTCACTTTTCTTAAAGGTCTTCGTGGAAGGAAACTTCCCTTGTCCAAACAAGTTACGAACCTCCTGAAGGACATAGCTGCCGTTTATCCAGGCTATGGGAAACAAGGATTGGTAAGGATTGATGAACCGCAATCGGATGTCCATTTGTTGTCCATGAAGTGGAAACGGAAAAGAAGTGAGTATGCTTCCCGGATAGCATTTTAATCTTTTGAAACCCTTGTGTAAACCTCGCAAACGAAAAGTATTGTTGCACAAATTGTCTGTATATATTGTAAATAGTGACGTATTATTTCAAAATTCTATTGTAGTTTATTTTTATCTTATTTTATTTATTAATTAATAGCGATTATACAAGTTAGAAAAAGGTGGCAACACCTAAAACAATTGAGAAGTTTCGAGATATTTCTTTTCCGATGAATTGGCTGGAAATTTCGAGAATGTCTCACGCGCTTGTATATAAAAGACTGGAGAACGGGAAAGTTTTCAGATTGACTTCGGATTTCGTTGAAAGCTGATCGCTTTGTTTACCTATTGGAGTGAGCTTGTATAATCGCTGAATTCGAAGTTACTTTTGTTGAAGCTTGTGTTGAAGCTTGAGAGTAATTAAACTGTTGCCTGTGAATAAATTTTGTGAGTTTTCTGAAGAGAGAATAAATATTTTTATACCGTGAAAACTGTACCATCATTGCCTCAGCGGAAAAATTCGTAACAGTATGCAAGGTTCAGATTACAAGGTTGTAACCTTCTTAAAACCTTGAAGGAAAAAAAAAGGTTCTCCAGTCTCCAGGTGGCAAGCTTTTCGTAATGTTTTCACCACCTTCCTTGTCACAAGGTTTTCACCGCAATGGGTGTGTAAACCTTTTCATAATTAGTCTGCCACAATGTTTTCGCTGTAAAGGACATGAAAACCTTTTCATATAAGCTTGCCACATGGTTTTCACTGTAAAGGGTGTGTAAACCTTTTTCAAAATAAGGTTCCTATCAAATAGATATAGGAAAGATTGCAAAACCCTTCCTTTATAAAGTGTATTTTATTGTGCTCAAGAAGAAATATTTTATTGGGAGAATTCCAATATTATCTGGAAAATGCATTAAATTTGGTGGCAAAGGAAAAATTGATATTGAATCAATAGGAATTAATAGTACATTAAAATATCTTGAGATTTTTATAGTTGTGCATGCTTTAATTAACAAACAATGATTAAAAACATTCATCGCTGAAAAGCAATAATAAATCTCTATTAGAGAATGATATAAATGAGTGAACTTTTTCTTCTAGAGACATCAAGTGGTAAAAAAAAGGTAGAAACCGACGAAAGTCAAAGTAGCGCCTCAATTCCAACATACAGTACTCTCCCCTTGCAAGGTGAATAGTTGACTTTTATTTTACTTTACTTTTTTTCTTTTACATTTATCTAATTTTAGTCTTTCTTCTCTTTATTTATAAGTTCTCTTGGGAGGAAAAAAAGAGGGGGAAAATACTAATAATTAATATTTTATTTTAGTCAGAAACCAGATTTTCTTTTTTTAATTTATGGAAGTTTTCTAATTACGTACCTATCCTATTTCATTGTATACATTTGGTTTTCTTAGTTGTATATTTATTTGTATTTCGTGCATTTATGTTATGTGGTAGAGATTGGTATTTTTTGGTGCAGTATAGAGAAGGGGGGGGGGGGCAAGGTCCCGTTTGTCCCTCCCCTGTATACGGTCCTGTTAGTCTTGGTACTGAAATGACATATTTTCAGATAAAATTCATTGACTGGTGTTACCAACATCAATAAATATATGTATTAAGAATTTTTAATATTTGATTATAAAAAATATTGTATGCAACACGTGGGAAAATGCTTTTTCAAACTTGTTAACGCACTCGTCAAATAAGCTTTTTACCTAGTTTGAAAAAAGTATTTCTTTCCCAACTAGTTGTATAAATAATTATTCCATAATTGACATACTACAATTTCATAGAAAGATGTTTCTCTTACAGGTTGACAACTATACCAAAGTCTTATTTGCCATCCTGATTTGAAAGCATAACCATATACGCTTCTTTCTTCCAATCTCACTCTTCAATAATGAGTAATTACAGACAAGTCTCACATCTAGTTTTAAAATATCTTCATTGTGCCATAACTGCAAACAAAAGTATACTAAAGATAAAATTAGATATTGTCAAGTTGAATCCGGAGATACTAATAATGAAATTTCGAACATTTTGTCACTTACCCTGTTTTTGTATAAAGCTGTCCTATTTTGTATGTTAATAATTAAAAAAAATTGTCTGTAATTAATGTGATACAATAAATACAGGGTATCTAAAAGTATCCAAAAGTTGTGGCTTATTTTTATAGAACTGAACAATAGAGAGAAAATGTATCTGTTGATCTATTGATGTAATAGAATATCAATAGATTTCTATGTGTGCACCTTTTACAAATACAAATTTTAAGATCAAAAACGGGCTCAAGGCCCAACAGGGTTGGTCAAGTACAAAATATATATATACGTATATATAAATAGAATTTGCATAACATAGAATTACAATATAGAAAGACAAAAATTGCATATTACATAATATGCTAAGGTAATTAATTTTAATAAATTATGATTCTAAAAGTTACAGGATGATATAGATCATACATACACTATACAATAGTTACAAGATTATACATAACAATACAATATAATTTGTAGCACGGCAAACGTCTAAATGGAAACACTTCTTTCCACAACTTCTGAAACCAGAGAAAAAAAATTCGCATTCAAAACAAACATTCTCCATTTTGTCAAACTTGTTGTTAGAAAAAAGTTTTTGGCCTGAAGAGATCACTGTCTCTAAAAGTTACAAGGCAAGTAATACATACAAAGCCTTAGTCACGGAGTCACAGTCGGTATATGTCATAATCGGGAAGTCACAGATAGGAAGTCATAGTCAGGAGTCATAATTGGGAAGTCCTATTCAGGAAGTCACAGATAGGTAAAGTAACAAATTACTTGTCATTATTTTCTTCTTAACTGGTGAAGAAGGAAATAATGCGCTTGGAAATAAAGCGTATAAAGCGCTTCCACTTCCCGGTGTGTTTTCTGTCCTTGATGACTGAGGTGGCAGTTGATTTTGGCTGGTTGTTGGCGATGCACAGGTCCTGATCATCGCCTAGGCCCACAAGGCCCAGGCCTTGGGCCCATGATTTTAGGGGGCCCCGAAATTGGATGTAAACCTATACTTTTGTCTCACAAAAGCTAGGTGAATAGCTTTTATTCATAAAAAATATCTTTTTATAAAAATCATTTTGTATTGATCTTGAACCATCTTTAGTATCCCAGAGTATATTTACTCAAATAAACCAAACCATAATTTAAATACGTAAAAAACAAGCTTCTTTGAAAGATAGAGAAAAAAAAAAAATGAAAGGAAATCGAAATCTTGATGAATTTATTGTGAGATCAGCAAATGTCGACTCTGAAGTTGTGAATAATACTGAAGATATTGTGATTTGTATTATGATAGTGAAATGCAAAGCTATACATAACAACGTTTTTCCTCTTTCGATTTATAAATTTGATTGTTAAAAATTTGTGATAAAAAAAAACAACTTTTAAGAAACAATATTAACAAATTTATCAACTTTTTCAATATTTGATGTTAATTCATTTGACTTTGTGTCAAGCCCATTTCGAATATATCACGCGTTTGAAAAAGGGGCCCTCGAATGTGTCCGGGCCTTGGGCCCCATATTGTCATGATCAGGCCCTGGCGATGCACCAGGCGATGAATAAAGCCACCTCCTGCGGTCTTCCTTCCAGCATCCCGGCGTATGTGATCCTTCCGCTGACTGCTGCATCCTTACGAACCTCGAGTTCTGTCTCCTCCTGGATTGTTGAAAGTGATGGATGGTATTTGCGCTTTGTCACTTCTTCCAGTGGAAACTCCATTTTATAAATCGTTTCAAAATCACAGCTTTTAATACTACAAACAGCAGTTATTTCAAGACAAAAGCTCGATAAACGTCAGATTTATGACCTTTTATTTGTCTGATCTGAATCAAACCTCTGTTGCAATTAACTATTAAACGTTTCATTGTTAGAGCTTTGTTTGGAAAATGTATTATTGAAAAGACATATAGAGGCTTGTAAAAAGCATTGTTAACAACCACCTACAATACTTCATCCATTAAATATACTATTTTTGTGAAAATCCTGCCATATAGGCAAACTTTAATAAGTTTTTATTTTATTAATGTCAAATTTTAAATCGTGTACTATAATGTCATCGGGTTATTAGGAAAAAAAATAAAGCGACGTTGATGAAAGTAGGATATAAAGTTCAATTGATGACCAAAATGATTCAAAAGCTGTGCAAAATGGACCACATTTCATATAAACATTACAATAATAATAATAATAATAATATACAGCTCAGAAAATATACACACGCTTATCTGTATGGCATTCATTAGTTCAATTATGCTTACCATTTTACCAGTTCCTTATGAATTCCTATATCAAATAATTATACATTCATTTCATCAAATGTATAGTCCTACATAATAAGAGGTCCAACAAACAGTTGCGTCATCAACATTGACAATGTCACACTAAAAGGAAACATGTCAGCACATATATTTGTACCCTCATAATTTAATATCCCAATAAATGTGAAATAAATTGCAATTTGGGAAGTCATGCTTGCTCTCACCAATTTCTAATCTCGTAGGAACCTTTAATTTGATATACGTATTACACATATCTATATTGTTTATTTATTAGATCCTAAATAAATCAGGTTTTACTATAAATTCTTTATATGCAAAGGGTGCCAAATGATGTTCTTAAAGTACATATAAAATTTTATTAGAATGGGATGTCATCTTCTACTTCCGGATTGACGTTAAAGAATGCAAATTTTGAAGAAAAAAAAACACCCTATTTTTGATGTTTTGTTACTACAGGGATGAGAGTGATCAGAGAGCAAAAAGGAGGAAGTCCAAAAATTAGTTTAAAAAGCAAGTGGAAGGGACGATTCCCAAAAGTTTCATCAAAAAAGTTCGTGGAAGGAATACAAGTTAAAAAAAAAAAAAACACACAAGTTAAAAAAAAAAAAAAGTATGCAGGAAGGATAATTCAATAATTTTAAAGATACAATGACATTTCTCATACTTCATACTATATAATAATTACATTTCAAATATTAGAAGCTTGTGAAGTAATCTGTGAGGAAAGGGGAGCTAAGAGGGAAAATCTTATGTTTAGATATGAGGAAAAGTATACTTTTTGCAGGAAAAACTGGTTCAGATCATAAAAATGTGGATTCTCGAAAAAGGGATGAAGACAAGGAAAATGTTACATAAAAAACAAAAAAGAAAGAAATCCATCAAAAGGAAGAAAACTCTCATCCCTGTGTTACACATAAGTTTAAAAAAATATTTAAAAAACGTGTATATATATATATATATATATATATATATATATATATATATATATATATATATATATATATATATATATATATATATATATATATATATATATATATATATATATATATATATATATATATATATATATATATATATATATATATATATATATATATATTTAAAGTCCTTATATAAGAATTTTTGCAAAAAATAACGGCACAAACTGGCCATTTTTTCTAAGCGAATGATGAAAATATAAAAACGATAAATGACACAATCCACATCAGTAATATTAATATAGTGTAGTTGAAAGTTGTGCAATGTTCCACACCCCTATTTTTTTTTTTTTTAACTTTGGCATACAGAATACTAAAATCATGTATATTTCTCATTTGGTAAATTTATAGATGACGTCACAGTTTGGCATCATTTCGTCAGCAGTTTGGCATTATTTGATTATCTCTATCTAGCAACTGGCAACTACGTTCACAAAACCAAAACATCGATGTTCAAAAAATTGAAAATCAGTGATTTGGTCACACTTGTAATTTATAATTATACATCTTTTAAACGAAATTCAAAACTTATTCTAATTATGGTAAATTGATGATTACCTTGCATTTATAAAATTGTTATTAATTTTAAATCAATTTTATCTTTCTTAATTTTTATCTTTTTCTGGGTTAGAATGCGTTTTACTTTCCCCACTTTTTGTTTAGCCATTTTGCCGCCAAATTGAATTCACACCAAACTACAACGGTATAGTGGTTAGCATGCTAGCTTCTAGACCGCGAGGTTGCGGGTTCCGAGTCCCGTGTTAGGCATGGATGTTTGTAAATGTATGTTGGCTTGTCTAATGACGAATGTTTCGGCGCATTATAGCCCTCGTGTTGCTGACGGCGCCAGATAATCTGAATACAACCAACCAACCACACCAAACTACAGCAAAAAGGAATGCCTAGTTGGAATGGAACCATACTGGAGTAGGTTGCCATATTGGGCGCAAAATCACCAAACAAAAAAGGGTGACCGTAAAGCACATTATAACTTTTTCCCCTTCTGTCTCTGATGGCTGTGTGGCTAGCGTTCTGGCTATGCATGCAATAAGTGCCGGGTTCGAATACCGGATTAGGCATGGATGTTCGTTGTGGTTCAGAATCCACATTAAGCTGTAGGTCCCGGCCTGATTAGCCTACGTGCATAAAAATAGGCAGTTAAGCGTATAAACCAACCTATTGTTATTCTGCAAATTTGGTATTTTATGTTATGTATGCAAATTTAGTATTTAATTTTTGTCCGGACCAACCCTGTTGCTCCCATAATTTAAATTTTCCTTAAATAAGTATTTCCATCCTTAATTTGGCCGACCAAACGGTATAGTGGTTAGCGTGCTAGCTTCTAGATCGCGAGGTTGCGGGTTCCGAGTCCCGTGTTAGGCATGGGTGTTTGTAAATGTATGTTGGCTTGTCTAATGACGAATGTTTCGGCGCATTATAGCCCTCGTGTTGCTGACGGCGAAAACAACCAACCATCCTTAATTTGATTTCAGGTTTCTATGCTTGAGAATATCGGCTTCTGCAACCTTCGAGACATTCTTCACCATGACATCGTTATGCAAATCTTTAAAACATTTGGATTGTTTCCGATGAAACTTCCAACCCCACCTTGCAAAATTTGCAACGAACCAATGGTGGTCAATGAGGACAAGTCCAGGAAAGTGGGTTGGCGTTGGAAGTGCTCCGCCAATGGTTGTTCTGGAAATGTAAGTATTGTAGGTTTGAAAATCGGGTTTTAAAAAATGAGTCAGCATTATTTAAAATAACCAATTACTCATAAAACTTATTTTTTCATTATATGTGGTTTCATAAATGGTCTGTTTACCGTATCTTCATATCAATTTCATATTTACTTGTTTGTTATACTTGTGCTAATTTTTTTTGGTAAAACTTCCAAGTACGGTAAGGATTCTGCGCCAAAAATTGCTTACGTAAAACTGTTCCAAATTATGACAGCCTTAGACAGTTCACTTGTTATTAAAAAAATGGTAGTTGCTGCCATTTGTTGGTTAAAATACATTGGTGCAGAATCTATACTATACTTGGAATTATGTAATTTTTTAAAAATTTTCATCTGAGACCTCTAATTATTTTCAGATCAATCCATTGGTGAACACAATTTTTGCGAACATGAATATTTCCTTCGTGGATGTCTTGCTGATAATTGTGCTGTTCGCTTGGGAAATTAGAATAACTACTGCGTTAGCTCATATAAATGCCTTTCGCAAATTAAAGAAGGAAAAAGTTATGTCCGGTCATACCTTAAACGATTTCTATAAAGTCTTGAGGAATGTTTCGGAAATATATGTTTCAAACTACGGTAAGATCTTTGGCGAAAAACATGAAAAATTATTTTAAATGTTTTTACAATTTTATTTCTTGCATAATAATATGTTGTAACATAATAATGATAACTAATAATAATAATAATTTATAACACTTACTTTATTTAAAGGTTTTCGTGAAAAGCCGGATAAAAATCTATGCTTGACAAAACAAATTACAAACCTCTTGGAGGATATTGCTGCAGTTTATCCAGGCTATGGTAAACAAGGATTACATATGATAAGGATTGATCAACCTACTGTACAATCGAGAGGCCATTTGATGTCCAAGAAAAGAAAGCGGAAGACTAGTAAGTATGTTTAATTATCAGTACGTTAAGAGGGTTCTCTGTGTTCCTAAAGATCAGCCTTAGCCACTGCATGGCCTGCAACAGATTTTTCTGTGGCCCGCTGGCCACACAAAAGAACAAAAAAATCAAGCTTCATGGTATAGACTTTTTTTTACATAATTTTAATTTGTCGAAAATAGTATGTGTTACCCATGCAAAACAAAGTTCTTCACTATGTGCCCAAAGAAACTGTATGAAGAAGCTTTCAGAAAGATAGTTTTCATCAAGTTTAAATACAGGAACAACTTAACTGATTGAATCTCATTTGGACGATTTATTAAGATTGGCTGTAACAAATCCTGCGACAAATAGTGACTGTTTCATAAAGTAAAACTGATCCATTTCGACCGTCATCACCTCGCAATTGATGCAGACAAAATAGGGCAATCTGGAACTACGGTTTTTAAGCTACTTTTATTAAAAGTTAGGTCAAGTCGCATTGTCACGTCGGAACAAAAGATTCACTTCTTTTTTAGACTTTGAGTTATTAATTATAAAAATTATTATTTATAAAAAAAAGAATAGAATATCAATTGTAATTTTTTTTAACATATGCTGTTAAATCTATAATAATTAAAGATGCATATATTGGTGTATCTGGTCCGCAAAAAGGTCTACTATTGGTCATACTGCCTGCCTCTAAAAGTTAGTGCCGAACTCTGCTATAGACCTAATGCTTTATTTTTTCAACCACAATTTCAGCCAGAATGTTGCTTTGAAGGATATCAAATTTTATAACAGTTATAACTACAATAATGAAACTTCATTAAAACATTTTAGGACAAAGTTAACTAGTGGTTTTTAATGACAGGGGTGAAAATCTTCGTCTTTTTTTCTCTGAGAATTTCTGCTTTTTCTGCAATTTTATTATTTTTAGTGAATTTTATAGGCTTTATCATTACTTAAGTTGCTTAGGCCCCCCCTCTCAACAAATATTTCTGGCTTCACCACTGTTCTTTACGCACATTTGTATACAAATATATTCTTATTCTGCTATTTTTTTTAGTTCAAAATAATACTGCGTACATTTTAATTTTTTTTTTTTAATATTTTGACTGTTTTCACTTCTGTACTAGGGTAAGGTGGAGTAAAATGGGTAGTCAAAATATATTGTGCAAAATTTTAGAAGTTTCCAACATATTCATAGTTTTTAAAATTGTTTATTGTAGAGGTATTATGATCCTAAACTTTATTTCCCCACTTTATTTTTGTTTCAATAATATTTTTTATATGAGTTACAGCTGTATAAACACTTGAGTACTTCTTCATGCCATATGTTGCCTACTTAAACCTACTGTCTACAACTCAGAATATTTTATAAAATTCCATTTCAGTGACTTGATTGGGTTTATTGAACATTTTTCTTGCATATTCAAACTGCATTTAAAATGAGTTTTATTTTATTTTTTTTAACCCGAAATTTTGTGAATGGGATAAAATGGGTATAGTGTTAAGCATATTTAAGGCAATAATTAATGTAACCAGACGTCTCAATTTTGGCGGGATATTCCTGCTTTCTCATTGTCCAGCTAATTTGTCCCACTTTTCTGTTACAGAATTCCTCTAAACAAAACAAAAATGTTCTCTTAAAAACTTTGTTAATAAAAAAAAAAAACTAATCGAGTGAGTAACTGATGAAATTTCTGAAGATGAACGTTTGGTGGAAGTTTTTACCCATTTCCACCGGCACTCAAATGAAATGGGCAATATTATGGAAATTGTGGAATTTGGCATTAGTTTACTAATAACAACTGCTGTCGTTAAAAGATACTTTCTAACGTTACTAAAATATGGACTTTAGAGAAGAAACAACTTTCTGTGGATACTCTGAAATCTTTGTTAATAACTAAAATTAATTTGTCATATTATTGCAGAAAGTTTCTGGATTTCCTAAAATCAAATAAAAATTTGTTAAACTAAATAGCCTCAAATAAAAAGTATATGTAAAGCATGGCTTAAAGTTACTGATAAAGTTAAATAATCATATGAATTACAATGTATATTATATATCTTCAGAAAAAAAACTTGAACATTGAAGATTTTAGAATTGTGTGTTCCGAACCCCATAAATATAATATGAAAAAAATTTATCCCTTTCCAATTGGGCTGAGACGTGTCCTGATTTTTAGTTACAAAAATCTGGTCACAGTAGGTGAAAATATAAAAATTTTTCTAAGTGATGTCTTATTTTTTTTAAAAATTAGAATAAATATGTTTCTAAGTACTACATTAAAATAATTTTGTGTTATTTGAAGCCATAAAAAAATTAATACGGGTAGTGAAAAATCCTTTGAAAGAAATGAGGAATCTCTCAATGAGACTGCTATATTATCAACTTTCAAATTAGAGTTAGCATCAAACACAATACTTGTCTCTTCCTAAAAAGATTTGAAAGCAGCAATTTTGTCTGCTATATCACCAAAACCTTCAAGTTTTACAATAACATGTAAAAAAAATTCAAAATTGATATGTAATTTGTGTCCAAGCTGAAGCTGGAAAAGTTTTAACGTAGGAAGAAGTCACGATGAGGTTAAAAAATGAATATGAAAACTGGAGCACTAAAAAAGTTAAAACCAATAAAAATAAAAAGTCAAACTGAGTTCAAACCACATCATAAGGCATTGGCCTAAAAGTAAAGAACAATGAAAATGAGCCTGCAGATCTAGTGTGCATGGGTAAAAGTAGAGTATTTTATGAAAAAAAAAAAAAAAGGAAGTAAAAATTTATTGGAAAAATTATTTCAATCAAAGACTCATATGACACATTTTTTGAAAAAATCTAAGATTTACTAGTTTTAGGCTTTCTCTGATATGAAGCACACAAACGTCATTGAAAATAGTCAGACAACAGAATTTTAAATGAACCAGCATTCAACAATTCATTAGGCTTGTGCTTTCTTTTGGTAAGCCTGTGGTTTATTATTTATCTATGGTTTATTATTCTATGGTTCATTGTTAAAATATAGTCTACCCATTTTACCCCACACTGTATCCATTTCCACCTGCATGTTGTAAAATAGGCATTGAAACATGTGAATGTATAAAATGTTTTTCAAAAACATATTTTTCGAACATAAGAATCAAAAATTATGTATTCCTATTTCCAAGATGTGTTATATAAAGAAAAAGAAAAATTGAACTGTCAAACTTACATAAAAATTTTAGCTGAAAATAAAAGAAACAGTGATTTTTATAATAATAATAAAAAAAACAAACACTAGTTATTTTTCTTTGACATTTTTTTAATAAACTTTCATTATTGCAGCTATGCTTGTTATAAAATTTCTGAGCTTTTCAATTAGACCGGCACCAGTTGCTGCAGTTGTGGCCAAGCCTACATTTTTATGGTTTGTTATTGTGTATTGTATTTATATATAGTTATTGGAACTATAAATGAAGATTGTTAATTTGGGTGTGCTGCAATTTGGCAGTTTTTACCTGATACCCATCTAACGGAAGAGTACAAAAATTTCAAACGCTTCGAAGTAATCCTCCAGCAGAAATTGTGGCTGAAAAATTAATGCATTAGGTCGATGTGCCAGTGAGAGGCTGACGTTCTCTTAAAGTATCCAGAGATTTCTATAGATGTACAGGAAAAACATTAATCACTAAAAAACAATTAGGCCAAAAAAAAAAAAAAAAAAAAAAAAAAATGGTTTCCTGTAACTTAACCAACCCTAAAATTACCCAAAAATGTCAACCTCAAAGTTTTTTTTAGACTTTTAAAAATGTAATTATAAAAAGATAATTTTTTTTTTTCGTTAAAATGATTGATGGATTATGATGTCACAACTATTGCATAATTGATTAATAATTTGTTAAGTGTTTGATGAACTGGTTTTCTCGGAGCAGCATATACACGACATTGCATAATGATAGAACCACCATGTATTTTCAACCACGCATATCAGTACATAATTAGAAAAAAATAATTGATATCAACGTTTTTATTGAAAACGTACAAAATACGAATGCAAATAACAAAATAAAAACATAATAAATGTTTATCTTTTCGTGTAATGAAATAAAAAATACAAATAGTACATTGCAAAATGATAGAACCAGTCATAGTTAATACCTTGTGAATTAACTGCAAAAATTCGACTAGACGTTTGAGTAAATCTAAGTTAAAATTATTCCATTCTGTTTCAATGGAATCTTTTGAATCTTGAGCAGTTGCATATTGTCTTTCTTTTTCGTATATAGCTCTGCCTAGGATACTCCAGGAATTCTTTATGGGGTTCAAATTAGGAGAAGAAGCTAGCCAGTTGATTAACTGTGTTTCGTTATCTGGGAAACATTCCCATGACGATTTGGCAGCATGAATACTTGTGTTGTCCTCTTGGAATTTCCAAAACGGACCTCCAACTTGTTCTCCGAACCGCAGCAAATTGTGTCCCAATATCTTGGTAATCCTCTGATTTCATTCAATTAGTGAAAAGCGCAAGATTTGTTAGCCCTGCACTTTTAAAAACAACCCGAACCATAAAACATTGTCTTTTAGAGAAAATACTTTCAACATTTCCGAAATCCCTCGAATAGTATGCCTATTAGTCGGGAGCATCTAGATTGAATAATTTCATGATTGAAGACTACTTGGAGCTACTCTTCCTCCCAAGTTATATATTCTTTATACCATTGCATCTTTTCTCGCTTGTGAAGCTGTGTAAAATTCAGCTATGTTTTCTTTTTCTTGTACCCAAACCCAAGATGTTCGTTCCTCCTAACCACTCTTGGTAAAGCTTACTTGTGAACGTTGATGGTGGGGTCTTGTGATAGCCTGGTCAATGTTTCACCGACTTTTAGTTTCTGTGCAACTAATCTTTCTTGCTCCATTGGTAGCATTCAAGGTCGGTCCAATTGTTTTTTGTTTTCCATATTTCAATCCAAGATGGAGAAAATTATTAATCATGTCAGGTGAACGTCGAATTTGCATTGCTATATTCCATGACAACAATTCTGCAATTTGCTGCTTTTCAAAGTATAATAATGTGTTTTTCCTACTTATGCTTAATGACACCTTTTCAAATCAATTAACTAGACCTATACATAACAAAAGCTAAGTAAGACTATTTTAACTTGATCAAAGCAAGCTTTTATATCCATTTTTGTTATAACCCAACTGTGCATGCTTCTCTAGAACCTATTATTCCACTTAAAAGTAGTTATGGTGCTATCATTTTGCAACAGCAAATCTCCATTTTTTTAAAAACCAAACTAAAAACTCCTAACAGCTTGATATCACGCCTGCCACTTAAATACATTATTCTGAATTTAGGAAGTATTACAAATTCATGCAGAAATGTATTATACAGTTTTTAAACGGAATAAACAAAGTGTTTCTATTATTATGCAACACAGTGTATCTGCTGCAGCCTCACTAGTTGGTGGGTAATTAACAGCAAACCAGGTATTTCTATACCCAGTTTGTATAGAAATATGTATACCCAAGTATTTTACGTCACTGTTCACACCTCTGATCAATTTTAAATTTAACATTTATACTCGTATATTTCCTTTTGCATATATGCATGCATATATATTTTGCATATTGCATATATAAAAAATATTTAGCAAAAAATAAAACTTTTTCAACATAACTGCCGTAATATTTTTGTCCATGTTACAGGAAAAAAACTTTTTATTTTTATTTTTGGACTTATAAAATTTATTGGGGAATGATATGAATGAGCGATTGTTTTCTTTCAGAGACATCAAGTGGAAAAAAAAGCGAGTGACAAGAGTTAGAGTAGTGCCTCAATGCCAGTATGAAGTGTCCTCCCCTTAAAAGGTGATATTCCTCTGTTGTCATTTACTTTTTACTGATTAATGTCTCTGTATTTATAGGTTCTCTTGGAAGAAACCAAAAGGGGAAAATAATAACAATTTATATTTTATTTCAACTCAGAATTTTTTTCATTGATGGGAGTTTTTCTAAATATGTACCTTTTCTATATCACTGCATACATTTTACAGTCAAATACTTTCAACACGAAATCCCGTTGAACGCGAAGTAAAAGCATTTCGGAGTACGATGAGGCTTAAACTAAAAGTTAATTTATTTGTTTAATACAAAGTTTCACATAATGAAGTCCCGCTTAAGGCAAAAAAAAAATTTGCTCTTTAAGCCACTTTTTCCCCCCCGATGAAACCTTGCAGCAGGAATAATGCCAAATGTGCTTTAAATACATTTAAAGAGGTAGACACGTTAAAATTTTAGACATACTAAGATTTTTAAGCAAAAATCAATAACAGACTTCTTCATAAGTCAAATAAGTTATAGGTTACTGGTGAATACATTTACTTTTTTGTTCCTAATAAATATCTTGTTAAACTTTTGTACTAAATATAATCCTTGCAATGTAAATGTTCTACAAAACAATAGTATTAAATACGCATATAGCTAGTAGTTTTAAATCTGCATTTATAAGATGAAAAAGTTTTTAGACAGTTAACCACAAAATTCGGTTAACATGAAAAATTTCGGCGGCCCCATCGATTTTGCGTTAATGGGGTTTGACTGTGTTTGTATTTCACGTATTATGTTGTGGTGGTTAATGTGTGGCATGCATTATTTGGTGCAGTAGAGAAGGGGGGTCCACGTCCCCTGCACTGGATGCCATATGAAAACTACAATTCCAAAAATGCTTTAAAATGTATTAAAAATTCAGGGGTCACATTCACTTTAAAATTCCTAATATTCCATAAATTTTTGTTTCTTGCTAAAATTATTAACAATGTGTACTTAAATTTTTTTATAATTCCCAAGAAAAATTAAAAATCTTGAAAATTCTCCGTTTTTTTTTCTTCCAAGACTCGCAAAAACCCCCAAATATTTCTCCTAAGGAGAAAATCTTTTTTGACATTTTGATTATTAAATTTTCGTTAGTAAAATTTGAATTAGTGACAAACAATTTTAAATTGTAGCCAAACTCATGTTTGTTTAAGTTTTTAAGTTAAAGCAATTTTTTTTTTTTGAATACTTTGAATGTTGCTTACAAATTAAATTAGTAGATTTTATAAGAAAAAGAGTACAATTGTTTGATTATATAACTGTTTTGTGTTTTGCTCAAAAGTTGTTTGACTTTCAATTTTTTGAAATTGGCATTTTTTGCCAGTACTGAAACATGCTTCGAAAAGAATGTCTGAGTTAGGAGCCAGCTTTAAAAGAAATATCTCTAAATTTGTTTAAATTGTCCCTAAAATTTTTGAAATTTTCCCAATAATTTGTGAAATTATCCATAAAATTTCAGGAATTTTTCCTGAAATTTTTGGAGTTACCCCTAAAATTCCTATATATATATATTTTTAGCAAACTCACTGCTCCCACTTAAAATGGTTAGAATGCAAATTTGTTTTCTCTTTTTAGGAAAAGTAATTGGTGAAACAACAATGTTATTTGGAATTATTCTTTTCATTGGTAACGAACACCTTCTCAAAGTCTTTTTGAATAATTAAAATAATTAACTACTTGAGCAGGATATATCGCACTTTATCATACAAGTTCTGAACTATAATAGGTTGGCCACAAAATTCAGAAAAAAAAGTTCTCTGATTTCCATGACAGATTTCTTAAAAATTCCCTGATTACATAGTAAACTTATTTTAAAATTTCCCCAATTTTACCAGATGTGTAGAACATGCCAATTTTTGAAAAATAACTTTGGAGGTAATGAAAAGTTTAAATTATTGCATAGCATTAAACTTTGGATGATTACCACCACAAATCTCTGGATAAATGGTGCCAAAATATGGATGAGGGGGAAAACATGTCTAAAAATTTCTCTGATTTTCGAGAAATTTAAAAAAATTCCCTGACATTTCCCTGATTTTTTCCAGAATCAGAAAGCTCCCTGACATTTCCTGATTTCCCTCAGATTCTGTGGCCACTGCATAAACCTAAACATCGCTATGCATTTGGTTAGTTTGCAGCATCCAAGCCATCGGAATCGCTGGAATTAAATGATCGTTAATTTTGAAAATTCTTACTTCAGAATTTGTGTTTACCTTGGCTGCAGCTGATTTTGGCGTTGCTTCTCCTTCTCAGATGGATCAATTGCTTTATCCATACGTAATAATTTCCTTTTATTTTTTGCAAACCATTTTTCTACATGATCGTTGATCTTGTAAATATCTTCTAGAAGCATTTTTTGGTTCTACATTTGTCATGTTCTATAATAAAAATTGCATTGTTATAATTAAAAAAAAACTTTTACTTACATACATACTGTGCGATCATTCTTTTGAGTTTTTCTTTGGACTGCTCTGATAAGAGTTATAGGAATGTTCCCAGAACTGTTTCATTATTACAGTTTTAATACCATCATCCCTTTTATCTTTCTGCATTGGCCGACAATTAAGGAAAAGAAAGTAGCGAAGAACACCTCCATTGGTGGGCTATTGAGATCTTTTTTTCGGTTCCAAATTTTCCAGTAAATCACCAACAAGCTATATTTTCTTATCGTCCTTTCTGAGTACAGGTCGGTTTATAGTTTAGGAGCTCATTCTCATAATGAAATAACAAGAATTCAGTGTTTATTGTGAATAATCTTGATCATTTGAGAATTCTCCCAAGCAAAAGAAGCACCCTATGATAGGAGACGAGTTGTTGGCCTTTTTAAAAGGGTTAAGGGACAGTCCAATTAGTGCATGGAAAAAGTAAAAATTCGTTACTTGCTATGCTAGCCAAAATTCGGTTCAAGTGGAAATCTTCTTTTGTAGTGAGCGGGGTTCTAAAATTGACCTAGAGACCTGAAATTTTGCACGCGAATATCTTTTATCAATAAGAATGACATGAGGGGGGTACACCTGAAAAATTCGAAAAAAAAGTTTTTTAAAATGCATATGCATTGATTTCAAATATAAAACAAAATATATGTCACTTTGTTTTGTTTTATTTCACAAAATATATGTTAATTTGTCCTATCATTAAGTGATCATTTTTGTACCTACTCACCGAATTTCAAGGTTTTATATAAAGTAGTTTCTAAATGCATTGGACTAGAAGATTGTAACATAGCAGGTTTAGGGAATCTATAACCTTACTAGAATTTTCTCTTATGAGTTTTTTATTACAAATTAAATTTCTGTTAATATAATAATTTCTGTAAATATAAAAAAATCTTATTATTTTTACACATTTCCTGCTAAATGTTTTGTTTTCTTACTAATGAGGATGGGGAGTGAAAAGTTTACAATTTTATTTATAAGTTTTTTTCCAACACAAAGTTGTGTTTTTTCAAATTTGACCTGATAAGAATACCTTTTATAATAAGAATACTTGTAAAAAATTAATATAAGTATTAAATTCAATATTAATATTGCCAAAATCATCAGGCCTCTCCTGAGCACCTCTTGGATTGCATGGGACTCTCTTAGGAGGATCTTTTTAGCAGTCCTCTCCTAGTCTTCGATTTCCTTTTACTCAACGAACTCATGGATCTTGTCTGACTCCGTCAGACAGTGAGGATTAGCAACAACAACAGAATTACAGAAAATTCCTTAGATTTTTCTGAATTTTTTTTAAAAGAAAGATTTTATTATGAAAGAATTTTGGATAGATAGCATGCTCGTAAAGTCACATAGCAATGACAAAACATTTCTTGACAATTTCCTTTGACCTTCTAGGAAGGGGATAATTTTCCCTTTAAATCTGAAGTACCAAGTTTACGAAGTTTTATTCTTTTTCAGAATAGGGCCGAGCGAAGCGGGCACAAAAGAATTAAACTTCATTAGTTGTCATATACCCACAATGAAGCGTTTGAATTTTTCTGGTCGTGTTGCCTATCTTGACACTGCTGAGCTACAACACGCGAACTGAACAAAGGAGGAATGTAATGAACAGACGCAGGATTTTGTGCTACAGCAGGCATTGGCATATAATCGTCTGTGTACGATGGTCAGCAATCTCGAACACGACTGATGCAGTTTCTTATAGTTATTTGGCGCCTACTGTCTTTTATTTTATTAAATACATATTTATGTTTGGCAGATGGCTGTAGTTTATTTTTTTATATCTGTGTGTTGGATATATTCACTCACACCACCAAAATCCTACACTTTATTGTACACCCCAAAGCCGAAACGAAGTGAATTAGAATTGTGGTGTAAATTATTATCGTGGGTTGGCGAAAAATAATATAACCCATAAAAATAATATTTTTATTATAAAATCCTTTATATGCATTGCCAATTTTTATGCGCAATTACAACTTCTTGAGCTCAGATTGAGTTTTTATAGAGTTTGGCCAGTAAGAACAAAAGATCCATTACGAACTATTTACTAACTTCTTTTCCCCCAAAACTTGATTGAATACATTATCATCTACAACGAGTCTATTTACCAAGATTCAGCTGGATTGGAAGATGGCAAGTGGATTAATTAGGCCTCTGCAGATTTGCCTGTCAGCGACAAATATACACACATACCAAGCCAACCAACCACCCACACTCACATAAAAGAGGTTCTTGGTTATGATTCAATACAGGATTTCAGATGTATTGCATTATTTCACGAGAAGACAATTTTTCTTATTAATAAAGGAAATATCAACAGTTCTGAACTAAGTAAATGTAGACAAATAATTTGGATGAATTGTTAGCATATGATGAATTTTTTTAGTAATAAATGACAATATATTATAATCATTTAATTCTTTCAAAAGCTTGGATTTTGAAACTTAAAATAATGTGGAGAGAAGTGGCATGGTTCACTAGAAATATAAGCATGATATAGGTTTTAAATATACAATGGGTAAAAAATTTAACATATAACTATTAATTAAATTTCATTAAGAGAGCCACTTGACAAATCAAGATTAAAACAAATAATATAACCCATAAAATCAAACTTTTTAACAAAAATCTTTTTTAATTGGCTTTGCCAATTTTTATCTTCATTAACATAACCTACTAATCACGACTTATACTAATCAGTGACAAAGTGTTCACAATTAATTGAGAAGTCCATATAAAGTGTCTTCTTACTGTGAGAAAAGTATGGCTATTTTGAGAATAAAACAATGGTATTCAAATATCAGTAGGAGTTGTTATGGAAGACTGACCAATGGAATGTCAACTGACAGTAATATAAATCATAAAAATCCTTCCGAGTTTTACTGAAAGAAAAAATAAATAGGAGTCGAAATACTAGTTGAAAAAATTATTCCCAATCGAGAATAACTGTTCATCATACTCTGCCATGGTTAAGAATTTCATTTCAGTGGTGATCAAACTTCATAAAATCGACAAAAAATTTATAATTGAAAACTTCAAATAATTGGTAAATCGATGGATCAAACTATGATCTTCATATTTTTAGCTAAAGTTGTCCTTTAGATTTTGGCACATTATACAAATTTTTTAGACACACCTTGTAATTCATAATACTAAAAATTGTCTGGAAAAAATAAAGAATAAAAGAAAGTACATGTAAGTAAAATGATTTATTCTTCACTATGTTTCAATTTGATACAAAACTTGGGAAGTTTGACTACATACTTATTGACTTTTTACTCAACCAAATATTGCAGATTTAATTGTTTCTAAAATTCCTTTCTTTTGTTTCTCCTCCTTTTCTTTACAAGGAGCTTCATTTGTTTTCCCTAAAGCAAAAATAAATTTAGTAATTGATACAAAACATACAAGAGAACAGACCAAATTATTAGAGTTTCTCAAAAAGAATGTGCTGTTTTTAATTTTATAACACTCCTACAAAGCAAAACATATAGTTTCATATTATCAATTCATATATCAATTTCAAATTGGCCAAATCATTCATTAATGTAATAAAATATTCCTGAATAGTTTCGCCTGTATATACAATCCATCTTCAGTATCTTACATTAATGCAGTTGGATAAACAAGTCCTACTGCTATATAAACAAATTGAGCTAGTTTAAATATGGGAATATGACCTTTCCCAATTTGAACCCATTTAAGACGACTTTTTTTTATCCTATACCTTGTTCATTTAGATCATTTAAAGTATATTTTGAGTTTTTCAGATATTTTGGAAAATTATTTTTATGGTTTTTAAAACATATTAGTGGATCTCAATCACAATTTATTCAAAAAGAAAATAACTAGAATGTTGATTGGTAAATTTTCATTCCAACCGTCGTTAATGGATTAAAACTGTTCTTTTTCTCCATTAATCAAGTAATTTAGACTAATGTGAACGTTCTGATAACTTAATTAAAGCGATCTTAAAACATTTAAAAGATAATTTAAATTATTATTTTATTGATGAAATGAAAAATTACCAAAAGAAAAACAGAATTGTGCTTCTTTCCAGGGAAACATAACCAATGAATTTCATTCGTAGTAAATTGACAAAAATTTGGTTATCGGTCTAAAACATACTTTCCCAATTATTTCTACTGAAGCCTTGAAGATATTATCTTCTTTTATGACACCATACCTTTGTGTACTTAAAGTACAATGGTAGGAATCAAAACAAAATGTTGAAACAAGCTCTCTAACCTTACTGTGTCTGAGAACTTGAATTGACTCTGATTTCATTACCACCATTAACAGCAATCAGCAACAAATATACTCTTCACACATGACTTATCAGAATTTTTTTAAAAAAATTATATTAATATATTTTGTTCTTTACAAAAGTGCCTTTTTGGCCCATAAAAATTCTAACGGAAAGAACAAATGTGTGCACCAAAAATTCAATGCACTGAAGATGAAGTAGTTCTAATTTTTTAAGCTACATTTAAAGTACTAAAATTTCGGTTAAAAAAAGCTAAAAGCAGTGTTCCCACTGAACTATACCATATCTGAGTAGAAGATTAAGATTGAAAAAAAAAAAAAAAAGATTTAAATTTTTTTTTTTTTTTGGTTTAAACTGGGTTTTTATAAAAATCCTTTTCTAATTATAGGTATACATATTTTAAATAAAATTTGACATTAACTAGAATAATTAGTGTTCAAATAACAATTAATATTCTTTCTGAAAGTAATTTAAACTAAGTAAATAAACAATTGTTGCTACTTATGTGGACATTCAAATCATATTAAATTTTAATATTTTATTTAGAGACACTATTTTTTAAATTCAGTGTATACAATAATAATACAATAGTAATTGTTTACTATATAATACATGGAATGGATGGAAAGAAAAGCCTCTTGGATTCATCAGTACTGGTGATATATTGTTCAAAATAGTATTTTTTAAGTTTAGAAATAAGTTGTTAAAGCACAAAACCTCCATTTCAGAAGCAAATTTAAAATGCAGCCTATAATTTAAGTTTAATTGATAATTTTGAATAACTATAAAACATTCATATATCTATTAGATTAATATAAAATTTACTGTTCAATAGTCTTTAATTACAAGATTTATTTTAAAATAGATTATAACTTATTCTATTCTTATAATTTTTCATTTACAAAATCTTCACTCAGTCATGTTATACCAAGAATGTATATTTCATTTAGTGAATTATTTTCTTAAAAAATAATAGAAAAAAACAACTCGATTCTTATTTCTTTATTCTCGTTTAAAAATATCTTTGAATTGGAAAACTTTTGTATAAAACTATAAATTATTTGGTGTTGTAAATAACTTCAAGTGTCTGATTATAAATAAACAAATAAAAATACAATTTTAAATTATTCTTTAAAAAAAAAAACACCAATTATTATTATTATTATTATTTTTTTTTTTTTTTTTTGAGAATAAAAATACAATTTTAAATTATTCTTTAAAAAAATATGTTAGTTTTTTTTTGAGAAAAAAACCAATTGGTTTAAACCATGCCAACCCTGACTAAGAATCATATCTACAAATGTCCTGCAAAGTATTTTTGATGATATGATAGGAAGGGAATATGATGGGAACAGCACAAGGACAATATTTCTTCACAAGTTAGAAATTTGTTAGCATTGTTGTCTTTGATGCAGTTCATAAAAAGAAGTTATGATCCAACTGTTGCAGTCTCCTAAGAAGTTTAAGGACGCTATCGCAAAAACCTTTTAGCAGTCTCTGTCTTTTAATTTCAAATGATGGAGTTATAGAATTTTCTTTGGGAACATAAAAAAAAAGTTTAAAAAGTAGAATTTAAGAAGTTGAAATAACATCTAATGTATAAATTATATGTAGTATATAGGTAGAAAGAATATTACTTTGAAACAAAGAGTTATTTTCATTATAATGAATTAGAAGAGTCAATTTTTAATAACGAAAGAACAAAACTCGTAAAATAAAACTAAATCATAGTTGAAATGAAATAGAAAAGTTTCATTTTCAGAAGTGTAAATTGTAATACCATGACTTTAAGACTAATTTTCTTTTGAGAATACTTATTACATAATTCTTTCATTTGAATTTTTTTTTTTTGCCATTTGAAAAGACTTGTGCTCTAAAGCAGCTGTATTTCAACCTAAAAAATAACTTCAATTTTATTTTTTATACACGCCTTATTGCTTAACATTAAAAAGTCCAAGTAAATGTCCTCTTAGATTTATTTAACATTTAATAAGACCTGTGAACACTTTAACAAAATGAGCATAAATCATTTACACAGTTAATAGTTCAATTCAAAGTGAAACTATTTTTTTCCGAAACATTCCGTAAACTTAAAAATTGCCAACCATGTTTAAAATAAAATACTGGAACAAACACACTACTTATTACTTTGAGTTGATGAGATGCCGTTTATTTTTCCGGGAGTGTTTTTCTCTAGTTCAGCATATGCTTTGATGAGGTTGTATTGCACACCTTCAAGTTTCCTACAAGAAAAAAATTATTTTTTAAAATCTATCTTTACTATAAGGCTTTAAATTTTTTTTTTTTAATCAGACACATTTTTGTGTAACATAAAATAATAGTTGATGTTTAAATAAAAAAATAATGTGGAATTGAAATAGATAAAAATCGGTTTTAGGCAATTAAGATGAGAATAAAATTGGAAGAAAATGGATGAGATTAAGTTAGTGCAATAAATTAGAGTTAAATATATTGAGACAAATTTTCTTTCATAAAATTGTTTGAGATTTAGCTATAAAATGCTTTTTTTTAGTTAGTTTTAATTAAATTTGTAAACATTTATTTTTTAATAAAACATTTTCTATAGGTAGCATCTGAACTCATATTTACAATTTTATTTCACTTAAAATAAAACAGGTAAGTTTACAAATTACTAAAAGAATATTTTATTAAAAAAAAAAAAAAAAAAAAAAAAAAAAACTTTAGTTTAATTTTAAACTTGATTATACTTTCAACAAAATAACAGACGATTTTTACTACATATAAGACAAGCTTATATTTGGAATTAAGACCTGCATGCAGGGACGACGCGAAGGGGGTGCCTCGCCTTTCCCAAAGTTTTAGAAAGTTGAATAGTCGGCAAATTTTCGAAATTTTACTAAGCCCTTTTTTTTAAAGTCGATCCACAATAACAGGGTTCCCACTTAAATCACAGAATGGAAATCAATGACTTTTAAGGACCTAAATAATGTTTTTAAGGACGGTTGAAAATTTGTTTTCAGGCTTCATCTCTATATATAAATTTTTGATAAAGTACATTCTACCAAAAAAAGTTACAAGTTGGTGGATGCATTCAAATATGTGGGAGAATTCCGATACGGTGCAGATAAGTGGAGGTAACGCGAGATAGCAGGTCCGAGTTGTATTTTTATAAATTTTGTGTCCACACAACATCTGCAAAAATTAAGGACTTTTAAGGACCGCTAAGTATTTTCAAGGACTTTTAAGCACCTGTAAGCATTTTCAGGCACTTTCAAGGCCTTGAAAGCAAGTTTAAAAATATTAAGCACTTTTAATGACTTTCAATGACCGTGGAAACCCTGAATAAAATCGAATTAAAAAAAAAAAATGCTGAACAAAAATATTAATAATTACCGATCCAAGTTTGATGAATCAGCATTTTTACATTAGAAGTCTGTTTGTAAGGGAGTCGGTGTCTTTTTCCCAGCCTACATTGATGGACTGAGTACACAAATATAATAGGTATCTTGCAAACACAAAACATAGATATCTTTATTATCACATCCTGCTAAAGTTTTCAAAAAGGCGGCTCGGCAAATATCATCAATTCTTTTAAAAATGCCTAGTGCTAGTGATGGATGTTTTTAAAGATATTGAATAGAAAAAAAAAATTTAAATTGTCAATAGTATTAAAAATCCTGATCATAATTCAGCTCAAGTTGATGGTCGGCAATTTTGAATTGGAATAAGAATATCCTTTTTGGCAGGAATATTTAAGTTGATATCGTCACTGAGAGCTTCTAAAGGAAATTAAATATGAAAATATCTCCCGTACTGTTGCAGAAGCATCAATTTCCAAAAATCCTCTACAGAATGAGTAATTTTTCTTCGATTTCAAATCAGTATATGGTAATTGTATAAATCGACTGTCGTAAGATTTTAATTTAGTCATCTGATGAGTATACACTATATTCTCAGGAAGAAACTGACAATAATTACTTATTCTTCCAATTATTATTTATAGGTGACATATTTTTAGTAACGCCTCAAAAACCATGATATGCATATTATACGTCACTTACATAAAGTATGTATTGTACGTCATATGAATTGAAAATCTTGCAGAAAATTTCCAAACATCTAAATATTAGCAAGCAAAAAATGAGCCCTCTTTTATCATATATATATCTTGAGTACACCACTGGTCTGGCGAGAAGTTTAAATTTCGAATGAAACTTTTTTTTTTGGTCGAGATAAAAATAAAAAAATGCATTTTGAAAGGTTATTCAACAAGGTTTATTTTTACTTATTACGAATTTGTTGAAAAATACTTTTATTACATTTAGCTAAAATATTGCAATTAATGTCAAGTAGAACTCTAGAAATGATGTTATATAGTACTTAATATATCAAAAATACATCACCAAAATAATGCATGCCAAGTAAGTTGGAAGGCAATATCGTATTTATTGCAACAAAATAATCATTGGAAAAGTATTGAACACTATCTAAATTGTGTATTGAGTCGATAAATAGCATGAATAACTTTGAATATAACTATTATATATTAATTAAACTATTATAAACTCGTCATTGTAATACAAGAATATTTAATATGTTATAATTTTGAAAAGTTTCCTATTGATATTGCTTGGAAGCAAAACAATTTAGGTGGAAATTAGTCAGTGTTTTCTATATTCCTGACTTCATTATAATTTTTGGAATTAAAAAAAAAAAAAATAGAAGAGAAAGGTTTTCCTTTTAAAAAATATTCCACATACAATGCATTTTTAAAAAAATCCTATAATTAGCTTTTACATAAAAATTGTGGCAAGATTTTCAAAGGTGAAGAATTAACCCATCACTATGTTTCCATACTACAGGTGTAACAGAAAACACTAGTTTCTACTCTGAATTTTGCAACAATATTATTCTGATCCAGAACTTGTAAATAGTAATACACAGTGTAAATTCAGTAGATAATTTTTCCTATCCTATACCTAACACTAATTCCTATAATACAAAAATTCAAATCAGTAGTAAAACAGGCATGAGACGTGTTACTTACAAAAAACTGATTAGTATTTTTTTAATATTCTATAAATTAAAACTATGTTTCATATTAATATTGTATTATCATTAAATTATACTTCTACAATTTTTTTTATTAATGTGTGAAGTAACAGACTATTCTTGTTTATCAGTGTGCTGGTTTTGTAAAAAGATGTTGATAGGTGGTCTTCTGTAAGAGATTTGAGGATTTTAAGGGTTATTTGAGATTCACTTTGAAATTTTTAGGAGTTATAAAAGGCTATATATGTAGGAGTGAGCGTCACAGTTCCCCAACAGACAACAATATAGTCTGTGTAACTGACAGATGGCGTTGCAGGCGCTTCCAAAGAATATCACTTTCCGCCCAGAGGAAACAAGGAGATGGAGTTTGGTTTGGAACGTGTCAACATCTCACTGTGAAAGTTACTGATTGTGATCACAGAATAAGTGCTGTGGTACTTGGAACTGGACTGTGTAGATGTTTTAGGACTGTGTTATTTAATGCGTTAATCTTTCATTGCGCATTATCTATAAATAATTCATCTATAATAATATTCCTGAAACCTTCACCGAGTGCGATCATTGCCTCCTACGATATTTGGTTTTTTTCTTTAGATTGTGTTTTTTTTTTTTTTATGCTGAAATATAATCATATACAGAAGAATTCTTATGTTCATTGCGTCAGAACACCTTACACAGTTTTCTCCAGAGCTCTTAATGTGGATCATACGCTCGCTACACAAGTGAGTTTTTGTCTATTTTTAAGGATTGCACAAAACCATGACAGGGTTCCCACTCAAATCACTGAAAGAAAATCAATGACTTTTAAGGACCTAATTAATGTTTTTAAGGCCCTTTAAAAAAAAAATTCCAGGCATCATGTCTATATATAAATTTTTAATAAAGTATACTCCACCAAAAAAGTTACAAGTTGGTGGATTCTTAGCACAAATATGTCGGAAAATTCCGATATGGTGCAGATAAGTGGCAATCACACGAAGACAGCAAGTCCGAGTTGCATTTTTATAAATTTTAATAGTTGGCCTCACAACATTTGCAAAAATTAAGGACTTTTAAGGACCTCTAAGCATTTTCAAGCACTTTCAAGGCCTTGAAAACAAGTTCAAAAATATCAAGCACTTTTAATGATTTTCAATGACCGTAGGAACACTGCATGAATTAGTGAAAGAAGTAATTTAGTGTGATATGTTTAGCTTTGAACCTATTTATGTCTGGTAGCCATCTATTTTAGTTTCTAAATGTTAGGATACATTTTTTAGCTTCTGATAATGCACAGCAAATTACGTTTTCAGGTTTAAAGATATTTCTTTCCTAACAGTAAGGCTTAAGGTAGTGGGGGAGGGGTGGGGGTAGATTGTGTTTTGGATGGTATTTCGTTTTGTCTAGAAAGTAGTCAATTCTATTCGAGTTCCCACTGAGGTCAGTGCTTTAGAATAGTGCTGCCACTATGAATGTGACTGTGGTAGTAAGTTTTGTGTCTTTGTTGCTTAAAGGCTAATGCAATCACTTGAGGAGAAAAATAAATAATTAATCTGAGTAAATAAAGAAAATTTCGAACAGTACTTACGGTGGAATGGCAATTTGAATATGAACATAGTGATCTCCGTGCCCGTAACCAGAAGCGCGTTTGATTCCTTTTCCAGCAAACCTAAACACTTTGTGAGAGGCGGTGCCAGGAGGAATCTAAAACAGAAGGAAAAACTAACTTGAGAAAAGCTTTTAAACAAGTTATGTACTTAAATACCAGGGTGTGGATGATTTAAATTATTTTGCTTTCTAAACATTAATTTTACTTTAGTTTACTTAACTACTTTAAGAAAAAACATGCTTTTTACCACTCTACTTTTCTTTACCATGATATTTATGACTATGTTTAGTAAATAGAATATTTATAATTTTCTTATGATTATTTCAAGATTTCTTTAAATGCCAAATTTTCTACCAATGTTTTAATTGCATTTTTTTTTTTAAAACACACGAATCATACGTTAATGAGCAGGGAATTTGAATCCCAGCTTAAGAAATATGAATATTTTAAAATTCAAGGGACCTAACATTTGTTATTTTTTTTAAACTTTTAAAAGTTATTTATTAAAAATAAATATATTCACACAGAAAATCAACCTAAATATACTGGCTGAATATATTTATATTTATGGATATATCCAGAGATTAATCTAATTGCATATATGATTTTTTATTCTGAGATGGCAAATATAATGTTGACATAAATTGGGTTTTAATAATTACATATAATCTTCCATAAAATAAGAAACTCATGCAAATAATTGTTAGAAACATACACTTCCACTAAAAACAATAGAAAATACATATGCTTTACAAACAAAACATCTACAAGTTCTTAACGCAACAAGCAATTACATGTTCACCCTTTGAAGAGGCTTATAATTAGGGCAGCTTAGATAAATACTACAGTCAAACCTTGTTAATGTGAAATCGCCTAACACGTAATCCTGTTTAAGGTGAAGTAAAAGCAGTCCTCCGTACAATGAAGCTCAAACTTAATGTGAATTTATTCGTTTAACACAAGAAATTTCCGATAATGAAATCCCGCTTAAGGCCCAAAAAAAAAAAAAAAAAAAAAAAAAATTTTACTCTTTAAGCCACTTTTTTTTCAGATAAAACTTTGCAAAGTTTCCTTAAGCAGTAGGACAATGCATCATGAGCTTTAAATAATTTAGAAGAGGTATGAACATTAAAAAATGTTTTATTAAATATTTAAAGCAAAAATCATTAACAGACTTCTTTAAATAACAAATTATTGGTATATACATTTACCTTTTTTCCCCTTATGTATATCTTTTTAAACTATTGTATTAAATAAAAGCCTAGCAATGTAAATGTTCTAAAAAACAGCAGTTGTAGAACCTTAACACGAAATCCAGTTAACGTGAAAAACTTCAGCGGTCCCATCGATTTTGCGTTAATAGGGTTTGACTGTAGTACAGAAATATTAATTTAGTTGAATACTCATTCTATATTTATACAACTTCACCTTAATTATGAAAAGTAATATATCTTAATCAACAGAAATAAAATTTCATGAATAATGTGCATGCTTTGTCTTAAGCCTTCTTTTTAAAGCTCAACGCTCAAATACAAAGTATCTTCTGTTGTTACACTAGACTTGCGAGTCATTTGTTCAAATGTCAAGCAACGATTGATACTTTGACTTTAACTTTTGTATTATAATTAGTTCAATTTAATATTAAAAACTGGTTTAAATAGATAAGAACTGATATTTTAAGACATATCCTTAGGTATTAGAAATTTATAGGAATTAAAAAAAATTAAAATTGTATACTTGTAAAACAATATCTTCCTTCAATCCTTGCACCTTTGTCTCCCCACCTAGTATAGCTTGAGAGACGGTAATTGCGGCATCTGTATGCACATCTGCTCCATCCCTTCGGAAATATTTACTTTCCAAAACCTAGATGGGAACAAATTGTAGTGTGGTTACAAGTTATTTCCAAAAGTAAAAAACACTATTTTATTATTTAAAAGAACTTTGATAAATTCTCTAAATTAAATTTTTTATTTTGGTACTATGTAAAATAAAATATATAGGCATGTGTGTGGTAAATGAGCTTTTTGTACTTATTACAAGGTGGCTACAAAATTCAGGGGAAAAGTTCCCTCATAATTCCCCCGATAGATTTCTAAAAAACATATATGTTAAAGAGATAATATACCAATTTTTGAAAAATAGTTTTAGTGGTAATGAAAAGTTTAAATTATTCCGCAACATTAAACTTCTAACGATTACCACCACAATTTTTCAGGTAAATTGCACCAAATTACAGATGAATGGGGAAAACATGCCTTAAATAATGGTAGGAAATTTCTATTTTTTTCCAGAATTAAAAAGGCCGATCAAACGGTACAGTGGTTAGCGTGCTAGCTTCTAGACCGCGAGATTGCGGGTTCAAGTCCCGTGTTAGGCATGGGTGTTTGTAAATGTATGTTGGCTTGTCTAATGACGAATGTTTTGGAGCATTATAGCCCTCATGTTGCTGACGGTGCCAGATAATCTGAAAACAACCAACCAGAATTAAAAAGCTTCCTGACATTTCTCTGATTTCCAAGTTCTGTGGCAACTCTGTATTACAAAATTGTGTGTAATTAGTTTCAAGCTGTTAAACATCAAATAATCAATAATCTATACTATGCTTCATCACATTTGATCGACCCCCCCATCTCCTCTTTTAAAATTATGTCATATTGTTGGCAAACCCCCTAACCTAAAAAATTAACTTAATCATATCATCTGCTTCTAAAATTTTAAAACATGCATATTTAATGTAGTTTGTTGTTTTGAAATTGAATCTGATAAATTAAAGTCTAACTTATTATAGATTCACTTTTATTTAAAGCTGGGCTGGGTGTTTAAGCTGGGGTACAAAATATCCTTAGGAAAAAAGTTGAAGTCCCAATTTTCATTTTAGCAAAATGCTGAAATGGATATGAGTTTTATTACTCTTGATTTTTAGTCCAAAATAATAATGAAACTTATTAGTATAAATTCATTATGAACTGTAAATGTAAAACTATTTTATACCTAATATTAACTAGAACAACATTCTTTAAGATTCAGCTTGTTTGTTCATTTAAGTTGATAGCAAATTTTCAGATAACAAACGTGGTGGTTTTGTTAATTTTATGGTTAAATGTTTTAGCAAAAGAGCTAAAATTAAATGTTCTAATTTTAACATTTAGGATAGTTCTTTAGCATTTTGCTAAGAAAGTACCTACAGTTTATACCTGGATTCTTGGTTAAATGAATGAAACTGATAAAAAAAAAAAAAAAAAAACTGTAAATAAAAAAAATAAATTATTTAATTTCCCATTAAAGTGAAATTGTTAACTCATCCCTCCTCTATCACGTTGGACAAACCCCCTCTACACGTGTGACGTAATTAATATGCATGCCTCTTTAATGGTTTTAGAAGAGACTGATATGTTATATCTTGAACGTTTAAAAAAAACAGGCAGGCATTAAATCTGATTTTGAAGCAAACAGTAAACTATATTATGGACGAACAATATTATCCTTATTTAACTTAGGAAATACAAATAGATAGCAAAAGAACTTGTTATCCATTTGTAAAAATTGATTAAAAAAGCAATTTGTAAAGAGAACTTTCAAATTAAAATAAAAAAGCAATTTTAAGATTTAATACTCTATAATATACCAAAATATCCCAATAAATATATAATATATTAATATTTAAATAAAAAACTAAATCTTAAAAAAACACAACATAGACTCCTTTCAAGTCTTTTGTGAAATGGAAGTTCCCTTCTAAGAATTAAGCACAAAGTGGAAAAAACAACAACATATAACTAAATTATTTTAAGGAAAAAGATCACAAGGGTGTATCCAGGTTTTTTTCTTCTTTTTTTTTTTAACAGTGTCTTGATTTTGTGAAAGAAAATTTAATTTTGAGAAAAAAAAAGAAATTTTTTCAATTTTATATATTTTTGTGAAACTCTCATGCAATAATAAAAACACTTAAAATTTTTAATGTTGAGTAGGATCTTAAAAATAATTTCAATGATATCCTTCTACTACTAGATGATTTAAATATCTCAATTATAGATGCACATTTTTTGACATGGAATTTTGTGAAAGGTCAGTTTTTTGGACATGTCCTTAAATGGAAGTGTCCTTAAATGGACCCAAATTTCCTTCTGCACAGACCTCTAGATTGAAAGTGGAAAACACATATATCACTGAATAAACAGAATATTTTTAAACGCAAATATTGTCAGGAAAATAGATAATTTATACTCGCACATATTGCAACATTTGAATCTGATTTAGAAGGTGTTGATGTAACATATATATGTACTTAGCAACAATGTCATACTTAATGCAATTTCAAGATAACATATCAATAAAAATCTTGTGATTCAGAAGTACTCTTTTAAAAAAAAAGAGAGAATGTTTACCCTAAATGTCACAAGAACTTCTTGCTTTAATGCTTTCACACGAATTGTTTGACCGTCCTCCACTCCTGTTGAGAGAAAACGAAAGAACAATTGGTATAAGTAATGCAAACAGTGTCTTTAACTTATGAGATTATAAACATAATTTAAAAAGAAACTTTTGAGTTTTAATTATGATTTATACACATTTTTGTAACAACATACTCAAAATTAAACTTTATTTAATTATTTTTAATCAGAAATTGTGGGGAAGGAAATCCCACTTTACTGCAAGGAGGGCAGGAAAGTAACTTTCTTACATTAGTGTGAAAAAATACTTTTCCGCACGCCTCGAGCTCAAATATAGTTTTGGTACAGAAATGATATTTTTAAAAGAGATTCATTGACTAGAGTTGCCAACATTAGCTTAGATATATATTAAAAATATTTTGTGCATGTGATTGTAAAAAATATAGTACGCTACATGTGGCAAATTACTTGCTCAAACTCTTGCAAATTATTTGACTCATGATATCGCACTCATCAAATAAGCATTTTATCTTGTTTGAAAAAGTATAACTTACCCCACTAGTTGCATAAATAAATATTTTTGGAGCATATGTGTGCTATTTTCATAACTTTTTTTTTATGTATGACTATGGTTAACAAAATTGTAGGTTTGCAATTTTAGCAATATTTTATCAGCAGTGACATTTCAGAACTTTATTTCGGGATGCAAAAATATAGTGGGAAATTGCAATCCATGTTCATTGTTTAATTGAGTCAAGATTTTTTCTTATAATAATTACACAGACTGCTCTCATTAAGTATGTGTATCAAATTCAGACTTTTCAAATAATATTTTTAAATTAATTAAAATTCACAATTTCGTTCTTTAAAATTAACTTATAGTTTCCACACGGTTAAGATAAAACAATTGTTAATTAAATACTACAAACTTAGCAAATTGCAATTTTAAAAGAAATGCATATTTGTTGGGGTCAGCATCAAAAATATAAAAATACTTTTTTGTTTTAAGAATAATATTGAATTAAAATTATTAACTGAATTTGCTTGATTTTTTTTTTCAATCCTATTATTAGAATTTTTTTTTCCTTTTTTATGTTATTAATTTTAACAGAACTTTCTCAAGAGGTTTAAAATATAGAATTTAATAGAAAAAATTACTCTACAACAAAAATTTGAGGAAAGGGCATGATCATATTCCTTTTTTTGCAACTAAGTCATGATCATATTCCTTTTTTTGCAACTAAGTAACTTATCATTTATCTCGAAGCAAGAACAACAAATGTTACAATTAGAAGTTGGTTTGTACGTTCTATAATCTATTTTTGCACACAATGGCTAATATGGCCGTTACCTACTAATAATTACTATTTTCTATGTTTTTAAAAGTGAACATTCCCAATACTATAGCATTCAATCCAATGACATTGATAAACATATTTTCAAATGAAAAATTAAAAAGTGTTAACATATGCATTTTAAACACATAAACTTGTTGCCTTTTAAGTTATGAGGGCAGTGTAGTAATCAGAAGCTAAATAAATAGTTAATAATATAACCCACAGAAACAAAGTTTTTATTATAAATTCTTTATATGCATTGCCAATTTTAATATTCATTAACATAGCACCATTTCTATTATGAGCGTGTGCTTAGTGTTTGCATCTAATTTTAAACATCAAAAACATCTCTATCAGCAAAATATGTGGTAAGCTACTTTTCAAAATTTTTCATTAAAACTGAATGTGAATTTATGAATTGGCATCCAAATATCTTTTATTTATTCTGACTAAAGCAATTTTATTACTTATTTACTAAAACAATTTTGGCAACAGGAAAGAGTTTCTTTAATGATCGATTAAATGTTATTTCAGGGAGATTGGATGATAGCAAGTTGATTTATAAGTATGCTGTAAACAGGGTTCCCACTCAAATCACAGAATGAAAATCAATGACTTTTCAATGACTTTTAAGGACCTAATTAATGTTTTTAAGGACCTTTGAAAATTTGTTTTCAGGCATTATGTCGATATATAAATTTTTAATAAAGTATATTCTACCAAAAGAGATACAAATTGGTGGATGCGTAATACAAATACATCGGAAAATTCCGATACGGTGCAAATAAGAGGCGGTCACGCAGAAATAACAAGTCCGACTTGAAATTTTTATAAATTTTGCAGTTGGACAACATCTGCAAAAATTAAGGACTTTTAAGGACCTCTAAGCATTTTCAAGGACTTTTAAGCACCTCTAAGCATTTTCAAGCACTTTCAAGGCCTTGAAAACAAGTTCAAAAATATTAAGCACTTTTAATGACCGTGGGAACCCTGTGTAAAAGCGATCTTTTAGTGCCAGTGGCAGCCCCCAAAATTTGATAGAATGCATTTTCATCGATTTCGAATTTATCTACCAAGGTTGGATGATGGGAAGGTGCTTAATTAGGCCTTAGGAGATTTGTCTGTGATTGACACACAAAATCAAAGTTAATATAAAGGATTTGAAAATGAGTGTCCTCACCAGCAGGAACATTGATCAACAGTGCCTTCCGCTGAACACAGGATCCTTTGCCCGAGCATTCTGTGCAAGGATATCGATTGAACATTCCCGTTCCGTGACATTTGCGACACGTTGTCTTCATGATGAATGGACCAGATGACATTGTTTCCTGTTAAGTATGTAAAAATAACGTATTTAAATGAAACATTAAAAAACTATAAAGGAGATTATCTTTACTACAAGAACTTTAGATTAGCAATAAAACATTGTCAAGCAAACAAGAGGACATTATTATAGTTTTTTTTTATACAAGATAATTAATGCAAAATATAAAATACAAATAAGGAAAAAAAATGGCAAACAAGAACCAAAATGTAAGCAACTAATTTTTGTTTAGTTTCAGTTTCTCATCATTAAATAAGTTAACTTTTGCAGCACAATTTTTAGAATGGAGCATTTCTGAAGCAATATTGTTTTGCTCCAGAGAAACAAATCATAAGATGTGGATGAAATAAAAGTGGTTGCTGACAGGTAAATTAAAACGTGGACTTCAAATAATTAAAAACATTTCTTGATGATGATGGCTCAGCTACTTTTATGAATATTAAGATAAAATTTAGAGAGTGCCATATTTATAACAGGTACCATTTACAAAAGGAGCGCCTACGAAACTGACTCCTTGCATGGTGAAAATCCAGTCCAATCTATGCCACATCAAAATAGTATCGTTTCTATAACATCATCTGTAATACTCTCGAGCTCAGTTGCCTTTCTCGATCTTCAATAGTGTTGCCATCTTTTTTTGTTACAAGACTTTCTTTTCTCGTTACAAGACTTTCTTTTCTCGTCACGAGACTTAACAAAAATGGTTGACAATGAGTGTTTTTTAAGCATGTAAAGATAAAATAAAAGTTCTCCAAATCAGAAGGCTGCATGTTCAAATATGGAACGGACCACCACTGTGAAGACAAGGTCCAGTTGGGTTGGTTGGTTTGAGTGTTCAATGACCTACTCTTGTGCACAATAACTGCTAATCAGGTCGGGATTCCGAACCACAACGAACATCCATGCTTAATCCGAGATTCGAACATGCCATCTTTGGCCTGTGAAGCCAGAGCACTAACCACACAGCCATCAGGTGGGCTAAGGTCCAGTTGGGAATCGATCACGAGGAAAGGCATCCGCCATGCTAGGTCCGAAACTATAACCATTAGACAAAAGCGATGACATTTGAAGTGCTACGGCAAAGAACGATCAGAGTCTGTTTTTTTCAATTCTCTAGAAAAGCTGATTTAAAGTATCAAGTCTCAGGGCTTGTACCAGGGTTGAGGTAAATGGTTGTTCAAAATCTCATGCACCATGACATTTATTTGCCAGAGGACTCTGCATGGTCAAATTATCTGCTAAAACCTTGCAGATGGCGTGAAAACCTTGATTAAAAAAAAATTGGACTTTGATTGTTCTTTGCCATGGCCCTTCAATTGTTCAAGGGAAGTTTCTGGGTTTTGAAGTGATCACCACAAGCAGAAATTAGGAAACTGAGAAAGTGCAACATTTCCGACAATAGCAAATGGTTTGTATTGTACAAAAACAACAAACCATTTTAATACAACAAGCAAAGTATAAAAATAATGCTGAAAAGTTTTTTTTTTTTTTTTTTTTGAAAAATACTAAGATCAATTGAAAAGTAAAGTATTGATTATTTTGTAACATGGAAGTTGATTTTTTAAGCCATTTAAACAGGCAATCATAATTCTAACAGAAGAGAAATGGTCAAATAACACAGGTCTGCAACTAACAAACTGCATAGGATTTTTTACTGTTTATTTTTTTAATAGATTTCTACTCGCTAAAACCAAGAAAAAAAAAAATTCCATCACTTCAGGTTTTCTTGAAAAACTCGCTTTTGTAACACCAAGTCATTGAACTCAAAGTGAGTTCAATGGCTATCTGTTAGAGAATTAAGCCTTTAAAAAGATGCTGCCGAATTGCAGGGGACAGGATTGAAAATTAAGAATCTAGTGTCACTCGGAACAGCATTTAGAGAGGCTCATACCAAGGAACATGAGACTTCAATATGCTGGCTGACTTACTATTGTTGGATGATTAAGCAAAACACACAAAAAAAAAAAAAAGGAAAGTGAAGGAAAACTAAAAAGAAGAAGAAAAGATTTCATAGGCATAAAGAATTATAAGAAATATTATTTAGTTTAATATAATAATTTGGACTGGGGGCGGGGGACATAATATTTAGCAAAAAACACTGATGCAGTAAATTTTTTTTTTCTTCCCCCCTCCAGAACTGTGTAATAAAACTGTGTAATCGAATAATTTCTTTAGAAGTTAAGACAAGCCAAACACTTACCATTCCAGTTGCATTGCAGTGGTCACATCGTACCATTTTCGTCCCAGGCAAGCAGCAGGTTCCACCGCATTGAGGGCAAACATCCACAATGTTCACCTCAACACGTTTTTCACAGCCCCTGGCTGCCTCATGAAAGTCAAGGTTCATCTGAATCTGTGTTACAAAAGAAACAAGGTACAAAACTTAAAGATGAAACTTCAAACTAAACTCAATTAAAAATATTACAGGATTGTTGTAAAGAGGTACAATGATAGTGTAATAATAATAATAAAAAATCTTGATTAGTGTAATGTATAAGATTATTGCATACTGATAAAGTGAAATAGTGTTGTACTTTTATGCTAATTAAAATTTAACTACAAAACTTGATGGGTTATTTCAAGGTCACACGATAAAAATTTTCATCCACTGCTATTCAAAATAAATTGAAATAGAAAAACAAAAGTATTGATCTGTACTATAGGTAATTTATTGGATATTGGGTTAGTGCAATAGTTTAACTAGTAGATGGCGCTGCTGCGCATGTTCTCAATGTTATAAGAAGACAATGCACTGGGTTAGCAAACAGCTTCGTTTTCTGACCTCTTGGACTCTGGTGCCCTCCTAAGTTCTAGTGTTAATGTTAAGTGCTCAACATCGCTGTCGCCCGGCTCTCTTGTGCAGCGAGACAGGCTTTTGCTTTAGCAACCACTGTCCTGTTGTCGGTATCCACTGGAGCAAGAATTGAGTTTCTACTGAGTGTTTTGGAACCATCCCTACTGACAGATGACCATCACTGATCAGTACTGTTGTTTCAATCAAACTTTCTTAGTAGACATAGCCTAACACACTAACTGGAACTTTTTGTTATTGTGCTGTTTACAATACAGTCATTTTGATTCTAGCCTTTAAAGTTATTGGTCAGCCAGCCAGTTGTCGTTTCACATATTTCATACCGTAAAAAAACTTCCGCATTCGACCTTTCACTTAGGATTATGTCTCCTTTAAGTGAATTGTACATTATTTACTGCAAAAATCCTTTCCTTTAAGTGAATTGAACATTATTGTCCACAACAATTGCAACGTTATATACTTAAAGTAAATAGAATAAAAACACACAATGATTAGTAATATAGCGTTACTGCAAAGTGACAGTGTAAATCTTTTATGTATTACTATTTAACATACACACACAAAAAACTGTATAAGGTTTGATTGTTCCATAGTAATAATGTGATTAAAGTTAACGCTTTCATGATCGGTTCAAGATGTTCAATAGCAGGAAAATCCCCTTTGCCAACATCAGGGAAACTTAGCTGTGAGAAAAATGAACAAAACATGATTTTTTTAAGGTGGGGGGGAGTGGGGATGAAATTCTTTTGAAAAACATTGAAAACAAGCGCTAATTTAATTTTGGGATACTTTCATTCAGTGTCATAAGGCCTTTCATAAAGCAAAATAGTTTGATAAAGAAACAGTTGGTGTAAGTTCGTACATAGCATCTTCAGCCAAAAGTCAAAACAGATATAATTAGCTATTTATTGGAAAAGTTAAACACCCACCTTACAACAATTTTATATTATTTGGTAAGTCATGTTTCTTAGATGTCATTGTCAATATTCATGTTTACTAGCCGTGATCACATCCTTCTTTATAATAGTTTCACGATCCAATTGAAGATCTAGTCGATACTTAATATTACTGTACTGTTTTTAATTTCCTTTTACCTGTTCTAGTGTGGATATTTCTACTGCCCCTACAGGGTTCCACTCAAATCCCAGAATAAAAATCAATGTCCTTTAAGGACCTAAATAATGTTTTTAAGAACCTTTGAAAATTAGTTTTCAGGCATCATGTTTATATATAAATTTTTAATAAAGTATATTCTACCAAAAAAGTTACAAGTTGGCGCATGCATAATACAAATATGTCAGAGATTTCCGATACTGTGCGGATAAGCGGCGGGGATCACACGGGGATAGCAAGTCTGAGTTGTATTTTTATAAATTTTGCAGTTGGACACATAACACCCCCAAAAATTAAGGACTTTTAAGTACCTTTTAGCATTTTCAAGGACTTTTAAGCACCTTTAAGCATTTTCAAGGACTTTTAAGCACCTTTAAGCATTTTCAAGGACTTTTAAGCACCTTTAAGCATTTTCAAGGCCTTGAAAAAAAAGTTTTAAAATATTAAGCACTTTTAATGACAGTGGGAGCCTCTTTAGTATGGGACCCTGTGCCCATTAAAGAGGCAGCATATTAAAAATTCAGAGGTTATTCTTAACAGAGAATCATATAGTAGAACAGGTTTTTGAAGTAGAAATAGGATATCATAGTTAAATTAGTGGTTTGACTCATTAGCTTTTAGGTATCTTAAATAATGAAAAGAAATCTCAGGGGGTGCAGTAAGTTACAAAAAAAAAAAAAAAAAAAAAAAAAAAAAAATTAGGTAGAAAGTTTAAGGATGATTAAAAACATTCAGGAACATTTAAGGGCTAATTCAAAAACATTAAGCGATTTTTTTAAAGCTGCTATAGGCTTCTCACACAGATATATTCTTTCTAAAAGTATTAAAAGCTTGTTTTAATACTGAGAAAAGATTGCAAATTTTCCGAGAAAAAATGCGGTTTTTGGCGATTCAAAAAAATATCAAACAACTTTTTAGCAAAATAACACTTATATAATTAAACAATTATGCTACTTTGACCATACCTGCAAATTTAATTAAATCTACTTTTCTCATGTGGTGGAATATCAGGGGTTTTTTTGCGGGTTTTGGAGGGAAAATTGGAGAATTTTCTAGGTTTTTTTTCCCAATTTTTTTAGGAATTATCGAAAAATTTAAGTAAAATATTAGGAATTTTAGAGAATAACAAAAATTTAATAAACTTTAGGTCAAATGCAACCCCTGGTATCTATAAAAAGAGGTAAAGAGAAAATGGTCAAAATTAAACAAACTGATATTTTGATTAAGATGGCAGTTGCATTCATTACTTTCTAGTCACGATGCACAACATTTATACTTAAACTTTAGTACTTTAACAAGTAGAAATATTTCTAGCATGTCATTTTATATGAATAAATACTTCTTGAACTATAAATCTGTACTTTAAGCTGAAATCACTAACGTAACACTTACGTGTTCAGAAGCACCATGGCCAAATTTTGTTTCGGCGTAGTCGAAGTCTGACATCCTAGGCGAGAAATTAATGTTTCCGAATATCTTTCGAAATAACTCCTCAGCATCGATGTTGGAGTCGAATCGGAATTCATTGGCAGATGCCCCACTAAACGGAGATTCGCTTTGGGTCCCCCATGCATCATATTCCTTGCGCTTGGTTTCGTCACCAAGGACCTAAAAAGTTAACAAACATGTTAATGACAATATTTGGTTTTTATAATTAAGAAATTTGATATGCCTTGTTAAGGCAAGATGAGTCCTGGACAACCTAATTTGCTCTAAATCCTTTAAAATGCAATATTTTTAATTAATTTTTTGACACAGTCAATAATAACATATTTGTTATGATTATTATTCTGGTAATTTTTTTTAAGGTACGTAAACTTTATGTAATATGCTTATATTTGAGACATAGAATTTTAAAATTATTATATGGCAACCTTAGGTTGGGTACACTTTTATAAGAATAAATTTGCACAAACATTTTACCAAATGCAAATAAACTCTTTATTTCAAACAGCTAACCTTTTTTTTAACCTAATATGCCTTTAAAATTATATTTTAAGAAATAATATATTTTGCGTATACAATTTTAATTTTTTTTTTTCACAGCATAAAATATCACTTAAAATATTTATTTTATCTAATTTAGATATATTTTAGCCTTACTAGATAGATCTTGTGTGTTTTCATAATCATGGAAAAAATTGACGAGAAAAGTGTACCTAATCAAAAGTTGCCATATAACATGTTGTTGTTGTCCAAGACTCATTTTAAAATTCTAAGTATCAAATATAGGTTAATTATATATTATATTTATATAATATTATATATAATATTTATAACAAATATGTTATTATTGACTATGTCAAAAAATTAATTATAAATATTGGCATTTCAAATTATTTAGAGTGCTTTTTAAGTTGAATGAAAATATGACTGACTTCGTTGTGCGGATTCATCTCCCCTTAAAGAATTGGCTACACTGGTATTGCATGAATTTTGGGGAATTTATAACACAAGCGCTCATTTTTGTTTGAGACAGATTCTGAGATACAAGAATTCATCACAGAAACAAAATGTGTGGGGTATCCACAAATAGAATCATGAAGGAAGTAAACAGCTCTAACTTTAGGACAGTGATCAGAAGTCATTTTTTACCTTATTAGACCTAATGCAATATTTTTCAAATTGCATTGCTTGACTATTAATTGTTTCTTAAGAAAGTGCGTGTCATATCTAACTACGATAATTGAGTCTGATAAACGAAATGTGCAGAGATAAAAGGGGCCTAAAAAAATTAGGTAGGAATTTTAGGGATAATTTCAACAATTTTAAGAGCTATTTAGGAAAAATTCCAAAATTTTAGGGATAATCTCCAAAATATTAGGAATAATGAAAAAAGTTAGGGATAATTCCCAAAAAATTTAGGGATTTTTTTAAAAGCCAACGTAAGCTAACACATATTTTCCCCATAACTTACTTCAATACCTTAAAAATACTGCTAATTTAAAAAAAAATTGATTGTCAAACAACTTTTTAGCAAAACGACAGTCATGTAATCCAACAATTACATTATTTTTACATACATGCGAAATGAATTAAATCCACTTAATTAATTTTTAAGCAATATTCAAATGACTTTAAAAAGAATATTGCTTTAACTTGAGTCTAACAACAAACTCAACTAACATGAGTTTAAATCAGTGTTTAAGCTGGGGTACAAAATTTCTTGAGCAAAAAAGCTAAAATTACAATGATCATTTTAGCAAAATGCTAAAATGAATATGAGTTCCATTACTTGTGGTGTTTAATTTAACACAAATATAAATTTTTTTTTTATAAAACTATTATTAACTTTGAAAATAAAACTATTTTATACAAAATATCAACTGGAAAAATACTTTTCAACCTTCATCTTATTATTCTTTGAGGTTGATGACTAACCTTTGAATAACAAAAATGGTGATATAGCAAATTTTATGGTACAATGTTTTAGCAAAAGAGCTAAATCACACTTTCTAATTTTAAAAAGTTCTTAAGCTATTTGCTAAAAAAGCATCCACAGCTTAATCCCTTATTTAAATACAATTTAAAATTATTTGTCAATAATTAAAATTTCATAAGAGATTTTTCTTTCTGGATACAGTATACTTTCTTTCTGGACCAGCTTATACTGTAGACTGATATCAGGTTCCAAGTTTCTGATTAAAAAAATTAAACAAGTTGTGGATAAATTAATAATATCTTCCACTGTTTAAGCTGGGAGACAAAAATGTTTTAGCAAAAATGCTAAAATCACAATTTTCATTTTAGCATTTTGTTAAAATGATTACGAGTTCAATCGCTTGGGATTTTTAATTTAATACAATCAAAACACTTTTTTATTATAAAATTATTAACTTTAAATATTCCCTCTTTGGCTTACTTTTTTTTTTGGTCAATGGCTAACTTTGAGAAAAGAAAAATGGTGAATTTGCACATTTTGTGTCAAGATGTTTTAGCAAAAAAAGCTAAACCACACTTTCTGATTTGAGCATTTAAGAAAGTTCTTGAGCGTTTTTCTAAAAAAGTACCCACAGCCTAATCCCTGTACTGTTAATAATACGAGGAAATTTATGTAGAGTAGTTTTCCAAACCAATCATTCTGAGTTCAAAATTTATTATATTTTCTGTTATCTAGAACACAGCATTAGACCAGACATTTGAGCCAAGGAAGACAAACGATATGCTGGAAAGAAAGTAGACTTGCATATTTTACCATATACACTACAGACGAGGAGAGAACATTTGCTACTGCAGATGGTAATCCAGGTAAGAGTCCTCCATGCTGCGTTGGTGTTTGAAATGTAGGAAGTTTCATTCCAGCAGCACTTGTGAATTGTGCTTAATTACTCTACTTGAATATGCTGTAATTCTGGACCAATAAGTCAAGATTCTTGATAATTGTAGCATGCCTTGCATGAGAATTAGTTACAAAACTATAAGCGCATGTAGGTACATTTAAAACATTGATAACTGCTGCGACAGCCTACATGGCGAAACACCATCTTCTAAACAAAACTGTGGACTAAAGTCAAAATTTGTTGACTGAAATATACAGGAGTCTCAGTCAAGTCGTTAGCCAGGATTTTTTTTTTTGGGGAGAGGGGGAGTTATCGTTGAAGATTTGATCAAATACATATAACAAGTTAGAAGAAAAAAAAACAAGAGGAAGTGGTAAAAAAAGTTTTCACATAATTTTTTTTTGGGGGGGGGGGATTGTCCCAGGAGTTCCCCCTGTGTCTACGACCTTGTCCTCAGTTTAAAAGCACAAGGCAATGCCTAAAATGAACCATAACGACAACTTGTATCAGACAAAAATTTACAGCTGTATTATATGTCAGTACGTCCCTATAAGAAATTACTGCTTTATTTTCCACCAAGGTTCCTGCTGTATTGACCATCATTTGTACTTTTGAAATTGCAAACTTTACAAAGAACATTGCATGCACAAAAATAATATTCAAACTGAGCAGAAATGTTCAAACAGCAGCAGGATCTGGAAAAAGCCAAAAGAATGTCGAGGGTCTTAGACCCAAAGTAGAGCTTCTTCTCTCAGTAGCAAACACAAGTTAACCAAAACTAAGAAAAATTTCACTATAACTTACATGACGTAATAATACTGAATAAGAAGCAATAATCTATGAATATAAAATCAAGTTTCAGTTCATTTGAACCTTATACAAATCCAGTTTTGCAGCTAGATGGACGAAATTTGGTATGTAGCAGCTATAGTACTTGGAGATGTCCAACCAACTTTAAAATTCTATTAAAAGTTGTTGTTATTAAAATTAGATGCCTTTTAAAGAAGATCCTTGGAATGGTAAAAATATGTTCATAGTATTTCAAAATGGAGAACAAATGTTTAAAAATGTCCTCCTTATTTTTCTAGCTATGCCTGATAAGCAGTTCAATAATTATTCTAACATTTCTATATATTTACTGTCAATCAACATCGTAAACCAGCTTTGTGCAAGTACAGTTTTTAAGTGTAGTAAGAGAAGCATTTTGATTGAATGATGACTATAAGCAAAACAAATAGGTGAATATTCAGTGACGATTGAATTTTTATTGAAATGAAAGATTATATTCCACTGTAAAACACAGAATCTTTTTGACATTTTTGTAAATCTGCTACAGATGGAAAAGGTAAAAATACGTGCGAATACAGTGCATTTGCTGTTAAGAGAGAGAACTATGGGAATACCAAAATATAGATTGGAAAATGATTGAGTGTGCAATTCGATTGAGTATTATATAATTTAGACTAGAATATTGTTTTATTAATTGTTAATTTTTTGTTTTACCGTTGCTCCACAAGTATTTTATGTTATATTTTAACTCATTTTGTTGTTATTTATATTTTAGTTACCATGTTTTTGATTTTTACAATTTTTCTGATTGGCAAATGAAAATAATTAATAAATGTCCTATAATACATCTGTTCCAAAGCTTTTTCTCAAATTCAAACTTGTGTCCTTTAATTAGCCTCCAGCAACGCAGGGCCAAGTACTGAGCAAAACATAGTTATACTGAATAAGAAGTAAAAATATTGAATGGTGTTGTAGCTGGAACATTGATTTTCTCACAGAAGTGGACTGTATTTAAAATCAACTCAAAACCAATCTTGCTGTTAAAACCTTTATTACCGGTATAAAATCATTGATGTAAAAGACTAGCAAAAAACCCCTCTCATAATTCTGTCAATTGACTATATAACAAAAAGGGGGCTTCTCTACGATCAACGACGGTGACAGTTAAAAGTTTACATTTTACTGACAGTTAAGTAGACAGTTTACTGACGCACGCTAACAAATGGGAAGTAACACAATTGAATAAGAAATAATGCAAAATACTGAATAAGATGTAACACAAAATACTGAATAAGACATAATATAAAATACTGAATAAGAATACAAAATATTGAATAAGACATAATACAAAACACTGAATAAGAATGCAAAATACTGAATAAGAATGCAAAATACTGAATAAGAATACAAAATACTGAATAAGAATACAAAATACTGGATAAGATGTAATACAAAATACTGAATAAGAAGTAATACAAAATACTATGTAAGCAAAAAAAGTACTGAGTAAGTATAAAAAATACTGAATAAGAAGCAATTCAACATACTGAATAAGAAGTAATTCAACATACTGAATAAGAAGTAATTCAACATACTGAATATGAAGTAATTCAAAGTGCTGAAAAAGTAATTAAAAATACTGAATAAGAAGTAATTCCAAATACTGAATAAGAAGTAATTCAAAATACTGAATAAGAAGTAATTCAACATACTGAATAAGAAGTAATTCAAAATACTGAATAAGAAGTAATTCAAAATACTGAATAAGAAGTAATTCAAAATACTGAATAAGAAGTAATTCCAAATACCGAATAACAAGTCATTCAAAATATTGAATAAAAAGTAATAATATTGAACAATTACTAGAATAATTATAGAATGCTTATTTTTGCTACAGCCAACACGAGATGCCCACTTTACAAATTGGCCAGACAAACACAAAATATTGATAATTGTGGGCTGCCTCTAAATATATTGTGAACAAGTTCCACTGAACTAGCTGTATTGTAAAATGATCAACCAAACTATATTGGGCAGGTGTGATATTTTTTTAAACTTTGTATCAAAGGTTCATATATATTACAGATCATAGTTTTTTAAACTGGTAAGGCAATCGTTGGCATTGAGTAACAGTTATTTTTATAAACTAAGTTTTATACCTCATATGCAGCAGAAACTTCTTGAAATTTCTTAGCAGCCGATGCATCTTTATTTGTGTCAGGATGGTATTTTTTTGCAAGCTAAAAATGGAAAAGTATATACTAAATAACATGCTTTTCAACAAAATTCTACCACATATAATCTGTATGATACCTAAAAATTTAGTACAGGATCCTGTTTAATACAATTAATTGCAAGTTCAGTTTGTAAGTAATTAACCAAAATGCCTAAGATTTTTCTGTCATGAGCATATATTTATATGGAAATGCAATTTCAAAGTAGTAAGTCATTAGGTTACTAATAACTAAATTCAGCTAATCATTAGATGTTTCTTATTGAATAAATATTTAGCACAGTCAAATTATGATTTATAACATACCTATTTTAGAAATAGCAATTAATTTTCTATAAAAAAAATATTCAAATTAAACGAAAACCAATCTAATTTATTTGTTAGTGTATGTCAAGGATGCAAGGTACAGGCAAGAATCAAACCCATCCAGCATGCTAGGCCGAAACTATAAACGTTAGACAAAAGTGATCTCCAGTTTCTAATGGAAGTTTTGGGGTTTTGAAGTGACTACCACAGCACTCCCCAGGGCCTGTAAAATCTAAAAAAAATTACATACCCTGTCGGGCACGATAGTCTAGAAAATACAAGCCCGAACGTTTAATTCATATTCATGTATCTACTACTGACCTATCGAAAAAGAATTGCCATTAACAACATATATACTTGTAAATTGACATTGAACTATACTTGCACTAAAATAAAATAAATAAAGACAATTTACTTACATATTATATTAAAAATATTTTTGCCTTCACTACAATATTATTGATTTTGGTGTGATTTTTGTTCTGATCTAAAACAGAAAATTCTGAAATAGTAGTGATCTGAAATGCATGTCCTTCCACGTGCCTTGTTCCTGTAGTTGTAAATAACCAGTTTTGTATTGCTGATGATGGATCAAAGTTTTGCAAGCTAAACTTCATCAATGCCTATTTGCATTAAATTATTTTTAGTTTCAGTGGACAAGTTGCATCGCAATGGGTTCTTTATACCATTCATGGCACTGAATTCTCTCTCACAGGCAGGCGTTTTGGGAGAAACACCGAGTCATGACCAACGACTGAAAGTCCAAAACCGGTCGTAATTACATGTCCACAAGTGAAGATACAAATATTTATCTTTTGAAAGGTATTTTTGATGAAGTATTTACATGCCCGGCCAGGCATGTATGAGAAAAAAATACATGCCCAATCTGAATTTTTACAGGCCCCCAGCATGTCGGAAATATAATTTTCTAACTCAGGTACTCTCCTAGCAGTGAGTAGGATAGGAGTATGACGGAATGTAAACCCGTGACAGAATGAAACTGTATGTCAAGTGGGTGCAGCGAAATGTATCGCAGTGATCACGTCCGAGTCACCACTGTGGAGATTGCAAGGTTCAGGCAGGAATCAAACCCGAGGCACTCAGTATGCTGGGCCGTAGCTATAACTGTTAGACAAAAGCGATCGCCTGTGTTAAAGGGAAGTTTTGGAGTTTTGAAGTGACCACCACAGTCTTAGAATATTTTAGTACATTTATATAATAAGGGTATCTTAAATGCCTGTTTTGGTTGCATAAACTTTGATTAGTACAAGTAACTTTTCAATCTTCTTTGAGTTCATGGTAACAAGGTTCAGTTGTATTTAAGAAAGTATTTTACAATACATAAATTTACAATTTTCAAAGCAAAAAACTTACAGAACTTTTTGAAATTTTGTAAAATTATAAAGGTTAATTAAATTATCATGGTGCACTCCCTACAAGTTTACAGTATACTTATGTTTGTTACATTGTTGAATAATTATATATATATTTTATAATTCAGGGCAAAATATAGTGAGTAAAAAATTTTACCTGATAATATGCTTTCTTTATTTCATTTTGGCTAGCATTTGGTGAAACTCCAAGAACTTTGTACAAATCTGACCTTGCATTGTTGTTATAGGATGTATGGAAAAACTTCACATTGCAAAAGAGGAAACTAGTGTTATGTCCTGTAAAAATACAGGATATAAGATTATAAAAATATGAATTTTTGTAATTATGTATTACTTTAATATTGGTACTTGATTATCTTACTAGACGTGAGCGATTTAGACTGCATGAGAAATTTACACTAAAACTTCCTTATAAGGTCTGGATTATCATAGAGAATTGAATTTCCAGATAATTCTTAGACATGATTTTTACAACCAAAATTTTAACCTTTAAAAATTAAATTCAGGGATTTCATTGCATGAAAAGAAATGTAATAAAAAATTTTCAAAAAATATTAAAAGCTATTTATTGCTTTGGTTCAAGTGCACCTCTGTATCAGCGCCCATGTTAAACACAGGGTTCAAACTGAAATCATAGAATGAAAACCAATGACATTTCAAACACCATTATATTATGGACCTAAATAATATTTAAAAGGACCTTCAAAAATTTGTTTTTATTTATCATGATCTTAATGTGTGACATTTGCAGTTGCTTAGCCCAGAGCGGTAATGTCAAAATCTTTCAGTACAATTTGCATTTTGCCTTATAAGCAGACTTCGATGATGGTCTTGTATCTTTTGGCTCGCAAAACATAAACATTAATCTCACATGTTCGTCTCACAGAGTACAGTGTGCAGGTGGATCTTAGCACAGCCCACCTCTTGGCATCTTTTGGAATTCTCGCCAAACGAGTGGCGATAACGTCGCCAATGTGGCAACCTAGACGGATTATGGAGGAGAACTGTCTAGAATTCGATGGCCGATGATGCCTACATGGAGTTTATTTGGCAAATCATTAACACATCCCTCTGCCGGCAAAGGATTAGCAAACACATTTATGGTAAGTGTTAATTTTTAAAAAAAATATTATTATTATTTCTGGCCTTCAAGTATTGATTTTTAATTGAAACATAATAATAATAACAAATATTCAATTAGCAGTCAACTTGGCGAGATTTCAAATAAGTCACCAAGAGGTGAGCCCATCTAAGATTTTACCAGTGTGCAACTAAAACTATTCAATTTCTAATTTACCAATCAGCAAGTACGAACAAAACGATGCACAAGTTGAAGAATGTGTAATACAAGTACACCAAAAATTTTTGATGCTGCTTAGATAAGTGACAAAAATCAAGTACTTTTAAGCGTTTTCAATTACTTTTAAGGCCTGGAAAACCAGTTAAAATAAATTAAGCACTATTAATGACCCTGTAAACAACATAGTTTAAAACTTCAATGAGTGATGAATATCCACAGAGGTATAGAGGCAGTATAGGACCCCATTAACGACTTTTCCCGGTTTGAAGGGGTCGGATTGGCGCTTTTTTTTACACTTCTGGCTACCCCTCCTTCTTACACATGTCCCGTGGGTTTCAATCTAGTATACCTTGCAGTTTTGGCGCTTTGCACTTGTAGATCAGACAAGTTCAAACCAGGATAAGTCGCCAATGGGGTTCTATACTGCTTCTGATCCTCTACACGGACACATATTTATAATAATTAAAATATTTATTCTTAAAACACAAAATATGTTATTTTTTTTTTATGATGTGCAAACTTTTGCTGTAAACAGGGTTAGGAGCATAGACTAAACCTGTAAAGACAATAAAATTAAATATACAATAGATAAAATGTGTACTTGGTTTATTTTTTAACCACAAGGAATTCTGTAGTCTGTTCAAATTTGTTATTTTCGAGTAAGTTCTGTTTTGAGAACGAGATGTGTGTTTACATAGTACATTTAATAACAGTTTGCTTTGAGACCGGCAACTTGGAACCGCGATCTCACACAGACTGAAGATCCGAAAACTGTGCGACATTTCTCAAATTTTTAATTGCTACCACGAGATGTACTTAGTTGAGGCAACAAAAAATCGCAAATGAATAAATTTCAAAGAAAGTTTAGTAACATATCAGAAAAGTCTAGAAACTGAAAGTTTCCCAGATATTGCGTCACTTTCACCTTGCGAAGAAAATAAACACTGATCACAGTTAGAGTTAAGGAAAAAAGTATTTGAAGTTAGCTAAATAGTTTATATATAGGTACGTCATTATCAACTGCTGCAAATAAGAAGTAATGAAATGTCCCAGTAAAGCTAAAAATTCGAATTTATTTTTAACTCTCTCTCTGCGCATACCGCGATTTTCACGGGAAACGTTGAAGTCATAGACTTATTATTATCAATAGACCGCGCGTTCCCACTTCAATTATACAACAAGAATGAAACTAAAATGAATCACATTAGTAGGAACTTTTTGGGAGCAGGGTTGCAGATTTGGCGGGTTTCTCCTCACTCAGGCGATAAAGGATAATAAGATTATTAGATAAAGGATTAATTTTACGACGTAGTTGTCTTGTATGTTAAATTGTTGGTTGCTAGACCGCATGTTTAGAGTAACCTCGTGTAACCAAATTAAAAACCACGTGACTGATAGACGAAGGAGAACGAAGAAGATAAAAAAAACCCCACTCATTCCAATGGAAAACGCCAAAATGCGTCTGACAGAAAGTACGTGAATACAAGAAAAATGGTGAAATATTGTTCTGCATTTGGTTGCAAAGAAAAATTCCAGAAAGGAGGCTCAATAAACTTTCACATGTAAGTGTTGTTTTTTAAATTTTCTATTTAGTTAAGGTTTTACAGTACACTCATAAATATGTTTTTGTTTATCGCCTGAGTGAGGAGAAACCCTACTCATGTGATTCATTTTGGTTCCATTCTCGTTGTATAATTGAAGTGGGAACGCGTGGTCTATTGATAATAATAAGTCTATGGTTGAAGTAGATTTAGGAGAAGTAGGTAGCTTGATTTCTGCCGGGATGCATTTTTCTCGTCGTCTCTTTAACTGTGCAACCCGCTCTTTCCCCGTTCATGGTTTCATTTTGGCTTTTCTGAAATGTTTAATTATTTATTCAAATCTGGGTTGACAGATGGCATTAGATGTTCACATTTTTGCGAAATATACAAGCATTTTTTGTAGCATTTTTTTTTGCTCTTTTCAAAGCTCAAAGATGTCTGGCAGGAAGCGTTTCGCTCATCAAGAGGGTTAATTAACGATTAGTTTGAAGATTGTGCTCACGATAGTTTCCGACTCATAATAATGCACTGCATAAGATCAATTGATGGGTATTATATTTTACTTTTACCGTGAAGTTTTATGTACATTTTCTCAAAATAATGATGTTACAGGTAATAAAATTTCGGAGATGGATTCAATGAGATTTATCCATGTAACGTCACAATTTCATTCCACATAACACATCACATACACAACACAATAACCCAACATTCATTAACAATGCTCCGTTTTCTGTTGCCCTCGTGTGCTTGGTGTTGGCATCAAATTTTAAATATTAAAAACATTAAATTACTTTTCAAAATTTTTGCATTAAAAATGAATGTGCACACACATCCATATATCCTTTATTTATTCTGATTAAAATCATTTTATTATTTATTAAAGCAATTTTGGCAACAGGAAAGAGTTTCTTAAATGATCGCTTAAATGATATTTCAGCGCTATTGAATGACGGCAAGTTGGTTTATTAGTATTCAAAAAAGGCGAACTTGTAGTGACAGTGACAGCCGCCAAAATTTGATGGAATGGATTGTAATCGACAGTGAATCTATCTGCCAAGTTTCAGACCGATTGGATGACGACAAGGGGATTAATTAGAACTCCGCAGATTTGCTCTCAATCGGCATACCCAGCCAGCTATGCACCCCCCTCCCCCTCACACACACTCAAAATTTAATCTTAATATAAAGGATTTAAAAATAAACTATTTCGAACTACTTTTTGCTTTTGCCCTACCATTTCCTTCTCTTCGCGTATATTCAAGTCAAATTGCAGATCCTTCAGACTAGTGCTTTTGTACAGCTTTTTGATATTTTAATTTTAATCACCCTGTTTATTATTGAGAGAAGAGATATCTATAGTGATAGTGTGTGATTGATTCACTGAATAAGAAAATCTCCCAAAAAATAACTAGGCGTTGTAAAAAATAAAACCCTGCCAAGTAAAATGATCAGCCAGAAAAAGTTATGAAATCTTATATTATTTGTACTTGCACACAAGGGGGCCGCCAGAAAATTTTGCAAGAACTAGTGAACGTTTCGAGATGGGGAACGACATCAGAAAACATATTTACTCTAACACAGTGGTAGAAAGTGGGGAAAAAAAGGTGGGGGGGGGGAGGCCAAAAGTTGGTGACAAGTGCACCCTATCAACGATAAATTTTATAATTTCGTTTCTAATAACAATAAATTTATAACAATTAAATAAATAACAATTAATTAGTAGAAAGGAAACAATTTTCAACATGAACAAGGGTCCAAAATTTATCGTTATTTTAATGAATATTCTGCGACTTAGGAAGTAAGAGATGAAGTGAAGTAATAATTCCACATTATATACATAACTGTTTATTTAGATTTAAATATTGCCTCTAAATAAGCATACTTTCATAAAATTAAATTAATAAGGAAGTCTAAATTTTTTTTTTAAAATACTTGATCTTTATATTTTTTTCTAGTTCCTCCAAAGTTAAAATTTGACCAAGTGAAAATACCTATATCTATACAAAGTAGTATAATACATTTTTATAACACTAACATAAATAGTTTTTTTTTTTCAGTGACTTAAAACTTTTTCTCAGTGTCATTACATTTCGCATTTCCCTACATTCTTGGTATATTTTTTAAGAAGAAAATTTATGCTTAGTTAATTTTAGTACTATCTAATATCCCATGCCCAGTATTGCTTAATGTTCAAAGAAATTTATAAACAAAATTATTGATAAAAACTGAAAAATATAGTGGGGAATAAATAAAAAAAATTATACAATTTTGAATTATATGACTCGGACGACAATGATAAGATGAATTTGTTTCAACAATTTTGGCATTGATAGTATAATATACAAGTATTGTATCGTGCATTCAAAAATTGAAAGTAAAAAAAATGGCAAAATGATGTTTTACCTTCTTAAAGGAAATCTTTGCATTTATCAGCTTTCTCGTTTGGCTTCATGGATAATTTTTCCTGCACATTTATGAGTTTTACTGGTTTGTGTTTAAAAATCTGCTTTCTTAAGGATTTTCGTTAGTCAAATTCCTTGTCTCCATGTGGCAAAATGTTACACCCTACCCATTCGTTAGAAAGTTTCAAACCTTGTTTTTTTTCTGGTTCCAAGCTTTTTAACAGCCTTTTGTATGTGTTGCATCCAAGTTTTTGTTCTTCACAAGTAAGCCATGAATACTCGTTGCATTTCTGAAGGTGAGTATCATTGTGTTCAATACTTTGGATAATCATTACTGCAGTGCGTTTTTGCTTACTGTTGATATCACGTGCTAGATTCTCTCTCCACGTGGTCTCTTCAACTTGATGCACTTGCACATTTTCCACTGCTCCTTCCTCAAAGTTCTGTAGTATATCGGAGTCACTTTTCTTACAGTTTTGAAGCCAAATATATCAATCTCATCTTATTTTGTACTAGATGGATTACGAATACAAATGCCGTTTAGAATCAGAAGTAACAGTTAATGGTTAAGCTGGAGGAATACACGGGTTTCTACTAATAATCAATCAAACGCAAAACATTTAAAAATAAATGTTCGAAGACAAAACAGGAAATGATAGTGCAATAAATATGTCTTTTTTTATCCACTCCTCAATAATCCCAGACAACGGGCGCCGAAACTCGCCCCGCATTTCCAAGAAAAATTGACTGAATCTGCTTTAAACAAAACAAAAATGAAAGTATAAAAAGTAACAAACAGCCAGAAAAAGCAGAACTAATGAAAATTGTTAATTCTATTTTTTCTCCCTCCGCTTTTAGTTTTTAGACGGATTGAATGTTTTTTAAAATTGGGGGAATAGATTTCGGTAGTTTTAGAAATGGGGGGATGGATTTCAGTGTTTTTAGAAGTGGGGAGACGCATGGGTATTTTCTGGACAAGTGGGGGGACGCGTCACTCCGCGTCTACCCACACTTCTAGCACTGCTCTAACATATAAGGTTATGGATACTTACATACCAGTAACCAGCTTAGGATGAAGAAATAAGTAAGGGGAAAAAAAAAACAAAAAAAAAACAGTGCAACGGATATGAACTTTTTATTAAATAAACACAACACAAACTACTTACTACACATTCTTTTAAAAAAAACTGAGTACTCCTATTTTTTTATGACAAGCAAATTAATGGATTTTTGTATAAGTTCTTCTTTATGATTTTCAATTAAATCCCCATGAACTGACAACATCAAGCAGAGGTCTCCCCGCCTCACTCCATGATAGACACAGACAAAAAAAAAGAAAAAGAAAAAAAAAAGAAAATTACAATTATAAAAGCAACATAGTAAATTCAACAATGAAAGACGATCTGTATTGTAGCATTTTATATTTAAGTTCTACTGAAATTTTTTAAATTTTTATTTTAAATAAATTACAATTACAATATAGAAATTGAATTTTTTTTTAATTTTAGCGTCTCATAATTTTTGACAGTTTTATTCACATACTGCCAAAATACGATTTATTTACTGTCGTTTAAAATTAGAAGAGTTGCTTTTATGTCAATTGACTTAACCCTTTATTTACTGACATGATGTTACGTAATAGTACAATATTTCTCATTGAGAAATATTGTACCATGACGTAACTTACTTCTGTGTTAATCTAAACGCTTTGTGACCCATACGGACTTTGATATTCACTTTTATGAAGTTCATTATTTAATTTTTGGATGGCAACATAAGCTGATTCCTCTTTGGAAAAATTAAGAATTAAAAAAAAAAGTTAGCACGCATTTTAAATATTCAATAAATAAATCTCCCTTTGTATTATTTGTTATTTCCTTTTATTTTGGGTATTCTTATCTGTTAGTTCTTTTTCAATTCATTGTCACAATGGCGAGGGCTAAAGGTATTTCCAATGTTGAAATAATAAAAATTTATAAATTGAAAGCTTATGGAAAGTTAGCTGAAGAAGTTACTAAAGACTGTGCAAATGAGGTTTGTTCTCAGTATTTGAAAGAGTTTTATCACCCAAAGCTGAATGGAAGTGGGGAAAAGCATATTGGAAGAGCTGAAACCCTGAAGGGCTTAATCCTAGTATACGTTACACGATGAATTTGGCGACATTGGCGATGATGCATATGCTTTTTTTCATGGTATGTTTTAGGTATTTGCCATCTTCAGGTTACGATTTTCTATGTTTTGGCCTACGCAAATTCTTAGCGACAATCGTAAAAAAGTTACTTCGGCTTTGGCAACAGTTTGGCGGTAATCATCAAGCCATTTTCAAAATCGCGCCAAGCGTGTAAAGTATACTAGGATTTTACCCCTGGAAGATCTTCAAATCAAGAATATCGAAGTATAATTAAAAAAATGATATCAATAAAAAAAATGTCTTTGAAGCAAAAGTTGCCTCAAAGTTGTTACAGTTTAAAAAGATGCTTAGAAGAATTAAAATTCCTAAATATTATCTATAAAAAAAAAGTACGGAAACCATTTTTGTAAGAAAGTCATAAAACAGAACTTGTAAAATGGTTCAAAAGTCTGATGTCTTGTGGTGAAAAGTTACTATCTTTATTTTATTAATGAAAAAAAAAATGGAACTTAGATGAGCCCGATAGATATTTATAATATTGACTTGACTTAAGAAAATATTCGAGGATTTTTCAAGTGGAAAAATAAAAGGATCCCTGATGGTCTGTGGAGGTTTTTGATTTAATTGTTAAATATATCTGGAATTTTCAAGTGGAAAAATAAAATCTAAGGAATATAAAAAAAAAATACTCAACCTAAATTTACTGGATTGGATTAACTTACAATTTACTTACAACTACAACTACCATTTCTGGACTTGCATTGTATATTCCAGCAAGATGCAGCATCCAGTTCAAACTTCGAACTCAACAACAGGTTGGTTGTACCAAAATAAATGAATGCGATGAACTGGCCAGCACTTAGTTCTGACTAAAATTTAGTGGAAAATATGTGGGGCATGTTAATTATGGAATACGTTATTTCTCTAAAAATTACTCGAGAGCCAACATAGAAAAAGCATGGTAGAAAATATCACCAGATTCCTGCAAAAACTTTTTTTCCATGAAAAAATTGTGCATATGAAGTGATTTTTAATAGGAAATTTAATCTTAATATCATTTGGTTTTATGTTATTGATGTATACACTTAAAATGTCAAAACTGCGTATGTGTCTATAGTTAAGGGATACTAAAGTGAATTTTTTTTCCAAATTAAGTATTGCAATTTGAAATTTTTTTTGGTAATATTTAGCAGCCGAACTTATATAAATATAAAATGCTATAATACACTGCGTGAAAAAAGTAGAAGGACACATGATTTTTTTTTTATAAATAAAAAACACTGATTTTTTCCATAACAATTTAATGAGTAACACTTTAAATTACTAATTACAAACAGATAACTGTATCTGAAAATTGAAACAAAAAAAAATACAGGTCAAGTACAGCAATAAATCAGTTTTGACTTCATCATACTCTGTGAAAAAAGTAGAAGGACACTTCTAAATAATGCAAATAAAAGTCTTATTAATAGGGAATTCTTCCACCATTGGCTTTGATTACTTCAAAAATTCGATTTGGCATCGAATCATATAAAGTTTGAATTTCTGTTTAGCAGAAATTGTCCCATACATAATTCAAAGTTCTCCGAAGCTCAACTATAGATTCAAACTGCTTGCCTTCCGCGTAAACGCGACGAACAATCATTGCCCATATGTTCTCTGCAATGTTGAGGTCCGGGCTTTTAGCAGGCCATGGCAAAACCCGAACATTATTTGCTGCAAAACCAATTTTTAACCCCATTAGCTGTGTGAATTGATGCTCCGTCCTGTTGAAAAATCCAGTCATTTCCGCCTAGCTCAACGACGTAGGGAAGGAGATCTGAATTCAAGACTTGGATGTAATCTGTGTGTTTCTGCCTGCCACTCAGGAACACTAAGCTTGTTTTTCCTCCGTATTCGACTGCCAACTAAACCATTAAACTCCCTCCTCCCATCTGTCGGGTAGAATAAGTCTTTTTTCAGTACCGAGACAATGCCAATAGTATTTGTAGCCATCTGGACCGTCTAAATTAAATCTTTTCTCATCAGAAAATATAACGGTGGTCCATTCTGACGTCCAGGACATGTGGTTTTTAGCCCAATGCAGTCGGTGTTCAATGTGCCTTTCATTCCATTTCGGATGGTGCTACTTTTTTCGGAATACGAAATTTTCGGACCTTTTTATGTAGTTGTAGACAGTTCTTCTTGAAACGTGTGTGATGCCTGCATTATTTTGAGCTTTGGCAATACTTCCATCCGTTTTTTTTAGTTCCCGAATGATTTTTCTTTAATCGCGTTGCGTCAGTTTTTTAGGTCTGCCAGTCTTCATTTTGGTTCCCTGACTACTAGGATTTATTATATAGTTTGAAACAGTATTTGGACTAATATGTAGCTGGCGTGCAATCTCTCTCACACCTTTGCCATCGTTTTTGTAGGCATCAATTTGGCCTTTTTCAAACTCACTTAAAGGTTTTCTTCTAGGCATTCTAAAAAGATGAAAACGACGTATTTTCAATAAAATAGTATGTTTTTCTTAACAAAAACAGTTAAAAAGAATGAAACACCTACCTTTGAGGTTTACAATATTCCAAAACAAATTATTTTAGCACGTGTCCTTCTACTTTTTTCACACACCAAAAATCGTTAAGTTGTTTTCCTTAATTTTTACTAGTGGTAGATAAAATTTACTCATTTATAAAAAAAAGAAAAAATGGTCAAACTACATAAAAAAAGAAATTTAGATCAGGAGGATCGAAATACAAAGCATAAATTACAAAATATGACTGTCCTTCTACTTTTTTCCCGTAGTGTATAAATTGTCTATCACTATTGAATTTTTGCCTGTGTCTATAGTTTTAAGACGAACTATAAGTCTGGAATTCGCCATTGTGCTTCGTACCCAAGTCTTTACTCGTCTAAAAGTCTTGAAACCAGTACAAATTATGTCAGCTGCAGTAAGCTATAATCTTAAATTTGATGGTAACGAAATGTAAGGCATAGAATATTAGATTAATAAATATACCTATTATAGCACATATTATCTTAAAGAAGAAAAAATAGCATAGCTTGTGTCTATAATATCATTTTGAATTTGATTATAATGTACATTAGGGAGGGGGGGGGAGGGACGAAATGTTCATTGTGGGGAAAGGGGGGGGGGGAGGACGAAGTGCTCATTGTGGGGAAAGGGGAGGGGGGTTCGAAAGGGGCTCAATTATTCTAAGTTTCAGTTTAATTTTTTTTTTTTTTACTAAGAGCTACGAGAGGGCCATTCTAAGCCGTTTACATTCTGACCTACATCATATACAATCACGGCTCATAAAAATGAGCTCGGTTTGGATGTCTCACTGACATCTGAGATAGCAACCTCTCCTTCCACATCGACTCCCTGCACAAATAATAGGATACTGAGTTGGTTGTATTCAGATTATCTGGCGCCGTCAGCAACACGAGGGCTTATAATGCAAGAGGATACTGAGACCTTAAGAGATTTGATGCGCAGAAGTCACCATTAATTCTATACGTCAGAGTTATGGCAGTGAGTTGGCTCGATTCCATGCAACTAAGCACGCAACTCGTAGTAAACTAAGCCACCAAATGGCTTTATCATAGGTAAAATTAAGTGTGCTAATGTGAAAAGACATTGCGGAAAAGTTACTGTGTTTTGTGAATGTTTTGATCCGACACCGTTATGAAATGAAGACATTAAGAAGAAGTCCTGGTAAAGATCATTCCCTATGCTCGCCATGTTACAATCTTCTAGCCCAGTGCATTTAGAAACTACTTTGCATAAAACCTTGACTTTCGGTACGAATATTATCACTTCATGAAATGACGCAAATTGTTTTCATTTAATGTCTATCTATTAAAAATGAAAATTAACCAACTGACGGTCATGGGAATGGGCGAAATTCCCCAGTTGCTTTCCCTGCAATAATTTTTAAATTATATTTCTAATTCAAATACATAAATTTTTTTAAATTATTTTTTGTTTGTCTTGTTTTAGATAGGTTATAGACTATCATCCTAATGAAAGTATCTACGTAAAAATTACTTAAAAGTAAAAATTTAAAATAAAAAAATATTTTATTTTAAATTTTATTTATACGTTTAAAAAGGTTGTGTATTGCTGGAAAAACTGGGGATCCTAAGACGTATATATATATACGTGCATGACCGTCAATGGGTTAAAAGAGCAAAAGACAAAAACAAGTAGAGTCATTGCATATGCATTGAAGTAAGGATTTCAAATATAAAATAAAATATATTGGACGCTATTTTCGAGTTTTTTAATTTTCATCATTTCATAAAGTGACCATTTTCGAACATACTCATCAAATTTCAAAGTAGTTTCTGAATGCACTGGGCTAGAAGATTGTAACATGGTGCTTATATGAAATGATTCTTACTAGGACATGGCTCTTGCAGCACTTTATTTGTAGGGAGCTCTTTAGGGTAGTGAACGTTTTCGAGTATTCTAAGACATTATTTGAAAACCGTCATTATAGGGTGTCTTAAACATGACCTACACATTTTCGAAAGTAGTTACGCAGTTCACCAAAAGATGGCGCTGTTAAATAAAAAACTTAAATGCCTGAACATATTGCAAACTTAACAAAATATCCATCATTTCCAGAAACATCATCGCGCAATTGAAACATCGTTTTCCAGTTCTAGCAACATGTTTAGGCCTTTTTTTTTCTTCCAATCAACAGTATTGATGAAGGCTTCAACTATTTTTGAAAAGAGATAGGGGAAAAAATGTCTCCAAATTTCCAAGTACAATACAACAAACGGTATAGTCCACCTGATGGTTGTGTGGTTAGCGCTTTTGCACGCCAAAGGTGCCGGGTTCGAATCTTGTGTTAGGCGATGATGTACGTTGTGGTTCGGAATCCACGTTAAGCTGTAGGTCCTGGCCTGATTAGCCGTGATTGTGTACAAGTATAGGTTGTTGAGCGCACTAACAAACCAAACAAACAGTATATATCTATCGCTTTCTCTCTCTCTCCCCCCCCCCTTTTTAAAAAAAAAAAAATATGTTTTAATTCAACAATGATATAAAAAAATTCATTTTCCAAATGAATCAATAATTTTTTAGACGCCTGTACATTTTTCATACTTGATTTTGATCTGAATCCCTATGTACTATAAGAAACTTGCCACAATGTTGTAGAACACACACAAAAAAAATGCGTTCAATGTAAAATGCAGTATTAGAACGTTTACATCCTTTCCAAATTGACCTATATAAATCGTCTACCTCATTTAATCAACCAATAGGAAGTGCAGGATAACCAAAAAATTTCTTCTTGCGTCATACGCTTCCAATCAGAAAATGGCAAACGATCCAAATCAGACCAGCAGAGGGTCCAGCAATTTCAGAATCTCCACAAATTCATACAACTTTTTCTTTTTGCTTTTGGAGCAATTTCTCGCTTGTAGCTTTCCTGTCTTTCTTTTAGTCTTTTCGTCCCCTAACTATCTAGGATTTGTGTCCTCGGAAAAAAGAAGAAACGCGACCGAAATTAATAGGTCAATTTGTCTTACCGGGAGATTTTTGCTGGACCCAGACAAGTCGAGGTGTTTTTGTTTGTGCTGGTTCTCGGATGATTTCCATCCCGTAGAATGCAGTTTTAAAAATAATGCTACTATTTTTGTTCTGAAGGAGTAATTTTTTTTTCGATTTTCAAGTTCTTATTGAGAAACTATATTTTCAGGATATCCCTTGAATTTTTTTTTATAGTTTAAAAATTCGTAAAAATTGATAGAATTAGTCTATTTCAAGGCGAAAAGGTTACTCTCAAGAAGGGAGATTTTTTTATTAGCCCTTTTTCACTCGATGCCTTTTTCACGTTCGAGGGACCAGTAACTCGAGACGTTTCGTAGCATTTTTGGTTCGGTACGTGGTTGCAGACGCGCTTTAAAGAAACTAAACATAAACAGTCATTGCCTTGCATCGAATTTTCACATCAAACCTAGTGGTGACAGAGGGTCACCTCACGAGTTGCGGTATCAAATCACGTGGTGAGTGAAAGTGCAAAGGGTTAAATGGAAAAAGTTGTTAAAATGTTTCTATAGAGGGCGCTGAACACAAGCAAACAATTTAATTTCATGGCATATTACGTTTATTTGAAGATCAGTCAAATGTTCAGTGAAGCATATCATGGCACCAAAATACTTATTCTTAATTTCGGCCATTACTAAAGGACAGTTTGGCAACACGGCAAAAATTAGAAAGCAGCTGCTAATCAAAAACTCAGCATTTTATAAGACATCAATTTGCTTTTTTCTTCTGTGGTTGCTTGCATCTTGTGCCTTCTATCGACTTTTTTTTTTCCTTCAATTTATCGACATTATTCATTTAGCATAGAGTAATAAAAATATTAATGATTTGGATGCTGTATTTGAATTGTCTTTCAAAAATTATATTTTATAATTGATTTGTGTTTAGTTTCGTTTACAAAATATGGACAATATAGAGTTTAATAGTAATTTCATTGTTCAGTTTTAGTTTTATCAATAATTGTCCAATTATCTTGTTTATTTCACATTGCATATAAGACCTTTTACATTGGCACTATTTTCTTCGTTTTATTGGTTGGTTCGTATGCTCAACGACCTATTTTTATGCACAATGACTGCTAATCAGACCAGTACGTGGATTCCAAACGTGGATTCCGAACCACAACGAACATCCACAACCTAACCTGGGATTCAAAGCCAGTACCTTTGGCATATTTCCTCCGGCGGGACCATTTAAGTCAATGAAACTGCCCTTTCCCCCACGCATTTGTATAGTGAGGCTTTATTTTCTTCTCTGATACGTCTGTTTAATTGGTTATGACAAGATTAATGTTTTTTCCTACAATATTGCATCTTGCACAGTCATGCAATATGTTATAACGACAAGGCTTTGAAATAAAATAAATATTTATTTATTTTAAAACAAACAAACAAACAAACAAACAAACAAACAAACAAACAAACAAACAAACAAACAAACAAGCAAACAAACAAACAAACAAACAAACAAACAAACAAACAAACAAACAAACAAACAAACAAACAAACAAACAAACAAACAAACAAACAAACAAACAAACAAACAATTTAGGTGTCAAGTAATTATTTCATGAATATCTATTACAATGTTCACGATATCCAAATAAATAGGTAACCCGAGTAAATAAATCGTTTATTCACACAAAACCAGTTTTTTTCTCCTATTACAAACATAAATACCATAGTACAATAATAGTTTTCAAGTGCCAGTTAATACAGGTCTACCTAGTGTCGCTGCTCGAATCCTGCTGTTGCGGTTTCAAACCCTCCCCCATCATCTGTGTCTCGCCAGAGTAGACGTCCGAATTTTGCGGCTTCAAGCTGTTTTCCACTGCCGGTTGCTCTCCGGAGAAGATGGCCGAATTCTGAACTTGGTTCTCCTCCCAGCAGAAGATGCCGTTCCCTTGAAAGCCGGAGTTGCATCGGCAGAAACCGGCCTCATCCGGACTGCGCTGGATGCAGCTGGCGTCGGAGGAGCACTGGAGGTCGGAGTTGCACGTGGAGATCATCTTCGAGAATCTGTCCATGGCATTGATGCGAGCGCTGTCCTGTTTTCTCTCCACTTCCAAGACGACTTGGCTGCCTTGTTGGCTATTCATAGGGGATTCTGGAAAAGTTCAGATAAAACATTAGCGCTTGTAGTGCTAGAGTATCTTGGGATGCAGAAGCCTTTCACGCTAGAAAGTAATCCCTAAATAGTAGTCTTCCCCATTTCCCTTTTAAAATTCATTCAACAATCGCAACAAATATAAGTAATATCACTCGTCAATTTTTCCTTGTGCCCCAATAATCCCTTTTTCTCTCACACTCTCGATCCAATTCTCAAGTAAATCAAAAATACTGATAACATAAGGATAATTCTCACATGAATAGAAATCCGCATCATGGGAACGTACTATGATCGGTAAGTTTTTTAAAAAAAAAGAAAGAAAATGGGTTAACAAGGATAAATTATTTACAAGGCGATACCAAAATAGGCTTATCATTACATATATGCTTCGAATTGTGTCAAATATATAAAATCAACTTTGCGCAGCAATATTACTACTATTATTTAAAAAAAAAAGAAAAAAAAAAAAGGGTACTTGCTTATTATCCCGTCAACGTTGGCTAATTTTTTTGTTGGTGATAAAAAGTTTGAACCTTATAGCCTTCTCGCTGGTCTGGTATGACTCGGTTTATAGTCGGGACCTTCTGCACTGCAGACCGGATATTCATTCAGACTGATTGTTTCGACGAACTTAGCAAATTCCATTTGCGAACTTTTTGACTTGTCAATGGTTGACGAGATGATACTTAAGTGACAAAAAAATTATTTTTTGCCGTTGAAAGAGAAAAAAAGTATTAACTGATTCCACACTTCAAAATGAAACGAATAACTATTTTAATCTGCACCGTCCTCTTTTTGCCATCTGTGATGGGTTGTCTTAGGAACTAACATTCCATCATTTAGGGTGCTATTTCGTAGCACCAAGCAATTTTTTTCTTCTTCAAAAATCGCCTAATGTCAAAAATGAATTTATACCATTTAAAAATATTTCCCATACCTGCTCCGTTTGATGGATATTCCTGTTGACTGATTCCGTCTTGCTGAACGTCGTCACTTTGAACCGTGGCTTCATTCGAAGAAGCCTGCCTCTCCGAAATTCCTCTGCGGGCGACAGCATCTATTGAATCCTCTTCCAGGTATCTGTTTTGTGAATCGTCCTCCTGGTTCTGGTTTCGAATATCGCTATTGTCGTAGTCGTCTTGTTGTCGCACTTTGGAGGAAAGCTGGCGACTTTCGTCAGATTTGATGTTCCTCGAGTCCATGCTGTCGTCATCGCTGGCGTAGATCCGGTTGCCGGACATTCCAAAGTCCCAGTTGTTGTCCGGGCTGTCTTCTTTCGGATCGAGTTGTCTTTTTTGGCGACGTAGTGACGACGGACGGGTAGGCTCGAACATCAGTGGGTTGTTACCTAAAAGGAAGTTGATTGTACTGAATTTGTCACTGTGTAAGAAATACATGACGGATATATTTCATTGAAGCAGTGACAAGGTTGCAGGATAAACCTCAGGCCAAGGGTTTGTAAAGGGTTCTATGAAAAGACTTACGTTGATAACCCTCCAAAAAGGTTGATTCTAGATTGAAAAAGTTTATACAGTGTATAAACTTTGTAATGACCTCAATAAAAAAAAGGTTTGCTCATCCTTCATAGTGTAAACCTCGATGAAAGTTGATCGTGAAAAAGTTACGTAGAGCTTGTCAATTGTGACCCCTCCCCCTCCTTCTCCTTTTCAAGTTCTTAAAAAGGTTGCATCTTTGTCATCTCAACTTTCTATCCATTTCGTTTAAGTTGTTAATACATGGTATAGAAAAGCTTACAATGTTATCTGGGAGAAAAACCTCCTTCTTAAGGCCATGTGTTCACTATCGAAAAAAGTTAGACACAGTTTTCTCACCAACTTGGCATTTGTGTAATCACTACGTCAACAGAAGGGAGACACAAATTCGGTAATGTGTTTTTTAGGACGCACAACTGTTGCCGGGGAGAGGTGAACTACAATTTTTAGACTATACATTTATAATTGATTAAATGTTTCAGTAAATAACTTAACTAAATACATAACATTTTTCAAAATACCTTCATGAAAATAATCTGTAACACATGCATATTTTTTCTACCTAGGTAATTTTTAATGGGACCAGATTTTATTTTCAAAGGACTATTTATCAGATTAGAAATAAATATTATTATCATTAAGTATATGAAGTGCTACATCTAAATCTGTTCTTTGGTTCCACTATTCAATGTTACTCTCGACGTGGGAATGTAAAACTATATATAAAAAAAAAGTAAACTAAAATATTACAAAAGTAATAAAACTTTACAAAAACCAGATTATAGTGTTTAGTTATAGAATCATCTGATAGTATAATGTTTAGGGACTTATTGTATCTTTTTTTAACAATTTCGTTCTTAATTTAAATATCCGAAATTGGGGTTCTTTTACAACTGCTTGACGTAATATTACAGGTTTTAATATTTGTAAGCTATGATATCGCACTGAACGAGATGAAAAACAACACGGGAGCAAGGAGACTAGTTGAACTGAAATAATATGTAAACTAGCTGTGTGGCCCCGGGTTTCAGGGATCCATCATTGTTGTATAGGTATCAGCTTTTGGGGCTTTGCTCGCTGGAAGGTTCATTGCAGCGCAAGCATAAGCTTGCTTTACTCGTTAAAAGGTTAACAAAACAGCAAGAAAAAAGAGCAACAAAGCAACAAAACTGTTACTAATGAACACAGCGCCGTTTGATTACACAGGCCAAACCCATGTAGTTGGGCAAAAAGTCGCTGAAATGTTGTAGCATTCCCCAACCCTCGGCAACAAGCCGGAAGCAGCTCTGTCTCTCTAGTGAACACATTGCAATAGACTCATATTGACCACATTTCGGCGGCAAACTGTGATCGTCGATAGTGAACACATGGTCTAAGGCCAAACAATACGCTGCATTCCTACGCAATGTCACATAAATTTTGAATTCTCGTATCGTAACCTTAAAGTTACAGCTAGATAACTCCAAAATTGTAATTTTTTAGGTATGTGCACGGTGATGAATTACTCCCCCCCCCCTTTTATTTTGTATGACACTAGTGGATAACTATAGCAAGGTCCCATTATATATTCCATTTATATTAAAGCCGTTAGGCTCTAGTTTGATTTCAATGCTTTGAAAAATTTTCAAACACATTTTTCTCAAAACTATAGTTTTGCAATTATATATTTGCAGCATTAGGGTAACGATATAGATGTATACGTTCAATTTTTTACTTCATCTGGTTGCTGGAGCAGAAACCTCTTATAACCTATCCAGAAGTTATCTAGTTTGAGATCAGCGGTAAGACTAGATAAGATGAAAACAAAACTCACTCTGATTAATCTCCTTGATGAGGTACCGCTTCTTGGTGGCGAAGAATCCGATGTTGGTGTAGACCGAGCACGCCAGAACTCCCTCTTGCTCCTTTCTCAACTCCATGACGGTGAGCACCGATCCGGTGGGACTGAGCTTCATGTTGCTCGGCAGGGTTCTGTCCTCGCCCTGTTTCTCCAGATACCACTTGAATCGCATTGAGGTAGGAGGGAGGTCCACGGACTTCATATTCAGCATGAGAGTCTCTCCAGGATACACGAAACCCATGTCTGGAAGAAGGGAGGTATTAGAATATTGATCAATAGTGGGTACACAGGTGTAACAGGAAACATTGTTTGTTGCGAACATGGAAAGGACATTAAAGAGTTATGAAGTTAAAAGATATGAAGAGAGAAAAACATAATACATCCGATAGGATGCGTGCTAACAACGAATCTGAATATGATATGCGCAGAGAAAGGGTTACATAAAAAGTACCACTAGATGTCGCCACTGCCACGCAGGACAGTTGATGAACTATGAACTAGTTAAGTAGGTAGATGTTGCATCATGATTTTTCCAACTGTAGGTATCGTAAAACACCGTTCTTAACTTACGTTTGACGGCAATGTTTAAATGTTACTGTATTGTGCTTTGACGTTCGTACTCCAACTTTTTAGTTTTTATTTCGACATTTGGAACAATACGATGTTGTCATTGAACTTATGATCGATACCGTTTAATTATATATTTGACTACTTGTGATAAAAATAACCCAACTTAAATAATTAAAATTGTTTAAAAAACTTTTGACGAATTAAATGATGTACTTTTTAGTATTAATTTGAAAGCTCAAGGCCACATTGAGAATTTTTTGTTGTTGCTGTATTATTTAGCTATTTATTCACCTATACAATAATTTGTAATATAGCAGTTATTATGTTAATTTTCCTTTCAGCCGCCATCTTGATCATGATCCTGAACTTAAAGGCTGATTCACACGTTACCAGTTGAGATAGCCAGTCGTGTGATTTCAGCGCCAGCGCAGTGTAAACGCTCATTCCAGTCCCACAGAAAGCCAGTTTTTCACGTGATCTCCTCTGGTTGGCGACTCCAGTAGATCAAAAATTTTCCATTTACTAGCACGTAAACTTCAATCGCCAATCATTTGCGCTCTTAAATGACTACAAGCAGCGCTGCGATCCTTCAATAACTGGATTGTTTAAGTTGCTGGGACTGCGTAAATGCAAATCTGGTATTCTGATCAATGTTTGACAGTTATCCAATCAACTTATAGGCTGGCGTTCTAGACAATGGCACCATGTAAATCAGCCTTAAGTAGACGAGTCACAATTGGACACTAATATTGAACATTCGCACTGTGAAAAAGAAGTAATTAGAAATAGAATACACTAATTTTAAAGTGAATTGGATGCTCATTATGTCAGTAAAAACACTTTATCAATTCTTGAGTTCCAGTTACCATCTTCTAAAAATTGATTGCTTCACCAACTATATTTGTTAACACTGTAGCCGAGAACAGAAAAATTCGACACTCACCCTGAGGCATGATCCTTATCCTGAAAGTGAGTGTCTGCGTCTTATGTTCTGCGGTGGGTTTGGCTTGGAGGATAGTGGCGGAGAAGGAGTTGCTATCCACGTCCATCTCTGTGATGGGGCTCAGTCTCATCTCGTGGCCGCGGCTGCCGATCACAACATTCCACATGGGATTATCTGTCAGGAGAGCAAAAACATACAATTTCAATGTTAAAGTATCAGTAGAGTAATAAATTTGGGTAACAATTTGCGAAGCCATTGCAAGTTCAGGTACCTTATCGAACATCATTCTGATTTTTTTTTTTTTTTTTTTAATGTAGAGAAATGTAAGTAGATCATGAATCCATAAGTCTGCCTCAGCAAAAATGGCCTGAACTATTTAAAATTCGACTTTGAATGAAATCCGACTGTTAAATACATCACAACTTGCCAAATAATGAGCATTCTTTTTTATGTGGAAACTTACCACTCTTTAATTTAATAAACATTTAAAAAGTTAGGCAAGTTGGCAATAAATATTACGTAATCACTGACGTAATATTTAACGCCAATTTGGCTCACTTTTAAGAGATAGATTTTTTGCCAGAAAATAAATATCGGCTGCTCTTTTCTTCATAGAAAATTAAAGAGTAGTGAGTTTCCACATAAAAAAGAATGTTCATTATTTGGCAAGTTATGACATATTTGGCAATCGGATTTAGTTCAACTCATTATAACTTCTGGACAGCTCATAAGAGGTTTCTACTCTGCAAGCAGATGGTAATTGAATAGATGCCATACGCTCTCCTAACCTAATGCTGTGTAATAAGTTGCCCTCAGTTACCAACAAACTCTAACTACTCTAGGAAAGAGATGTTAATGTAGATCCATTGATCTATAACTGTAACTTCTAGATAATGCATGCTTGGTTATTGCCTTAAAGTCAAAGAAGGCATAACAATCAAAACAGAGATATAGATCAGCAACTTTCCCTCCCCCACCCCCAAAAAAAAAACTAGTTAGAATGTGTTGGCAACCATGGTCAACCTATTCCGTAGCAAAGATGGGGGGTGAGGGGGGGGGGGAGTATTCAATTGGCTTCATCTGCTTGAAGAGAATAAACTTTTTTATAATTCATCCAGAAGATGTTGTTGTTGGAAATCAGTGTATAGATCTCGCTATCCAGAAGTTGCAGAGATCAGTGTTACAAATCAACTACTTCGAGAAAATGGGTTAAAGAGTTTAACTTTCTATTAAAGCTACCGATTAGTCGACAACAGTTGCCCAATAGCAGCATGTTTTGCACCTAGCATAAGAGTACATATCTGTGTACTTACACATACTTCAAAAATGTGGTGGTTACCTACTTTAGTACTGACACAACGATATCAACGATTCGTTGCGTTTTTTTTTTTTTTTTATTGTGCATGAGCTACACCAAGGCTATATATGTCTACAGCCAAATACGCCTCAAACCAACACCTCCTATATAAGAAAGCCTCCGCACTGACTGCGTGACGTCACATATAGTAGTCAATCGTACTTTGCATTGGTAGCATAGGAATAATCCTTTTCTTAGTTTTGCTAGTTAATTTGAATAGGAGAGCATTTAGAAAACATTTCTTTTTTATTGACAGAGATAATTGAATTTTTTTTTTAATATTTATGTTCAACTATTATTTTGAATTTTATTCCGAAATAAAACACCAAATCTAAACAAACAATTTTTATTTTATTCCCAAATCATAGTTATTATTAATCAATAAAACATTTTAAAGCAAAATAGTTTAGTGTTGCTGTTTATTAACTTCAAAATTACTTTAATATTTGAAGTTTCCTTTTTTATTTTCAACATTCTTTTGCTTCACCAATTTTTTGTCTACTGACAGGTTGTCATTTTGCTGCCTACAATAACTATTTCGATATATGTTTGTAGCATCCCTTAGAATACTTTCTACAATAAATTTAATATTATGTTCTTTACATTCATGCGGAATGTTATATATTTCTTTACCATTAATAATATCTAAAGTTAAACTTGTTGAAAGTAATCTCTGACCTTCAAAAATTCTAAAACTACTTCTCATATATTACAGAAATGAACTTTTGAATTACAACATATAAATACAAAATAACATTCAAAACCTCAAGTTTTGGATAGCATAAACCATCTTTATGTAGATTCAAAATATAACTATTCTTATCATTGTCAAGAAAATCAAAAGCATCATTGATGTTTTCAAGTGTCAAAATATTTTTAGAGCTAAAACATTTGCTGAATTTTACAATGGAATGGTCACAATAACCAGCACTGTAAATTAGTAATGGCAATAAAATCTTCTTCGGAAAGTGTAATTTTTCTTTAAAACAAGATATGTCGACTTTTTTAAATTGATCACATCTATATATTTAATAGGCAATACGTTTTTTGGGGTTAGTCCGTCCGCCTATACTGCTCAACCAATTTCAATGATCAAGGTGTCATTTTAAAGGAAATAAGCTGTAGATTTGCCAAAACGTGCCAAAATAATTTATTAACACTTTATTAATTAAATTTCAATATTTTTCATCATTAAGCTACTACAAAGACTCAATGATTTTGAATATATGAATGGCAACATCCTTACGTATGTAAACAACAAACCCGTTGCAAATTTTAAAGCTCTTTTTAAATTCTTCGTTTCAAAGTTGATTTTTTCTGTTTTTCTGAAGCATTTTTGTATTAGAGTAATTATTATTTTGAAGTATTTCTATCCAGAAAAACCAACCCAAGTGAGGCATTCAGGGGTTGGTGAGTGTAGCTCGCGTTGTTTTTTATCAGAATAAATAAAAGATATTGGGACTTCAGTGTAAGGGCATAGCTAATGAAGTTTTAAGTCAGAATATTGGCGGATAGTATATTTAACTTTCTATTATGAAACTTGTAATTTGGGTGTTTTCTCTATTAGGCCTTACATTAAATTTATAAAAATTTGGTCAAATTTTTTATGGCTGGCAAACCTATTCGAGCGCAGCAAGATGTTTTAACCACAAATTCGAGCGGCAAAGCCGCTCAATCCGAGCGCAGCGCAGCGAAGCGTTTGGGGGTTGGCGAGCGTTAGCGAGCAGGGGGCGAAGCCCCCTAGTTCTTTAAATCAGTTAATGGCACATTTCCATCCTTTCGAATCCGTTGGATAGCTTTGCTGATATTTTGTTCATTCTCTATACCATCTATTCTGCAGGACTTGGGTCTTGATACTGTTGCTTTAGACATGTAGCTAGGATAGCTTTTAAATAGAAGGAACCACTTCATCTCTCAGCTTACCTTTGAACTAGAAGTAACTACGGAAACTTTTCTCGAAACAGCAGTTATCCATCTTCTTTTAAGTTCACGATCTATGGGAAATATAAATACCGGAACTCTTGGCCCATTTTTAAAAATTCCTTTGCAGTTTACCACAGAACATTGGTTGGTTGTTTTCAGATTATCTGGCGCCGTCAGCAACACGAGGGCTATAATGCGCCGAAACATTCGTCATTAGACAAGCCAACATACCTTTACAAACACCCATGCCTAGCGCGGGACTCGAACCCGCAACCTCGCGGTCCAGAAGCTAGCACGCTAACCACTACACCGTTTGGTCGGCCACAGACCTTTGAAATGGCATTTAATATAATTTATAGCACTCTTAATACAGTTAGTCTTTACGTTTTCGGAACAGAAAATACTGCAAACTATACGTGTTTGAAACAGAAAATGCAGCAGACTTAACGTATTCGGTAAACAAAATGGCGTTGTTGATTTTTGCTATCGTCCGTCGTAAGCCAGAGTTATGCGCCAAATCTTATGCTTGACGAATCACAAGCACGCAAGACGTCGCCAAACCATATCTTCACGAATCACAAGCACGTAAAACGTCGCCAAACCATTTATCGCCAAATCGAAAAGATATCTTCTTCTAAATGGCACCCCGTATGGAAGAAGTTCGTAGTTTTCAAGTTTGACTATTTTAATATCGTCATATTTAAAAGTGGTAACCTGTGCAGAGGCTTTCTTATATAGGAGGTGTTGCTCGAACTCGGTTAGAAGACGTGGTGAGCCAGAACCTCTCACGCCACATTCACGCGGTGACAACAAGAGCACATTGCAGCGTTTCCAGACGTAGTATTTTCAATACTACGCTGCTGTTTTTGCCACACCTATATTTCGACGTAGGGCTTTTCTTAGTACTTTTTAAAGTGCAGGAAGGCTTAGTTTTTGAAGTACTACTTATTTTAATAGGTAAAAATATTATTTAATATACTATGTCCAAAATGCATTGTGAAAAATGATTTACCTCGGAATTTGAAGTCCAAGGTCGGGTAACGCGGGGACATTGAGCCTTCGACGGGTTTAATTTGCATAATATAATGGCATCAAGTCAATTAACAAGTATGTCCTACCCAGAAGCTTCAGTTACAGGTTAGAGTTTCTAAGAATCCGAAGTAGATAAGGCTACAACATACTGTCTGTCAAGCAAGAGAATAGCTCTCTCTAGGCAGTCTGATTGGTGGTGATCAGTGGTCACTATAGAAACAAGACTTGTCCATTTATAATAAGGATGTGCACGCTGAGTTTGGCATCCAGAAAGGTTAGTATACAGCAAATTTAGATGCCCATCTAATGGAATCCCATTTGGAAAATGGGACTAGTCTTAATTTTCACTTCACCACATGATGCTAAATTTTGTTACAAGAGCTATTTTTCGGATGGACAGACAGTAGTATAACTTACCTGGGTCAATAATGTAGTGTCTCCTCTTCTTTTCGTTGAGAACGTGGAACTCCTGCTTCCACTGCACTTTGGGGTTGGTCCCTTCAGAGAAAGCCAGCACGAATGTCACTGTATCGCCTACGTTCCTGTCCAGCCAGCACGTACGGCTCTTGTTTTCCCACTTGTCGCAGTTGTACGCCGGCCTCAGATACTTGGCCCTGGAGAAATATATATATATATATATATATTTATTGACGTCACTCATTTAAATATTTAATGAGAATTCAAAATTTCAACCACCTTGGAAAAAACTAGCTAGTAGACATAATGCTTGATTTTTTTTTTTGGGTGACAATAACATTTGTGCTGCCGATGCATTCCTTTAACACACGGGCAATGTTAGATTAGATCATAAATAATCTTTGTAGTGCTTATATTATAACTACTACTTCTGGGTAGTTTATAATCTCCTACAAGCAGATGAAGCCAACTGAATACTTCCACCTATCGATGCTATGTGCCCATGGTTACAAACGCATTCTAACTAGTTTTTTTTTGGGGGGGGGGGGAAGATGATAATATCGATCTCTATGGGTATTGTGAAATTTTCTTCGGTTTTAACTTAATAACAAAACAAGCACGATCCATAAGTTACAGTTAGAGATCGGTTTAAAAGAAGTAATGAAAGTTGAAGAGACAAACAAACAAACAAACAAACAAACAAACAAACAAACTCTCAGTCCCAAAATTTTAGTGCCACCTGTCAAAAAATCCTGCCAAATCGTAAAATATATAATTTCTTAAGTTAGAAGTTTTAATTGGTGAGGGGATGGACACTAAAGTTAATTTCATGGCTGTTGTAATAGGTTACAATTTCTTAAATTTTTTGTTTCAAGCAATATTTCAGTCTCGCATGTGTTTTACAGAATATTGCAATCCGTCTTTTGGTGGGGAAAGACGTTTGCAATATTCTATCATTTGGTTTTATCGTCTGTCTACTAAAACGTAGCTTTACGTACTGAATCTGTAGTCAACTGCCATATCGACATCATTATCAGCAGGGGACACAAAAGAGCCAATTATTTTAGAACATGCATTGCGAATTCGATTCCACACCATTTTTACTAATGTGTGTACTAATTATTGCATACTTTGCCTAAAAACACCCGGTTATTTTGCGTAATGCCTAGGTATTCTATGGAATTGCCAGTAAGATATTTATTTTTTACAAAATATCGTACCGACAATGTATGAATGTCGCCATTTTAGAGAGTACTTAGGTATTATACCTGGGCGTTTTAGGTAAGGCAACGATTAGTATTACACATATTTAATGGGCATTCTATAGAATGTCAAATGAAGTAACTTTTGAAATACATCGTCTATTTGTTTAGCAAGGTTGGGGCAATGTGACAATAAGGTTACAAAGTTCCAACAAGTAAGTTCATTTAAATTTCTTCATTTTCTTATACGAATTTTTTTCAATAAGAAATGCAGAGATCTTGTTTTGAACAACTAGGAATTATTTTAAACAATAAGATTGAGATATTTTGCGAATACCCTTATGGGGAATTGAAGAGCCAAAATATGCCAAAAAGTTAAGCACAGTATGAATACAAATATACATTTAATCAATTTAACAATCAAAGTTTATGATCTGCTTGGAGTTTAATTAAATTTGAAACTTGCTCGCTCATTTTCTCTTTTTGTTTTAATTAACAACTGAGCTTGGTACTTTTCCATTCGCAGGTTTCAGGTGATAAAATCGCCAAAAATAATACATCCGACGCCAAACGGAATATCCCCGCTGATAAGTTTTTACCAAATCGTTTATTATTTAATTTTTTTTTAAATGTATACTGTGTATTGTCGCCAATTAAGTCTGCTTAGCGAGATTTGCGCCGGCGAAATAGAAAAAGTACACCTGTGCTTAGCTATGGACGCCTTTAGCCGGTTTGGTAAAAACGATTTGACAATGATAACTTTTTCTAATCGGAAGTTATAATTATTCATTTGTCCCCATAAGCTGCTCTCGGAAGGTATAATTAAAACTGACTTTCATTTCGCCCCATAAGCTGCTCTGCATGATGAATTGCAGAAACATTTATCAGTTCTATTTCACCACAGAAGAAAAAAAAAAGTTGTGTACCTACACAAGACATCATAGAGTACTCACATGGGCTTATCTATTTCTTTCTTGAGTTCTAAGTTCTCTTTCTTGAGATCGGTGCAGTTGCCGCACGTGGGATCCGTGGCCGAGATGTTGAGGGCGTCTTGGATCATCTGGAGCACTTCGCTGGTGATGTTGCTCGGGGTGGTGGCCTGTCGTCGCCAAACTTGCCCCACAGGAGCATTTGATGAGGTTTCGAAGAGCAAGATCTGGAAGAGTCGACACAAAGAAAATAACACAGTACTACGTACAATCTTAAGGGGTTTCTCTCATGCCTGTACAGTAAAACCTCGATTAACCGACCTAATTCGAACCGAAGATAGGTCGGATAAGCGATAATTCCGGATAATAGAAAGTTGCAAAAAAATAATAAAAAGTAAATGATTTTCATTTATTAAATACAAGACTTTTAATGCTTTTTTTTTTGTGACATAATTGTTGGGAATTAGTTTTTGTTGCCGTAATCTTAATAATCGTTGTTTCGCGGTTCTATCCAGAATTCTTTTTAAAAGCAATAGTTCAGTTTGATCTGCATATGATTGTTGCTCTAACCAGGGCCGCTGACAGGATTTTCGGGCCCCTGTGCAACTGCACCTCAGGCCCCCACACCTAGCCAGTAGCTAGGAAATTTTTCGGGGGGGGGGTATGGTCGAAGATTTCACTAAATGCACAAAATAATTTTCACAAAAAAAAAGAGAAGGGAAAGTGGTAAAACATGATTTCATACAATTTGGGGGGGGGGGGGGTCCCTCCCTGACTACGGCCCTGCACCGTGTCCCTCCCCCACTACTTGCTCATATACACATACTACCGTCCCTACTAAATCTCCACAGTTATTATTTTTGAAATGTTGTAGTATTTGTAATTAGAGAAGCGGTTGTTAGACAGCAGCTCTGGAGCAGTTTGAAGGATATTTGTGGCTCTTAAATTTCTGATTCATTTAACCTAGTAATAAACTGAAGCAATAATGATAATAAATTTATTCTTTGTCGGGGTAAACTCATTATAAGCTTACTGCGTAATTTCAAACCAGAAAAATCGAGAAAACGCAAAGAAACTAGTAGGATTGACTGGTAACACTGTTCTTAAATACCAACTTAAAGTCAGCACACCCTGGTACCTTTTCTCAGTCGAAATATAGAACAATCAGAATGCGCTTATTTTGAACCATAAGTTATATTTAAATTCTACGTGAAAAAATAGTTTCACTAAATACAAAATTCGATAAGTTTAATGTAAAAAATTATAAGCAGTATATTTTAACACACTGCACTACAAAAATAAATGGAATTTAAAAGCATTTCAAGGTTATAATTTGTCTTGATATTGCAATATTTGTACCAAACATTCAAATTACCGTAAAAAACAAATTTGTTCGTCAGTTCATTGGACTATTAAAGAGTAATTAAAAAAACTGTTTTTAAAAACCAGTTTTGCTATTCTATCATGCAAGACCTCTACATAGTTAATACTATTTCTAGAGTGTTTAAGTTTATACCATGAAAAAAATTGGCATAGCTTTTTACTGTGTGATTGCACTAAAGCAAAGGCTGGACGTGGTTCTTTCGTATCGTGTAATGTCAGTGACAGTCCAGCAGAAGAAAAGGGGACGGCATTTCCTGGGGTCATCGTCATCCTACACATTTGTCATTCTTTCAATCCTCCTCTCCCCATCTCGACACACACACAACACATCCCCCCCCCTCCAAATTTTATGGCTTCTTAGCAGATAAGAACTGGGGGTCAGAAGGGAATTCTGTACACGAAACTGTCAAGTAGGAATCTTGTAACTAAAAGTGTTTTCAAGGTCATCTACAATGAGACATTTGAGGCGTCACTGGATGGAGTTGAATTGGAGGGCAATAAATCAAAAAACTTGACCCATAAAGAAAAATAAACTTAAAAGGGGAGTCTTCACTACGTATTTCAACACTGTCTGAAGATCCTTGTTAAAAATTATGTCAGTCTGTATTCATTCTGCTGTTCGATTACCATTTGTGTCGGAGTTTGTTCGAGATTGATGTTTTAATAATTTTGTTTCCATTTATCACTTTTAAAATACTGAAAAAGAGTTTGTACAACTCTAATTTAACTAACTAATTTAGATTTAAAAAAACCAGCCGTAAGACCTGCTATTGAAAGTGCTCTATGTGAATGATTTGGACAAAAAATAAAGATAAGCTATTGTTGAAATATAAACACCAAATAACTCAAACTATATAGTGTTATACAAAATAAATTAACCGTAGGCCCCTTTTAAAAAAAAAAAAAGTTTTTCTTTTAATTAGTTTTTCGTGATCTCTTTGACACTTTTAATTGTTCCTTACTCTAAATTTTCAGAAAGTGGAAAATTTAGAAAACCATGATTACTGCTAATTTATTAATAGTTGAAAATTATTTCTAACTACTCCAATCTAGATCAAAAGTTGTACTAGGACAGTTTTTATTTGTTAAAGAGAATGTGTGGGAAATATAAACTTAAACATCTTCAAATTAATAATGAAAATTGTAAACTACTATTTTAATACAATATATATATCACTTTATAGATGAAACAAACACTAAAATTTCACTATACTTAATTAGCCAAATGTAAAAAAAAAATACACAAATTGATAACCTGTGATATAGTATAAAATGACAGTTCTTTAAAGTTTTTGTTACATAAACCGATTAAAAAGTCATTTTAGATTGCACAAAACTCATTCCTCATTCAAGAGGAAATAATTTTTAGTTTTTCTGTAGTGCACATACACTTGTACAAATGAATAGCGACAGAATCCTCAGTTGTCAGAGAAGACGTTTTGGCACCAAAATATATATATATATATATATTTATTATATTATTATTATTATTTAGACTGAAATGTAGTTTCTTCAATAAACATTGATGTTTGCCTTTGAGGTCGCAGCTTGTTAGGGGCCCCAAAGAGGTTTATCGCTCTTCGCTCGAAACAAAAAGATTACTTACTGAGTTTTAAAATGGCAACAAAAACTAAAAATCAGATAGTTCTCACTCTGAGGGAGCAAATATCCATCAGACGCATACATATGACTGATATAAAAAGTTGCCTTAGGATATAAACTGCTGGTGGTTAAAGGTTCTCTTGACCAATCCCCCCTTCTCATTCCTATAGTCCCTTCCTCCACTTGTGGTTTGCGTTCCGGGGACAAGGTTTAAAAAAAAAAATTTCGGTATCTTTTGTCTTTCTGTTTCGTTATATGAGTCCTATATATTTTTTTTTTTTTTTTTTTTTTTTTTTTTTGTAAAATTTATATTTTCAAGATTGTATTAACAAGAAATCGCGGGCCCTTCTTGAAAAGACAGGGCCCTTATACTGTGCACTGTTTTGCCCCCCCTTGTCGGCGGCCCTGGCTCTAACCATGTCAGTTCTTTTGAAAAACAGTCAAAAGCCTCACCATTACTTATGTAACTTTAGAGTAACGGAAAATATTCCGGTTTTAAAAAGGGCAAATGATTTATTACTCAATTGGAAGATTTTTGATGTCGACTAAAGGATGGTCGGTTAACAGAGAGTTCCGGATAAAAGAGCTACGGTTAATCGAGGTTCTACTGTAATTTTAAATTGGCTATTTTTTAGGTAATATATATATTTTTTTAATGAAATTTCTTAACAAATGAATTTGAAAATTTTTATACAGGTAAAACTGATTTTTGTAAATTTTTTAAAAAGATACTGATATGAAAGTTAGGTAAAAAAATATCAGAATTTTGTTGTTTTAATCAATATTAAAATTGTTTTTGAAAAAAATCTCTTTTCTACAAAGACTTAGTATTTCAAAAATAATTTTAAAACTAACAAAATATTTTTAACTTGATTTTAATTAGTAGGTTATGTACTATAATTTCATAAAAAAATAATGCTATATCTCTACCAGTTAGAAAATGAACACTGAAGTTTCAAATATAACGTTTAGCGAAAATCTAGGTTAAATCTAGGTAAATCTAGGTCTTATATCTCTACTAATAAAACAAGCTGTGTGTCTGTCTGTCTATCTGTCTGTCTCTGGCTTTGTGGATCTATAGAAACCTACTTAAAACTGGAGTAAATCTCTGAAATTTTCAACATGAGAAGTTTTGGTTTTCTAATTTTATGTATGTCAAACAGAACGTTAAAATTTTAATTTGTTCTTTTTTAATTAATTTATTTTTTACAAAGTGACTTCAAATAGAGATACAGCTCTGAAATTTTCAACATAAGTAGTTTTAACCTTCTAATTGAACTTTTGAAAAACAGAAAGTTAAAATTTCTATTAGTTAGCACCTTTCTGCAAGCGAAGCTCCAAAAATTGGGGCCTATACACCAATGACGGATTTCCGCAACGTAGGGCCTCGCAGCTGGTTAAAATATTGCACATGGTAAAATTTCGTTGCGAAGTACGGGTATTTAGCTAGTAGTAAATAATTGATAGTTCGTTTGTTAAATACAAAATGTAATATACTTCTAATTTGATTAGAAACTAAAGTTATCATAGAAAGCAATCAGTGAAGCATCAATGGAAAGGTAAAAATATAAAACAACATGACATAAATATCTTAGATTTTTATTATTTATTTTAAGGGTACTACTGAGTTCCCGGATACCTTTTTCTCCCGGAAAAATGCTGTTTCTGGCAACGAGTTTTATTCTAAGTAATGCTTTAATTTTATTATTTATATTTTAACTTAATTTTATAATTTAGATTTTAACTTAATTTTAATATTCATTACAATTAAGTTGAATTTTATTATTTAGATTTTAACTTGGTTTTATTATTATTTATATTTTAACTTAGTTTTATTATTATTTATATTTTAGCTTAGTTTTAGTATCCTTTATATTTTAATTTTTATTTTAGCTACTCTGTTTTTGGTTTTTGCTAATTTTCTAATCACAAAAAGAAAAAAATTAGTCAAATGTCTATACTACTATCTCTGTCCTGTTTTTGCTACAATTCTCGTACTTTCTATGTACCCTTTCAGTGACTGTACAGTACCGAAAACTAAACTCTTCCTCTAACTAAAATTGTGCGATCTATCTTTCGAGCTCCAATTATTAACTTTGATATTATTCAAATCTTTATCCATTGCTATTTAACTCAGAAAACAGTGTTAGACGCCGCTTCCAAGGGATGTCTAGTGCTTCGTATGAGAAATGGACTTAAACGACGACACATATGAGGTATGGTATACTTATTTGCATAATTTGTTTGTACCAGTCTTTCTGGTATTTCATTGTGTATATACCGTGTACCGGGTTTTTATCTCTTATGAGACAAAATTTTTATAAGTCATAAATCAGTCAGAAGATTGTCGAACTTTGGATGGGTTGCGAAAATACTTGTATTGAAACAAATACTAAATTCAAGCCTGAGCCATCGATATAGATAAACAACTGGATAGACTGCTTAGAGCTGGGAAAATGAAGCCATTGCCAGATACCGTTGGTGGGATAAAAAATACAGATTTCCGAGGATTGAAAATAAAATTTTGGGTTGTACACAACAGAAATGTCAATAGTAGACCCTAATTAGTAATGCCGACCAAACGGTATAGTGGTTAGCGTGCTGGCTTCTAGACCGCGAGGTTGCGGGTTCGGAGTCCCGTGTAGGCATGGGTGTTTGTAAATGTATGTTGGTTTGTTAAATGACGAAATGTTTCGGCGCATTATAGCCCTCGTGTTGCTGACGGCGCCAGATAATCTGAAAACAACCAACCAACCAACCTAATTAGTAATAATGTGCAAACAAATATCTGCTCTAGCACTTTAAAAGGTTTTTCGCATTCCCATCCAACTAGTTAAGTGAACTGTGATTGGTTAATCTTCCCACCAGCTTCGCAATCATCGGCGCGTTTTTCTCTTTGCATTGACAATGGAGCAGTCTATACAGTTGTTTATCTATATCGATGGCCTGAGCACCATGCTGAAGATATGTTTGATGGAGTATCACTAGAACTAACGAAAAAGAAATGCTTGTGGATGAACTTTTCAGAGGGACTTCCCTTTAATCTAATGAGAAAACTCAGAAAAAAACGGCCTCAAATCACACGATGATTGGATGAAACTTCCAAGTTCGGAACGGAATCTGTGTTAAGAATAGTTTACATGAAACCTCGCCAAATTTCGGCAACCACAGGCCAGTTCACTTTCCATTCAAAAATGGAGGCGGCTGCCATTTGTTGGCGAAAATCACCTTGGCGCAGAATCCGTACCGTACTTGGATTTTTTTACCGATCATTGAAGATCCAACGCGTAACGTTCATTTCATCCCATTCATACTCGTTTCTGAAAATTGAGACTACAAGGTGGTTCTGTGTGGATATATGCCTCTGACGAACCAACTGGAGTTTAGTTAAGGATTCGTAAGAACCAAGGCTGAATGTAGGAATATAGTATTATACTCAACCTAAAGCCAAGCTATAAATGAAGTAAAAAAATAAGATTATAATTTGCAAAATTCTAGACTGATATAAGAATCTTACCGTTATAAATGAAATCTGAAAATATATTCCTATTGAAATTCGGGGTTTCATGGTGATTTGTGAAGACTATTTTCATTTGTATTGCATTTTATGCTTCGGTTCTGATCTGGAAATTAACAGTAGCGATAGAATTACATTGTTTACTCGAAAGAATAGTAGGTGAAATCAAATCTTTATTGCAGGGAATGGTTCCAGTGATAAATATAACAATGCACATTTAAATGATAGATTTATTAGAAGCAACAATGCATTTCGGAGGAGTTTTTTCGGGGAAACGAGTTTATTCAAAGATACTAAACAAATACATTTTAATAGGAGTTATGAGAGTTTAACCACTTTGGCTAGTAACTGGTTTAAGAGGATGTTTCGTGAGTATAGATTAGTTATTTTTTTTAAGGAAATTTCAAGATTCTGTGAAAAAAATTAAATTTGTTACATTGCGAAATAGTTAAAAAACTAACACCGTATATCATCCTGTCTTTATTCAAAATATCCCATTGCATTTTACATGCTACTCTTCCATGTAATAAGTATACAGCCTCTCCATATGTCTGCGTGAAGGAAACATTCTCTGCCAAAATTACAAACTGCTGATGCGTCAGATTTGTCAAATTTAAAGTCTTTTTAGATATAGTAGGTTATCAATAGTCCAATAAGAAAGTGCTTTAAGAGATAGTCCTAGTAAGGATAATTCTCTATCGCTTTGTTACAATCTTCTTGACCAGTGCATTTAGAAACTACTTCATTGAAAACCTTGAAATTTGGTGGGTACGGACGAAAAAGATGAGTTAATAATGAAATGACGTAAATTGTTTTCATTTAATGTCTATCTATTATAAATGAATATCAAAATAGCAAAATACGAAACCAGGGGGAGCCACTACATATGCATTGACGTACGGATATCAAACATTAAAAAAATATATATATATATATATTAGAGGCTATTTTCGAGTTTTTAATTGATGACATTTCGTTAAAGTGATTTATTTCGTACCTACTCACCAAATATCAAGGAAATAAAGAAAGTAGTTTCTAAATGCACTGGCCTAGAAGATTGTGACATTGCGAGGAATGATCCCTTCCGGGACTTTCTCTTAAATTCAACTGATGTTCAAATTTAAAGTGTTTGGCGAGAGTTTTTTTGTTTGTTTTAAAAAGCGCCATCATGGCGACACTTAAAATAGTAATAATTTAATATTCTCTTAAACATAGCCAAACATAGTAAGCTGGTACTTCTCACCTGCTATTTAACAATTTCACCTTATGCAGCAAAAACAACTTATATGTTTGAACAATATTCGTAAATGGTGCCGAATTCTAACCGATTGTTGCTTAAATAAAGTGTGAATTGTTTTGTGGCTAAAGTTATTAACTTTCTCTCTCTTCCACCATTTACTTTACTAACTCTACAATTTATTATTTAGTGTACTTTTGTGTGACGAATATTGACTGTGACTGTAACTTATGGATAGCCTATAATCGACTGTTCTGCAAACAGGTAAAGACATTTGAAATGCCGCCATACTTTAGCCATCTACTGTTCTGCAATAAATTTATTCTGGTTATCAAATGATGCCAACTAGTTTAGGGAAGAGTTGTTAGCGTAAGTCACTTGCCAAACACTTGCTTGAAAATATTTACTGATCACAAGCTTTAATATCAGAGTTAATATACCTCAAAACCTATAAACCAACGCCAAATTTGTGGCTTCGGAGATTAGTTTTTGGAAGTTTCAGTTCAGTTCAGTTCAGAGTGTGTGTGTGTGTGTGTGTGTGTGAGAGAGAGAGAGAGAGAGAGAGAGAGAGAGAGAGAGAGAGAGGCTCCATAGGATTGCATGCATTGCTTAGAGTCTGAGCGACAGACGCCACCTCTATACTAAACTTCAACTTAACTTGACATCATTAGACGGTAGATCGTCACACTGCTCATAGGTATTTAATCCATTTTGGCGGAGTGAAAGCATAATGTTCGCCAAACCACAACCCTATAGAGAACAAAAGGCTATAAGGTTTGGCGAGAATTATGTCTTCACTCCGCTAAAATGGATTAAATACCTATGAGCACTGTGACGATCTACCGTCTAGTGATGTCAAGTTAAGTTGAAGTTTAGTATAGATACAGCTGTGGCCCAGTATAATGAGTTCCATAGGCAAGTTAAGAGTGGCCTGTCTATGTCTAAGCATCTGAAACTCTAGCGAGCTCGGGGCTACTGCAGTGGCCTTTCATAATAAAGGCCTAACGCCTTACTGTGACGACAAATCATTAACAGATTCAGAACTTTAAAATGAATTGCTTTTCAGGAGGTTGGCAAGGAGAAATCGGTCCACATTTGCTTATGAAATGGAATAAAACACGGAAAAATCCCACCTGGAAAACTGACATTTGATTCAACACGCCACAATCATGGAGGTTAACTCATTTTAAAAAAGCAGAGTTTTCAGAGCAGTATTGTCGGAAGGCGACCTAACATTCTCTCTCTCAGGAACTTAATCCAACCCTTAATTTGTCTCGATGGAATGAGCACCAGAGTTCATTATTCGGTTGAGATTTACTGTGGGGGTGGTGGAGGAAAGTTGGCGATTTATTGAGAATGTGGCAACCCGTTGACTTGGTTTTCCAACCCTAGTGATGTGACAACACCAGCATTTTGACGCCATTTTTTATTTGGCGACACAGCTTTTTGACGTCATTTCCAATTTTGGCGACTTTTTTTAAAAAGTCGCCATTCGACACCTACAGTAAATCTTTACCCATTATTCCTTTCAGACAACTGACGGTCTTTGAATGGATCGAAATTTGAACTTATTAATTCTCAGGCTAAATGGATCATTCTCCGAAGACGCTCTACACGACACCCGATTTTCCCAAATTTTATACCCGTCTTAATTTGTGAATATCAACGGCGCCACAATATATTCCAATTTAGCCTCAAGCTATCCATTGGGGTTTCATAGTTTGCTTGTAATCATTTGATACACCGCGTATTTAATATTTTAATGTGTAATCTCACACACTAAATGTATGAGCTAATAGATGCTAATGCATCACTTGGAGTGTTCAGAAAAGCAGATTAATGAGTATGTTGGATTATCTGCAGAATTTGCAATGTATCGTGTAATCATTAATAGTAGCCCAGCTCTGAGGTCTTATAGTAGTAATGCTGTACAGAGTAGAAATAGAAGGAGCAAAGGGATCTTTAATTCACTATGGAGAGGGATTTAAGAGTTAAAAGGGAATTTTGTTATTGATTGGTTGAAAGAATCAGATAGAATCAGCATAAACAAAAACCCTAAGCAGGTCATAATCTCCAAACGCAAAAAGTGATTTTGCTTTTATTTAATTTATAGTTTTATTTTTAACTATGCTACGGGGGGGGGGGGGTCTTCTAGACAAGTACATTTAGAAACTATTTTGTACAGAAAGTTGACATTTGTTGAGTAGGTACGAAAAAGACCAATTAATGAAATGATATGAATTGTTTGTATTTAATGTCTATCTATTATAAATGAAAATTAAAGTAGCAAAAGACAAAACCAGGTGGAGCCACTGCACGTAAGGATTTCAGATATAAAATAAAATATATTACACGCCGTTTTTGAGTTTTTAATATATATATATGTCATTTCATTAAATTTTCATTTTCGCACCTCCTCGCCAACTTTCAAGGTTTTCTACGAAGTAGTTTCTAAATGCTCTGGGCTAGAAGATTGAAATATAGCGAGTATAGGAAATAATCCTTACTATGACTTCGTCTTAACTACTGAGTTCATATATTAAATTAAGATCTTCAGTATACTTATGAGCCTTCTTCACGTGACGTCAGATTAACTTTCAATTCCATTATCATGTGGGATCATTTTGGACAATTACCATGACAATTCTTTCATGAAACGAATTTATTTATGATTACGTTACAGTCAACTGCCGAGTTCGCGCGAATATGAAACGAGCATTTTGATTGTGTAATGATATGCCTAAATTTGAATTCGTTTTTTAAAGTGTATTTCGATTGTTTCCAAGCGTTGGAACTCCACTCAAAATATCACTTTGCAAAAGATCTACATTTTCATCGGAATTTCAGTTACTTAAGTTACTTTTGATGGTTTTGATGTTGATTGAACATTAAAACAACGTCTTGACAACTGAGAGGAGACTGAATAATATCATGGAAGAGGACGTATTACCAGAAGATATGGTACTTTTCCATTTCCCCGGCGCTGGCGATGAAGTCGCCAAATAGGATACAAACGACACCGAACGAAATGCCTTAGTAAAACTTTTTTAGAACTAACATTTACTAAATTTTTTTTTAATGTATATATTGTGTGTTGTCACCAATAAAGTCTGCTTGGTGAGATTTGTAACATTAGTAACAATTTTTGTGCGATCCGCCAATAAAGTCTGCTTGGCGAGATTTCCAACATTAGTAACAATTTTTGTGTGATCCGCCAATAAAGTCTGCTTGGTGAGATTTGCAACATTCTTAACAATTTTTGAGTACGCTGTGTGTTGTCGCCAATAAAGTCAGCATGGCGAGATTTGCGCCGGCGAAATGGAAAAGTACCGAGAAGATATTTCAATCGGGAACTATCCCCCATTTGCATCTCTATTTTGGGAAATGTAAATACGAAATGAAAACATTGAAACCCCAAAAGAATGCGTTGTTCGAAAATCGGTCTTTTGAAGCTGAGGAAAGTCAGGAAGCTAAAATGCCCAGGTATTCCATAGAGCAGACACAAGCAGACCAAACGGTATAGTGGTTAGCATACTAGCTTCTAGACCGCGAGATTGCGGATTCGAGTCCCGTGTAAGTCCCGTGGTGTTTGTAAATGTATGTTGGCTTGTCAAATGACGAATGTTTCGGCGCAATATAGCCCTCGTGTTGCTGACGGTGCCAGATAATCTGAAAACAACCAACCAATCCATAGCACACAAGGGTGAATGCAGTTATTTTAGATAATGATATTTAACTAACGCCACGAAAACAACATACCAAAAACCGCCACTTTCAAACTCATAAGTATTATAAAACTATTTATTATTCAGACTTATAGGTCCTTATTTCTACAGAGTCATTAGTGTGACGAACGCGCGCCACCCCTTCAGTCGCACAGACAAGGCACTCGAAGCGAAACATGCAGTCCTATGGGACTTATTATAATGGACCACTGCTGTGGCTAGAGGTTGTGTCTGTTACTTGTGGCGCTCAGACCCTAACGGCCGTAGTTTCCCGAAACCTCAACCTCGCTACTATAACCCTGAGTTCATAAGCTCCATGTCGAGAGCCTTGTCCCGTGGTTGAAAAAACGTTAGTCTTCGGGATTTTTCAATGCGGGGCTTATCAACTCAAGGTTACTCAACTCAGACTTGAAGGACAGCTTGCTATTGGTCTAGAAGTGTCATGTGATTTTCGTTCCCAGAATGCTTTGGTCTTGTGTTTATCTTGTACTCGGTGATCTTGTGTTTAACGTGAAACTGAAAAATGGAATGTAATTTCCCAAAAAACAAACAAGCCAAAGAGCACTTTACACTCCGAACGAAATTTTATTTTTGTTGGAGTTAATCCAACAACGAATTAATATTATTGAGTGTAAAGTAACGAATAAAACTTCGTTTTGTCAGAAACACTCGGCATTTGTCTCTGTTACGGAAGCATTTAATGCGTCGATGAATATCACTACAAAACGGTCTGTTAAACAAATCCGTAAGTGGTACAAGGCAAGTAAAAATACTGCCGGTGGCAAAGTCGCCAACTGCCGTCAGAAGATGAGAGCCACCGGCAATTGTTTCTCTGCAGTCGATTTACCCTCCGGATTTGAAGACCGTTTGATGAACATCCAAGTCATCACCATGCCTTTGTCAACGCCCTATGACAGCGACACGTTGCCGTCAGAAATTCTGGTTGCTGAAAATTGTAAGTATTTTCTATAATATATTTCATATTGTGCATATTGTTTATCTCTTTTAGAATATCTGATAATCATCATTGTGCTCAGAAAGATGCAATAAAATCTAATACAAAACTGTTTAATGAAACTATTGCTCAATATTACATAAAAGTGCTACCGTAAGTTTTACTCAAGATTCAATAAAACACTCGTAAATTCTTTTGGGTAAAAGCCGAACCGTTGTCGCTTTCCGTAACATTGCGAAACATTTTTTACCACGTGCAGACTTAAGTGTTAAGCAAAATATTTCATTCGCTCAAATCCTACTTACCGATGCTTAAGATTGAGAATGTGCGATTGATAACCAACCGCTGTTCTCTGTAATATTTTATTTTAAAAATAAATTAGCAAGATAACAGTTGTGACTCTTTTTCATTGTATGACAAGACGTTTGGTTGGTAGGAGTTTAACGGCGCAAGGGCAACACAAGGGCCATACTGCGCCAACCATTCGTTGCTCGTTTTTAAAATTGATTTAAAAGACTCATTTATGAGTTAAAAATATAAAAAGTCAAAGATCAGAGAAACAACTTATTCAAATCAAATGATAAAAACCAATGTCATGTAAGAAATCAAAAAGATTTACGTGAGGAGGTGGACAAGACGTTTGGTGAACCATTTTAAAGCAAATCCTCTTGAAGTATAGGAAAAGAAGTAGCATATCATTATTTCTTATACTATTATTCCACCAAAAAATATGTACTTTTCTGTTTTAACACTGCCACAATTTTTTGTGACTTAGAAAGAGCAGCGGTATTTAAAAGAGCTTTTTCGTATCATGTATCGCTGGGTTACAGTGTTGTAAGAGAAAGTGCTGGAAAAAAAAGTGTATATTTGTATCTTTTTTTTTTTTTAAACATGTACAATATCGGGTCTACCGGAAGGTTCTGTTCGTTTTTGACCATGATTTTCGACATGTAAGCATATGTGTTATTTGGCGCTTGTTCGACTTTCTATTTTTATCGCATAATGTATACATACTGACATAGCAAATTAACTTAACCAAAGTTGATTCACGTTAGTTTTAAGTGTGATGCGATAGTGTATTCATGTCTACTGATAAATTTCATTTACGCCACTGTATTTTATGCCGACCAAACGGTATAGTGGTTAGCGTGCTAGCTTCTAGACCGCGAGGTTGCGGGTTCGAGTCCCGTGTTAGGCATGGGTGTTTGTAAATGTATGTTGGCTTGTCTAATGACGAATGTTTCGGCGCATTATAGCCCTCGTGTTGCTGACGGCGCCAGATAATCTGAAAACAACCAAACACTGTATTTTATACCAATTTCAACAAGAAAGAAATGCTACAGAAGCATGTAGAAATTTGTTGAAAGTGTTTGGTGAAGGTACAGTTTCTGAAGATGCAGAAGATGGTTCGAAAAATTTGAAACAGGTGATTTCGACCTTTCTGATAAACACCTTTCTGGGCTACCATCTTCGATCGACGACGATGTTGTTAACCTTTAACTGCTGTAAGCGGTCTGACAGACCGCGAGTCATTTTTGTGGAATGCTTCCACCCCCTAAAATATAGCATCTTTGACTTTTATATTAATTTTTCTGATACTATGTTTCTTAAACTTTAAACTGGTGTTCATCAATTTGTTTGGTGCAGTTTGGACCATGTGTAGCTCTTGCGCAAAAAACCTCAAACCATCCAACCACAGCAGTTAAAGGTTAAGACCAAGTTGGAGCAAGATCCTTTTCTGACAACATCGGAGATTGCAGAAAGGCTCAATTCAGCTCAGCAAACCATTTCAGACCATATTCGGATGATAGGATTGGTGTGGAAATATTCAAGATGGGTGACACATGAATTAAGTCAGAAGAATTTGGATGATCGAGTCGTCTCATGCACATCTCTGGGCAGACCAAACGGTAGAGTGGTTAGCGTGCTAGCTTCTAGACCACGAGGTTGCGGGTTCGAGTCCCGTGTAAGGCATGGGTGTTTGTAAATGTATGTTGGCTTGTCTAATGACGAATGTTTCGGCGCATTATAGCCCTCGTGTTGCTGACGGCGCCAGATAATCTGAAAACAACCAACCTGAATACAACCATGAACATCTCTGCATGCTCGGAACAAAATTGATCCCTTCTTGAACCGAATAGTAACTGGGGATGAAAAGTGGATTACTTACGAAAACATTGTAAGGAAAAGGGCATATTGTGAACCTGGAAAACCTAGCCTTTCCACCTCTAAACCAAATTTGACTCTGAACAAGAGAATGTTGTGTATATGGTGGGTTGGTTGTTTTCAGATTATCTGGCGCCGTCAGCAACACGAGGGCTATAATGCGCCGAAACATTCGTCATTAGACAAGCCAACATACATTTACAAACACCCATGCCTAACACGGGACTCGGAACCCGCAACCTCGCGGTCTAGAAGCTGTATATGGTGGGACATTCGAGGGCCAATACATTATGATGCTTTTTTGGCTTCACTGTGTATTGATATGTTCTAAATGTTTTGCTCACCGTTTCTTTTTGATACTTCACCAGAATAGTTATGAGATAATCACAGATACTATAATCATTATATACTTACTTTGATGCTTTTATTTGTAGCAGAAAATTTTACAGCTGTAATAGTTTGGCAATCTTTTTGCTACTTTTGATTTATATTAATAGCTGCTTTTTTCTAAAAACAATCGTTCATTGATTCCAACCACTTTATAACATCTCTTTCAGAATAAAACCTTTAAAAAAAAAATAAAAAAAAAAAAAAAAATCTTTGAAACATTGAATACTAGGAACCTGAATATTTTGGACTCTCGAGAGACCATTAGATATTTTTATAAAAATCTTTTTTTATAGCTTTTTACAGGATATTATTTCATTATGCACTTATTTGCCGGTGTCAACTAACATTTTCAAAACTGTATTTTCCCTCTTGCTTTGCAAGACACCATCTCGTGCAGACAACTAAATATCCGAAAAAAAAGTGGCAAAAATTTGTTTTTCGAATGCAGTTAAATGTTTTGATATTGTTAAAAATTGAAGTTTTATTTTTTCCCAATTATAATGCTTAATCTTGTTTTTAGTGTGACGATATCTTGGATGCAATACGACTTGAATTTCAATACGGATTCCCCAGAGGATTGCTTGGATTCCACCAGGGTAAGTTTAACATCTTATATTGGTAAACATTCAAGAAATTTGTTGTGTCTCACCCTTACTGGGATTTTAAATTGACGCATTTGATCGAATCAATCAAGGCCATGGGTGTTTGTAAATGTATGTCGGCTTGTCAAATGACGAATGTTTCGGTGCATTAAAGCCGTCGTGTTGCTGACGGCGCCAGATAATCTGAAAACAACCAATCGAACCAATCTAATTCATACTTTTTTTTTATTTTTTTATTTTCCCGATATCGGGGAAATGCAGAATAAAGGTTGTTTAAATATTTCTATTTTTCTGGCTGGAGTACTTAAAAATTATTTTAAAAGTCCGGTGTCTTATGACCTTAAAAGATCTTAAACACTGAAATACTTCATGTACGGAAACGGATGTTTTATAAAACCTCTTAATTATCGCTTTATAATTTCTGTGGGTAAACGTTGATATTACTTATTAAAATATCGACGCTCAGCAAATGTACATAAGTAAAGGTTCACATTCTGTTTTCTTCAATGGGTATTTGCAACAATTTGCTTCAAAGTTTCCAACGGGCTATTTGGCCGACCAAACGGTATAGTGGTTAGCGTGCTGGCTTCTAGACCGAGAGGTTGCGGGTTCCGAGTCCCGTGTTAGGCATGGGTGTTTGTAAATGTATGTTGGCTTGTCTAATGACGAATGTTTCGGCGCATTATAGCCCTCGAATTGCTGACAGCACCAGATAATCTGAAAACAACCAACCAACAATACACACACACGCACACACACACACACACACACACACACACACACACACACACACACACACACACACACACCAGGATTTTTCCAAAACGTGGTGAAATGCAAAAAAATCGCTTTTCTTTTGACCGAATACTATACTTTCATTACCCTATGTATACATACGGGTGATTGAAATTAAAAAAGTAAATTTTTGGAGAGTTTTTTAGATTCCGTTTGGGTAGTCGTTTGTTTTAAAAATGCACTCTCTTCATGAATTCGGAGGCCGACCAAACGGTATAGTGGTTAGCGTGCTGGCTTCTAGACCGCGAGGTTGCGGGTTCCGAGTCCCGTGTTAGGCATGGGTGTTTGTAAATGTATGTTGGCTTGTCTAATGACGAATGTTTCGGCGCATTATAGCCCTCGAATTGCTGACAGCACCAGATAATCTGAAAACAACCAACCAACAATACACACACACACACACACACACACACACACACACACACACACCAGGATTTTTCCAAAACGTGGTGAAATGCAAAAAAATCGCTTTTCTTTTGACCGAATACTATACTTTCATTACCCTATGTATACATACGGGTGATTGAAATTAAAAAAGTAAATTTTTGGAGAGTTTTTTAGATTCCGTTCGGGTAGTCGTTTGTTATAAAAATGCACTCTCTTCATGAATTCGGAGGCCGACCAAACGGTATAGTGGTTAGCGTGCTGGCTTCTAGACCGAGAGGTTGCGGGTTCCGAGTCCCGTGTTAGGCATGGGTGTTTGTAAATGTATGTTGGCTTGTCTAATGACGAATGTTTCGGCGCATTATAGCCCTCGAATTGCTGACAGCACCAGATAATCTGAAAACAACCAACCAACAATACACACACACACACGCACACACACACACACACACACACACACACACACACACACACACCAGGATTTTTCCAAAACGTGGTGAAATGCAAAAAAATCGCTTTTCTTTTGACCGAATACTATACTTTCATTACCCTATGTATACATACGGGTGATTGAAATTAAAAAAGTAAATTTTTGGAGAGTTTTTTAGATTCCGTTCGGGTAGTCGTTTGTTTTAAAAATGCACTCTCTTCATGAATTCGGAGGCCGACCAAACGGTATAGTGGTTAGCGTGCTGGCTTCTAGACCGAGAGGTTGCGGGTTCCGAGTCCCGTGTTAGGCATGGGTGTTTGTAAATGTATGTTGGCTTGTCTAATGACGAATGTTTCGGCGCATTATAGCCCTCGAATTGCTGACAGCACCAGATAATCTGAAAACAACCAACCAACAATACACACACACACACACACACACACACACACACACACACACACACACACACACACACACACACACACACACCAGGATTTTTCCAAATCGTGGTGAAATGCAAAAAAATCGCTTTTCTTTTGACCGAATACTATACTTTCATTACCCTATGTATACATACGGGTGATTGAAATTAAAAAAGTAAATTTTTGGAGAGTTTTTTAGATTCCGTTCGGGTAGTCGTTTGTTTTAAAAATGCACTCTCTTCATGAATTCGGAGGCCGACCAAACGGTATAGTGGTTAGCGTGCTGGCTTCTAGACCGAGAGGTTGCGGGTTCCGAGTCCCGTGTTAGGCATGGGTGTTTGTAAATGTATGTTGGCTTGTCTAATGACGAATGTTTCGGCGCATTATAGCCCTCGAATTGCTGACAGCACCAGATAATCTGAAAACAACCAACCAACAATACACACACACACACGCACACACACACACACACACACACACACACACACACACACACACACACACACACACACACACACACACACACACACACACACACACACACACACACACACACCAGGATTTTTCCAAAACGTGGTGAAATGCAAAAAAATCGCTTTTCTTTTGACCGAATACTATACTTTCATTACCCTATGTATACATACGGGTGATTGAAATTAAAAAAGTAAATTTTTGGAGAGTTTTTTAGATTCCGTTCGGGTAGTCGTTTGTTTTAAAAATGCACTCTCTTCATGAATTCGGAGGCCGACCAAACGGTATAGTGGTTAGCGTGCTGGCTTCTAGACCGCGAGGTTGCGGGTTCCGAGTCCCGTGTAAGGCATGGGTGTTTGTAATGTATGTTGGCTTGTCAAATGACGTATGTTTCGGCGCATTATAGCCCTCGTGTTGCTGACGGAACCAGATAATCTGAAAACAACAACGAACCATAATTTTAAATAAGAATTTAATATGGGTTTTTGTTGCATTCGCATATCCAAAACCGCTATAAAAGGAAAGAAAGGTTTAGTGATAATTTTAATGAACAATCATGATTGTAGAATTTGTTGTAGTTTCTGGGAAGGTAGACATACTGCTTGAGTCTTTGTACTAGCTCCTCACTACTGTAGTGTAGAGACTAAATCCATAGAAATAAAGTTTTCAATTTAATTCCTTTATATGCATTAATTATTAACTTTTAAGTGTTGTTGCAACTTTTTTTAAGCTATTTTGATCTCATATCGAATATTAATAGTTAATGACCACTACAAAGTTCAAGTGAGCACTACAAAGAAAATCGATTCCGTACCATGGACTAACTCTTTTTTTTTTACCTTCAAAAGTTGATGGAATTCATTGTAATCGACAACGAGTCTAAGTGCCAAGTTTTAGCAAGATTTGATCACGACAAGTGGTTTAATTACCATCCGCAATCCGCATACTTGTTCGCAACAAACTAACAAACAGACAGACAAACTCGAAATTAATACAAAGTATTTAAGAAATGAGAGGAAACGTCTTTGTCCTTATTAAATCTTTTATATTAACTTCGATTTCGTATGCACGTTTGTGGCTGGGTATGTCGATGGCGGGAAAATCTGCTTGCGCCTAATTAACCCTCCTGGAGTCATCCAATCGGGCTGAAACTTGACAGATAAATTCGATGACAGTGCATTCGATCCAATTTTGGGGCTGTAACTCTCACCAATAGGTCACTTTTACGGAATTCTTATAAACCAGCTTATCGCATAGAATTCCGCTGAACCAGCATTTAATGGATCATTTAAGAAGGGTCATTCATAAGGTTTCACAACTTTTTCTGGCTGATCATTTTACTTGGCATGGTTTTATTTTTTACAACGCCTAGTTATTTTTTGGGAGATTTTCTTATTCAGAGAATCAATCACACACTATCCCTATAGATATCTCTGCTCTCAATAATATACAGGGTGATTATAATTAAAATATCAAAAAGCTGTACAAAAGCACTATAGTCTGAATGATCTGCAATTTGATTTGAATATACACGAAGAGAAAGACATGGTACGACAAAAGCAAGAAGTAGTTCGAAATAGTTCATTTCTTAAATCCTTTATATTAAGATTAAATTTTGAGTGTGTCTGAGGGGGGGGGGGGGGGTGCATAGCTGGCTGGGTATGTCGATTGAGAGCAAATCTGCGGAGATCTAATTAATCCCCTTGCCGTCATCCAATCGGGCTGAAACTTGGCAGATAGATTCGCTGTCGATTACAATGCATTCAATCAAATTTTGAAGGCTGTCACTGTCACTACCAAGTTCTCTTTTTTTTAATACTTATAAACCAACTTACCGCATAGAATCGCGCCGAACCAGCATTTAACCGATCATGTAAGAAACTCTTTACTATTGCCAAAATTGTTTTAATAAATAAATAATGAAATTGCTTTAATCAGAATAAATAAAATATATTTGGATGGTGAGTGCATAGATTCAAATTCATTTTTAATGAATAAATTTTGAAAAAAGTATTTAATCGCATATTTCGTAGATAGAGTTGTTTTTAATATTTAAAATTAGATGTCAAATACCAAGCAGACGTTAGCAACAGAAACCGCTCTTTGCTGATAATGATAAAAATTGGCAATGCATTAAAAGGTTTTATAATAAAAACTTTGTTCTTATGTCCTACCCAAAAAATATTGAAAAGCGTCTAAAAAGGGTAAGATTTTTTCGAAAATGGAACTGTTGAGAAATACTAGATTTTTAGTGCTGACGTCGATGCCATCCATTCGAATAAAAACTGTCAAAATCACCCTCTCGAGCGGGGGACATTAAGGACGGGTGTGGTCACTTGCCGAAAGAGATATCGTCCTGATGCGAAAACCCTGTCGCATTTTTTTTATCGGCGACTACGAATTCTATACAACTCAGCAAAAAAGCCCTGTGTGTTCCTTTATTCTAAAACGTAATAAAAAGCTCAAGCAAAGAATCTGTTTGTCTGCCTGTACTAAAGATTATTAGGTAAATATATGCGCTTTTTTAAGCAGGGACTGATTATGTGTATGTACAGGGTAATTGGGACAAATGCCCAGAGCCCCTGAATTTTTTTTGGGGGGGGGGGGGGGCACCAAATGATTCAGGTCCGGAAACCGAAATTTTTGGAAATTTGAAAAAAAGAAGTTTATTTAAAGCTTTTTTTTTTGCAAAGGAGAGCTTTTTCTACCTATCACCTGCAAGCATATGCTATACATACATTATACAACAATTACAATATGTTTTATTTGAATGCATTTAACTATTTTTTATGAACATAAGTATGTTTATAGATTTGCAGAGAGAGATTACCATTTGATTTAATTGTATATAATAATTTTTATAATTTGGAAGCTTTTAAAAATGTGCGCGTGTTCGTTTTTTTTTTTTTAGAATATCCATTTTACTGTAATAAATGTCATTTCCTGTGCAATTCATTTGATGCAATTTTTTGCCTGTCTGAATTATTATTCAAGCAATCTTTATTTAATTACAATTGGTATATAACGCCTCTTTTGTTGATACAATGTTCTTACGAAAGTGGTTTATCACGAGAAGGGGACTCCCAATTAGGATTTATGCCTTAAGCCCCTGCATTTGTAAATTAAGCCCTGCTTTTAAGACTTGCTATATGCCAAATGAAAGGTTTTGTCAAGTTAAGTTTTCATTTCAAATTGAACTAGAAATACCAGAAATTGTAATTGAGAGTCAATGAGAGCAGTAATATGAATGCAGATATGTCCAGTGTTGAATATTGAGTATTGTAGATAATAGAAAATCTGTAAGTTTCTACCGAAAAAAAAACCCAAAAAAAACGTACAACTTTTAATTTCACTATAATATTGGTCATTGCATTCAAATTTGATATGATGTTATTTACCGTTTTCATATTTTCAAACATTTAAAAAAAAAAAAAATGGTCAGCAGACAGCTCTGTGTTAAAAGCACTCGTTTTTCTACTTTTTACGCTTTTATCGCATTTCTAGGGGAATTTCGAAGGTGGGGACAATTAGCACACTTTAAAAGGCATTATCACAGACATTTTAATAAAAAATTTTAGATCCGTTTTTTTTTTTAGCAATTGCTGAAAAATGATTTTTTAATGATTTCTACTTTATGCGCATGCGTGATTTTGAAGTAAACCCTAATGGTAGGTCCAATGCCCATCACTAACCAGCACACAAAATATGAGCATCGTAGATCGGGAGTTATGCTGATGATATACACACAGACTGACATATTTTCTAGACCACTGTTTTGAAATCAGGGTGTTCGAAAACGTGTAAAAAAATTTAAAAAAAAAATAATTTTTTTTTGGCCGAATGCTCTACTTTTATTACCCTGAGTAATATGAGCAATTGAATGTAAAAATATTTACAATTACAATGCTTTCACAATAATTCCTTGGGAATTTGGTACGGAACTTTTATTTTTAGAATAGTAGAGAATTTGTGTGCTAAAGCGTAAATTTCTATAAAAAAAAATTCTTTCCATGTTGTGAATAATTTAAAGAGTATGCCTCACCAAATTTCCATTAATCAATAAATATGGCTATTCTTTTTATAAATTATTTTACGGGATGAGCTGTTATTAATTAAAAACTCTTTTTCGCTGGTGAAGTAAAAAAAAATAAATAATTTTGAGTGATGAAGAAAGAAGCAAGTGGCTGTCACTTGCCAAATTAATATTCAATTTCGGATTTCACGCTTTCGTTGCCACCAATTCTATCAGAAAAACGCTTTTAGAAGTTCGATTTTTTTTTTTTTTTTTTAAACAGAAATTTCTTTTTGTTATATTTTGTTCTTTTTTGAAAAACAATAGAGAGAAACCAAAGATACAAAACTTAGTCGAGCATTGCATAATTTGATATAAATTGATTTTTTAAAGTTTTTTAATGGTAGATTGCTAATACTTAAGAAAAGTACGATGAATATAATCTTCGGCCGTGTTGACCAGGTGTTAAAGTCGGTGTACGTTTGTGAAGATTATTTTGAGTATAGTTTTAACACTATTAACTTAATTTAAAAAAAAAAAAAAAGTATATAGAAAACGAATGTGAAAGAGCACATTAGGACAGCCGTACAAATCGCAATACAGGTTGTGCTGCTGTGTTCTAGTAGAATTCCGTACTCAAAATATGCATAGTGAATGATTAATGATTTTAAAATAAATTCATTATATACATTGCAAATTCTTATGTGCAATTGCAACTTCTTGACTTCCACTATACAGATCGAGTTTTCATATTGTTCGACCACTAAGAATAAAAGATCAATTGCATCTTTGTGTGACAGTCCCAAAACTTAATAAAAAAAAATTGTCATCGACAACGAGTGTACCAGCCAAGTTCAAAGTTTAAGTTCGATCGGATGACCGAAAGTAGGGTTTATTAGTAATAACAAGCGCGAATTGGAGCGTGTGTAAAAGCGGCCTTTTAGTGACAGTGAAAGCCTCCTAAACTTGATAGAACGCCATCTTATCTACAACGAATCTACAAGTCAAGTTTCAACGTGGTTGGATAACGGCAAGTCAAGATGTGTGTAATAGCGACCTTTTAGTGACCGCGATAGACCCAAAATTTGATAGAATGCATTGTCATCGTCATTGAATCTAACTGCCAAGTTTCAGAACGATTGCATTATGGAAAGTTGGTTAATTAGGCCTCTGCAGATTCCCCCCCCCCCTTCCCCACACACAAAATCGAAGTTAATATAAAGGATATAAAATAAAATAACCCTTAAAAAAGTTTTTAATTTTAATCCTTTATATGCATTGCCAAATTTTATATTCATTAACATAGTGCTTTTTCTGTTGTCAGCGTGTGTTTGGTTGTTTGCATCTAATTTTAAATATTAAAAACATCTCTATCAGCAAAATATGCAAAAAAAGTACTTCGAATCTGATGGTCAGATAGTGCACTTATGAGATGTTAGAAGTAACTGGATAAACTGCTTAACGCTGAGGAAGTGAGCCGATAAACTTATTTGATAACTATTTTGTACTTATACTAATGTAAAATTGTGCTTGGACAATTCCTGTATTTTTTTAAAAGGAGTGAAATTAGTAAATATTTATGAAGAATTTTTTTCTGATTCCAAATATTCAAACAAAAGTTTTTTTAAAAAAAATGAGATATTTAAATATTAAGAAAAGAAAATGACTGAAAACCTCGTCCGATTGCAGTCAGATTAAAACGATCTGATATACCTGTGACGTCAAAACATCCTTCCGTTTCTGCCAAATTTTTGGCGTGGGTTCGTTAGACAATTGCTATATCCCGCCCTGGTTGGCGCGATTTGCGAGAAACTTGCAAAACTGTTTCCGCTACTGCGTTTCAAGCCAAGTTGTTTGAGATGTAGTGACGTCACATTCGCTTCGAGGCGAATGTGTTGTTTTTCCCAAACTAACAAGCGAACTTTGGTTGCAAACTAAAAAAAAAAAAAAAAAAAAGTGCAGTCAGCTGAAATTTTTGTGTTTATGATCTTTTCGAAACATTTATAATTGAATGAAAAAAAAAAAAAAAAAAATGCGGGAATCGTCCCTTATAAGAAAGAGAGGTAGAAAGCTCATATGGGGACATATGGGTTAGTTGTAGGTTAACAGTATGAGTCGGCTCTGATGAACAGCCCCTATGAAAACCATATAGATTGACATACATATGAGTTCTATACAGGCTCACTTGGGTTTTCTCACATGGGACACAGAAAGCCTATACCGGACTCATGGACTTTGTTAGAATACAGCAAGATATTATTTATATATATCATTTTTAGATAATTTAAACTTATGCAAACGTCATTCTAAAGGGATCATTCTTTTTATTCATACATGGAAAAGTATCGTGAGGAAATACAAATTCTATTTTACAGTATTAAACAGGAAATTAAAAGATATTGTTGCGTGGACGGGTTCGAAAGATTTGAAGCCAAAGCAGACCAAAACTTGCAGAAATTTATTCCAATATAACTCTTCACAGATTCCTTTACAACTCCAGAACTTCTCGTTCTAGTAGACACAATACAGCTCTTTTCACAACAACAAAGAGCACAAAACAGCAGTTAAAAACTTGACAACACAACTGCTCAAATCGCTGCAAAAGACAATGCAATACAGTTTGCTTTAGAACTACTCTAAATGCTCACTGAGACTCAGTATCTCAACTCAGTAATTCCAGTCAACTACTCAGTCAACTAATTCAGTGACACAAAATCACGGACTCAACTCACGGCCGGCCTTATATAGGAGTCAAACCTTCTTGAAATTTCTAGAGGTAGATATTTGGAGAACTTTCCAGATCGTAGTCGAAAAGTCCTATACATGTACATGGGGGCAGAAAATGTCGCCAAATGGTCGCCAAGTTTGGTGACATTTGGTGATTTCTCGCCTAATTTGGCGACAAAAATTAGTCGCCAAAACCATCGCCAACTTGTCTCTATCTCACCAATTTGGCGAGATTGCCATTACCATAATGTTAAATGCCCTGCTCCTTGTAAAACTTGCTTCCCAGTGTTATCTCTGTAAAACTCGTTATCAAGCATCAAGACACACATTGCGGCGAAGCAAACTAACGACGAACTATTGCACTGCCTTATGCGAAATGTACATAAGTTTTCCTATTTACAAAATTAACATTAAGAAATATTTACAAATATATCATTTATCAAAAGATACAAATAAACTAATTCTAATGAAATATTGGGTACCATCAAACATTTACAATTGCTTTTAATGAAGAAAATTTAATTCCTTAAATTTCATTCATTAATAAATAAAATTTTAAGGAATATATAAATTTATATTATAATGGAATGTAAAAGTAAATTTTATTTAATAATCTTTGTAGAGAAAAAATAAAACGACGGAATTCAATGCTTTGAGTTAGATAAGTTTAATAATTTCTTTTAAGACTTGTAAATTACAGACAGTTTATGTCATTATTTTGCCATTAACGAAGGGAGCTGTATCGACAATTTTTTTTTTTGTCTACGTAATGAAATTCTACTAATGACGTATTTACAGTCCAAGTTTTAGACAAACGGCGGAGCAACTAATTCATTCCCAGGAGAAAACTTTGTACGCGGAATGTGTATTTAATTACCTAGAATTACAATTAAGCTTCAACTTGTGGAGCTTGTTGATAGAGATGGGAAGGCTTAACACACCTCATTTTAATTTGAAGCATTACTTAGGAGTTAATTGCAAAGTTAATCTCCAACAAAGTTTTTTTTCCCCGGTAGATTTTAGCTGATTACAATCATAATTTTGCTTGCTATTTTAACCTTGATTGTGGAGAAGCAAGTTGCTGCTTAATGGGACACCTTATCCTAAAAATTGCAAAATTTTCTATTTTTTTTATTTATTATTATTTGCTATAATTGTAGTTTAGAATCTATTAAATGCGCATGCAAAATTTTAAAACTGTATTTACGTTTTTCAATGAGTTACCTGACATTTTATGCTGAATGATAGGGGATGATCTTTTTAAAAGAAATGAAAACTTTAAATCGATTTTTCTCACTGTTTTTTGTTGATATTAGATTTTTTGAAACGCTGGGCTTTTGTTTCTGAATATTGGAGACATCTTACATTTTTAAAGAAGGTTGGAAAAAATATGTCTATTTTATAAGTTGGCATTCGAATTAACAAAAAATTTCGTAGTTTTAATTTTTTTTAACACTAAAGTAAAATTATTACAGATTTATAGAACTATTTTTGTTACTGTGAATAAACATTTATATTATAATTAATTACTACGAGTATTCCATATTTAAATGTAAATTCTTATACAATATAATTTAAATGTTTTAGAAAAATTTGTGGGAAAAATAATGCTGTATTTAAAAAGGCCTTGGCATTTTAAAAAATGTGTAAAAATTTTTTTAAAAATGAAAAAGAATTTAATTTTTTTTTGTAATTTTTTTTTTTATATGATTTCAAATAAAGGACCACTAGTTTTTTTTTTATTTCAAATCGGGGCCCTACCACGACAAGTTGGGACCCAAGGCCCCCAACACTTTCCATAGCCCCTTTTTTAAACGCGAGATTTATTGGAAATGGGCTTGACAGAATCAAATGAATTTACATTAAATGTAGAAAAAGTTGATAAATTAATATTAATATTGTTTTCTAAAAGTTATTATTTTTTTTAATGAAAAAAAAAGAAAAGAATTGAAAACAATCAAATTTATAAATCAAAATAGGAAAAACTTTGTTTTCTATAGCACTGCATTTCACTATCACAATGTGTAGTAATAACTGTGACAACAATATCTGCAGCATTATTCACAACTTCAGAGGCGACATTTGCTGATCTCGCAATAAATTCGTCAAGACTTCCTTTCAATTATTTTCTTCTCTCTATCTTTCAAGAAAGTTTGTTTTTTACGGTTTTAAACGATGGTTCGGTATATTGGAATAAATACGATATGAGATACTAAAGACGGATCAGGATTATTACAAAATGTTTTTTTTTTTTTTTTATGTAAAAATTCTTTTATACAGAATATAAAAGATATTCACACAGCATTTGTGAAACAAAAGTTAAAGTTTTCCAGCAGCCAATTTCGGGGCTCCCTAAAATCATGGGCCCATGATCATTGCTTTGACCATGATCAGGGCCTGATCATCCCAAATGATAGTTTACAAGCGAGCTAATAAACCAGAGAAATCAGAAATGTATTCATCGCAAACCGACCATTTTCAAGGTCTCAAATTCACTAAATAGCCTTTAAAATGCTAGGTTTGCGATTAACAGCTAATTCTTTTCCTTAATAGCGCGACATCTATAGAAACAAACTTGAAATATTTTGTTTTATTTAAAAAAAAAAAAAAAAAAAATATCAAAATCATTCTTGGGAATGATTTTATTTTGCAAATTGCATTGCAATGTACTAATTCCTTCAATTATTATAAAATTTTAAACTATTTACAAATTTATCGGACACTGTACTTTACAACAACAACAACAGGCAATTGCCCAGACAAGGTTAAGTTATGTACAAGGATGGAAACAAGTTCTTAATGCCAGATGATCCAAAATTGTACCTCGGGACAACATTACTTGATCCTTGTGCATGCGTTGTAGGATAGATCCTTCAGCGTAAAAGATATAGTTCCAGACAAATCACAACTTTTATATTAATATCGATAACCTGCTCACATAGCTTTGTATTTAAATTTGAATACATGTTGATAACAACAAGAAAATAAGCTCTTTTAAGTTTAAATTTTAACAAACTTTTGTAAGCACGGATACTATCAGAGTTTTAACGAATCGCCCTCATTACGTTCCAACCCGCCAATCAGGGGGTAGTAAAACCGGTTCACACACAGTTGTAGCGCATTCAACGAGTTCAAGTAAGCCTGTCCCAATATATAGAGATGTATTAGTTTCTGAGTTATATTTAGAATTGTACGATTAATTTAGAATGGAAGCCACTCGGGTCCACATTCTTCTCAGGTTTGTATATCGAAATAAGGGCTTCTGTTGTTCGTGTGCCGACCAAACGGTATAGTGGTTAGCGTACTAGCTTCCAGACCGTGAGGTTGCGGGTTCCGAGTCCCGTGTAACTCATGGGTATTTTGTAAATGTATGTTGGCTTGTCTAATGACGAATGTTCGGCGCATTATAGCCCTCGTGTTGCTGACGGCGCCAGATAATCTGAAAACAACCAACCAACCAACCAACCAACCAACCAACCAACCAACCAACCAACCAACCAACCAACCAACCAATCTATCTGTTGTTCGTGTGCTTCAAGGTACTTATATGTATTTGTACGTAAAATTAGCTTTATCTTTAAGATAAATGACTCTAAAATATATATTTTAGATGCGTCTCATGCTTGGAGTTTAAAATGCCACAATCTTGCCTTAATTAATTACGCACAAACGGGCCTTTCAACCCCTCTTGCCCTTTCAATGTAGCGTAAAAGGAATTCGAGGTTATTTCGCTCGAAATAATAAATTTGCCAATTCTTCTTCTTGGAATTCATTACCACGCGCCGAAATATTTCATCGAAAACTTCAAAGAGTGAGATTTTAAAACCAGGTCTTTGTGGGGAAGGGAGACTTATTATGCCTGACATTTTGAATCTTGCGGTGGCAACAGCGCTAGAGGAAATCTTATAGGGCCAAGGTTGGTAAGGAAAAGAGAGGTTGTGTCATACCTCTCCATTTGATGACATCATAAGACTGACGAAATGAAAGAAGTTGTAGTGAGACTGTCGTTATCATTAAATAATATAACCCATAAAAACTAAGTTTTCAATATAAATCCTTTATATACATTGCTAATTTTTATATTCATTAACAAAACGTCGTTTCTGTTGACAGCGTGTGCTTGGTGTTGGCATCTAATTTTAAATATTAAAATCATATCTATCAGCAAAATATGCGGTAAACTACTTTTCAAAAATTTATTCATTAACAATGAATGTGAGTTTATGCACTCCCATCCAAATATCTTTTATTTATTCTGATTAAAATCAATTTTATTATTTATATTTTAACTAAAACAATTTTGGCAACAGGAGAGATTTTCTTCAATGATCGGCTAAATGCTATTTCAGCTCATAAAATCGAACTTATAGTGACAGCCGCACAGATTTGATAGAATGCATTGTTATCGACATCGAATCTATCTTCCAAGTTTCAGTTCGATTGGATGACGACAAGGGGGGTTAGTTACGCCTCCACAGATCTGCCCACCACCGTCACTACATTGTAGTAATTACAGCTTTTTCACTTCATTGCAGTTTAGAAACTAAACAGATTGGTATAGTGAGTGTGATTTCACTGAAAATCGTGATGTTCCAGAATTGCGGATTGGTTAAAATATGTTTAGCAACTATGACGTCGCGGCATTCTCGTGACGTATTTAGTCAAGGAAGATAAATGAGACGATTTTAATTCTCTGGTAAACCTTTGATCCAAGTGATAGATGACTTCGGGTTAATTGCGGGTAAAAATAATTATTCTATTTTCGGCATTTCGCCCGCTTTCCGAGTCATTAGGGCACTGAAACAAAGTTTTGCTTTGCCTGTGTCGGTCTGTTTTCTAATTTTTCAATAAGTCGTCGTTAGGGGAATTAGCGAGTTGAAAAGGTTTTGGTTGGAAAGTTTTTGGTCGTTGTAAGTTTTGATTGCGATATTCGTGATGGAAGTAACAACCCTCGAAACAAAAATCTGAAGTTTGAAGATAATTCTACAGAATAACTGCATAATGAAACAGTATACCTCCTCCCATATTTCGGTTATCTTTTAATAAAGTTTTAAAACTAAGGCTTTCAAGAATTCGAATGTAGGAGAGTACTTATGTAGAGAGAATTTCTGTAACGCATTTTCCAAACGTTGGAATTTAAGAAAGATATGTTTCTGACAAAAATAAAGACAATTCATTTTATAAAATGACTTACGAATTTCAGTAATAAAATCAACCAAATTAAAAAGCACAGTAAATAGAAATGAACAAGATATATGCGATGATTATAGAGAAAAAAAAAATCCATGTTGTTTCAGTAGCTTTGGACAGCTTGCTTCTTTTTCATTTCCCCATGTAAAAATAACTTGGGAAATCTAATTGAGCTTGCACACTTTAGTTTTTGTCCCAGAATTTGATTTTTCAGTTATTCTCATGTATCCAAAGCCAAATCCTTAATTACTCATCACTAATTCTCGCACTTCTTATATATAATCACAACTCTGAAATTCGGTAAAAATCTCAACAAGGACATACATAGAAAAAGTGTTCGATCTCGATTTATCAACTTTTAAGGTGTCAAACTTAGGTCAAACACTCACAACGAGGGATACTAATATGCTCCCCTTCCAATGTAGCGCAACTCTGAATATGGTACAAATGTCAACAAGAGTAAGCTTAGAAAAAGTAAGATATTCCAATTTTGATTAACTAATTTTACGGAGTAGAAACCTTCTGAAGGAGAATGCCCCATTTTCAATGTTAGTCCCCACTCTAAAATTCGGTACTAAAGTCAACTAGGGCAAAAAAAAAAAAAAAGAATATGTAAGCTATTCTGATTTTGATAAACCAATTTTCAGTTATCGAAAGTGAAGGACCACTGCAAAGAACAATAAGAGTTAATTTTTACTTTCAATTACCCATATGTACACATAGGGTAATGAAAGTGTAGTATTCGGTAAAAAAAAAAGATGTCTCGATTGTTTTGCATTTCTCCACGTTTTGGAACATCCTGATTTCAAAAAAGTGATCTAGAAAAATGTCTGTGTGTACGTGGTCAGCAAAATTTCCGAATAAATTGACCTACAATGTACAAATTTGGTATGCAGGTTTCGTCAAAATCACGTATGCGCATAAGGTAGCTGCCATTGAAAAAAAATCATGTTTTTCAGTAATTGCTAAAAAACGGCTCCAACGATTTTGTTCAAACTCGTTGTGGTAATGCCTCTTAAGATGTGCCGACCAAACGGTATAGTGGTTAGCGTGCTAGCTTCTAAACCGCGAGGTTGCGGGTTCGTGTTAGGCATGGGTGTTTGTAAATGTATGTTGGCTTGTCTAATGACGAATGTTTCGGCGCATTATAGCCCTCGTGTTGCTGACGGCGCCAGATAATCTGAAAACAACCAACCAACCTCTTAAGATGTTCTAAACATCACCACCTCCGAAATTCCGGTAAAAATGCTTTAATGGCTTAAAAAGTTGAAAAAACGAATGCCTTTAACACAGAGTTCTCTTTGCTTGAACATAGCTTATGAGCGATCGTTTTTCTCCTCCTCTTCTCAGATCCACTTATAAGAAAGGATAATATACGAGTTATCGAAAAGAATATCGCCAAAATTTCCACTTTGGCGAAGGGTGTTTTTTTTAATTTTTTTTTTTTTAAACAGATCCATATTACAACTATTACAAAAAATATTGCCAAACTGGCCATTTTTTCTATTCGAATGATAAAAATGTAAAAAAGGTAAATGACATAAATCCACATCAGTAATATAGTGGAATTGAAAGCTGTGCGATGTTCTCCACCCCTAGTTTTTTTTTTTTACGAAGTTGAAGTTTTGCAGCCATCTGAAAGGTTACAGCAGATAGTTTAATTACGCGGAGTCCAAATAAATATCATGGTGCTTGAGATTTTGAACAAACATTTACCTCAGCCCTGACACGAGACTTGAAACTATAAATCAGCTTTTTTTGGAGAATTGAGAAAAAACGGAATCTGATCGTTCTCTGCCGTATCCCTTCAAATTAGATTAAATGTTTAACCCTTTTCACTCGTATGTCCCCGTATGGGGGACATCGCATCTGTATTGGGAAAACTGTGATAACTTAACCAAAACATTTCCTTTCGAAGTATTTCTAAGTTGATTTGCTTCGGTGGAGGTGCCGGAATTACGTTCCGCCCCTAAATATTGTTTATATAGTTTGTTCATATTATTATATTTCTTAGATTTTTAACCTTTTGAATTCTGGATGGCTACTAGCAGCTCAGCCCTAGTGTTGCCCTTGCGCATGTAAATTTCAACAAATCCAACCATTGAAAAACTCTCCTTTATCGCTCCTTTCAAGTGGCGCAGAAAAGTGGTCGTACCGTCGTGAGAGAACACTTCTCACGTTCTCTTTTGACACAAAACCCAGCTGAAATGTTTTATACATCATGGTAATTTTACCATATTTTGATTTGATTTCTTGTGCCATTTCAAGAGGAAACTTCAGGGAAACATGTATTTCTCAAAAAGTTGTACTGGAAAAAGTTAATTCTCCGAAATCACTAATTAATTTTAATGTCCCCTGAGAGGGCACATCCAAGTGGTATGCTAGATTACGATGTCCCCTGAGAGGGGAAAGCGGAATGCAAAGGGTCAGTGCTGTGTAGTGTAATATACTTAAGTATTCTTAGTAGTTTCAATAAATTATTTTGACACGTTGAAAAATAAAATAGTATGTGGCCACATTCCCATTCTAGGTCAAGGGGTGTATTCAGGGGCACTATTTTTAAAATTTTGATTTAAGGATGGTAAACCTTCTAGTTAAATTGGAGCACATTTCCATAAAAAAAATTCATCTTGATTGATAATGAAAAAAAATTCCGAGTTATTTGCTAACTTTCTAAAGCGTAATTACGAGTGCAAAGGGTTAAAATGTGAAATGTAGGAATGTCTTTCGATTGTTAAAGTGCACTACGTAAAATTTTGTAGCTAAGCATGGGCTAGTATGTATGTCAAGGGAAATAAATACGGGAGATACTACTCCGGTGCATTCTGAAAACCCTATATATAAGAGAAATGGCATTCCCTTCACTGAAATCAGTCCGATGGTCATGTTCGCTTAAGGAACCCTACAAAATGTTCTATTACTAAGTAACGTCGTTGATGTATCGCTCTTCTTTTGAGATCTCATTGGTCATCTCGTACTTCTTACGCTTCAATAAGAAAAATTAGGGCTAATGGAATAGAATACTCATATCTCATATCAACTGGCTTCTCTGTAGTTTTTCCAATATCTGTTATGGCAGTATAATTGAACTTTAAGGGGGACTGAAAATAATATAACCCATAAAAAGATTTATATTTAATTATCATAGCGCCGTTTCTGTTGTCAGCGTGTACTTGGTGTTGGCATCTAACTTCAAATACAAAAAATATTTTTATCAGCAAAATGTGCGGCAAACTACTCTTCAAAACTTCTTCATTAAAAATGAACGTGAATTTATTCATTTTCATTCAAATATCTTTTTATTTATTCCGATTAAAACAATTTTATTGTTTATTTATCAAAACAAGTTTGGCAACAGGAAAGAGATTCAATGGCGATCTGTTGAATGGGATTTATTAGTGTTCCGAAGGAATTGTAGAAGCGTGTGTAAAAGCGACCTTTTAGTGAGAGTGAGATCCCCCAAAATTTGACAGAATGCATTGTCATCGACATCAAATCTACCTGCCAAGTTTCAGCCCGATTGGATCACAAAAAATGGGTTTATTAGGCCTCCGCAGATTTGCCTGGTAGGCACAAACATACACACCCATACACACCAACACACACAAAATCGAAGTTAATATAAAAGATTTTTAAAAAAAAGGATAAAAAAAAAAACCCCAACTAATTTTAGAATTTAAAAACGCATCGGGGTGCAATAGTTGCCTTTTGGTATAAGATATTCCTTTTTAAAAATCCAACCCCTAGCTCAATATCTTCCGATGGCGGAGTCGCCTAGAAATTTCGAAAAATTCGCGTTTTTATATCGCTCTTTAAAAAAAAAAAAAAATACAGAATTTTTTTTGGTAAATTTCACAACGTCTGATGGTTGAAAACTTTGAAAACATTCTATAATTATAGTCCTTTAAAAAAAAAAAATCACTCTTCTTATTTAATATCTTTAGGTGCCGGAAGCTCTTTGAATGTTTAGGAAAAAAAATATTGCTTTTCGTTATAAATTCGCTTATAACTGAATTGCTTATTTGGTTTAATACTTCTTTGTAATATTGTACATAAATTTAATTTTTAATAATATAACCTATAAAAACAAAGTTGGCGTAAGTAGTTTAGTTAAATTAGTTGGGGTTTTTTTTTTATCCTTTTTTTTTTTAAAATCTTTTATATTAACTTCGATTTTGTGTGTGTTGGTGTGTATGGGTGTGTATGTTTGTGCCTACCAGGCAAATCTGCGGAGGCCTAATAAACCCATTTTTTGTGATCCATTCGGGCTGAAACTTGGCAGGTAGATTCGATGTCGATGACAATGCATTCTGTCAAATTTTGGGGGATCTCACTCTCACTAAAAGGTCGCTTTTACACACGCTTCTACAATTCCTTCGGAATACTAATAAATCCCATTCAACAGATCTCCTAAACTAAAAAATGGCATAAGTAGTTTTGTAATGATGATTTTACTGGTACAGGCTCTTTTTTAATTAATTCTTCTTCGTATCTCTACAGCCTGGCCAAGGTTGGATCAGTCAGTTTCCTCCGTCGGGTTCATTTAGTCGCCATGTCTCTCCATCGGTTGATTTTAGATCCTCCTCAAAGCATTTAATTCATCTATACTAAACTTCAACTTAACTAGACATCACTTAGACGATAGATCGTCACAGTGCTCATGGGTATTTAATCCATTTTGGCGGAGTGAAGACATAATTCTCGTCAAACCTTATAGCCTTTTGTTCTCTACAGGGTGTTGTGGTTTGGCGAACATTATGCTTTCACGCCGCCAAAATGGATTAAATACCTATGAGCACTGTGGCGATCTACCGTCTAAGTGATGTCTAGTTAAGTTGAAGTTTAGTATAGATCAGCGTTCGCCACTAACTGTTAGAGACGGGCAGCATGACTTATGTTGGAACTTTCCTCGGGCCGCAGATTTATACCGAATGCGCCAATAAATATATTGCTTTACTACATATGTTCAATTTTAGAAATGTAATAATTACTAAGGAATCAACAATATAAAACAATTTTGAAAAAACTGAAACAATAATTTAACTTTTTTATATCAATAAAATAACATTTGATTTTTGTTTCAAGTAATTATATTTTTTCTTTTCTTTACATCGTAAATCAAAGCCATAAAAGAAGTTTATCTTTAGTAACAATATTACAATGTGACTACATAAACTCATAGTCCATAAAGATATTTAAACCATTCCTCCTAAATCTTCCATTTTAGTCAATGTTAATTGGGAGACGATGATGGCCTGTCGGCTTTTCGCTATCTACTTTGCGTTTAAAACTAGTCTTCGACACCATTTTTGGCACTGGAGTCAGAGATCGCGATACTTCTTTTCATGTCAAAACAAAAGAGGTATGAATTAAAACACCCAACTCCCGCCCATTACATTCAGAAAAGAAGATATCGAAATGCGCCATTCACGAATCGAGGGAGTGGGGTATCATAAGTACAAAACTAAGCAATGCGAAGGAATGCGTTATTGGTAATAATTCAAACTATTGCTTTTTTATTTTTTCTGGCAGTCTCAGAAAAAAAAAAGGATTTTTCAGACTTAACTGAAGCGGGCCACTTAATAGAAAACGTGGTTTTTGGTAGTAAACACATACTGTTGTAGACAAATTAAAATTATTTCCTCAAAATTTGATTTTTGCTCTTCTGTACTGCCGGCGGGCCGGAGAAAAAGCTGTCCGGATCCGGCCCGCGGGCCTCCTAGTGGCTGACGCTGATCTAGATCGAGGTCTTCCTCTTTTGCTTACTCCTTCAACTTTAGAGAAGGTCAATTTTCTATTTGGATTTGTTTCAACATATCTGCATATGTGTCCCAGCCTTCTAATTCGATAGGATTTAATCAGTCGAAAACAATATTTGGTTGTCTATACTTTTAGGTACAGTTCTTGATTATTTCTCCAAACATTGTTTTCTTTAACTGCTCCCAAGAATTTTTCGTTCAAAGATAAGTACTCATTTTTTTCATGAATTATTTTACAGAATTATTAAAATTCGCTTTCTTCATTTTATGGAAACATCATAAAAGCATGTCTTTTAAAATTATGTAACGATATTGAAATAATTTATTTTATAACGATGAAGTAGCTGGTTAGTGCTCTTACTTTTTTCCATAGAATGTTTCTTGAACTAATTTTAATACAAATAACTTTGTTACATAAATCAAACGGTTTGGAAAAAAAAACTTATTTCGTGGTATGGAGGTAAGTTCAATATATTCAGAAGCTAGCTCATGAAGAAAATGGAGTCCGGAAATCTTGTCCCTCCCCCCTTCTATATTCCCCCAATGAGTTTATCCACCGAGTCACGCCCCCCCCCCCCTGTGGTACAATTGAAAAGTTGGCGCCTGTGATTACGGCATGTCTGTTAATTAGGCCTCCGCATATTTGCCCGGCAGCGACACACGAAACAGTTATTGGAACTCTTCCAGTCTCTAATTATTTCGCACTAGCTGCGTGGCCCGTCGTTGACGGATAAACTCAGTTTTTGGTACTAAATAAAAGTAATATAAAAGTTTATCACCCCATTGTAAATTCATTCTTTGTTCGTTTAGTTCGGCATGTCTTAGCCGATCGGCTTCTAAACGAACGGCACGCCTCTCTGATGTTTCTCTTTTGGAAAGAGGCTAATCTGTCCTCTGGGGAAATGTCCGGCTGCCGTGAAGTCGAAGCTTCTTGGTTGTCATTTTGTAATTCGTTCCTCTTTAAACGTATTTGAAAAACTTTTTTGTCGATTTTGCTTAATGATGGGCGTTTTTTTCTAGGCATTGTGAATGTAGAATATCATTTGCGATTTTCAAAACAAACCAAACGAAGATTGTCATTCAGGAAATACTAAATTGTGTCTGCTTAAAAACACAAAAAAAAAAATTATTTCGGAAATTTTAAAACTCAATTAAAATTAAAAAATATATCGCCTATTTTACTCCTGGTCGTTTAATTAAGCGATATACCAAATTTCATCCTAATCCGTTAGGTAGTTTTTACGTGAAACGGTCCCCAAATCCGTGTGACAGAAAGTCAGTTTTATTTAGTATATAGATAATCTAAGATCCTTGTGTAATAATACTCTAAGCATAAAACCAAGTTCTTAACAAAAATTATAATCCCGAAAATCAGACACACAAAGTAAATTCTGAACTAACTTTCTTTTCCTACTATTTCATAATGCTCTTCTCAACTAAATGCACTGAGCAAAACGAAAATCTGTCCGTATGACTAATAGTCGGCGTGCGGTTGATTAATGTTCGATGTCTGTCTCTCTCTGTTCTTGAGAGGGGGGGATCTGTTCTCACCCCCTCCCCATTCCATTTGCTAACCATCTTGAGGGAATATGCTATTCCGCTACTCTAGTCCCATTCGTCAAAAGAGTAATTCAATGACCGAGATTAAAAACGCTCAAGATAAAAGCGAGAGAGGGGAGTTTGTTTTTATATGAGATTGAAGAGATTCAAGAATGGGACAACCTTACTTGAGCCTTTAAGTAGGCGTTGTAGGATGGATTCTTCAGCGTAAAAATATAGTTCAGGGACAGATCACAATTTATATAGTAATACTGTTGACCTGCGCGCATATTTTTTGTTTTAAACTTAAATATATGTTAATAACAACAAGAAAATAAGAACTTTTGAGTATAAATTTCAATTAATACTTTATAGACTGAGAGGCGACTGCAATTTTTGGACTCCATCGAACATCATTCTGAATTTTTTTTTATAGAAATTAGAGAAAAATGAGTAGATTAGGAATCCACTGGTCTGCCGTGGCAAAAATGGCCGAAACATGTCAAAAGTCGACTTTTAATAAGTTGAACTAAATCCAATTGCCAAATGCGCCATAACTTGCCAAATAATGAGCATTTTTTATTTTTTATTTGGTGATCCTCACTCTTTAATTTTCAATTAAGAAGGTTGCAGACGATTCAGATATCTGGCGACGATCTACTTGAATCAAGCCAAGTTGGCAAAAAATATTACGTCACTTATGACGTAACTGATGTCGCCAATTTGGCTTACTTTTAAAAGATACTAGTTTTCCGAGCCAGAGATCAAAAATCGTTTGCACTTTTTCTCATTGAAAATCAAAATGAAGTGGGTTGCCAGACGAATAAGTTTGTTCTATTTTTGGCAAGTTATGACATATTTGGCAATCGAATTTTAGTTCAAATCATTCCAAGTCGATTATTGATCAGTTTCCACCATTTTTGCCACGGCATACCAGTGGATTCGTAATCCACTCACTTTTCTCTAATTTCTATAAACAATTCAGAATGATGTTCGATGGGGTCCAAAAATTACAGTCGCCTCTCGGACTATTACTTTTCTAACCACGAATATTATAAGAGTTTTAACGAATCGGCCACACATCATTTCAATCAGCCAATCAGGGCTTAGTAAAAACCGGTTCACACATCATTGCAGCGTATTCAACGAGCTCAAGTAGGCTTGTCTCAATGTATAAGGCCGACCAAACGGTATAGTGGTTAGCGTGCTAGCCTCTAGACCACGAGGTTGAGGGTTCGAGTCCCGTGTTAGGGCATGGGTGTTTGTAAATGTATGTTGGCTTGTCTAATGACAAATGCTTCGGCGCATTGTAGCCCTCGTGTTGCTGACGGCGCCAGATAATCTGAAAACAACCAACCAACCCAATGTATAAGTCCAAAACATAGTGAAAGCTAGCATTTGAAGTTTAAGGTGAAGAAAGTGACCCTGGAGGTTTTTCGGGAGGAAACTCCTCCGTAATTTTGTCTTGAATTGGAGAAAATCAGAAAACTACCAAACAGACTGTCCTATAAATAACTGAACACCATCTATCACAGTAATCTCCATCGTGTCTGCTACGAGAAGAATATGTAGTTAGGCTACATGAAGAAACGATCCTGAGACTTTTCGCATACAATGCAGAATGCACTAGTGGCGCAATCAGAAAATTTCTGTCGGATGGTTTTTTTCTAAGTTTTCTTCGGTATTTACCTGTATCAAAAACAACTTCCGTGCAAAACTTTCTCATCACCCATTTGTCACATGTCACCCATACTTTTGCAGTTCCTTAATCTGTCACCTACATTAGGACAAAATATTAAAATGACATTTGTCCAGATTTAGAGTTATACAAAATAACCCAACATGCGACAACATTTTATATAGATCGCGTATTATCCATATTTTCTAGATTATAAATTAATATGAACTTTTTTATCGTGTGTTTAAATTCAAATACAGTTGGAGTCGTATTTCAGGTTAACGAGCAAACACCAATATCAGGCTGATTTTATTATATATTATATATTATATCTATATATACTATCCATATATATTTTTTTTTTAACATTTCTTTTAAACGACATTTTAAATTAAACTTAAGTAGTCCAAAAATAATGCTTAATGCTTTTTGATACTACGAGATTTACAAATCGTTTATTTATTAAAAGTTCTTGGACGTAATAGCTATTTTAGTATGATACGGAAGGCAAACTCGGTTTGAATAATGGTAGATTAAAAACGTATTATTTTGAAATTATTTACGATTGTTATACGTTTCTTATTCAATCATAAAAAAAAAAACAAAAAAAAAAAAAAAAACGTGGGGATAACGGGGGGGGGGGGGGGGGTTAAAGGAAGCAAGTAAGCCTTGGTATCTGAATAGTCTGTAACCTTCTTAATTGAAAATTAAAGGGCAACGGGTTACCAAATAATAAAGAATGCTCATTATTTGGCAAGTTTATTGCATATTTGGCAATCGGATTTAGTTCAACACATTAAAAGTCGATTTTGAACCAGTTTCGGTCATTTTTGCCAAGGCAGACCAGTGGATTCGAAATCTACTAACTTTTCTCCACATTCTATAAGCAAATTCAGAATGACCTTCGATGGGATACCTAAACTTGCTGCAATCGCCTCTTGGACATCATTTCAACTGGGAGGGCAGATTATTCTCCATTAAGCTCCATCACTGGGGGATCACAATTTCATTAACATGTTTGGTATAGTTAAGATGATGGAACCAAGGAAAAGGAATGAAACAGGATATACTCATAATTTGTAATGTACCGAAGTTTTCCTAAACTTTTACATTTCTTAAAGGTGTCTTGACCATCGATATAGATAAACAACTGGATAGACTGCTCCATTGTCAATGCAAAGAGAAAACCGCGCCGGGGATTGCGAAGCTGGTGGGAAGATTAACCAATCACAGTTCACTTTTATAGTGGGATGGAAATGCGAAAAGCCTTGTAAAGTGTTAGAGTATATATATTTTTGCACATTATTACTAATTAAGGTCTACTATTGACATTTCTGCTGTGTACTACCCAAAATTTTATTTTCAATCCTCGGCAATCCGTATTTTTTATCCCCCCAACGGCATCTGGCAACGGCTTCATTTTCCTAGCGTTAAGCAGTCTATCCAGTTGTTTATTTATATCGATGGTCTTGACTGATCATAGAACACAATTTCATTCTGAGTGGGGTGAAATAGAGGGGTCGTTTAGCATGATCATAACTTGCAATTGACTCAGTCAATTTGAACCATCTTGTTCCGGGTAGCCTTACCAGCTAGTATTTTATATTTCAGCCATATTTCGGCGTGGCATAGCTTTAGTGTAGCACACCCATATGTCTAAAGCATTAAACCAATCTGAAGGTTAGTCGAAAACGAAATTGTTCAGAATTCCTGATCAGTCTAGAATTGTCAAATTTTCTGATATTTCCTTATTTTACATATTTTCCCTCGAGAACAGCGTCTAATATATTTTTTTTTTTTTACATTTGAAATCCTTACGTCATTGCATATGCAGTGGCTCCACCTGGTTTTGTATTTTGCTATTTTAATTTTCATTTATAATTATAATAAGTTTCATTTATAAAAATTATATGAAAACAGTTTATGACATTTCATTAAGGGATATTTTTTGAACTTATTCACCAAATTTCATTGTTTTATAGAAAGTAGTTTCTAAATGCACTGGGATAGAAGATTGTAACATAGCGAGTATAGGGAATGATCCTTGATAGGTCTTCCTCTTAAAAATATGAATATCGAGACTTCGTAAAAATAGCATGATCTATCTTGCAGAGTTAGCTTGTAAGGATTATAAATATAAAATGAAATATATTAGACGTTATTTTCTATTTTCGAGTTCTTAATTTATGTCATTTCATCAGGTGATCATTTTCATACCTACTCACCAAATTTCAAAGTTTTAGACAAAGTAGTTTCTGAATGCACTGGGCCAGAAGATTGTAACATAGCGAGTAAAGGAAAGGAACCATACCATACTATACTAAACTTCAACTTAACTAGACATCACTTAGACGGTAGATCGTCCCAGTGCTCATAGGTATTTAATCCATTTTGGCGGAGTGAAGACATAATTCTCGCCAAACCTTAGAGCCTTTTGTTCTCTACAGGGTTGTGGTTTGGCGAACATTATGCTTTCACGCCGTCAAAATGGATTAAATACTTATGAGCACTGTCACGATCTACCGTCTAAGTGATGTCTAGTTAAGTTGAAGTTTAGTATAGGACTTCGTCTCATCGATAAACAGCTCCATTGGGATTTTCTTTTGTGCCAATATTTAAAAAATAAAATAAAATATTGCCAGTCTCGGAATTCTATCATTAGGATTAATTATTCAGTGATCGAATGCGACTTGATTATGCTTACATACATGCCACAGAATAATTGAAGCATATTTTAAAACGTAGAAAATTGCGCAATTACTTCTGATAAGTGATCACGATATCGCTGTGTGGAAGAATGAGTTGTCTGCGAGTTAGTGAGTTGAAAATTGAGTAGCAGTTTGATGACTTCTCTTTCCCACAGTGCAATACTGATTATCATATCGTTACATAAGTTATCTTGTTTCAAATATAATACCTATAATCCTGAGTAATGATATTGCAGGATTCATGTACTCGTATACTAATATTCACAATGATCTCATTTATGCTCATAGAATGTTATTTTGAGCTATCTACTCAAGTTTCAAAGTTACTGAGCAATTACAATATGCATTCCACAAATTCTCTGTAATATACAATTTTCCAAATGATTAAGCAAGAAAGCAAATCACAATTACGCATACAAATATTGCTCTTTGTATGCTAAACTCATTCAAGATTGGATATTTAGGATTAGAGTCAACGATATTTGATCCATTTTGATTTTTCTATTTCAAATATCAATTTAAATTCTAAATCACATCACCAAAAGGAAACTTTGATAATGATTCTTTACGAATTTTAAATGAAAGCTCAAAAGTATGAATGATTATGTTACGAGAATATCTAGAAATAGACTGTCTGAATACGTACTTATTATTTTAGTTGTTGAAATATAATATAAAAAAAAATGAAAACTCTAGAATACATAAGTATCTACAACGGAAATGAACATCATAGTTAAGATTCAACCTGAAAGTAAAGTAGCTTTCTGGTTTACAAGAAAAGTATATGGTGATAAATCTTGTTGAATAAGTACTGAAATATGAAATAAGTTACTAATAGAAAACTATGTTCGAATTCAGATGTAAGTTGATCTGAAATCAATGACATGTTAAACAGGAAAGCAAATGTAAGCTTCAGCATCCTTTGTATTTCAGAACGAGAAGGCATAAAATGTCGAACATATTAAGAGTGGCTACATTGGCAGTTGATCACGTTGTTGAAGTCCACTCAGACACCAACGGGAAAAAATATCTGTCTGGATTCGAAGGAAAGTTCTTGAGGACTATGATTGAAGCATTAGGATTCAATTATCAAATAGAAATCCCAGCAGACGGTGAATGGGGGCGCCAGATATCAGACAGTAACTGGTCTGGAATCATTGGTATGCTCATCAGGGGAGAAGCTGATATAGGCTTCCACCTTCTAAGAATATCAGAGCAAAGACAACAAGTCGTTGATTTCAGTAGACCTTACACGATTGATGCGTTAACGTTTGTCACTGAGAAGCCGGGAATTATCACTTCTGTATACGCATACCTGTATCCCTTCGATATTGCTACTTGGACTGGGATTTTAGGCTCCATCCTCTTCATGACCATCCTCTGCAAGATCCTTGACATGGATTCTTCTTATGGTAGTAATTTCTTCAAGTTTAGCTCTAGCCTGCTCCTGCAATCCTTGGAGATGGGCAATGGTACTCTCAAGTGGAAGTTTTCCCTCGGCTTCTGGTATTTCTTCACTTTGGTGATGTCTTGCGCCTACTCTGCAGCTCTTCTCTCCTTCCTGACAGTGCCTTTGTACGATGCTGCTATCGATGACCTTCACCAACTTTCCCTGGCTGTTCAGAGAGGAACGCACAGGTGTTACGTAGTCAAAGGGACACCTCAGCTGCATGTGCTGCTTACATCCCCCGAGGAATCGAATCGAATGCTCGGACAAACAGTCCAGCTTCACCAGTGGTACAACAGCTTTTCGGACATTGGTACGGACAAGTCCATCAATCGGTTTTCGGCCGTCATCGAGAGTAGGCTGGTCTCGAACTTGTTCTTCGGATCTCGCGACGCAAGGATGCTGATTTCGAAAGAGGTGATTTCCGTGAGTCCCGTCGGGGTCGCTCTGAGCAAGGCGTTTTGCTGCAAGGCGAAGCTGGACGCCGTATTGTCGAGACTGAGTAGTGCTGGTGTTTTCGACAAGCTTTTGAGGGACGAATCGGTGAAGTTGTCGCTCAGGGCGAACGGCGACGCAGTCGAGGAGGAGTCGTCTAAGCAGCTGTCGATCAAGGAAGTGTCGGGTTGTTTCTTGATGGTGTTGGTGGGATGGGTTACGTCCATTATTGCACTAGTGGTTGAAGTATCGTTTTTTCATTACTTTACAAAAAGACGTAAGAAAACTAAAGCATGATACTAGCTATTTATAAGTTAACTCTGCAAGATGTATCATGCTAATTGTGCGATGTATTGATATTCATTTTTTAATGGAAATCACTGCTTCCCAGCTTTTCTGCAGTTATGATAGCTACTACATTGACGCTTTTCTCTGTTGTGATTGCTATGTCAGAATATTCTAAGGGAATTGTTTCAATCAAATTTTTGACTTGAATTCACTCGTAATCACTGTTTTTCCCGATAGTGTTTTTTTTTTTTTAAGAAAAAAATAGTGTATTTAAGAACACAAAATAAGTACATAAAACTTATAAGGAATATATTTCGAGATTTTTTTTTTTTTTTGATGATATGCTTATGTTTATTGAACAATAATGAATACTAACCGAGGGGAAAATATGAAAGTTTAAAAGTTAAGCCCAAATGATAAATAAAATTTTCTCTAACCAATTTGTCTTCTTTAAAGTTCGAATCTGTATTTTCTGGAAAATTAGTTCTATTGTCTAATTTTTCTGAGGATGATGCATCTTTGTTTGAAATTCTAATTTTCTGATAGAGATTTTTTTTTAAGAAATACTTTTTATACTTGCATTTTACCCACCCATAGGCACTAACTACATGGGGGCAATGGTATTATTTCGCATCATTTCGTTCTCGCTCCAAAAAAATCTTTAAAATCTGTTTCTTTAATATGAAATGTTTTCTCTAATAATATGTCTTTAATATATGATATTTTATAATGTTCTGGGGACCCCCCCCCCTCCAATAAAAATAGAAAGTAAATGGAATATTTGTAAGCACACTGACACTATTCCCCCTTCCCTCCAATTCGAATCAAGTACGTGTAGCAGCTCTCTTTGTGCAATTTCATAAGAAATATGTATTTTAAAGTATTGTATGATATTAGAAGAAGTAATTTTTTAAAGACGAGATTACTTTTATAGGCTTTTTTTCATAAATTATTATCCAGAATTATTAGAATTTGCTTTCTTCACTTTAGAGCAATATCATAAAAGTTTTTTTTTTTTTTTTTTGAATTTGTTTTTTAAATAATGTATGACATTGAAATATATTATTTTATAACGACAAATTAACTGGTTAGTGCTCTTACTTTTTTTTTTCATAAAATGTTTCTGAACTAATTTTACACAAATAACTTTGATACGTAAGTCAAACAGATTGATAAAAATCTATTGTGTGGTACAGATGAAAGTTCAACATATACAGTAAGTAGGTAAATTATGAAAAAAGTGGTGTCCGGATATCTTGGGGTAATCTGCTCCCCCCCCCCCCTTCTCCTTAATTCAAGTTTATCCACCGAGTTTCTCCCTCATGGTAAAAATGAAAAATTGGCCCCGATGATAGTGCACTTATATTTGTTAACATAAATTAGTATTGAAAGAGCATATTTTAAGCACTAAAACACTTAACTTTAAGAGGGTTCGTCAGCTTGTTCCTGTTCAATTGATTTAATGCATTGTTTTTGAAACTTCAATGAATTTCTTCCTTAGAAACATCTCAGTAACTAGTAAAAGTCCAATTTGAATTTGATAGAAAACTGGTAAAGTTCAACGAAGGGAAGTGAAAAGTTTTCAATTTGTTTGATCTTCCTAGTACCATGCTGCATGTTATTTTTTCAAATTTTTTTAAATGCGCATGCGTTTGATTAAAGTTTCAAATTTCTTGTTCATTTAAAAAAAAAAAAAAAAAAAAAAAAAAAAAAATGTATAATGGTTCTAAGATGTCATAGAACTAGAATTCTTTATATAAATTTCCCCCAGGTAAAAGAGGTGAACATCGAAAACTCGGGTTTGGTTTGTGCGCTCAACGACCTGTACTTGTGCATAATAACGGCTAATCATGCCGGGACCTACAGCTTAGCGTGGAATCCGAACCACAGCGAACATCCATGCTTAACCCGGGATTCAAACCCGGCACGTTTGGCATGCGAAGATAGAGTGGTAACTCCACAACCATCAGGTGGGCTCAAAAATTCGGGAAGAAAGTTTTTATTTCAGATAATTTTTTTTAACTAGATTTTTGTGTTTTAGATCAGCAATTTCGAAAAATAAACTTTCTTAGTGAGCATCAAGATCTCTTGGTTGCTTTCCTGCAACATTTCAAGTTGATTCTTCCAGAGCTTAGTATGACTACAGCCCTTATTATACAGAGCCACTTCTGTGGCGAACTCGTGCCACAGTAAAGACGCTCAAACTGGCCACAGCTGTTGCTCCGTAGGATTGCATGTTTCGCTTAGGGTCTGAGCGCCACAAATGACAGACGCAACCTTTAGCCACAGCAGTGGCTCAGTATAATAAGTTCAATACAATTGCATGTTTCACTTAGGGTCTTGAGCGCCACAAGTGACAGACGCAACCTCTAGCCACAGCAGTGGCTCAGAATAATAAGCTCCATACGATTGCTTGTTTCGCTTAGAGTGGCTTGTCTGAACAATTAAAGTCAGGTGGCACGCGTTCGCCACTTAAGTGGCTCTGTATAATAAGGATCTATGGTTTAATGAAAAGTGTTTTTGGTTTTTATAAATATAAATCAAGAGCTTGCTATGAAAGAAGAGGGTCTAAAATTGGTCCAAAAAGTACAATTTTCTCAAAATTAAATTCCCCCATTGAAAACACATGGCGGACTATTCAATAAATTATTGTTCAAAAAGTAAAATTTTCAAAATTTTTTCCCGTATGTGATATTGAAGCTTATATTTAGGAGAGTCTCTAATTCCAATTTTATAACACTCACTAAATCAGAAGTGGGTATTAAGTTGGTCCAAAAAGTGCATTTTTCTCAAAAGTAATAATTCCCCCATTGAAAACAGATGGCGGACTATTCAATGAATTATTGTTCAAAAAGTAAAATTTTCAAAATTTTTTCTCTTTTGTTATATTGAAGCACATATGTAGGAAAATTTCCAATTCCAATTTTATAACACTAACTAAATAAGAAGTGTGTCTAAAGTTGGTAAAAAAAGTGTGTCCAAAAAGCAATTTTCACGAAAATACAATTCCCTCATTGAAAACACATTGCGGACTTTTCAATGAATTATTGTTCAAAAAGTAAACTTTTCAAAATTTTTTCAAGTTTGTGATATTGAAGCTTATATATAGGAGAATCTCTAATTCCAATTTCATAACACTCACTAAATAAGAAGTGGGTTTAAAGTTGGTCCAAAAAGTGCATTTTTCTCAAAAGTAAAATTCCCCCATTGAAAACACATGGCGGACTATTCAATGAATTATTGTTCAAAACGTAAAATTTTCAAAATTTTTTCCATTTTTTACATTGAAGCTCATACATAGGAAAATCTCCAATTCCAATTTTATAACATTCACTAAATAAGAAGTGTGTCTAAAGTTGGTCCAAAAGTTGATCCAAAAAGCAATTTTCTCGAAAATACAATTCCCTCATTGAAAACACATGGCGGACTATTCAATGAATTATTGTTCAAAAAGTAAAATTTTCGAAATTTTTTCCCATTTTTTATATTGAAGCTCATACATAGGAAAATCTCCAATTCGAATTTTATAACACTCACTAAATAAGAAGTGGGTCTAAATATGGTCCAAAAAGCAATTTTCTCGAAAATACAATTCCCTGATTGAAAACACATGGCGGACTATTCAATGAATTATTGTTCAAAAAGTAAAATATTCAAAATTTTTTCCCGTTTGTGAAATTGAAGCTTATATATGGGAGAATCTCTAATTCCAATTTAATAACACTCACTAAATAAGAAGTGGGTCTAAAGTTGGTCCAAAAAGTACAATTTTCTCAAAAGTAAAATTCCCTCATTGAAAACACATGGCGGACAATTCAATAAATTATTGTTCAAAAAGTAAAATTTTCAAAAATTTTTCCCGTTTGTGATATTGAAGCTTATATATAGGAGAGTATCTAATTCCAATTTTATAACACTCACTAAATCATAAGTGGGTCTTAAGTTGGTCCAAAAAGTGCAATTTTCTCAAAAATAAAATTCCCCCATTGAAAATACATGGTGGACTATTCAATGAATTATTGTTCAAAAAGTAAAATTTTCGAAATTTCTTCCCATTTTTTATAGTGAAGCTCATACATAGGAAAATTTCCAATTCGAATTTTATAACACTCACTAAATAAGAAGTGGGTCTAAATATGGTCAAAAAAGCAATTTTCTCAAAAGTAAAATTCCCTCATTGAAAACACATGGCGGACAATTCAATGAATTATTGTTCAAAAAGTAAAATTTTCAAATTTTTTTTTTTTTTGTTATATTGAAGCACATATGTAGGAAAATTTCCAATTCCAATTTTATAACACTAACTAAATAAGAAGTGTGTCTAAAGTTGGTAAAAATAGTGTGTCCAAAAAGCAATTTTCACGAAAATACAATTCCCTCATTGAAAACACATGGCGGTCTATTCAATGAATTATTGTTCAAAAAGTAAAATTTTCAAAATTTTTCCCATTTTTTACATTGAAGCTCATACATAGGAAAATCTCCAATTCGAATTTTATAACACTCACTAAATAAGAAGTGGGTCTAAATATGGTCCAAAAAGCAATTTTCTCGAAAATACAATTCCCTCATTGAAAACACATGGCGGTCTATTCAATGAAATATTGTTCAAAAGGTAAAATTTGAAATTTTTTTCCCCGTTTGTGATAATGAAGCTCATATATAGGAGAATCTCCAATTTGAATTTTATAACATTCACTAAATAAGAAGTGGGTCTAAAGTTGGTCCAAAAAGTGCAATTTTCTCAAAAATAAAATTCCCCCATTGAAAACACATGGCGGTCTATTCAATGAAATATTGTTCAAAAAGTAAAATTTTCAAAATTTTTCCCATTTTTTACATTGAAGCTCATACATAGGAAAATCTCCAATTCGAATTTTATAACACTCACTAAATCATAAGTGGGTCTTAAGTTGGTCCAAAAAGTGCAATTTTCTCAAAAATAAAATTCCCTATTGAAAACACATGGTGGACTATTCAATGAATTATTGTTCAAAAAGTAAAATTTTCGAAATTTTTTCCCATTTTTTATATTGAAGCTCATACATAGGAAAATTTCCAATTCGAATTTTATAACACTCACTAAATAAGAAGTGGGTCTAAATATAGTCCAAAAAGCAATTTTCTCGAAAATACAATTCCCTCATTGAAAACACATGGCGGACTTTTCAATGAATTATTGTTCAAAAAGTAAAATTTTCGAAATTTTTTCCCATTTTTTATATTGAAGCTCATACATAAGAAAATCTCCAATTCGAATTTTATAACACTCACTAAATAAGAAGTGGGTCTAAATATGGTCCAAAAAGCAATTTTCTCGAAAATACAATTCCCTCATTGAAAACACATGGCGGACTATTCAATGAATTATTGTTCAAAAAGTAAAATTTTCAAAATTTTTTCATGTTTGTGATATTGAAGCTTATATATAGGAGAATTTCTAATTCCAATTTCATAACACTCACTAAATAAGAAGTGGGTCTAAATATGGCCCAAAAAGCAATTTTCTCGAAAATACAATTCCCTCATTGAAAACACATGGCGGACTATTCAATGAACTATTGTTCAAAAATTAAAATTTTCAAAAAATACTCTCTTTTGTTATATTGAAGCACATATATAGGAAAATCTCCAATTCCAATTTTATAACACTCTCTAAATAAGAAGTGTGTCTAAAGTTGGTAAAAAAAGTGTGACCAAAAAGCAATTTTCACGAAAATACAATTCCCTCATTGAAAACACATGGCGGACTATTCAATAAATTATTGTTCAAAAAGTAAAATTTTCAAAATTTTTTCCCGTTTGTGATATTGAAGCTCATACATAGGAAAATCTCCAATTCGAATTTTATAACATTCATTAAATAAGAAGTTGGTCTAAAGTTGATCCAAAAAGTCAATTTTTCTCAAAAATACAATTCCCTCATTGAAAACACATGGCGGACTATTCAATGAATTATTGTTGAAAAAGTAAAATTTTCGAAATTTTTTACCATTTTTTATATTGAAGCTCATACATAGGAAAATCTCCAATTCGAATTTTACAACACTCACTAAATAAGAAGTGGGTCCAAAAAGCAATTTTCTCGAAAATACAATTCCCTCATTGAAAACACATGGTGGACTATTCAATAAATTATTGTTCAAAAAGTAAAATTTTCAAAATTTTTTCCCGTTTGTGATATTGAAGCTTATATATAGGAGAGTCTCTAATTCCAATTTTATAACACTCACTAAATCAGAAGTAGATCTTAAGTTGTTCCAAAAAGTGCAATTTTCTCAAAAATAAAATTCCCCCATTGAAAACACATGGCGGACTATTCAATGAATTATTGTTCAAAAAGTAAAATTTTCAAAATTTTTCCCATTTTTATATTGAAGCTCATACATAGGAAAATCTCCAATTCGAATTTTATAACACTCACTAAATAAGAAGTCGGTCTAAATATGGTCCAAAAAGCAATTTTCTAGAAAATACAATTCCCTCATTGAAAACACATGGCGGACTATTCAATGAATTATTGTTCAAAAAGTAAAATTTTCAAAAATTTTTCCCGTTTGTGAAATTGAAGCTTATATATGGGAGAATCTCTAATTCCAATTTAATAACACTCACTAAATAAGAAGTGGGTCTAAAGTTGGTCCAAAAAGTACAATTTTCTCAAAAGTAAAATTCCCCCATTGAAAACACATGGCGGACAATTCAATGAATTATTGTTCAAAAAGTAAAATTTTCAAAATTTTTTCTATTTTGTTATATTAAAGCACATATATAGGGAAATCTCCAATTCCAATTTTATAACACTAACTAAATAAGAAGTGTGTCTAAAGTTGGTAAAAAAAGTGTGTCCAAAAAGCAATTTTCACGAAAATACAATTCCCTCATTGAAAACACATTGCGGACTTTGCAATGAATTATTGTTCAAAAAGTAAAATTTTCAAAATTTTTTCCCGTTTGTGATAATGAAGCTCATATATAGGAGAATCTCCAATTTGAATTTTATAACATTCACTAAATAAGAAGTGGGTCTAAAAATGGTCCAAAAAGTGCAATTTTCTCAAAAATAAAATTCCCCCATTGAAAACACATTGCGGACTATTCAATGAATTATTGTTCAAAAAGTAAAATTTTCAAAATTTTTCCCATTTTTTACATTTAATCTCATACATAGGAAAATCTCTAATTCCAATTTTATAACACTCACTAAATAAGAAGTGGGTCTAAAGTTGGTCCAAAAAGTGCAACTTTCTCAAATATAAAATTCCCCCATTGAAAACACATTGCGGACTATTCAATGAATTATTGTTCAAAAAGTAAAATTTTCAAAATTTTTTCCCGTTTGTGATAATGAAGCTCATATATAGGAGAATCTCCAATTTGAATTTTATAACATTCACTAAATAAGAAATGGGTCTAAAGGTGGTCCAAAAAGTGCAATTTTCTCAAAAATATAATTCCTCCATTGAAAACACATGGCGGACTATTCAATGAATTATTGTTCAAAAAGTAAAATTTTCGAAATTTTTTCCCATTTTTTACATTTAATCTCATACATAGGAAAATCTCTAATTCCAATTTTATAACACTCACTAAATAAGAAGTGGGTCTAAAGTTGGTCCAAAAAGTGCAACTTTCTCAAATATAAAATTCCCCCATTGAAAACACATTGCGGACTATTCAATGAATTATTGTTCAAAAAGTAACATTTTCAAAATTTTTCCCGTTTGTGATAATGAAGCTCATATATAGGAGAATCTCCAATTTGAATTTTATAACATTCACTAAATAAGAAGTGGGTCTAAATATGGTCCAAAAAGCAATTTTCTCGAAAATACAATTCCCCCATTGAAAACACATGGCGGACTGTTCAATGAATTATTCTTCAAAAATTAAAATTTTCAAAAAATTCTTTCTTTTGTTATATTGAAGCACATATATAGGAAAATCTCCAATTCCAATTTTATAACACTAACTAAATAAAAAGTGTGTCTAAAGTTGGTAAAAAAAGAGTGTCCAAAAAGCAATTTTCACGAAAATACAATTCCCTCATTGAAAACACATGGCGGACTATTCAATGAATTATTGTTCAAAAAGTAAAATTTTCAAAATTTTTTCCCGTTTGTGATAATGAAGCTCATTTATAGGAGAATCTCCAATTTGATTTTATAACATTCCCTAAATAAGAAATGGGTCTAAACTTGGTCCAAAATGTGCAATTTTCTCAAAAAATAAATTCCCCCATTGAAAACACATGGCGGACTATTCAATAAATTATTGTTCAAAAAGTAACATTTTCAAAATTTTTCCCATTTTTTACATTGAAGCTCATACATAGGAAAATCTCCAATTTGAATTTTATAACACTCACTAAATAAGAAGTGGGACTAAATATGGTCCAAAAAGTGCAATTTTCACAAAAAATAAATTCCCCCATTGAAAACACATTGCGGACTATTCAATGAATTATTGTTCAAAAAGTAACATTTTCGAAATTTTTTCCCATTTTTTATATTGAAGCTCATACATAGGAAAATCTCAAATTGAAATTTTATAACACTCACTTAATAAGAAGTGGGTCTAAATATGGTCCAAAAAGCAATTTTCTCGAAAATACAATTCCCTCATTGAAAACACATGGCGGACTATTCAATAAATTATTGTTCAAAAAGTAAAATTTTCAAAATTTTTTCCCGTATGTGATATTGAAGCTTATATTTAGGAGAGTCTCTAATTCCAATTTTATAACACTCACTAAATCAGAAGTGGGTATTAAGTTGGTCCAAAAAGTGCATTTTTCTCAAAAGTAATAATTCCCCCATTGAAAACAGATGGCGGACTATTCAATGAATTATTGTTCAAAAAGTAAAATTTTCAAAATTTTTTCTCTTTTGTTATAATGAAGCACATATGTAGGAAAATTTCCAATTCCAATTTTATAACACTAACTAAATAAGAAGTGTGTCTAAAGTTGGTAAAAAAAGTGTGTCCAAAAAGCAATTTTCACGAAAATACAATTCCCTCATTGAAAACACATTGCGGACTATTCAATGAATTATTGTTCAAAAAGTAAAATTTTCAAAATTTTTTCCATTTTTTACATTGAAGCTCATACATAGGAAAATCTCCAATTCCAATTTTATAACATTCACTAAATAAGAAGTGTGTCTAAAGTTGGTCCAAAAAGTTGATCCAAAAAGCAATTTTCTCGAAAATACAATTCCCTCATTGAAAACACATGGCGGACTATTCAATGAATTATTGTTCAAAAAGTAAAATTTTCGAAATTTTTTCCCATTTTTTATATTGAAGCTCATACATAGGAAAATCTCCAATTCGAATTTTATAACACTCACTAAATAAGAAGTGGGTCTAAATATGGTCCAAAAAGCAATTTTCTCGAAAATACAATACCCTGATTGAAAACACATTGCGGACTATTCAATGAATTATTGTTCAAAAAGTAAAATATTCAAAATTTTTTCCCGTTTGTGAAATTGAAGCTTATATATGGGAGAATCTCTAATTCCAATTTAATAACACTCACTAAATAAGAAGTGGGTCTAAAGTTGGTCCAAAAAGTACAATTTTCTCAAAAGTAAAATTCCCTCATTGAAAACACATGGCGGACAATTCAATAAATTATTGTTCAAAAAGTAAAATTTTCAAAAATTTTTCCCGTTTGTGATATTGAAGCTTATATATAGGAGAGTATCTAATTCCAATTTTATAACACTCACTAAATCAGAAGTGGGTATTAAGTTGGTCCAAAAAGTGCAATTTTCTCAAAAATAAAATTCCCCCATTGAAAACACATGGCGGAGTATTCAATGAATTATTGTTCAAAAAGTAAAATTTTCAAAATTTTTTTTTTGTTATATTGAAGCACATATGTAGGAAAATTTCCAATTCCAATTTTATAACACTCACTAAATAAGAAGTGGGTCTAAATATGGTCCAAAAAGCAATTTTCTCGAAAATACAATTCCCTCATTGAAAACACATGGCGGACTTTTCAATGAATTATTGTTCAAAAAGTAAAATTTTCGAAATTTTTTCCCATTTTTTATATTGAAGCTCATACATAAGAAAATCTCCAATTCGAATTTTATAACACTCACTAAATAAGAAGTGGGTCTAAATATGGTCCAAAAAGCAATTTTCTCGAAAATACAATTCCCTCATTGAAAACACATGGCGGACTATTCAATGAATTATTGTTCAAAAAGTAAAATTTTCAAAATTTTTTCATGTTTGTGATATTGAAGCTTATATATAGGAGAATTTCTAATTCCAATTTCATAACACTCACTAAATAAGAAGTGGGTCTAAATATGGTCCAAAAAGCAATTTTCTCGAAAATACTATTCCCTCATTGAAAACACATGGCGGACTATTCAATGAATTATTGTTCAAAAATTAAAATTTTCAAAAAATTCTCTCTTTTGTTATATTGAAGCACATATATAGGAAAATCTCCAATTCCAATTTTATAACACTCTCTAAATAAGAAGTGTGTCTAAAGTTGGTAAAAAAAGTGTGACCAAAAAGCAATTTTCACGAAAATACAATTCCCTCATTGAAAACACATGTCGGACTATTCAATAAATTATTGTTCAAAAAGTAAAATTTTCAAAATTTTTTCCCGTTTGTGATATTGAAGCTCATACATAGGAAAATCTCCAATTCGTAATTTATAACATTCATTAAATAAGAAGTTGGTCTAAGGCTGGTTCAAAAAGTGCAATTTTCTCAAAAGTAAAATTCCCCCATTGAAAACACATGGCGGACTATTCAATGAATTATTGTTCAAAAAGTAAAATTTTTAAAATTTTTTCATGTTTGTGATATTGAAGCTTATATATAGGAGAATTTCTAATTCCAATTTCATAACACTCACTAAATAAGAAGTGGGTCTAAATATGGTCCAAAAAGCAATTTTCTCGAAAATACAATTCCCTCATTGAAAACACATGGCGGACTTTGCAATGAATTATTGTTCAAAAAGTAAAATTTTCAAAATTTTTTCCCGTTTGTGATATTGAAGCTTATATATAGGAGAGTATCTAATTCCAATTTATAACACTCACTAAATCATAAGTGGGTCTTAAGTTGGTCCAAAAAGTGCAATTTTCTCAAAAATAAAATTCCCCCATTGACAACACATGGCGGACTATTCAATGAATTATTGTTCAAAAAGAAAATTTTCAAAAAATTCTCTCTTTTGTTATATTGAAGCACATATATAGGAAAATCTCCAATTCCAATTTTATAAAACTAACTAAATAAGAAGTGTGTCTGTAATAAAGGTAAAAAAAGTGTGTCTAAAAAGCAATTTTCACGAAAATACAATTCCCTCACTGAAAACAGATTGCGGACTATTCAATGAATTATTGTTCAAAAAGTAACATTTTCAAAAAATTCTTTCTTTTGTTATATTGAAGCACATATATAGGAAAACCTCCAATTCCAATTTTATAACACTCACTAAATAAGAAGTGTGTCTAAAGTTGGTAAAAAAAGAGTGTCCAAAAAGCAATTTTCACGAAAATACAATTCCCCCATTGAAAACACATGGCGGACTATTCAATGAATTATTCTTCAAAAATTAAAATTTTCAAAAAATTCTTTCTTTTGTTATATTGAAGCACATATATAGGAAAATCTCCAATTCCAATTTTATAACACTCACTAAATAAGAAGTGTGTCTAAAGTTGGTAAAAAAAGAGTGTCCAAAAAGCAATTTTCACGAAAATACAATTCCCTCATTGAAAACACATGGCGGACTATTCAATGAATTATTCTTCAAAAAGTAAAATTTTCAAATTTTTTTACCGTTTGTGATATTGAAGCTCATATATAGGAGAGTCTCTAATTCCAATTTTATAACACTCACTAAATCAGAAGTGGGTCTTAAGTTGGTCCAAAAAGTGCAATTTTCTCAAAAATAAAATTCCCCCATTGAAAACACATGGCGGACTATTCAATGAATTATTGTTCAAAAAGTAAAATTTTCAAAATTTTTCCCATTTTTATATTGAAGCTCATACATAGGAAAATCTCCAATTCGAATTTTATAACACTCACTAAATAAGAAGTCGGTCTAAATATGGTCCAAAAAGCAATTTTCTAGAAAATACAATTCCCTCATTGAAAACACATGGCGGACTATTCAATAAATTATTGTTCAAAAAGTAAAATTTTCAAAATTTTTTCCCGTTTGTGATATTAAAGCTTATATATGGGAGAATCTCTAATTCCAATTTAATAACACTCACTAAATAAGAAGTTGGTCTAAGGTTGGTTCAAAAAGTGCAATTTTCTCAAAAGTAAAATTCCCCCATTGAAAACACATGGCGGACTATTCAATGAATTATTGTTCAAAAAGTAAAATTTTCAAAATTTTTCCCATTTTTATATTGAAGCTCATACATAGGAAAATCTCCAATTCGAATTTTATAACACTCACTAAATAAGAAGTCGGTCTAAATATGGACCAAAAAGCAATTTTCTAGAAAATACAATTCCCTCATTGAAAACACATGGCGGACTATTCAATGAATTATTGTTCAAAAAGTAAAATTTTCAAAAATTTTTCCCGTTTGTGAAATTGAAGCTTATATATGGGAGAATCTCTAATTCCAATTTAATAACACTCACTAAATAAGAAGTGGGTCTAAAGTTGGTCCAAAAAGTACAATTTTCTCAAAAGTAAAATTCCCCCATTGAAAACACATGGCGGACTATTCAATGAATTATTGTTCAAAAAGTAAAATTTTCAAAATTTTTTCTATTTTGTTATATTAAAGCACATATATAGGGAAATCTCCAATTCCAATTTTATAACACTAACTAAATAAGAAGTGTGTCTAAAGTTGGTAAAAAAAGTGTGTCCAAAAAGCAATTTTCACGAAAATACAATTCCCTCATTGAAAACACATTGCGGACTTTTCAATGAATTATTGTTCAAAAAGTAAACTTTTCAAAATTTTTTCAAGTTTGTGATATTGAAGCTTATATATAGGAGAATCTCTAATTCCAATTTCATAACACTCACTAAATAAGAAGTGGGTTTAAAGTTGGTCCAAAAAGTGCATTTTTCTCAAAAGTAAAATTCCCCCATTGAAAACACATGGCGGACTATTCAATGAATTATTGTTCAAAAAGTAAAATTTTCAAAATTTTTTCTCTTTTGTTATAATGAAGCACATATGTAGGAAAATTTCCAATTCCAATTTTATAACACTAACTAATTAAGAAGTGTGTCTAAAGTTGGTAAAAAAAGTGTGTCCAAAAAGCAATTTTCACGAAAATACAATTCCCTCATTGAAAACACATTGCGGACTTTTCAATGAATTATTGTTCAAAAAGTAAACTTTTCAAAATTTTTTCAAGTTTGTGATATTGAAGCTTATATATAGGAGAATCTCTAATTCCAATTTCATAACACTCACTAAATAAGAAGTGGGTTTAAAGTTGGTCCAAAAAGTGCATTTTTCTCAAAAGTAAAATTCCCCCATTGAAAACACATGGCGGACTATTCAATGAATTATTGTTCAAAAAGTAAAATTTTCAAAATTTTTTCCATTTTTTACATTGAAGCTCATACATAGGAAAATCTCCAATTCCAATTTTATAACATTCACTAAATAAGAAGTGTGTCTAAAGTTGGTCCAAAAAGTTGATCCAAAAAGCAATTTTCTCGAAAATACAATTCCCTCATTGAAAACACATGGCGGACTATTCAATGAATTATTGTTCAAAAAGTAAAATTTTCGAAATTTTTTCCCATTTTTTATATTGAAGCTCATACATAGGAAAATCTCCAATTCGAATTTTATAACACTCACTAAATAAGAAGTGGGTCTAAATATGGTCCAAAAAGCAATTTTCTCGAAAATACAATTCCCTGATTGAAAACACATTGCGGACTATTCAATGAATTATTGTTCAAAAAGTAAAATATTCAAAATTTTTTCCCGTTTGTGAAATTGAAGCTTATATATGGGAGAATCTCTAATTCCAATTTAATAACACTCACTAAATAAGAAGTGGGTCTAAAGTTGGTCCAAAAAGTACAATTTTCTCAAAAGTAAAATTCCCTCATTGAAAACACATGGCGGACAATTCAATAAATTATTGTTCAAAAAGTAAAATTTTCAAAATTTTTTCCCGTTTGTGATATTGAAGCTTATATATAGGAGAGTATCTAATTCCAATTTTATAACACTCAATAAATCAGAAGTGGGTATTAAGTTGGTCCAAAAAGTGCAATTTTCTCAAAAATAAAATTCCCCCATTGAAAACACATGGCGGAGTATTCAATGAATTATTGTTCAAAAAGTAAAATTTTCAAAATTTTTTTTTTGTTATATTGAAGCACATATGTAGGAAAATTTCCAATTCCAATTTTATAACACTCACTAAATAAGAAGTGGGTCTAAATATGGTCCAAAAAGCAATTTTCTCGAAAATACAATTCCCTCATTGAAAACACATGGCGGACTTTTCAATGAATTATTGTTCAAAAAGTAAAATTTTCGAAATTTTTTCCCATTTTTTATATTGAAGCTCATACATAAGAAAATCTCCAATTCGAATTTTATAACACTCACTAAATAAGAAGTGGGTCTAAATATGGTCCAAAAAGCAATTTCCTCGAAAATACAATTCCCTCATTGAAAACACATGGCGGACTATTCAATGAATTATTGTTCAAAAAGTAAAATTTTCAAAATTTTTTCATGTTTGTGATATTGAAGCTTATATATAGGAGAATTTCTAATTCCAATTTCATAACACTCACTAAATAAGAAGTGGGTCTAAATATGGTCCAAAAAGCAATTTTCTCGAAAATACAATTCCCTCATTGAAAACACATGGCGGACTATTCAATGAATTATTGTTCAAAAATTAAAATTTTCAAAAAATTCTCTCTTTTGTTATATTGAAGCACATATATAGGAAAATCTCCAATTCCTATTTTATAACACTCTCTAAATAAGAAGTGTGTCTAAAGTTGGTAAAAAAAGTGTGACCAAAAAGCAATTTTCACGAAAATACAATTCCCTCATTGAAAACACATGTCGGACTATTCAATAAATTATTGTTCAAAAAGTAAAATTTTCAAAATTTTTTCCCGTTTGTGATATTGAAGCTCATACATAGGAAAATCTCCAATTCGAATTTTATAACATTCATTAAATAAGAAGTTGGTCTAAGGTTGGTTCAAAAAGTGCAATTTTCTCAAAAGTAAAATTCCCCCATTGAAAACACATGGCGGACTATTCAATGAATTATTAATCAAAAAGTAAAATTTTCAAAAAATTGCTCTTTTGTTATATTGAAGCACATATATAGGAGAATCTCCAATTCCAATTTTATAACATTCACTAAATAAGAAGTGTGTCTAAAGTTGGTCCAAAAAGTTGATCCAAAAAGCAATTTTCTCGAAAATACAATTCCCTCATTGAAAACACATGGCGGACTATTCAATGAATTATTGTTCAAAAAGTAAAATTTTCGAAATTTTTTACTATTTTTTATATTGAAGCTCATACATAGGAAAATCTCCAATTCGAATTTTACAACACTCACTAAATAAGAAGTGGGTCCAAAAAGCAATTTTCTCGAAAATACAATTCCCTCATTGAAAACACATGGCGGACTATTCAATAAATTATTGTTCAAAAAGTAAAATTTTCAAAATTTTTTCCCGTTTGTGATATTGAAGCTCATATATAGGAGAGTCTCTAATTCCAATTTTATAACACTCACTAAATCAGAAGTGGGTCTTAAGTTGGTCCAAAAAGTGCAATTTTCTCAAAAATAAAATTCCCCCATTGAAAACACATGGCGGACTATTCAATGAATTATTGTTCAAAAAGTAAAATTTTCAAAATTTTTCCCATTTTTATATTGAAGCTCATACATAGGAAAATCTCCAATTCGAATTTTATAACACTCACTAAATAAGAAGTCGGTCTAAATATGGTCCAAAAAGCAATTTTCTAGAAAATACAATTCCCTCATTGAAAACACATGGCGGACTATTCAATGAATTATTGTTCAAAAATTAAAATTTTCAAAAAATTCTCTCTTTTGTTATATTGAAGCACATATATAGGAAAATCTCCAATTCCAATTTTATAACACTCACTAAATAAGAAGTGTGTCTAAAGTTGGTAAAAAAAGTGTGACCAAAAAGCAATTTTCACGAAAATACAATTCCCTCATTGAAAACACATGGCGGACTATTCAATAAATTATTGTTCAAAAAGTAAAATTTTCAAAATTTTTTCCCGTTTGTGATATTAAAGCTTATATATGGGAGAATCTCTAATTCCAATTTAATAACACTCACTAAATAAGAAGTTGGTCTAAGGTTGGTTCAAAAAGTGCAATTTTCTCAAAAGTAAAATTCCCCCATTGAAAACACATGGCGGACTATTCAATGAATTATTGTTCAAAAAGTAAAATTTTCAAAATTTTTCCCATTTTTATATTGAAGCTCATACATAGGAAAATCTCCAATTCGAATTTTATAACACTCACTAAATAAGAAGTCGGTCTAAATATGGACCAAAAAGCAATTTTCTAGAAAATACAATTCCCTCATTGAAAACACATGGCGGACTATTCAATGAATTATTGTTCAAAAAGTAAAATTTTCAAAAATTTTTCCCGTTTGTGAAATTGAAGCTTATATATGGGAGAATCTCTAATTCCAATTTAATAACACTCACTAAATAAGAAGTGGGTCTAAAGTTGGTCCAAAAAGTACAATTTTCTCAAAAGTAAAATTCCCCCATTGAAAACACATGGCGGACAATTCAATGAATTATTGTTCAAAAAGTAAAATTTTCAAAATTTTTTCTATTTTGTTATATTAAAGCACATATATAGGGAAATCTCCAATTCCAATTTTATAACACTAACTAAATAAGAAGTGTGTCTAAAGTTGGTAAAAAAAAGTGTGTCCAAAAAGCAATTTTCACGAAAATACAATTCCCTCATTGAAAACACATTGCGGACTTTGCAATGAATTATTGTTCAAAAAGTAAAATTTTCAAAATTTTTTCCCGTTTGTGATAATGAAGCTCATATATAGGAGAATCTCCAATTTGAATTTTATAACATTCACTAAATAAGAAGTGGGTCTAAAAATGGTCCAAAAAGTGCAATTTTCTCAAAAATAAAATTCCCCCATTGAAAACACATTGCGGACTATTCAATGAATTATTGTTCAAAAAGTAAAATTTTCAAAATTTTTCCCATTTTTTACATTTAATCTCATACATAGGAAAATCTCTAATTCCAATTTTATAACACTCACTAAATAAGAAGTGGGTCTAAAGTTGGTCCAAAAAGTGCAACTTTCTCAAATATAAAATTCCCCCATTGAAAACACATTGCGGACTATTCAATGAATTATTGTTCAAAAAGTAAAATTTTCAAAATTTTTTCCCGTTTGTGATAATGAAGCTCATATATAGGAGAATCTCCAATTTGAATTTTATAACATTCACTAAATAAGAAATGGGTCTAAAGGTGGTCCAAAAAGTGCAATTTTCTCAAAAATATAATTCCTCCATTGAAAACACATGGCGGACTATTCAATGAATTATTGTTCAAAAAGTAAAATTTTCGAAATTTTTTCCCATTTTTTACATTTAATCTCATACATAGGAAAATCTCTAATTCCAATTTTATAACACTCACTAAATAAGAAGTGGGTCTAAAGTTGGTCCAAAAAGTGCAACTTTCTCAAATATAAAATTCCCCCATTGAAAACACATTGCGGACTATTCAATGAATTATTGTTCAAAAAGTAACATTTTCAAAATTTTTCCCGTTTGTGATAATGAAGCTCATATATAGGAGAATCTCCAATTTGAATTTTATAACATTCACTAAATAAGAAGTGGGTCTAAATATGGTCCAAAAAGCAATTTTCTCGAAAATACAATTCCCCCATTGAAAACACATGGCGGACTGTTCAATGAATTATTCTTCAAAAATTAAAATTTTCAAAAAATTCTTTCTTTTGTTATATTGAAGCACATATATAGGAAAATCTCCAATTCCAATTTTATAACACTAACTAAATAAGAAGTGTGTCTAAAGTTGGTAAAAAAAGAGTGTCCAAAAAGCAATTTTCACGAAAATACAATTCCCTCATTGAAAACACATGGCGGACTATTCAATGAATTATTGTTCAAAAAGTAAAATTTTCAAAATTTTTTCCCGTTTGTGATAATGAAGCTCATTTATAGGAGAATCTCCAATTTGATTTTATAACATTCCCTAAATAAGAAATGGGTCTAAACTTGGTCCAAAATGTGCAATTTTCTCAAAAAATAAATTCCCCCATTGAAAACACATGGCGGACTATTCAATAAATTATTGTTCAAAAAGTAACATTTTCAAAATTTTTCCCATTTTTTACATTGAAGCTCATACATAGGAAAATCTCCAATTTGAATTTTATAACACTCACTAAATAAGAAGTGGGACTAAATATGGTCCAAAAAGTGCAATTTTCACAAAAAATAAATTCCCCCATTGAAAACACATTGCGGACTATTCAATGAATTATTGTTCAAAAAGTAACATTTTCGAAATTTTTTCCCATTTTTTATATTGAAGCTCATACATAGGAAAATCTCAAATTGAAATTTTATAACACTCACTTAATAAGAAGTGGGTCTAAATATGGTCCAAAAAGCAATTTTCTCGAAAATACAATTCCCTCATTGAAAACACATGGCGGACTATTCAATAAATTATTGTTCAAAAAGTAAAATTTTCAAAATTTTTTCCCGTATGTGATATTGAAGCTTATATTTAGGAGAGTCTCTAATTCCAATTTTATAACACTCACTAAATCAGAAGTGGGTATTAAGTTGGTCCAAAAAGTGCATTTTTCTCAAAAGTAATAATTCCCCCATTGAAAACAGATGGCGGACTATTCAATGAATTATTGTTCAAAAAGTAAAATTTTCAAAATTTTTTCTCTTTTGTTATAATGAAGCACATATGTAGGAAAATTTCCAATTCCAATTTTATAACACTAACTAAATAAGAAGTGTGTCTAAAGTTGGTAAAAAAAGTGTGTCCAAAAAGCAATTTTCACGAAAATACAATTCCCTCATTGAAAACACATTGCGGACTATTCAATGAATTATTGTTCAAAAAGTAAAATTTTCAAAATTTTTTCCATTTTTTACATTGAAGCTCATACATAGGAAAATCTCCAATTCCAATTTTATAACATTCACTAAATAAGAAGTGTGTCTAAAGTTGGTCCAAAAAGTTGATCCAAAAAGCAATTTTCTCGAAAATACAATTCCCTCATTGAAAACACATGGCGGACTATTCAATGAATTATTGTTCAAAAAGTAAAATTTTCGAAATTTTTTCCCATTTTTTATATTGAAGCTCATACATAGGAAAATCTCCAATTCGAATTTTATAACACTCACTAAATAAGAAGTGGGTCTAAATATGGTCCAAAAAGCAATTTTCTCGAAAATACAATACCCTGATTGAAAACACATTGCGGACTATTCAATGAATTATTGTTCAAAAAGTAAAATATTCAAAATTTTTTCCCGTTTGTGAAATTGAAGCTTATATATGGGAGAATCTCTAATTCCAATTTAATAACACTCACTAAATAAGAAGTGGGTCTAAAGTTGGTCCAAAAAGTACAATTTTCTCAAAAGTAAAATTCCCTCATTGAAAACACATGGCGGACAATTCAATAAATTATTGTTCAAAAAGTAAAATTTTCAAAAATTTTTCCCGTTTGTGATATTGAAGCTTATATATAGGAGAGTATCTAATTCCAATTTTATAACACTCACTAAATCAGAAGTGGGTATTAAGTTGGTCCAAAAAGTGCAATTTTCTCAAAAATAAAATTCCCCCATTGAAAACACATGGCGGAGTATTCAATGAATTATTGTTCAAAAAGTAAAATTTTCAAAATTTTTTTTTTGTTATATTGAAGCACATATGTAGGAAAATTTCCAATTCCAATTTTATAACACTCACTAAATAAGAAGTGGGTCTAAATATGGTCCAAAAAGCAATTTTCTCGAAAATACAATTCCCTCATTGAAAACACATGGCGGACTTTTCAATGAATTATTGTTCAAAAAGTAAAATTTTCGAAATTTTTTCCCATTTTTTATATTGAAGCTCATACATAAGAAAATCTCCAATTCGAATTTTATAACACTCACTAAATAAGAAGTGGGTCTAAATATGGTCCAAAAAGCAATTTTCTCGAAAATACAATTCCCTCATTGAAAACACATGGCGGACTATTCAATGAATTATTGTTCAAAAAGTAAAATTTTCAAAATTTTTTCATGTTTGTGATATTGAAGCTTATATATAGGAGAATTTCTAATTCCAATTTCATAACACTCACTAAATAAGAAGTGGGTCTAAATATGGTCCAAAAAGCAATTTTCTCGAAAATACTATTCCCTCATTGAAAACACATGGCGGACTATTCAATGAATTATTGTTCAAAAATTAAAATTTTCAAAAAATTCTCTCTTTTGTTATATTGAAGCACATATATAGGAAAATCTCCAATTCCAATTTTATAACACTCTCTAAATAAGAAGTGTGTCTAAAGTTGGTAAAAAAAGTGTGACCAAAAAGCAATTTTCACGAAAATACAATTCCCTCATTGAAAACACATGTCGGACTATTCAATAAATTATTGTTCAAAAAGTAAAATTTTCAAAATTTTTTCCCGTTTGTGATATTGAAGCTCATACATAGGAAAATCTCCAATTCGTAATTTATAACATTCATTAAATAAGAAGTTGGTCTAAGGCTGGTTCAAAAAGTGCAATTTTCTCAAAAGTAAAATTCCCCCATTGAAAACACATGGCGGACTATTCAATGAATTATTGTTCAAAAAGTAAAATTTTTAAAATTTTTTCATGTTTGTGATATTGAAGCTTATATATAGGAGAATTTCTAATTCCAATTTCATAACACTCACTAAATAAGAAGTGGGTCTAAATATGGTCCAAAAAGCAATTTTCTCGAAAATACAATTCCCTCATTGAAAACACATGGCGGACTTTGCAATGAATTATTGTTCAAAAAGTAAAATTTTCAAAATTTTTTCCCGTTTGTGATATTGAAGCTTATATATAGGAGAGTATCTAATTCCAATTTATAACACTCACTAAATCATAAGTGGGTCTTAAGTTGGTCCAAAAAGTGCAATTTTCTCAAAAATAAAATTCCCCCATTGACAACACATGGCGGACTATTCAATGAATTATTGTTCAAAAAGAAAATTTTCAAAAAATTCTCTCTTTTGTTATATTGAAGCACATATATAGGAAAATCTCCAATTCCAATTTTATAAAACTAACTAAATAAGAAGTGTGTCTGTAATAAAGGTAAAAAAAGTGTGTCTAAAAAGCAATTTTCACGAAAATACAATTCCCTCACTGAAAACAGATTGCGGACTATTCAATGAATTATTGTTCAAAAAGTAACATTTTCAAAAAATTCTTTCTTTTGTTATATTGAAGCACATATATAGGAAAACCTCCAATTCCAATTTTATAACACTCACTAAATAAGAAGTGTGTCTAAAGTTGGTAAAAAAAGAGTGTCCAAAAAGCAATTTTCACGAAAATACAATTCCCCCATTGAAAACACATGGCGGACTATTCAATGAATTATTCTTCAAAAATTAAAATTTTCAAAAAATTCTTTCTTTTGTTATATTGAAGCACATATATAGGAAAATCTCCAATTCCAATTTTATAACACTCACTAAATAAGAAGTGTGTCTAAAGTTGGTAAAAAAAGAGTGTCCAAAAAGCAATTTTCACGAAAATACAATTCCCTCATTGAAAACACATGGCGGACTATTCAATGAATTATTCTTCAAAAAGTAAAATTTTCAAATTTTTTTACCGTTTGTGATATTGAAGCTCATATATAGGAGAGTCTCTAATTCCAATTTTATAACACTCACTAAATCAGAAGTGGGTCTTAAGTTGGTCCAAAAAGTGCAATTTTCTCAAAAATAAAATTCCCCCATTGAAAACACATGGCGGACTATTCAATGAATTATTGTTCAAAAAGTAAAATTTTCAAAATTTTTCCCATTTTTATATTGAAGCTCATACATAGGAAAATCTCCAATTCGAATTTTATAACACTCACTAAATAAGAAGTCGGTCTAAATATGGTCCAAAAAGCAATTTTCTAGAAAATACAATTCCCTCATTGAAAACACATGGCGGACTATTCAATGAATTATTGTTCAAAAATTAAAATTTTCAAAAAATTCTCTCTTTTGTTATATTGAAGCACATATATAGGAAAATCTCCAATTCCAATTTTATAACACTCACTAAATAAGAAGTGTGTCTAAAGTTGGTAAAAAAAGTGTGACCAAAAAGCAATTTTCACGAAAATACAATTCCCTCATTGAAAACACATGGCGGACTATTCAATGAATTATTGTTCAAAAAGTAAAATTTTCAAAAATTTTTCCCGTTTGTGAAATTGAAGCTTATATATGGGAGAATCTCTAATTCCAATTTAATAACACTCACTAAATAAGAAGTGGGTCTAAAGTTGGTCCAAAAAGTACAATTTTCTCAAAAGTAAAATTCCCCCATTGAAAACACATGGCGGACTATTCAATGAATTATTGTTCAAAAAGTAAAATTTTCAAAATTTTTTCTATTTTGTTATATTAAAGCACATATATAGGGAAATCTCCAATTCCAATTTTATAACACTAACTAAATAAGAAGTGTGTCTAAAGTTGGTAAAAAAAGTGTGTCCAAAAAGCAATTTTCACGAAAATACAATTCCCTCATTGAAAACACATTGCGGACTTTTCAATGAATTATTGTTCAAAAAGTAAACTTTTCAAAATTTTTTCAAGTTTGTGATATTGAAGCTTATATATAGGAGAATCTCTAATTCCAATTTCATAACACTCACTAAATAAGAAGTGGGTTTAAAGTTGGTCCAAAAAGTGCATTTTTCTCAAAAGTAAAATTCCCCCATTGAAAACACATGGCGGACTATTCAATGAATTATTGTTCAAAAAGTAAAATTTTCAAAATTTTTTCTCTTTTGTTATAATGAAGCACATATGTAGGAAAATTTCCAATTCCAATTTTATAACACTAACTAAATAAGAAGTGTGTCTAAAGTTGGTAAAAAAAGTGTGTCCAAAAAGCAATTTTCACGAAAATACAATTCCCTCATTGAAAACACATTGCGGACTTTTCAATGAATTATTGTTCAAAAAGTAAACTTTTCAAAATTTTTTCAAGTTTGTGATATTGAAGCTTATATATAGGAGAATCTCTAATTCCAATTTCATAACACTCACTAAATAAGAAGTGGGTTTAAAGTTGGTCCAAAAAGTGCATTTTTCTCAAAAGTAAAATTCCCCCATTGAAAACACATGGCGGACTATTCAATGAATTATTGTTCAAAAAGTAAAATTTTCAAAATTTTTTCCATTTTTTACATTGAAGCTCATACATAGGAAAATCTCCAATTCCAATTTTATAACATTCACTAAATAAGAAGTGTGTCTAAAGTTGGTCCAAAAAGTTGATCCAAAAAGCAATTTTCTCGAAAATACAATTCCCTCATTGAAAACACATGGCGGACTATTCAATGAATTATTGTTCAAAAAGTAAAATTTTCGAAATTTTTTCCCATTTTTTATATTGAAGCTCATACATAGGAAAATCTCCAATTCGAATTTTATAACACTCACTAAATAAGAAGTGGGTCTAAATATGGTCCAAAAAGCAATTTTCTCGAAAATACAATTCCCTGATTGAAAACACATTGCGGACTATTCAATGAATTATTGTTCAAAAAGTAAAATATTCAAAATTTTTTCCCGTTTGTGAAATTGAAGCTTATATATGGGAGAATCTCTAATTCCAATTTAATAACACTCACTAAATAAGAAGTGGGTCTAAAGTTGGTCCAAAAAGTACAATTTTCTCAAAAGTAAAATTCCCTCATTGAAAACACATGGCGGACAATTCAATAAATTATTGTTCAAAAAGTAAAATTTTCAAAATTTTTTCCCGTTTGTGATATTGAAGCTTATATATAGGAGAGTATCTAATTCCAATTTTATAACACTCAATAAATCAGAAGTGGGTATTAAGTTGGTCCAAAAAGTGCAATTTTCTCAAAAATAAAATTCCCCCATTGAAAACACATGGCGGAGTATTCAATGAATTATTGTTCAAAAAGTAAAATTTTCAAAATTTTTTTTTTGTTATATTGAAGCACATATGTAGGAAAATTTCCAATTCCAATTTTATAACACTCACTAAATAAGAAGTGGGTCTAAATATGGTCCAAAAAGCAATTTTCTCGAAAATACAATTCCCTCATTGAAAACACATGGCGGACTTTTCAATGAATTATTGTTCAAAAAGTAAAATTTTCGAAATTTTTTCCCATTTTTTATATTGAAGCTCATACATAAGAAAATCTCCAATTCGAATTTTATAACACTCACTAAATAAGAAGTGGGTCTAAATATGGTCCAAAAAGCAATTTCCTCGAAAATACAATTCCCTCATTGAAAACACATGGCGGACTATTCAATGAATTATTGTTCAAAAAGTAAAATTTTCAAAATTTTTTCATGTTTGTGATATTGAAGCTTATATATAGGAGAATTTCTAATTCCAATTTCATAACACTCACTAAATAAGAAGTGGGTCTAAATATGGTCCAAAAAGCAATTTTCTCGAAAATACAATTCCCTCATTGAAAACACATGGCGGACTATTCAATGAATTATTGTTCAAAAATTAAAATTTTCAAAAAATTCTCTCTTTTGTTATATTGAAGCACATATATAGGAAAATCTCCAATTCCTATTTTATAACACTCTCTAAATAAGAAGTGTGTCTAAAGTTGGTAAAAAAAGTGTGACCAAAAAGCAATTTTCACGAAAATACAATTCCCTCATTGAAAACACATGTCGGACTATTCAATAAATTATTGTTCAAAAAGTAAAATTTTCAAAATTTTTTCCCGTTTGTGATATTGAAGCTCATACATAGGAAAATCTCCAATTCGAATTTTATAACATTCATTAAATAAGAAGTTGGTCTAAGGTTGGTTCAAAAAGTGCAATTTTCTCAAAAGTAAAATTCCCCCATTGAAAACACATGGCGGACTATTCAATGAATTATTAATCAAAAAGTAAAATTTTCCAAAAATTGCTCTTTTGTTATATTGAAGCACATATATAGGAGAATCTCCAATTCCAATTTTATAACATTCACTAAATAAGAAGTGTGTCTAAAGTTGGTCCAAAAAGTTGATCCAAAAAGCAATTTTCTCGAAAATACAATTCCCTCATTGAAAACACATGGCGGACTATTCAATGAATTATTGTTCAAAAAGTAAAATTTTCGAAATTTTTTACTATTTTTTATATTGAAGCTCATACATAGGAAAATCTCCAATTCGAATTTTACAACACTCACTAAATAAGAAGTGGGTCCAAAAAGCAATTTTCTCGAAAATACAATTCCCTCATTGAAAACACATGGCGGACTATTCAATAAATTATTGTTCAAAAAGTAAAATTTTCAAAATTTTTTCCCGTTTGTGATATTGAAGCTCATATATAGGAGAGTCTCTAATTCCAATTTTATAACACTCACTAAATCAGAAGTGGGTCTTAAGTTGGTCCAAAAAGTGCAATTTTCTCAAAAATAAAATTCCCCCATTGAAAACACATGGCGGACTATTCAATGAATTATTGTTCAAAAAGTAAAATTTTCAAAATTTTTCCCATTTTTATATTGAAGCTCATACATAGGAAAATCTCCAATTCGAATTTTATAACACTCACTAAATAAGAAGTCGGTCTAAATATGGTCCAAAAAGCAATTTTCTCAAAAGTAAAATTCCCCCATTGAAAACACATGGCGGACTATTCAATGAATTATTGTTCAAAAAGTAAAATTTTCAAAATTTTTCCCATTTTTATATTGAAGCTCATACATAGGAAAATCTCCAATTCGAATTTTATAACACTCACTAAATAAGAAGTCGGTCTAAATATGGACCAAAAAGCAATTTTCTAGAAAATACAATTCCCTCATTGAAAACACATGGCGGACTATTCAATGAATTATTGTTCAAAAAGTAAAATTTTCAAAATTTTTTCTATTTTGTTATATTAAAGCACATATATAGGGAAATCTCCAATTCCAATTTTATAACACTAACTAAATAAGAAGTGTGTCTAAAGTTGGTAAAAAAAGTGTGTTCAAAAAGCATTTTTCACGAAAATACAATTCCCTTATTGAAAACACATTGCGGACTTTGCAATGAATTATTGTTCAAAAAGTAAAATTTTCAAAATTTTTTCCCGTTTGTGATATTGAAGCTTATATATAGGAGAGTATCTAATTCCAATTTATAACACTCACTAAATCATAAGTGGGTCTTAAGTTGGTCCAAAAAGTGCAATTTTCTCAAAAATAAAATTCCCCCATTGACAACACATGGCGGACTATTCAATGAATTATTGTTCAAAAAGAAAATTTTCAAAAAATTCTCTCTTTTGTTATATTGAAGCACATATATAGGAAAATCTCCAATTCCAATTTTATAAAACTAACTAAATAAGAAGTGTGTCTGTAATAAAGGTAAAAAAAGTGTGTCTAAAAAGCAATTTTCACGAAAATACAATTCCCTCACTGAAAACAGATTGCGTACTATTCAATGAATTATTGTTCAAAAAGTAACATTTTCAAAATTTTTCCCGTTTGTGATAATGAAGCTCATATATAGGAGAATCTCCAATTTGAATTTTATAACATTCACTAAATAAGAAGTGGGTCTAAATATGGTCCAAAAAGCAATTTTCTCGAAAATACAATTCCCCCATTGAAAACACATGGCGGACTATTCAATGAATTATTCTTCAAAAATTAAAATTTTCAAAAAATTCTTTCTTTTGTTATATTGAAGCACATATATAGGAAAATCTCCAATTCCAATTTTATAACACTCACTAAATAAGAAGTGTGTCTAAAGTTGGTAAAAAAAGAGTGTCCAAAAAGCAATTTTCACGAAAATACAATTCCCTCATTGAAAACACATGGCGGACTATTCAATGAATTATTCTTCAAAAAGTAAAATTTTCAAATTTTTTTACCGTTTGTGATATTGAAGCTTATATATAGGAGAATCACTAATTCCAATTTTATAACACTCACTAAATAAGAAGTGGGTCTAAAGTTGGTCCAAAAAATGCAATTTTCTCAAAAGTAAAATTCCCTCATTGAAAACACATGGCGGACTATTCAATGAATTATTGTTCAAAAAGTAAAATTTTCAAAATTTTTTCCCGTTTGTGATAATGAAGCTCATTTATAGGAGAATCTCCAATTTGATTTTATAACATTCCCTAAATAAGAAATGGGTCTAAACTTGGTCCAAAATGTGCAATTTTCTCAAAAAATAAATTCCCCCATTGAAAACACATGGCGGACTATTCAATAAATTATTGTTCAAAAAGTAACATTTTCAAAATTTTCCCCATTTTTTACATTGAAGCTCATACATAGGAAAATCTCCAATTTGAATTTTATAACACTCACTAAATAAGAAGTGGGACTAAATATGGTCCAAAAAGTGCAATTTTCACAAAAAATAAATTCCTCCATTGAAAACACATGGCGGACTATTCAATGAATTATTGTTCAAAAAGTAACATTTTCAAAATTTTTCCCATTTTTTACATTGAAGCTCATACATAGGAAAATCTCCAATTCGAATTTTATAACACTCACTAAATAAGAAGTGGGTCTTAAGTTGGTCCAAAAAGTGCAATTTTCTCAAAAATAAAATTCCCCCATTGAAAACACATGGTGGACTATTCAATGAATTATTGTTCAAAAAGTAAAATTTTCGAAATTTTTTCCCATTTTTTATATTGAAGCTCATACATAGGAAAATTTCCAATTCGAATTTTATAACACTCACTAAATAAGAAGTGGGTCTAAATATGGTCCAAAAAGCAATTTTCTCGAAAATACAATTCAATCATTGAAAACACATGGCGGACTTTTCAATGAATTATTGTTCAAAAAGTAAAATTTTCGAAATTTTTTCCCATTTTTTATATTGAAGCTCATACATAAGAAAATCTCCAATTCGAATTTTATAACACTCACTAAATAAGAAGTGGGTCTAAATATGGTCCAAAAAGCAATTTTCTCGAAAATACAATTCCCTCATTGAAAACACATGGCGGACTATTCAATGAATTATTGTTCAAAAAGTAAAATTTTCAAAATTTTTTCATGTTTGTGATATTGAAGCTTATATATAGGAGAATTTCTAATTCCAATTTCATAACACTCACTAAATAAGAAGTGGGTCTAAATATGGTCCAAAAAGCAATTTTCTCGAAAATACAATTCCCTCATTGAAAACACATGGCGGATTATTCAATGAATTATTGTTCAAAAATTAAAATTTTCAAAAAATTCTCTCTTTTGTTATATTGAAGCACATATATAGGAAAATCTCCAATTCCAATTTTATAACACTCTCTAAATAAGAAGTGTGTCTAAAGTTGGTAAAAAAAGTGTGACCAAAAAGCAATTTTCACGAAAATACAATTCCTTCATTGAAAACACATGTCGGACTATTCAATAAATTATTGTTCAAAAAGTAAAATTTTCAAAATTTTTTCCCGTTTGTGATATTGAAGCTCATACATAGGAAAATCTCCAATTCGAATTTTATAACATTCATTAAATAAGAAGTTGGTCTAAGGTTGGTTCAAAAAGTGCAATTTTCTAAAAAGTAAAATTCCCCCATTGAAAACACATGGCGGACTATTCAATGAATTATTAATCAAAAAGTAAAATTTTCAAAAAATTGCTCTTTTGTTATATTGAAGCACATATATAGGAGAATCTCCAATTCCAATTTTATAACATTCACTAAATAAGAAGTGTGTCTAAAGTTGGTCCAAAAAGTTGATCCAAAAAGCGATTTTCTCGAAAATACAATTCCCTCATTGAAAACACATGGCGGACTATTCAATGAATTATTGTTCAAAAAGTAAAATTTTCGAAATTTTTTACTATTTTTTATATTGAAGCTCATACATAGGAAAATCTCCAATTCGAATTTTACAACACTCACTAAATAAGAAGTGGGTCCAAAAAGCAATTTTCTCGAAAATACAATTCCCTCATTGAAAACACATGGCGGACTATTCAATAAATTATTGTTCAAAAAGTAAAATTTTCAAAATTTTTTCCCGTTTGTGATATTGAAGCTTATATATAGGAGAGTCTCTAATTCCAATTTTATAACACTCACTAAATCAGAAGTGGGTCTTAAGTTGGTCCAAAAAGTGCAATTTTCTCAAAAATAAAATTCCCCCATTGAAAACACATGGCGGACTATTCAATGAATTATTGTTCAAAAAGTAAAATTTTCAAAATTTTTCCCATTTTTATATTGAAGCTCATACATAGGAAAATCTCCAATTCGAATTTTATAACACTCACTAAATAAGAAGTAGGTCTAAATATGGTCCAAAAAGCAATTTTCTAGAAAATACAATTCCCTCATTGAAAACACATGGCGGACTATTCAATGAATTATTGTTCAAAAAGTAAAATTTTCAAAATTTTTTCTCTTTTGTTATATTGAAGCACATATATAGGAAAATCTCCAATTCCAATTTTATAACACTCACTAAATAAGAAGTGTGTCTAAAGTTGGTAAAAAAAGTGTGACCAAAAAGCAATTTTCACGAAAATACAATTCCCTCATTGAAAACAGATGGCGGACTATTCAATGAATTATTGTTCAAAAAGTAAAATTTTCAAAATTTTTTCTCTTTTGTTATAATGAAGCACATATGTAGGAAAATTTCCAATTCCAATTTTATAACACTAACTAAATAAGAAGTGTGTCTAAAGTTGGTAAAAAAAGTGTGTCCAAAAAGCAATTTTCACTAAAATACAATTCCCTCATTGAAAACACATTGCGGACTTTTCAATGAATTATTGTTCAAAAAGTAAACTTTTCAAAATTTTTTCAAGTTTGTGATATTGAAGCTTATATATAGGAGAATCTCTAATTCCAATTTCATAACACTCACTAAATAAGAAGTGGGTTTAAAGTTGGTCCAAAAAGTGCATTTTTCTCAAAAGTAAAATTCCCCCATTGAAAACACATGGCGGACTATTCAATGAATTATTGTTCAAAAAGTAAAATTTTCAAAATTTTTTCCATTTTTTACATTGAAGCTCATACATAGGAAAATCTCCAATTCCAATTTTATAACATTCACTAAATAAGAAGTGTGTCTAAAGTTGGTCCAAAAAGCAATTTTCTCGAAAATACAATTCCCTCATTGAAAACACATGGCGGACTATTCAATGAATTATTGTTCAAAAAGTAAAATTTTCGAAATTTTTTCCCATTTTTTTATATTGAAGCTCATACATAGGAAAATCTCCAATTCCAATTTTATAACACTCACTAAATAAGAAGTGGGTCTAAATATGGTCCAAAAAGCAATTTTCTCGAAAATACAATTCCCTGATTGAAAACACATGGCGGACTATTCAATGAATTATTGTTCAAAAATAAAAATATTCAAAATTTTTTCCCGTTTGTGAAATTGAAGCTTATATATGGGAGAATCTCTAATTCCAATTTAATAACACTCACTAAATAAGAAGTGGGTCTAAAGTTGGTCCAAAAAGTACAATTTTCTCAAAAGTAAAATTCCCTCATTGAAAACACATGGCGGACAATTCAATAAATTATTGTTCAAAAAGTAAAATTTTCAAAAATTTTTCCCGTTTGTGATATTGAAGCTTATATATAGGAGAGTATCTAATTCCAATTTTATAACACTCACTAAATCAGAAGTGGGTATTAAGTTGGTCCAAAAAGTGCAATTTTCTCAAAAATAAAATTCCCCCATTGAAAACACATGGCGGAGTATTCAATGAATTATTGTTCAAAAAGTAAAATTTTCAAATTTTTTTTTTTTTTTGTTATATTGAAGCACATATGTAGGAACATTTCCAATTCCAATTTTATAACACTAACTAAATAAGAAGTGTGTCTAAAGTTGGTAAAAATAGTGTGTCCAAAAAGCAATTTTCACGAAAATACAATTCCCTCATTGAAAACACATGGCGGTCTATTCAATGAATTATTGTTCAAAAAGTAAAATTTAAATTTTTTTTTCCCGTTTATGATAATGAAGCTCATATATAGGAGAATCTCCAATTTGAATTTTATAACATTCACTAAATAAGAAGTGGGTCTAAAGTTGGTCCAAAAAGTGCAATTTTCTCAAAAATAAAATTCCCCCATTGAAAACACATGGCGGTCTATTCAATGAAATATTGTTCAAAAAGTAAAATTTTCAAAATTTTTCCCATTTTTTACATTGAAGCTCATACATAGGAAAATCTCCAATTCGAATTTTATAACACTCACTAAATCATAAGTGGGTCTTAAGTTGGTCCAAAAAGTGCAATTTTCTCAAAAATAAAATTCCCCCATTGAAAACACATGGTGGACTATTCAATGAATTATTGTTCAAAAAGTAAAATTTTCGAAATTTTTTCCCATTTTTTATATTGAAGCTCATACAAAGGAAAATTTCCAATTCGAATTTTATAACACTCACTAAATAAGAAGTGGGTCTAAATATGGTCCAAAAAGCTATTTTCTCGAAAATACAATTCCCTCATTGAAAACACATGGCGGACTTTTCAATGAATTATTGTTCAAAAAGTAAAATTTTCGAAATTTTTTCCCATTTTTTATATTGAAGCTCATACATAAGAAAATCCCCAATTCGAATTTTATAACACTCACTAAATAAGAAGTGGGTCTAAATATGGTCCAAAAAGCAATTTTCTCGAAAATACAATTCCCTGATTGAAAACACATGGCGGACTATTCAATGAATTATTGTTCAAAAAGTAAAATATTCAAAATTTTTTCCCGTTTGTGAAATTGAAGCTTATATATGGGAGAATCTCTAATTCCAATTTAATAACACTCACTAAATAAGAAGTGGGTCTAAAGTTGGTCCAAAAAGTACAATTTTCTCAAAAGTAAAATTCCCTCATTGAAAACACATGGCGGACAATTCAATAAATTATTGTTCAAAAAGTAAAATTTTCAAAAATTTTTCCCGTTTGTGATATTGAAGCTTATATATAGGAGAGTATCTAATTCCAATTTTATAACACTCACTAAATCAGAAGTGGGTTTTAAGTTGGTCCAAAAAGTGCAATTTTCTCAAAAATAAAATTCCCCCATTGAAAACACATGGCGGAGTATTCAATGAATTATTGTTCAAAAAGTAAAATTTTCAAATTTTTTTTTTTTTTTGTTATATTGAAGCACATATGTAGGAAAATTTCCAATTCCAATTTTATAACACTAACTAAATAAGAAGTGTGTCTAAAGTTGGTAAAAATAGTGTGTCCAAAAAGCAATTTTCACGAAAATACAATTCCCTCATTGAAAACACATGGCGGTCTATTCAATGAATTATTGTTCAAAAAGTAAAATTTAAATTTTTTTTTCCCGTTTGTGATAATGAAGCTCATATATAGGAGAATCTCCAATTTGAATTTTATAACATTCACTAAATAAGAAGTGGGTCTAAAGTTGGTCCAAAAAGTGCAATTTTCTCAAAAATAAAATTCCCCCATTGAAAACACATGGCGGTCTATTCAATGAAATATTGTTCAAAAAGTAAAATTTTCAAAATTTTTCCCATTTTTTACATTGAAGCTCATACATAGGAAAATCTCCAATTCGAATTTTATAACACTCACTAAATCATAAGTGGGTCTTAAGTTGGTCCAAAAAGTGCAATTTTCTCAAAAATAAAATTCCCCCATTGAAAACACATGGTGGACTATTCAATGAATTATTGTTCAAAAAGTAAAATTTTCGAAATTTTTTCCCATTTTTTATATTGAAGCTCATACATAGGAAATTTTCCAATTCGAATTTTATAACACTCACTAAATAAGAAGTGGGTCTAAATATGGTCCAAAAAGCTATTTTCTCGAAAATACAATTCCCTCATTGAAAACACATGGCGGACTTTTCAATGAATTATTGTTCAAAAAGTAAAATTTTCGAAATTTTCTCCCATTTTTTATATTGAAGCTCATACATAAGAAAATCTCCAATTCGAATTTTATAACACTCACTAAATAAGAAGTGGGTCTAAATATGGTCCAAAAAGCAATTTTCTCGAAAATACAATTCCCTCATTGAAAACACATGGCGGACTATTCAATGAATTATTGTTCAAAAAGTAAAATTTTCAAAATTTTTTCATGTTTGTGATATTGAAGCTTATATATAGGAGAATTTCTAATTCCAATTTCATAACACTCACTAAATAAGAAGTGGGTCTAAATATGGTCCAAAAAGCAATTTTCTCGAAAATACAATTCCCTCATTGAAAACACATGGCGGACTATTCAATGAATTATTGTTCAAAAATTAAAATTTTCAAAAAATTCTCTCTTTTGTTATATTGAAGCACATATATAGGAAAATCTCCAATTCCAATTTTATAACACTCTCTAAATAAGAAGAGTGTCTAAAGTTGGTAAAAAAAGTGTGACCAAAAAGCAATTTTCACGAAAATACAATTCCTTCATTGAAAACACATGTCGGACTATTCAATAAATTATTGTTCAAAAAGTAAAATTTTCAAAATTTTTTCCCGTTTGTGATATTGAAGCTCATACATAGGAAAATCTCCAATTCGAATTTTATAACATTCATTAAATAAGAAGTTGGTCTAAGGTTGGTTCAAAAAGTGCAATTTTCTAAAAAGTAAAATTCCCCCATTGAAAACACATGGCGGACTATTCAATGAATTATTAATCAAAAAGTAAAATTTTCAAAAAATTGCTCTTTTGTTATATTGAAGCACATATATAGGAGAATCTCCAATTCCAATTTTATAACATTCACTAAATAAGAAGTGTGTCTAAAGTTGGTCCAAAAAGTTGATCCAAAAAGCGATTTTCTCGAAAATACAATTCCCTCATTGAAAACACATGGCGGACTATTCAATGAATTATTGTTCAAAAAGTAAAATTTTCGAAATTTTTTACTATTTTTTATATTGAAGCTCATACATAGGAAAATCTCCAATTCGAATTTTACAACACTCACTAAATAAGAAGTGGGTCCAAAAAGCAATTTTCTCGAAAATACAATTCCCTCATTGAAAACACATGGCGGACTATTCAATGAATTATTGTTCAAAAAGTAAAATTTTCAAAATTTTTCCCATTTTTATATTGAAGCTCATACATAGGAAAATCTCCAATTCGAATTTTATAACACTCACTAAATAAGAAGTCGGTCTAAATATGGTCCAAAAAGCAATTTTCTAGAAAATACAATTCCCTCATTGAAAACACATGGCGGACTATTCAATGAATTATTGTTCAAAAAGTAAAATTTTCAAAATTTTTTCTCTTTTGTTATATTGAAGCACATATATAGGAAAATCTCCAATTCCAATTTTATAACACTCACTAAATAAGAAGTGTGTCTAAAGTTGGTAAAAAAAGTGTGACCAAAAAGCAATTTTCACGAAAATACAATTCCCTCATTGAAAACAGATGGCGGACTATTCAATGAATTATTGTTCAAAAAGTAAAATTTTCAAAATTTTTTCTCTTTTGTTATAATGAAGCACATATGTAGGAAAATTTCCAATTCCAATTTTATAACACTAACTAAATAAGAAGTGTGTCTAAAGTTGGTAAAAAAAGTGTGTCCAAAAAGCAATTTTCACTAAAATACAATTCCCTCATTGAAAACACATTGCGGACTTTTCAATGAATTATTGTTCAAAAAGTAAACTTTTCAAAATTTTTTCAAGTTTGTGATATTGAAGCTTATATATAGGAGAATCTCTAATTCCAATTTCATAACACTCACTAAATAAGAAGTGGGTTTAAAGTTGGTCCAAAAAGTGCATTTTTCTCAAAAGTAAAATTCCCCCATTGAAAACACATGGCGGACTATTCAATGAATTATTGTTCAAAAAGTAAAATTTTCAAAATTTTTTCCATTTTTTACATTGAAGCTCATACATAGGAAAATCTCCAATTCCAATTTTATAACATTCACTAAATAAGAAGTGTGTCTAAAGTTGGTCCAAAAAGCAATTTTCTCGAAAATACAATTCCCTCATTGAAAACACATGGCGGACTATTCAATGAATTATTGTTCAAAAAGTAAAATTTTCGAAATTTTTTCCCATTTTTTTATATTGAAGCTCATACATAGGAAAATCTCCAATTCGAATTTTATAACACTCACTAAATAAGAAGTGGGTCTAAATATGGTCCAAAAAGCAATTTTCTCGAAAATACAATTCCCTGATTGAAAACACATGGCGGACTATTCAATGAATTATTGTTCAAAAATAAAAATATTCAAAATTTTTTCCCGTTTGTGAAATTGAAGCTTATATATGGGAGAATCTCTAATTCCAATTTAATAACACTCACTAAATAAGAAGTGGGTCTAAAGTTGGTCCAAAAAGTACAATTTTCTCAAAAGTAAAATTCCCTCATTGAAAACACATGGCGGACAATTCAATAAATTATTGTTCAAAAAGTAAAATTTTCAAAAATTTTTCCCGTTTGTGATATTGAAGCTTATATATAGGAGAGTATCTAATTCCAATTTTATAACACTCACTAAATCATAAGTGGGTCTTAAGTTGGTCCAAAAAGTGCAATTTTCTCAAAAATAAAATTCCCCCATTGAAAACACATGGTGGACTATTCAATGAATTATTGTTCAAAAAGTAAAATTTTCGAAATTTTTTCCCATTTTTTATATTGAAGCTCATACATAGGAAAATTTCCAATTCGAATTTTATAACACTCACTAAATAAGAAGTGGGTCTAAATATGGTCCAAAAAGCTATTTTCTCGAAAATACAATTCCCTCATTGAAAACACATGGCGGACTTTTCAATGAATTATTGTTCAAAAAGTAAAATTTTCGAAATTTTTTCCCATTTTTTATATTGAAGCTCATACATAAGAAAATCTCCAATTCGAATTTTATAACACTCACTAAATAAGAAGTGGGTCTAAATATGGTCCAAAAAGCAATTTTCTCGAAAATACAATTCCCTCATTGAAAACACATGGCGGACTATTCAATGAATTATTGTTCAAAAAGTAAAATTTTCAAAATTTTTTCATGTTTGTGATATTGAAGCTTATATATAGGAGAATTTCTAATTCCAATTTCATAACACTCACTAAATAAGAAGTGGGTCTAAATATGGTCCAAAAAGCAATTTTCTCGAAAATACAATTCCCTCATTGAAAACACATGGCGGACTATTCAATGAATTATTGTTCAAAAATTAAAATTTTCAAAAAATTCTCTCTTTTGTTATATTGAAGCACATATATAGGAAAATCTCCAATTCCAATTTTATAACACTCTCTAAATAAGAAGTGTGTCTAAAGTTGGTAAAAAAAGTGTGACCAAAAAGCAATTTTCACGAAAATACAATTCCCTCATTGAAAACACATGTCGGACTATTCAATAAATTATTGTTCAAAAAGTAAAATTTTCAAAATTTTTTCCCGTTTGTGATATTGAAGCTCATACATAGGAAAATCTCCAATTCGAATTTTATAACATTCATTAAATAAGAAGTTGGTCTAAGGTTGGTTCAAAAAGTGCAATTTTCTCAAAAGTAAAATTCCCCCATTGAAAACACATGGCGGACTATTCAATGAATTATTAATCAAAAAGTAAAATTTTCAAAAAATTGCTCTTTTGTTATATTGAAGCACATATATAGGAGAATCTCCAATTCCAATTTTATAACATTCACTAAATAAGAAGTGTGTCTAAAGTTGGTCCAAAAAGTTGATCCAAAAATCAATTTTCTCGAAAATACAATTCCCTCATTGAAAACACATGGCGGACTATTCAATGAATTATTATTCAAAAAGTAAAATTTTCGAAATTTTTTACCATTTTTTATATTGAAGCTCATACATAGGAAAATCTCCAATTCGAATTTTACAACACTCACTAAATAAGAAGTGGGTCCAAAAAGCAATTTTCTCGAAAATACAATTCCCTCATTGAAAACACATGGCGGACTATTCAATAAATTATTGTTCAAAAAGTAAAATTTTCAAAATTTTTTCCCGTTTGTGATATTGAAGCTTATATATAGGAGAGTCTCTAATTCCAATTTTATAACACTCACTAAATCAGAAGTGGGTCTTAAGTTGGTCCAAAAAGTGCAATTTTCTCAAAAATAAAATTCCCCCATTGAAAACACATGGCGGACTATTCAATGAATTATTAATCAAAAAGTAAAATTTTCAAAAAATTGCTCTTTTGTTATATTGAAGCTCATATATAGGAAAATCTCCAATTCGAATTTTATAACACTCACTAAATAAGAAGTCGGTCTAAATATGGTCCAAAAAGCAATTTTCTAGAAAATACAATTCCCTCATTGAAAACACATGGCGGACTATTCAATGAATTATTGTTCAAAAATTAAAATTTTCAAAAAATTCTCTCTTTTGTTATATTGAAGCACATATATAGGAAAATCTCCAATTCCAATTTTATAACACTCACTAAATAAGAAGTGTGTCTAAAGTTGGTAAAAAAAGTGTGACCAAAAAGCAATTTTCACGAAAATACAATTCCCTCATTGAAAACACATGGCGGACTATTCAATAAATTATTGTTCAAAAAGTAAAATTTTCAAAATTTTTTCCCGTTTGTGATATTAAAGCTTATATATGGGAGAATCTCTAATTCCAATTTAATAACACTCACTAAATAAGAAGTTGGTCTAAGGTTGGTTCAAAAAGTGCAATTTTCTCAAAAGTAAAATTCCCCCATTGAAAACACATGGCGGACTATTCAATGAATTATTGTTCAAAAAGTAAAATTTTCAAAAAATTGCTCTTTTGTTATATTGAAGCACTTATATAGGAGAATCTCCAATTCCAATTTTATAACATTCACTAAATAAGAAGTGTGTCTAAAGTTGGTCCAAAAAGTTGATCCAAAAAGCAATTTTCTCGAAAATACAATTCCCTCATTGAAAACACATGGCGGACTATTCAATGAATTATTGTTCAAAAAGTAAAATTTTCAAAAATTTTTCCCGTTTGTGAAATTGAAGCTTATATATGGGAGAATCTCTAATTCCAATTTAATAACACTCACTAAATAAGAAGTGGGTCTAAAGTTGGTCCAAAAAGTACATTTTTCTCAAAAGTAAAATTCCTCCATTTAAAACACATGGCGGACTATTCAATGAATTATTGTTCAAAAATTAAAATTTTGAAAAAATTCTCTCTTTTGTTATATTGAAGAACATATATAGGAAAATCTCCAATTCCAATTTTATAACAATCACTAAATAAGAAGTGTGTCTAAAGTTGGTAAAAAAAGTGTGTCCAAAAAGCAATTTTCACGAAAATACAATTCCCTCATTGAAAACACATGGCGGACTATTCAATGAATTATTGTTCAAAAAGTAAAATTTTCAAAATTTTTTCCCGTTTGTGATATTGAAGCTTATATATAGGAGAGTATCTAATTCCAATTTATAACACTTACTAAATCATAAGTGGGTCTTAAGTTGGTCCAAAAAGTGCAATTTTCTCAAAAATAAAATTCCCCCATTGAAAACACATGGCGGACTATTCAATGAATTATTGTTCAAAAAGAAAATTTTCAAAAAATTCTCTCATTTGTTATATTGAAGCACATATATAGGAAAATCTCCAATTCCAATTTTATAACACTAACTAAATAAGAAGTGTGTCTAAAGTTGGTAAAAAAAGTGTGTCTAAAAAGCAATTTTCACGAAAATACAATTCCCTCACTGAAAACAGATTGCGGACTATTCAATGAATTATTGTTCAAAAAGTAAAATTTTCAAAATTTTTCCCATTTTTTACATTGAATCTCATACATAGGAAAATCTCTAATTCCAATTTTATAACACTCACTAAATAAGAAGTGGGTCTAAAGTTGGTCCAAAAAGTGCAACTTTCTCAAAAATAAAATTCCAACATTGAAAACACATTGCGGACTATTCAATGAATTATTGTTCAAAAAGTAAAATTTTCAAAATTTTTTCCCGTTTGTGATAATGAAGCTCATATATAGGAGAATCTCCAATTTGAATTTTATAACATTCACTAAATAAAAAGTGGGTCTAAAAATGGTCCAAAAAGTGCAATTTTCTCAAAAATAAAATTCCCCCATTGAAAACACATTGCGGACTATTCAATGAATTATTGTTCAAAAAGTAAAATTTTCAAAATTTTTCCCATTTTTTACATTGAATCTCATACATAGGAAAATCTCTAATTCCAATTTTATAACACTCACTAAATAAGAAGTGGGTCTAAAGTTGGTCCAAAAAGTGCAACTTTCTCAAAAATAAAATTCCAACATTGAAAACACATTGCGGACTATTCAATGAATTATTGTTCAAAAAGTAAAATTTTCAAAATTTTTTCCCGTTTGTGATAATGAAGCTCATATATAGGAGAATCTCCAATTTGAATTTTATAACATTCACTAAATAAGAAGTGGGTCTAAATATGGTCCAAAAAGCAATTTTCTCGAAAATACAATTCCCCCATTGAAAACACATGGCGGACTATTCAATGAATTATTCTTCAAAAATTAAAATTTTCAAAAAATTCTTTCTTTTGTTATATTGAAGCACATATATAGGAAAATCTCCAATTCCAATTTTATAACACTCACTAAATAAGAAGTGTGTCTAAAGTTGGTAAAAAAAGAGTGTCCAAAAAGCAATTTTCACGAAAATACAATTCCCTCATTGAAAACACATGGCGGACTATTCAATGAATTATTCTTCAAAAAGTAAAATTTTCAAATTTTTTTACCGTTTGTGATAATGAAGCTCATTTATAGGAGAATCTCCAATTTGATTTTATAACATTCCCTAAATAAGAAATGGGTCTAAACTTGGTCCAAAATGTGCAATTTTCTCAAAAAATAAATTCCCCCATTGAAAACACATGGCGGACTATTCAATGAATTATTGTTCAAAAAGTAACATTTTCAAAATTTTTCCCATTTTTTACATTGAAGCTCATACATAGGAAAATCTCCAATTTGAATTTTATAACACTCACTAAATAAGAAGTGGGACTAAATATGGTCCAAAAAGTGCAATTTTCACAAAAAATAAATTCCCCCATTGAAAACACATTGCGGACTATTCAATGAATTATTGTTCAAAAAGTAAAATTTTCAAAATTTTTTCCCGTTTGTGATATTGAAGCTTATAAATAGGAGAGTATCTAATTCTAATTTTATAACACTCACTAAATCATAAGTGGATCTAAATATGGTCCAAAAAGTGCAATTTTCTCAAAAATAAAATTCCCCCATTGAAAACACATGGCGGACTATTCAATGAATTATTGTTCAAAAAGTAACATTTTCAAAATTTTTCCCATTTTTTACATTGAAGCTCATACATAGGAAAATCTCCAATTTGAATTTTATAACACTCACTAAATAAGAAGTGGGACTAAATATGGTCCAAAAAGTGCAATTTTCACAAAAAATAAATTCCCCCATTGAAAACACATTGCGGACTATTCAATGAATTATTGTTCAAAAAGTAAAATTTTCAAAATTTTTTCCCGTTTGTGATATTGAAGCTTATATATGGGAGAATCTCTAAATCCAATTTAATAACACTCATTAAATAAGAAGTTGGTCTAAGGTTGGTTCAAAAAGTGCAATTTTCTCAAAAGTAAAATTCCCCCATTGAAAACACATGGCGGACTATTCAATGAATTATTAATCAAAAAGTAAAATTTTCAAAAAATTGCTCTTTTGTTATATTGAAGCACATATATAGGACAATCTCCAATTCCAATTTTATAACATTCACTAAATAAGAAGTGTGTCTAAAGTTGGTCCAAAAAGTTGATCCAAAAAGCAATTTTCTCGAAAATACAATTCCCTCATTGAAAACACATGGCAGACTATTCAATGAATTATTGTTCAAAAAGTAAAATTTTCGAAATTTTTTACCATTTTTTATATTGAAGCTCATACATAGGAAAATCTCCAATTCGAATTTTACAACACTCACTAAATAAGAAGTGGGTCCAAAAAGCAATTTTCTCGAAAATACAATTCCCTCATTGAAAACACATGGCGGACTATTCAATAAATTATTGTTCAAAAAGTAAAATTTTCAAAATTTTTTACCGTTTGTGATATTGAAGCTTATATATAGGAGAATCACTAATTCCAATTTTATAACACTCACTAAATAAGAAGTGGGTCTAAAGTTGGTCCAAAAAGTGCAATTTTCTCAAAAGTAAAATTCCCTCATTGAAAACACATGGCGGACTATTCAATGAATTATTGTTCAAAAAGTAAAATTTTCAAAATTTTTTCCCGTTTGTGATAATGAAGCTCATTTATAGGAGAATCTCCAATTTGATTTTATAACATTCCCTAAATAAGAAATGGGTCTAAACTTGGTCCAAAATGTGCAATTTTCTCAAAAAATAAATTCCCCCATTGAAAACACATGGCGGACTATTCAATAAATTATTGTTCAAAAAGTAACATTTTCAAAATTTTTCCCATTTTTTTCATTGAAGCTCATACATAGGAAAATCTCCAATTCCAATTTTATAACACTCACTAAATCAGAAGTGGGTCTTAAGTTGGTCCAAAAAGTGCAATTTTCTCAAAAATAAAATTCCTCCATTGAAAACACATGGCGGACTATTCAATGAATTATTGTTCAAAAAGTAACATTTTCAAAATTTTTCCCATTTTTTACATTGAAGCTCATACATAGGAAAATCTCCAATTTAAATTTTATAACACTCACTAAATAAGAAGTGGGACTAAATATGGTCCAAAAAGTGCAATTTTCACAAAAAATAAATTCCCCCATTGAAAACACATTGCGGACTATTCAATGAATTATTGTTCAAAAAGTAACATTTTCGAAATTTTTTCCCATTTTTTATATTGAAGCTCATACATAGGAAAATCTCCAATTGAAATTTTATAACACTCACTTAATAAGAAGTGGGTCTAAATATGGTCCAAAAAGCAATTTTCTCGAAAATACAATTCCCTCATTGAAAACACATGGCGGACTATTCAATGAATTATTGTTCAAAAATTAAAATTTTCAAAAAATTCTCTCTCTTGTTATATTGAAGCACATATATAGGAAAATCTCCAATTCCAATTTTATAACACTCACTAAATAAGAAGTGTGTCTAAAGTTGGTAAAAAAAGTGTGACCAAAAAGCAATTTTCACGAAAATACAATTCCCTCATTGAAAACACATGCCGGACTGTTCAATAAATTATTGTTCAAAAAGTAAAATTTTCAAAATTTTTTCCCGTTTGTGATATTGAAGCTTATATATAGGAGAGTATCTAATTCTAATTTTATAACATTCACTAAATCATAAGTGGATCTAAATATGGTCCAAAAAGTGCAATTTTCTCAAAAATAAAATTCCCCCATTGAAAACACATGGCGGACTATTCAATGAATTATTCTTCAAAAAGTAAAATTTTTAAAATTTTTTCCCGTTTGTGAAATTGAAGCTTATATATGGGAGAATCTCTAAATCCAATTTAATAACACTTATTAAATAAGAAGTTGGTCTAAGGTTGGTTCAAAAAGTGCAATTTTCTCAAAAGTAAATTTCCCCATTGAAAACACATGGCGGACTATTCAATGAATTATTAATCAAAAAGTAAAATTTTCAAAAAATTGCTCTTTTGTTATATTGAAGCACATATATAGGAGAATCTCCAATTCCAATTTTATAACATTCACTAAATAAGAAGTGTGTCTAAAGTTGGTCCAAAAAGTTGATCCAAAAAGCAATTTTCTCGAAAATACAATTCCCTCATTGAAAACACATGCCGGACTATTCAATAAATTATTGTTCAAAAAGTAAAATTTTCAAAATTTTTTCCCGTTTGTGATATTGAAGCTTATATATAGGAGAGTATCTAATTCCAATTTTATAACACTCACTAAATCATAAGTGGATCTAAATATGGTCCAAAAAGTGCAATTTTCTCAAAAATAAAATTCCCCCATTGAAAACACATGGCGGACTATTCAATGAATTATTCTTCAAAAAGTAAAATTTTCAAAATTTTTTCCCGTTTGTGAAATTGAAGCTTATATATGTGAGAATCTCTAAATTCAATTTAATAACACTCATTAAATAAGAAGTTGGTCTAAGGTTGGTTCAAAAAGTGCAATTTTCTCAAAAGTAAAATTCCCCCATTGAAAACACATGGCGGACTATTCAATGAATTATTAATCAAAAAGTAAAATTTTCAAAAAATTGCTCTTTTGTTATAATGAAGCACATATATAGGAGAATCTCCAATTCCAATTTTATAACATTCACTAAATAAGAAGTGTGTCTAAAGTTGGTCCAAAAAGTTGATCCAAAAAGCAATTTTCTCGAAAATACAATTCCCTCATTGAAAACACATGGCGGACTATTCAATGAATTATTGTTCAAAAAGTAAAATTTTCGAAATTTTTTACCATTTTTTATATTGAAGCTCATACATAGGAAAATCTCCAATTCGAATTTTATAACACTCACTAAATCAGAAGTGGGTCTTAAGTTGGTCCAAAAAGTGCAATTTTCTCAAAAATAAAATTCCTCCATTGAAAACACATGGCGGACTATTCAATGAATTATTGTTCAAAAAGTAACATTTTCAAAATTTTTCCCATTTTTTACATTGAAGCTCATACATAGGAAAATCTCCAATTTAAATTTTATAACACTCACTAAATAAGAAGTGGGACTAAATATGGTCCAAAAAGTGCAATTTTCACAAAAAATAAATTCCCCCATTGAAAACACATTGCGGACTATTATATGAATTATTGTTCAAAAAGTAACATTTTCGAAATTTTTTTCCGTTTGTGATAATGAAGCTCATATATAGGAGAATCTCCAATTTGAATTTTATAACATTCACTAAATAAGAAATGGGTCTAAAGGTGGTCCAAAAAAAGCAATTTTCTCAAAAATATAATTCCCCCATTGAAAACACATGGCGGACTATTCAATGAATTATTGTTCAAAAAGTAAAATTTTCGAAATTTTTTCCCATTTTTTACATTGAAGCTCATACATAGGAAAATCTCTAATTCCAATTTTATAACACTCACTAAATAAGAAGTGGGTCTAAAGTTGGTCCAAAAAGTGCAACTTTCTCAAAAATAAAATTCCCCCATTGAAAACACATTGCGGTCTATTCAATGAATTATTGTTCAAAAAGTAAAATTTTCAAAATTTTTTCCCGTTTGTGATAATGAAGCTCATATATAGGAGAATCTCCAATTTGAATTTTATAACATTCACTAAATAAGAAGTGGGTCTAAATATGGTCCAAAAAGCAATTTTCTCGAAAATACAATTCCCCCATTGAAAACACATGGCGGACTATTCAATGAATTATTCTTCAAAAATTAAAATTTTCAAAAAATTCTTTCTTTTGTTATATTGAAGCACATATATAGGAAAATCTCCAATTTCAATTTTATAACACTCACTAAATAAGAAGTGTGTCTAAAGTTGGTAAAAAAAGAGTGTCCAAAAAGCAATTTTCACGAAAATACAATTCCCTCATTGAAAACACATGGCGGACTATTCAATGAATTATTCTTCAAAAAGTAAAATTTTCAAATTTTTTTACCGTTTGTGATATTGAAGCTTATATATAGGAGAATCACTAATTCCAATTTTATAACACTCACTAAATAAGAAGTGGGTCTAAACTTGGTCCAAAATGTGCAATTTTCTCAAAAGTAAAATTCCCTCATTGAAAACACATGGCGGACTATTCAATGAATTATTGTTCAAAAAGTAAAATTTTCAAAATTTTTTCCCGTTTGTGATAATGAAGCTCATTTATAGGAGAATCTCCAATTTGATTTTATAACATTCCCTAAATAAGAAATGGGTCTAAACTTGGTCCAAAATGTGCAATTTTCTCAAAAAATAAATTCCCCCATTGAAAACACATGGCGGACTATTCAATAAATTATTGTTCAAAAAGTAACATTTTCAAAATTTTCCCCATTTTTTACATTGAAGCTCATACATAGGAAAATCTCCAATTTAAATTTTATAACACTCACTAAATAAGAAGTGGGACTAAATATGGTCCAAAAAGTGCAATTTTCACAAAAAATAAATTCCCCCATTGAAAACACATTGCGGACTATTCAATGAATTATTGTTCAAAAAGTAACATTTTCGAAATTTTTTCCCATTTTTTATATTGAAGCTCATACATAGGAAAATCTCCAATTGAAATTTTATAACACTCACTTAATAAGAAGTGGGTCTAAATATGGTCCAAAAAGCAATTTTCTCGAAAATACAATTCCCTCATTGAAAACACATGGCGGACTATTCAATGAATTATTGTTCAAAAATTAAAATTTTCAAAAAATTCTCTCTTTTGTTATATTGAAGCACATATATAGGAAAATCTCTAATTCCAATTTTATAACACTAACTAAATAAGAAGTGTGTCTAAGTTGGTAAAAAAAGTGTGTCTAAAAAGCAGTTTTCACGAAAATACAATTCCCTCATTGAAAACAGATTGCGGACTATTCAATGAATTATTGTTCAAAAATTAAAATTTTCAAAAAATTCTCTCTTTTGTTATATTGAAGCACATATATAGGAAAATCTCCAATTCCAATTTTATAACACTCACTAAATAAGAAGTGTGTCTAAAGTTGGTAAAAAAAGTGTGACCAAAAAGCAATTTTCACGAAAATACAATTCCCTCATTGAAAACACATGCCGGACTATTCAATAAATTATTGTTCAAAAAGTAAAATTTTCAAAATTTTTTCCCGTTTGTGATATTGAAGCTTATATATAGGAGAGTATCTAATTCCAATTTTATAACACTCACTAAATCATAAGTGGATCTAAATATGGTCCAAAAAGTGCAATTTTCTCAAAAATAAAATTCCCCCATTGAAAACACATGGCGGACTATTCAATGAATTATTCTTCAAAAAGTAAAATTTTCAAAATTTTTTCCCGTTTGTGAAATTGAAGCTTATATATGGGAGAATCTCTAAATCCAATTTAATTACACTCATTAAATAAGAAGTTGGTCTAAGGTTGGTACAAAAAGTGCAATTTTCTCAAAAATAAAATTCCCCCATTGAAAACACATGGCGGACTATTCAATGAATTATTAATCAAAAAGTAAAATTTTCAAAAAATTGCTCTTTTGTTATATTGAAGCACATATATAGGAGAATCTCCAATTCCAATTTTATAACATTCACTAAATAAGAAGTGTGTCTAAAGTTGGTCCAAAAAGTTGATCCAAAAAGCAATTTTCTCGAAAATACAATTCCCTCATTGAAAACACATGCCGGACTATTCAATAAATTATTGTTCAAAAAGTAAAATTTTCAAAATTTTTCCCGTTTGTGATATTGAAGCTTATATATAGGAGAGTATCTAATTCCAATTTTATAACACTCACTAAATCATAAGTGGATCTAAATATGGTCCAAAAAGTGCAATTTTCTCAAAAATAAAATTCCCCCATTGAAAACACATGGCGGACTATTCAATGAATTATTCTTCAAAAAGTAAAATTTTCAAAATTTTTTCCCGTTTGTGAAATTGAAGCTTATATATGGGAGAATCTCTAAATCCAATTTAATAACACTCATTAAATAAGAAGTTGGTCTAAGGTTGGTTCAAAAAGTGCAATTTTCTCAAAAGTAAAATTCCCCCATTGAAAACACATGGCGGACTATTCAATGAATTATTAATCAAAAAGTAAAATTTTCAAAAAATTGCTCTTTTGTTATATTGAAGCACATATATAGGAGAATCTCCAATTCCAATTTTATAACATTCACTAAATAAGAAGTGTGTCTAAAGTTGGTCCAAAAAGTTGATCCAAAAAGCAATTTTCTCGAAAATACAATTCCCTCATTGAAAACACATGGCGGACTATTCAATGAATTATTGTTCAAAAAGTAAAATTTTCGAAATTTTTTACCATTTTTTATATTGAAGCTCATACATAGGAAAATCTCCAATTCGAATTTTACAACACTCACTAAATAAGAAGTGGGTCCAAAAAGCAATTTTCTCGAAAATACAATTCAATCATTGAAAACACATGGCGGACTATTCAATAAATTATTGTTCAAAAAGTAAAATTTTCAAAATTTTTTCCCGTTTGTGATATTGAAGCTTATATATAGGAGAGTCTCTAATTCCAATTTTATAACACTCACTAAATCAGAAGTGGGTCTTAAGTTGGTCCAAAAAGTGCAATTTTCTCAAAAATGAAATTCCCCCATTGAAAACACATGGCGGACTATTCAATGAATTATTGTTCAAAAAGTAAAATTTTCAAAATTTTTCCCATTTTTTATATTGAAGCTCATACATAGGAAAATCTCCAATTCGAATTTTATAACACTCACTAAATAAGAAGTGGGTCTAAATATGGTCCAAAAAGCAATTTTCTAGAAAATACAATTCCCTCATTGAAAACACATGGCGGACTATTCAATGAATTATTGTTCAAAAATTAAAATTTTGAAAAAATTCTCTCTTTTAATATATTGAAGAACATATATAGGAAAATCTCCAATTCCAATTTTATAACAATCACTAAATAAGAAGTGTGTCTAAAGTTGGTAAAAAAAATTTGTCCAAAAAGCAATTTTCACGAAAATACAATTCCCTCATTGAAAACACATGGCGGACTATTCAATGAATTATTGTTCAAAAAGTAAAATTTTCAAAATTTTTTCCCGTTTGTGATATTGAAGCTTATATATAGGAGAGTATCTAATTCTAATTTATAACACTCACTAAATCATAAGTGGGTCTTAAGTTGGTCCAAAAAGTGCAATTTTCTCAAAAATAAAATTCCCCCATTGAAAACACATGGCGGACTATTCAATGAATTATTGTTCAAAAAGTAAAATTTTCAAAATTTTTTCTATTTTGTTATATTAAAGCACATATATAGGGAAATCTCCAATTCCAATTTTATAACAATCACTAAATAAGAAGTGTGTCTAAAGTTGGTAAAAAAAGTGTGTCTAAAAAGCAATTTTCACGAAAATACAATTCCCTCACTGAAAACAGATTGCGGACTATTCAATGAATTATTGTTCAAAAAGTAAAATTTTCAAAATTTTTTCCCGTTTGTGATAATGAAGCTCATATATAGGAGAATCTCCAATTTGAATTTTATAACATTCACTAAATAAGAAGTGGGTCTAAAAATGGTCCAAAAAGTGCAATTTTCTCAAAAATAAAATTCCCCCATTGAAAACACATTGCGGACTATTCAATGAATTATTGTTCAAAAAGTAAAATTTTCAAAATTTTTTCCCGTTTGTGATAATGAAGCTCATATATAGGAGAATCTCCAATTTGAATTTTATAACATTCACTAAATAAGAAATGGGTCTAAAGGTGGTCCAAAAAGTGCAATTTTCTCAAAAATATAATTCCCCCATTGAAAACACATGGCGGACTATTCAATGAATTATTGTTCAAAAAGTAAAATTTTCGAAATTTTTTCCCATTTTTTACATTGAAGCTCATACATAGGAAAATCTCTAATTCCAATTTTATAACACTCACTAAATAAGAAGAGGGTCTAAAGTTGGTCCAAAAAGTGCAACTTTCTCAAAAATAAAATTCCCCCATTGAAAACACATTGCGGTCTATTCAATGAATTATTGTTCAAAAAGTAAAATTTTCAAAATTTTTTCCCGTTTGTGATAATGAAGCTCATATATAGGAGAATCTCCAATTTGAATTTTATAACATTCACTAAATAAGAAGTGGGTCTAAATATGGTCCAAAAAGCAATTTTCTCGAAAATACAATTCCCCCATTGAAAACACATGGCGGACTATTCAATGAATTATTCTTCAAAAATTAAAATTTTCAAAAAATTCTTTCTTTTGTAATATTGAAGCACATATATAGGAAAATCTCCAATTCCAATTTTATAACACTCACTAAATAAGAAGTGTGTCTAAAGTTGGTAAAAAAAGAGTGTCCAAAAAGCAATTTTCACGAAAATACAATTCCCTCATTGAAAACACATGGCGGACTATTCAATGAATTATTCTTCAAAAAGTAAAATTTTCAAATTTTTTTACCGTTTGTGATATTGAAGCTTATATATAGGAGAATCACTAATTCCAATTTTATAACACTCACTAAATAAGAAGTGGGTCTAAAGTTGGTCCAAAAAGTGCAATTTTCTCAAAAGTAAAATTCCCTCATTGAAAACACATGGCGGACTATTCAATGAATTATTGTTCAAAAAGTAAAATTTTCAAAATTTTTTCCCGTTTGTGATAATGAAGCTCATTTATAGGAGAATCTCCAATTTGATTTTATAACATTCCCTAAATAAGAAATGGGTCTAAACTTGGTCCAAAATGTGCAATTTTCTCAAAAAATAAATACCCCCATTGAAAACACATGGCGGACTATTCAATAAATTATTGTTCAAAAAGTAACATTTTCAAAATTTTTCCCATTTTTTACATTGAAGCTCATACATAGGAAAATCTCCAATTCCAATTTTATAACACTCACTAAATCAGAAGTGGGTCTTAAGTTGGTCCAAAAAGTGCAATTTTCTCAAAAATAAAATTCCTCCATTGAAAACACATGGCGGACTATTCAATGAATTATTGTTCAAAAAGTAACATTTTCAAAATTTTTCCCATTTTTTACATTGAAGCTCATACATAGGAAAATCTCTAATTTGAATTTTATAACACTCACTAAATAAGAAGTGGGACTAAATATGGTCCAAAAAGTGCAATTTTCACAAAAAATAAATTCCTTTATTGAAAACACATTGCGGACTATTCAATGAATTATTGTTCAAAAAGTAACATTTTCGAAATTTTTTCCCATTTTTTATATTGAAGCTCATATATAGGAAAATCTCTAATTCCAATTTTATAACACTAACTAAATAAGAAGTGTGTCTAAGTTGGTAAAAAAAGTGTGTCTAAAAAGCAGTTTTCACGAAAATACAATTCCCTCATTGAAAACAGATTGCGGACTATTCAATGAATTATTAATCAAAAAGTAAAATTTTCAAAAAATTGCTCTTTTGTTATATTGAAGCACATATATAGGAGAATCTCCAATTCCAATTTTATAACATTCACTAAATAAGAAGTGTGTCTAAAGTTGGTCCAAAAAGTTGATCCAAAAAGCAATTTTCTCGAAAATACAATTCCCTCATTGAAAACACATGGCGGACTATTCAATGAATTATTGTTCAAAAAGTAAAATTTTCGAAATTTTTTACCATTTTTTATATTGAAGCTCATACATAGGAAAATCTCCAATTCGAATTTTACAACACTCACTAAATAAGAAGTGGGTCCAAAAAGCAATTTTCTCGAAAATACAATTCCCTCATTGAAAACACATGGCGGACTATTCAATAAATTATTGTTCAAAAAGTAAAATTTTCAAAATTTTTTCCCGTTTGTGATATTGAAGCTTATATATAGGAGAGTCTCTAATTCCAATTTTATAACACTCACTAAATCAGAAGTGGGTCTTAAGTTGGTCCAAAAAGTGCAATTTTCTCAAAAATAAAATTCCCCCATTGAAAACACATGGCGGACTATTCAATGAATTATTGTTCAAAAAGTAAAATTTTCCAAATTTTTCCCATTTTTTATATTGAAGCTCATACATAGGAAAATCTCCAATTCGAATTTTATAACACTCACTAAATAAGAAGTCGGTCTAAATATGGTCCAAAAAGCAATTTTCTAGAAAATACAATTCCCTCATTGAAAACACATGGCGGACTATTCAATGAATTATTGTTCAAAAATTAAAATTTTCAAAAAATTCTCTCTTTTGTTATATTGAAGCACATATATAGGAAAATCTCCAATTCCAATTTTATAACACTCACTAAATAAGAAGTGTGTCTAAAGTTGGTAAAAAAAGTGTGACCAAAAAGCAATTTTCACGAAAATACAATTCCCTCATTGAAAACACATGGCGGACTATTCAATAAATTATTGTTCTAAAAGTAAAATTTTCAAAATTTTTTCCCGTTTGTGATATTGAAGCTTATATATGGGAGAATCTATAATTCCAATTTAATAACACTCACTAAATAAGAAGTTGGTCTAAGGTTGGTTCAAAAAGTGCAATTTTCTCAAAAGTAAAATTCCCCCATTGAAAACACATGGCGGACTATTCAATGAATTATTGTTCAAAAAGTAAAATTTTCAAAAAATTGCTCTTTTGTTATATTGAAGCACTTATATAGGAGAATCTCCAATTCCAATTTTATAACATTCACTAAATAAGAAGTGTGTCTAAAGTTGGTCCAAAAAGTTGATCCAAAAAGTTGATCCAAAAAGCAATTTTCTCGAAAATACAATTCCCTCATTGAAAACACATGGCGGACTATTCAATGAATTATTGTTCAAAAAGTAAAATTTTCGAAATTTTTTACCATTTTTTATATTGAAGCTCATACATAGGAAAATCTCCAATTCGAATTTTACAACACTCACTAAATAAGAAGTGGGTCCAAAAAGCAATTTTCTCGAAAATACAATTCCCTCATTGAAAACACATGGCGGACTATTCAATAAATTATTGTTCAAAAAGTAAAATTTTCAAAATTTTTTCCCGTTTGTGATATTGAAGCTTATATATAGGAGAGTCTCTAATTCCAATTTTATAACACTCACTAAATCAGAAGTGGGTCTTAAGTTGGTCCAAAAAGTGCAATTTTCTCAAAAATAAAATTCCCCCATTGAAAACACATGGCGGACTATTCAATGAATTATTGTTCAAAAAGTAAAATTTTCCAAATTTTTCCCATTTTTTATATTGAAGCTCATACATAGGAAAATCTCCAATTCGAATTTTATAACACTCACTAAATAAGAAGTCGGTCTAAATATGGTCCAAAAAGCAATTTTCTAGAAAATACAATTCCCTCATTGAAAACACATGGCGGACTATTCAATGAATTATTGTTCAAAAATTAAAATTTTCAAAAAATTCTCTCTTTTGTTATATTGAAGCACATATATAGGAAAATCTCCAATTCCAATTTTATAACACTCACTAAATAAGAAGTGTGTCTAAAGTTGGTAAAAAAAGTGTGACCAAAAAGCAATTTTCACGAAAATACAATTCCCTCATTGAAAACACATGGCGGACTATTCAATAAATTATTGTTCTAAAAGTAAAATTTTCAAAATTTTTTCCCGTTTGTGATATTGAAGCTTATATATGGGAGAATCTATAATTCCAATTTAATAACACTCACTAAATAAGAAGTTGGTCTAAGGTTGGTTCAAAAAGTGCAATTTTCTCAAAAGTAAAATTCCCCCATTGAAAACACATGGCGGACTATTCAATGAATTATTGTTCAAAAATTAAAATTTTGAAAAAATTCTCTCTTTTGTTATATTGAAGAACATATATAGGAAAATCTCCAATTCCAATTTTATAACAATCACTAAATAAGAAGTGTGTCTAAAGTTGGTAAAAAAAGTGTGTCCAAAAAGCAATTTTCACGAAAATACAATTCCCTCATTGAAAACACATGGCGGACTATTCAATGAATTATTGTTCAAAAAGTAAAATTTTCAAAATTTTTTCCCGTTTGTGATATTAAAGCTTATATATAGGAGAGTATCTAATTCCAATTTATAACACTCACTAAATCATAAGTGGGTCTTAAGTTGGTCCAAAAAGTGCAATTTTCTCAAAAATAAAATTCCCCCATTGAAAACACATGGCAGACTATTCAATGAATTATTGTTCAAAAAGTAAAATTTTCAAAATTTTTTCTATTTTGTTATATTAAAGCACATATATAGGGAAATCTCCAATTCCAATTTTATAACACTAACTAAATAAGAAGTGTGTTTAAAGTTGGTAAAAAAAGTGTGTCCAAAAAGCAATTTTCACGAAAATACAATTCCCTCATTGAAAACACATTGCGGACTTTGCAATGAATTATTGTTCAAAAAGTAAAATTTTCAAAATTTTTTCCCGTTTGTGATATTGAAGCTTATATATAGGAGAGTATCTAATTCCAATTTATAACACTCACTAAATCATAAGTGGGTCTTAAGTTGGTCCAAAAAGTGCAATTTTCTCAAAAATAAAATTCCATCATTGAAAACACATGGCGGACTATTCAATGAATTATTGTTCAAAAAGAAAATTTTCAAAAAATTCTCTCTTTTGTTATATTGAAGCACATATATAGGAAAATCTCCAATTCCAATTTTATAACACTCACTAAATAAAAAGTGGGTCTAAAGTTGGTCCAAAAAGTGCAACTTTCTCAAAAGTAAAATCCCCCCATTGAAAACACATTGCGGACTATTCAATGAATTATTGTTCAAAAAGTAAAATTTTCAAAATTTTTTCCCGTTTGTGATAATGAAGCTCATATATAGGAGAATCTCCAATTTGAATTTTATAACATTCACTAAATAAGAAGTGGGTCTAAAGTTGGTCCAAAAAGTGCAATTTTCTCAAAAGTAAAATTCCCTCATTGAAAACACATGGCGGACTATTCAATGAATTATTGTTCAAAAAATAAAATTTTCAAAATTTTTTCCCGTTTGTGATAATGAAGCTCATTTATAGGAGAATCTCCAATTTGATTTTATAACATTCCCTAAATAAGAAATGGGTCTAAACTTGGTCCAAAATGTGCAATTTTCTCAAAAAATAAATTCCCCCATTGAAAACACATGGCGAACTATTCAATAAATTATTGTTCAAAAAGTAACATTTTCAAAATTTTCCCCATTTTTTACATTGAAGCTCATACATAGGAAAATCTCCAATTCCAATTTTATAACACTCACTAAATCAGAAGTGGGTCTTAAGTTGGTCCAAAAAGTGCAATTTTCTCAAAAATAAAATTCCTCCATTGAAAACACATGGCGGACTATTCAATGAATTATTGTTCAAAAAGTAACATTTTCAAAATTTTTCCCATTTTTTACATTGAAGCTCATACATAGGAAAATCTCCAATTTAAATTTTATAACACTCACTAAATAAGAAGTGGGTCTAAATATGGTCCAAAAAGTGCAATTTTCACAAAAAATAAATTACCCCATTGAAAACACATTGCGGACTATTCAATGAATTATTGTTCAAAAAGTAACATTTTCGAAATTTTTTCCCATTTTTTATATTGAAGCTCATACATAGGAAAATCTCCAATTGAAATTTTATAACACTCACTTAATAAGAAGTGGGTCTAAATATGGTCCAAAAAGCAATTTTCTCGAAAATACAATTCCCTCATTGAAAACACATGGCGGACTATTCAATGAATTATTGTTCAAAAATTAAAATTTTCAAAAAATTCTCTTTTGTTATATTGAAGCACATATATAGGAAAATCTCTAATTCCAATTTTATAACACTAACTAAATAAGAAGTGTGTCTAAGTTGGTAAAAAAAGTGTGTCTAAAAAGCAGTTTTCACGAAAATACAATTCCCTCATTGAAAACAGATTGCGGACTATTCAATGTATTATTGTTCAAAAATTAAAATTTTCAAAAAATTCTCTCTTTTGTTATATTGAAGCACATATATAGGAAAATCTCCAATTCCAATTTTAAAACACTCACTAAATAAGAAGTGTGTCTAAAGTTGGTAAAAAAAGTGTGACCAAAAAGCAATTTTCACGAAAATACAATTCCCTCATTGAAAACACATGCCGGACTATTCAATAAATTATTGTTCAAAAAGTAAAATTTTCAAAATTTTTTCCCGTTTGTGATATTGAAGCTTATATATAGGAGAGTATCTAATTCCAATTTTATAACACTCACTAAATCATAAGTGGATCTAAATATGGTCCAAAAAGTGCAATTTTCTCAAAAATAAAATTCCCCCATTGAAAACACATGGCGGACTATTCAATGAATTATTCTTCAAAAAGTAAAATTTTGAAAATTTTTTCCCGTTGTGAAATTGAAGCTTATATATGGGAGAATCTCTAAATCCAATTTAATAACACTCATTAAATAAGAAGTTGGTCTAAGGTTGGTTCAAAAAGTGCAATTTTCTCAAAAATAAAATTCCCCCATTGAAAACACATGGCGGACTATTCAATGAATTATTAATCAAAAAGTAAAATTTTCAAAAAATTGCTCTTTTGTTATATTGAAGCACATATATAGGAGAATCTCCAATTCCAATTTTATAACATTCACTAAATAAGAAGTGTGTCTAAAGTTGGTCCAAAAAGTTGATCCAAAAAGCAATTTTCTCGAAAATACAATTCCCTCATTGAAAACACATGCCGGACTATTCAATAAATTATTGTTCAAAAAGTAAAATTTTTCAAAATTTTTCCCGTTTGTGATATTGAAGCTTATATATAGGAGAGTATCTAATTCCAATTTTATAACACTCACTAAATCATAAGTGGATCTAAATATGGTCCAAAAAGTGCAATTTTCTCAAAAATAAAATTCCCCCATTGAAAACACATGGCGGACTATTCAATGAATTATTCTTCAAAAAGTAAAATTTTCAAAATTTTTTCCCGTTTGTGAAATTGAAGCTTATATATGGGAGAATCTCTAAATCCAATTTAATAACACTCATTAAATAAGAAGTTGGTCTAAGGTTGGTTCAAAAAGTGCAATTTTCTCAAAAATAAAATTCCCCCATTGAAAACACATGGCGGACTATTCAATGAATTATTAATCAAAAAGTAAAATTTTCAAAAAATTGCTCTTTTGTTATATTGAAGCACATATATAGGAGAATCTCCAATTCCAATTTTATAACATTCACTAAATAAGAAGTGTGTCTAAAGTTGGTCCAAAAAGTTGATCCAAAAAGCAATTTTCTCGAAAATACAATTCCCTCATTGAAAACACATGGCGGACTATTCAATGAATTATTGTTCAAAAAGTAAAATTTTCAAAATTTTTTCCCGTTTGTGATATTGAAGCTTATATATAGGAGAGTATCTAATTCCAATTTATAACACTCACTAAATCATAAGTGGGTCTTAAGTTGGTCCAAAAAGTGCAATTTTCTCAAAAATAAAATTCCCCCATTGAAAACACATGGCGGACTATTCAATGAATTATTGTTCAAAAAGTAAAATTTTCAAAATTTTTTCTATTTTGTTATATTAAAGCACATATATAGGGAAATCTCCAATTCCAATTTTATAACAATCACTAAATAAGAAGTGTGTCTAAAGTTGGTAAAAAAAGTGTGTCTAAAAAGCAATTTTCACGAAAATACAATTCCCTCACTGAAAACAGATTGCGGACTATTCAATGAATTATTGTTCAAAAAGTAAAATTTTCAAAATTTTTTCCCGTTTGTGATAATGAAGCTCATATATAGGAGAATCTCCAATTTGAATTTTATAACACTCACTAAATAAAAAGTGGGTCTAAAGTTGGTCCAAAAAGTGCAACTTTCTCAAAAATAAAATTCCCCCATTGAAAACACATTGCGGACTATTCAATGAATTATTGTTCAAAAAGTAAAATTTTCGAAATTTTTTCCCATTTTTTACATTGAAGCTCATACATAGGAAAATGAATTATTGTTCAAAAAGTAACATTTTCGAAATTTTTTCCCATTTTTTATATTGAAGCTCATACATAGGAAAATCTCCAATTGAAATTTTATAACACTCACTTAATAAGAAGTGGGTCTAAATATGGTCCAAAAAGCAATTTTCTCGAAAATACAATTCCCTCATTGAAAACACATGGCGGACTATTCAATGAATTATTGTTCAAAAATTAAAATTTTCAAAAAATTCTCTCTTTTGTTATATTGAAGCACATATATAGGAAAATCTCTAATTCCAATTTTATAACACTAACTAAATAAGAAGTGTGTCTAAGTTGGTAAAAAAAGTGTGTCTAAAAAGCAGTTTTCACGAAAATACAATTCCCTCATTGAAAACAGATTGCGGACTATTCAATGAATTATTGTTCAAAAATTAAAATTTTCAAAAAATTCTCTCTTTTGTTATATTGAAGCACATATATAGGAAAATCTCCAATTCCAATTTTATAACACTCACTAAATCATAAGTGGATCTAAATATGGTCCAAAAAGTGCAATTTTATCAAAAATAAAATTCCCCCATTGAAAACACATGGCGGACTATTCAATGAATTATTCTTTCCCGTTTGTGAAATTGAAGCTTATATATGGGAGAATCTCTAAATCCAATTTAATAACACTAACTAAATAAGAAGTGTGTCTAAGTTGGTAAAAAAAGTGTGTCTAAAAAGCAGTTTTCACGAAAATACAATTCCCTTATTGAAAACAGATTGCGGACTATTCAATGAATTATTAATCAAAAAGTAAAATTTTCAAAAAATTGCTCTTTTGTTATATTGAAGCACATATATAGGAGAATCTCCAATTCCAATTTTATAACATTCACTAAATAAGAAGTGTGTCTAAAGTTGGTCCAAAAAGTTGGTCCAAAAAGTTGATCCAAAAAGCAATTTTCTCGAAAATACAATTCCCTCATTGAAAACACATGGCGGACTATTCAATGAATTATTGTTCAAAAAGTAAAATTTTCGAAATTTTTTACCATTTTTTATATTGAAGCTCATACATAGGAAAATCTCCAATTCGAATTTTACAACACTCACTAAATAAGAAGTGGGTCCAAAAAGCAATTTTCTGGAAAATACAATTCCCTCATTGAAAACACATGGCGGACTATTCAATAAATTATTGTTCAAAAAGTAAAATTTTCAAAATTTTTTCCCGTTTGTGATATTGAAGCTTATATATAGGAGAGTCTCTAATTCCAATTTTATAACACTCACTAAATCAGAAGTGGGTCTTAAGTTGGTCCAAAAAGTGCAATTTTCTCAAAAATAAAATTCCCCCATTGAAAACACATGGCGGACTATTCAATGAATTATTGTTCAAAAAGTAAAATTTTCCAAATTTTTCCCATTTTTTATATTGAAGCTCATACATAGGAAAATCTCCAATTCGAATTTTATAACACTCACTAAATAAGAAGTCGGTCTAAATATGGTCCAAAAAGCAATTTTCTAGAAAATACAATTCCCTCATTGAAAACACATGGCGGACTATTCAATGAATTATTGTTCAAAAATTAAAATTTTCAAAAAATTCTCTCTTTTGTTATATTGAAGCACATATATAGGAAAATCTCCAATTCCAATTTTATAACACTCACTAAATAAGAAGTGTGTCTAAAGTTGGTAAAAAAAGTGTGACCAAAAAGCAATTTTCACGAAAATACAATTCCCTCATTGAAAACACATGGCGGACTATTCAATAAATTATTGTTCAAAAAGTAAAATTTTCAAAATTTTTTCCCGTTTGTGAAATTGAAGCTTATATATGGGAGAATCTCTAATTCCAATTTAATAACACTCACTAAATAAGAAGTGGGTCTAAAGTTGGTCCAAAAAGTACAATTTTCTCAAAAGTAAAATTCCTCCATTTAAAACACATGGCGGACTATTCAATGAATTATTGTTCAAAAATTAAAATTTTGAAAAAATTCTCTCTTTTGTTATATTGAAGAACATATATAGGAAAATCTCCAATTCCAATTTTATAACAATCACTAAATAAGAAGTGTGTCTAAAGTTGGTAAAAAAAGTGTGACCAAAAAGCAATTTTCACGAAAATACAATTCCCTCATTGAAAACACATGGCGGACTATTCAATGAATTATTGTTCAAAAAGTAAAATTTTCAAAATTTTTTCCCGTTTGTGATATTGAAGCTTATATATAGGAGAGTATCTAATTCCAATTTATAACACTCACTAAATCATTAGTGGGTCTTAAGTTGGTCCTAAAAGTGCAATTTTCTCAAAAATAAAATTCCCCCATTGAAAACACATGGCAGACTATTCAATGAATTATTGTTCAAAAAGTAAAATTTTCAAAATTTTTTCTATTTTGTTATATTAAAGCACATATATAGGGAAATCTCCAATTCCAATTTTATAACACTAACTAAATAAGAAGTGTGTTTAAAGTTGGTAAAAAAAGTGTGTCCAAAAAGCAATTTTCACGAAAATACAATTCCCTCATTGAAAACACATTGCGGACTTTGCAAAGAATTATTGTTCAAAAAGTAAAATTTTCAAAATTTTTTCCCGTTTGTGATATTGAAGCTTATATATAGGAGAGTATCTAATTCCAATTTATAACACTAACTAAATCATAAGTGGGTCTTAAGTTGGTCCAAAAAGTGCAATTTTCTCAAAAATAAAATTCCATCATTGAAAACACATGGCGGACTATTCAATGAATTATTGTTCAAAAAGAAAATTTTCAAAAAATTCTCTCTTTTGTTATATTGAAGCACATATATAGGAAAATCTCCAATTCCAATTTTATAACACTCACTAAATAAAAAGTGGGTCTAAAGTTGGTCCAAAAAGTGCAACTTTCTCAAAAATAAAATTCCCCCATTGAAAACACATTGCGGACTATTCAATGAATTATTGTTCAAAAAGTAAAATTTTCAAAATTTTTTCCCGTTTGTGATAATGAAGCTCATATATAGGAGAATCTCCAATTTGAATTTTATAACATTCACTAAATAAGAAATGGGTCTAAAGGTGGTCCAAAAAGTGCAATTTTCTCAAAAATATAATTCCCCCATTGAAAACACATGGCGGACTATTCAATGAATTATTGTTCAAAAAGTAAAATTTTCGAAATTTTTTCCCATTTTTTACATTGAAGCTCATACATAGGAAAATCTCCAATTCCAATTTTATAACACTCACTAAATAAAAAGTGGGTCTAAAGTTGGTCCAAAAAGTGCAACTTTCTCAAAAATAAAATTCCCCCATTGAAAACACATTGCGGTCTATTCAATGAATTATTGTTTAAAAAGTAAAATTTTCAAAATTTTTTCCCGTTTGTGATAATGAAGCTCATATATAGGAGAATCTCCAATTTGAATTTTATAACATTCACTAAATAAGAAGTGGGTGTAAATATGGTCCAAAAAGCAATTTTCTCGAAAATACAATTCCCTCATTGAAAACACATGGCGGACTATTCAATGAATTATTCTTCAAAAATTAAAATTTTCAAAAAATTCTTTCTTTTGTTATATTGAAGAACATATATAGGAAAATCTCCAATTCCAATTTTATAACATTCACTAAATAAGAAGTGTGTCTAAAGTTGGTAAAAAAAGAGTGTCCAAAAAGCAATTTTCACGAAAATACAATTCCCTCATTGAAAACACATGGCGGACTATTCAATGAATTATTGTTCAAAAAGTAAAATTTTCAAAATTTTTTCCCGTTTGTGATAATGAAGCTCATTTATAGGAGAATCTCCAATTTGATTTTATAACATTCCCTAAATAAGAAATGGGTCTAAACTTGGTCCAAAATGTGCAATTTTCTCAAAAAATAAATTCCCCCATTGAAAACACATGGCGGACTATTCAATAAATTATTGTTCAAAAAGTAACATTTTCAAAATTTTTCCCATTTTTTACATTGAAGCTCATACATAGGAAAATCTCCAATTCCAATTTTATAACACTCACTAAATCAGAAGTGGGTCTTAAGTTGGTCCAAAAAGTGCAATTTTCTCAAAAATAAAATTCCTCCATTGAAAACACATGGCGGACTATTCAATGAATTATTGTTCAAAAAGTAACATTTTCAAAATTTTTCCCATTTTTTACATTGAAGCTCATACATAGGAAAATCTCCAATTTGAATTTTATAACACTCACTAAATAAGAAGTGGGACTAAATATAGTCCAAAAAGTGCAATTTTCACAAAAAATAAATTCCCTCATTGAAAACACATTGCGGACGATTCAATGAATTATTGTTCAAAAAGTAAAATTTTCAAATTTTCTCCATTTTTTACGTTGAAGCTCATACATAGGAAAATCTCCAATTCGTATTTTATAACATTCATTAAATAAGAAGTTGGTCTAAAGTTGATCCAAAAAGTCAATTTTTCTCAAAAATACAATTCCCTCATTGAAAACACATGGCGGACTATTCAATGAATTATTGTTCAAAAAGTAAAATTTTCAAAATTTTTTCCCTTTTGTGAAATTGAAGCTTATTCCAAGAATCTCCAATTCCAATTTTATAACACTCACTAAATAAGAAGTGGGTCTAAATATGGTCCAAAAAGCAATTTTCTCGAAAATACAATTCCCCCATTGAAAACACATGGCGGACTATTTAATGAATTATTGTTCAAAAAGTAAATTTTTCGAAATTTTTTCCCATTTTTTATATGGAAGCTCATACATAGGAGAATCTCCAATTCGAATTTTAACACTCACTAAATAAGAAGTGGGTCTAAATATGGTCCAAAAAGCAATTTTCTCGAAAATACAATTCCCTGATTGAAAACACATGGCGGACTATTCAATAAATTATTGTTCAAAAAGTAAAATTTTCAAAATTTTTTCCCGTTTGTGATATTGAAGCTTATATATAGGAGAGTCTCTAATTCCAATTTTATAACACTCACTAAATCAGAAGTGGATCTAAATATGGTCCAAAAAGTGCAATATTCTCAAAAATAAAATTCCCCCATTGAAAACACATGGCGGACTATTCAATGAATTATTCTTCAAAAAGTAAAATTTTCAAAATATTTCCCGTTTGTTATAATGAAGCTCATTTATAGGAGAATCTCCAATTTGAATTTTATAACATTCCCTAAATAAGAAATGGGTCTAAACTTGGTCCAAAATGTGCAATTTTCTCAAAAAATAAATTCCCCCATTGAAAACACATGGCGGACTATTCAATGAATTATTGTTCAAAAAGTAAAATTTTCAAAATTTTTCCCATTTTTTACATTGAAGCTCATACATAGGAAAATCTCCAATTCAAATTTTATAACATTCATTAAATAAGAAGTTGGTCTAAAGTTGATCCAAAAAGTCCATTTTTCTCAAAAATACAATTCCCTCATTGAAAACACATGGCGGACTATTCAATGAATTATTGTTCAAAAAGTAAAATTTTTTCCCGTTTGTGATAATGAAGCTCATATATAGGAGAATCTCCAATTTGAATTTTATAACATTCACTAAATAAGAAGTGGGTCTAAAGTTGGTCCAAAAAGTGCAATTTTCTCAAAAATAAATTTCCCCATTGAAAACACATGGCGGACTATTCAATGAATTATCGTTCAAAAAGTAAAATTTTCGAAATTTTTCACCATTTTTTATATTGAAGCTCATACATAGGAAAATCTCCAATTGAAATTTTATAACACTCACTTAATAAGAAGTGGGTCTAAATATGGTCCAAAAAGCAATTTTCTCGAAAATACAATTCCCCCATTGAAAACACATGGCGGACTATTCAATAAATTATTGTTCAAAAAGTAAAATTTTCAAAATTTTTTCCCGTTTGTGATATTGAAGCTTATATATAGGAGAGTCTCTAATTCCAATTTTATAACACTCACTAAATCAGAAGTGGGTCTTAAGTTGGTCCAAAAAGTGCAATTTTCTCATAAATACAATTCCATCATTGAAAACACATGGCGGACTATTCAATGAATTATTGTTCAAAAGGTAAAATTTTCGAAATTTTTTCCCATTTTTTTATATTGAAGCTCATACATAGGAAAATCTCCAATTCGAATTTTATAACATTCATTAAATAAGAAGTTGGTCTAAAGTTGATCCAAAAAGTCAATTTTTTTCAAAAATACAATTCCCTCATTGAAAACACATGGCGGACTATTCAATGAATTATTGTTCAAAAAGTAAAATTTTCAAAATTTTTTCCCGTTTGTAATATTGAAGCTCATACATAGGAAAAGCTCCAATTCGAATTTTATAACATTCTTTAAATAAGAAGTTGGTCTAAAGTTGATCCAAAAAGTCAATTTTTCTCTAAAATACAATTCCCTCATTGAAAACACATGGCGGACTATTCAATGAATTATTGTTCAAAAATTAAAATTTTGAAAAAATTCTCTCTTTTGTTATATTGAAGAACATATATAGGAAAATCTCCAATTCCAATTTTATAGCAATCACTAAATAAGAAGTGTTTCTAAAGTTGGTAAAAAAAGTGTGTCCAAAAAGCAATTTTCACGAAAATACAATTCCCTCATTGAAAACACATGGCGGACTATTCAATGAATTATTGTTCAAAAAGTAAAATTTTCAAAATTTTTTCCCGTTTGTGATAATGAAGCACATATATAGGAGAATCTCCAATTTGAATTTTATAACATTCACTAAATAAGAAGTGGATCTAAAGTTGATTCAAAAAGTGCAATTTTCTCAAAAAAAAAATTCCCCCATTGAAAACACATGGCGGACTATTCAATGAATTATTGTTCAAAAAGTAAAATTTTCGAAATTTTTTCCCATTTTTTATATTGAAGCTCATACATAGGAAAATCTCCAATTCGAATTTTATAACACTCACTAAAGAAGAAGTGGATCCAAAAAGCAATTTTCTCGAAAATACAATTCCCTCATTGAAAACACATGGCGGACAATTCAATGAATTATTGTTCAAAAAGTAAAATTTTCAAATTTTTTTCCCGTTTGTTAAATTGAAGCTTATATATGGGAGAATCTCTAATTCCAATTTAATAACACTCACTAAATAAAAAGCGGGTCTAAAGTTGGTCCAAAAAGTAAAGTTTTCTCAAAAGTAAAATTCCCCAATTGAAAACACATGGCACACTATTCAATAAATTATTGTTCAAAAAGTAAAATTTTCGAAATATTTTCCCATTTTTTACATTGAAGCTCATTCATAGGAAAATCTCCAATTCGAATTTTATAACACTCACTAAATAAGAATTTGGTCTAAAGTTGATCCAAAAAGTCAATTTTTCTCAAAAATACAATTCCCTGATTGAAAACACATGGCAGACTATTCAATAAATTATTGTTCAAAAAGTAAAATTTTCAAAATTTTTTCCCGTTTGTGATATTGAAGCTTATATATAGGAGAGTCTCTAATTCCAATTTTAAAACACTCACTAAATCAGAAGTGGGTCTTAAGTTGGTCCAAAAAGTGCAATTTTCTCAAAAATAAAATTCCCTCATTGAAAACACATGGCGGACTATTCAATGAATTATTGTTCAAAAAGTAAAATTTTCGAAATTTTTCCCCATTTTTTATATTGAAGCTCATACATAGGAAAATCTCCAATTTGAATTTTATAACACTCACTAAATAAGAAGTGGGTCTAAATATGGTCCAAAAAGCAATTTTCTCGAAAATACAATTCCCTCATTGAAAACACATGGCGGACTATTCAATGAATTATTGTTCAAAAATTAAAATTTTCAAAAAATTCTCTCTTTTGTTATATTGAAGCACATATATAGCAAAATCTCCAATTCCAATTTTATAACACTAACTAAATAAGAAGTGTGTCTAAAGTTGGTAAAAAAAGTGTGTCTAAAAAGCAATTTTCACGAAAATACAATTCCCTCATTGAAAACAGATAGCGGACTATTCAATGAATTATTGTTCAAAAAGTAAAATTTTCAAATTTTTTTCCCGTTTGTGAAATTGAAGCTTATATATGGAAGAATCTCTATTTCCAATTTAATAACACTCACTAAATTAAAAGTGGGTCTAAAGTTGGTCCAAAAAGTACAATTTTCTCAAAAGTAAAATTCCCCCATAGAAAACACATGGCGGACTATTCAATGAATTATTGTTCAAAAAGTAAAATTTTCAAAATTTTTCCCATTTTTTACATTGAATTTCCATTTTTCCCATGGAAAATCTCCAATTCGAATTTCATAACATTCATTAAATAAGAAGTTGGTCTAAAGTTGATCCAAAAAGTCAATTTTTTTCAAAAATACAATTCCCTCATTGAAAACACATGGCGGACTATTCAATGAATTATTGTTCAAAAAGAAAATTTTCGAAATTTTTTCCCATTTTTTAAATTGAAGCTCATACATAGGAAAATCTCCAATTGAAATTTTATAACACTCACTTAATAAGAAGTGGGTCTAAATATGGTCCAAAAAGCAATTTTCTCGAAAATACAATTCCCTCATTGAAAACACATGGCGGACTATTCAATGAATTATTGTTCAAAAATTAAAATTTTCAAAAAATTCTCTCTTTTGTTATATTGAAGCACATATATAGGAAAATCTCCAATTCCAATTTTATAACACTAACTAAATAAGAAGTGTGTCTAAAGTTGGTAAAAAAATTGTGTCCAAAAAGCAATTTTCACGAAAATACAATTCCCTCATTGAAAACACATTGCGGACTTTGCAATGAATTGTTGTTCAAAAAGTAAAATTTTCAAAATTTTTTCCCATTTTTTATATTGAAGCTCATACATAGGAAAATCTCCAATTGAAATTTTATAACATTCATTAAATAAGAAGTTGGTCTAAAGTTGATCCAAAAAGTCAATTTTTCTCAAAAATACAATTCCTTCATTGAAAACACATGGCGGACTATTCAATAAATTATTGTTCAACAAATTAAAATTTTCAAAATTTTTTCCCGTTACTGATATTGAAGCTTATATATAGGAGAGTCTCTAATTCCAATTTTATAACACTCACTAAATAAGAAGTTGGTCTAAAGTTGGTTAAAAAAGTGCAATTTTCTCAAAAGTAAAATTCCCCCATTGAAAACACATGGCGGACTATTCAATGAATTATTGTTCAAAAAGTAAAATTTTCGAAATTTTTTCCCATTTTTTATATTGAAGCATACATAGGAAAATCTCCAATTCGAATTTTATAACACTCACTAAATAAGAAGTCGGTCTAAATATGGTCCAAAAAGCAATTTTCTCGAAAATACAATTCCCTCATTGAAAACACATGGCGGACTATTCAATGAATTATTGTTCAAAAAGTAAAATTTTCAAAATTTTTTCCCGTTTGTGATATTGAAGCTTATATATAGGAGAGTATCTAATTCCAATTTATAACACTCACTAAATCATAAGTGGGTCTTAAGTTGGTCCAAAAAGTGCAATTTTCTCAAAAATAAAATTCCCCCATTGAAAACACATGGCGGACTATTCAATGAATTATTGTTCAAAAAGTAAAATTTTCAAAATTTTTTCTATTTTGTTATATTAAAGCACATATATAGGGAAATCTCCAATTCCAATTTTATAACACTAACTAAATAAGAAGTGTGTCTAAAGTTGGTAAAAAAAGTGTGTCCAAAAAGCAATTTTCACGAAAATACAATTCCCTCATTGAAAACACATTGCGGACTTTGCAATGAATTATTGTTCAAAAAGTAAAATTTTCAAAATTTTTTCCCGTTTGTGATATTGAAGCTTATATATAGGAGAGTATCTAATTCCAATTTATAACACTCACTAAATCATTAGTGGGTCTTAAGTTGGTCCAAAAAGTGCAATTTTCTCAAAAATAAAATTCCCCCATTGAAAACACATGGCGGACTATTCAATGAATTATTGTTCAAAAAGAAAATTTTCAAAAAATTCTCTCTTTTGTTACCTTGAAGCACATATATAGGAAAATCTCCAATTCCAATTTTATAACACTAACTAAATAAGAAGTGTGTCTAAAGTTGGTAAAAAAAGTGTGTCTAAAAAGCAATTTTCACGAAAATACAATTCCCTCACTGAAAACAGATTGCGGACTATTCAATGAATTATTGTTCAAAAAGTAAAATTTTCAAAATTTTTCCCCGTTTGTGATAATGAAGCTCATATATAGGAGAATCTCCAATTTGAATTTTATAACATTCACTAAATAAGAAGTGGGTCTAAAAATGGTCCAAAAAGTGCAATTTTCTCAAAAATAAAATTCCCCCATTGAAAACAAATTGCGGACTATTCAATGAATTATTGTTCAAAAAGTAAAATTTTCAAAATTTTTCCCATTTTTTACATTGAATCTCATACATAGGAAAATCTCTAATTCCAATTTTATAACACTCACTAAATAAGAAGTGTGTCTAAAGTTGGTAAAAAAAGTGTGTCTAAAAAGCAATTTTCACGAAAATACAATTCCCTCATTGAAAACAGATAGCGGACTATTCAATGAATTATTGTTCAAAAAGTAAAATTTTCAAATTTTTTTCCCGTTTGTGAAATTGAAGCTTATATATGGAAGAATCTCTATTTCCAATTTAATAACACTCACTAAATTAAAAGTGGGTCTAAAGTTGGTCCAAAAAGTACAATTTTCTCAAAAGTAAAATTCCCCCATAGAAAACACATGGCGGACTATTCAATGAATTATTGTTCAAAAAGTAAAATTTTCAAAATTTTTCCCATTTTTTACATTGAATTTCCATTTTTCCCATGGAAAATCTCCAATTCGAATTTCATAACATTCATTAAATAAGAAGTTGGTCTAAAGTTGATCCAAAAAGTCAATTTTTTTCAAAAATACAATTCCCTCATTGAAAACACATGGCGGACTATTCAATGAATTATTGTTCAAAAAGAAAATTTTCGAAATTTTTTCCCATTTTTTAAATTGAAGCTCATACATAGGAAAATCTCCAATTGAAATTTTATAACACTCACTTAATAAGAAGTGGGTCTAAATATGGTCCAAAAAGCAATTTTCTCGAAAATACAATTCCCTCATTGAAAACACATGGCGGACTATTCAATGAATTATTGTTCAAAAATTAAAATTTTCAAAAAATTCTCTCTTTTGTTATATTGAAGCACATATATAGGAAAATCTCCAATTCCAATTTTATAACACTAACTAAATAAGAAGTGTGTCTAAAGTTGGTAAAAAAATTGTGTCCAAAAAGCAATTTTCACGAAAATACAATTCCCTCATTGAAAACACATTGCGGACTTTGCAATGAATTGTTGTTCAAAAAGTAAAATTTTCAAAATTTTTTCCCATTTTTTATATTGAAGCTCATACATAGGAAAATCTCCAATTGAAATTTTATAACATTCATTAAATAAGAAGTTGGTCTAAAGTTGATCCAAAAAGTCAATTTTTCTCAAAAATACAATTCCTTCATTGAAAACACATGGCGGACTATTCAATAAATTATTGTTCAACAAATTAAAATTTTCAAAATTTTTTCCCGTTACTGATATTGAAGCTTATATATAGGAGAGTCTCTAATTCCAATTTTATAACACTCACTAAATAAGAAGTTGGTCTAAAGTTGGTTAAAAAAGTGCAATTTTCTCAAAAGTAAAATTCCCCCATTGAAAACACATGGCGGACTATTCAATGAATTATTGTTCAAAAAGTAAAATTTTCGAAATTTTTTCCCATTTTTTATATTGAAGCATACATAGGAAAATCTCCAATTCGAATTTTATAACACTCACTAAATAAGAAGTCGGTCTAAATATGGTCCAAAAAGCAATTTTCTCGAAAATACAATTCCCTCATTGAAAACACATGGCGGACTATTCAATGAATTATTGTTCAAAAAGTAAAATTTTCAAAATTTTTTCCCGTTTGTGATATTGAAGCTTATATATAGGAGAGTATCTAATTCCAATTTATAACACTCACTAAATCATAAGTGGGTCTTAAGTTGGTCCAAAAAGTGCAATTTTCTCAAAAATAAAATTCCCCCATTGAAAACACATGGCGGACTATTCAATGAATTATTGTTCAAAAAGTAAAATTTTCAAAATTTTTTCTATTTTGTTATATTAAAGCACATATATAGGGAAATCTCCAATTCCAATTTTATAACACTAACTAAATAAGAAGTGTGTCTAAAGTTGGTAAAAAAAGTGTGTCCAAAAAGCAATTTTCACGAAAATACAATTCCCTCATTGAAAACACATTGCGGACTTTGCAATGAATTATTGTTCAAAAAGTAAAATTTTCAAAATTTTTTCCCGTTTGTGATATTGAAGCTTATATATAGGAGAGTATCTAATTCCAATTTATAACACTCACTAAATCATTAGTGGGTCTTAAGTTGGTCCAAAAAGTGCAATTTTCTCAAAAATAAAATTCCCCCATTGAAAACACATGGCGGACTATTCAATGAATTATTGTTCAAAAAGAAAATTTTCAAAAAATTCTCTCTTTTGTTACCTTGAAGCACATATATAGGAAAATCTCCAATTCCAATTTTATAACACTAACTAAATAAGAAGTGTGTCTAAAGTTGGTAAAAAAAGTGTGTCTAAAAAGCAATTTTCACGAAAATACAATTCTCTCACTGAAAACAGATTGCGGACTATTCAATGAATTATTGTTCAAAAAGTAAAATTTTCAAAATTTTTTCCCGTTTGTGATAATGAAGCTCATATATAGGAGAATCTCCAATTTGAATTTTATAACATTCACTAAATAAGAAGTGGGTCTAAAAATGGTCCAAAAAGTGCAATTTTCTCAAAAATAAAATTCCCCCATTGAAAACAAATTGCGGACTATTCAATGAATTATTGTTCAAAAAGTAAAATTTTCAAAATTTTTCCCATTTTTTACATTGAATCTCATACATAGGAAAATCTCTAATTCCAATTTTATAACACTCACTAAATAAGAAGTGTGTCTAAAGTTGGTAAAAAAAGTGTGTCTAAAAAGCAATTTTCACGAAAATACAATTCCCTCATTGAAAACAGATAGCGGACTATTCAATGAATTATTGTTCAAAAAGTAAAATTTTCAAATTTTTTTCCCGTTTGTGAAATTGAAGCTTATATATGGAAGAATCTCTATTTCCAATTTAATAACACTCACTAAATTAAAAGTGGGTCTAAAGTTGGTCCAAAAAGTACAATTTTCTCAAAAGTAAAATTCCCCCATAGAAAACACATGGCGGACTATTCAATGAATTATTGTTCAAAAAGTAAAATTTTCAAAATTTTTCCCATTTTTTACATTGAAGCTCATACATAGGAAAATCTCTAATTCCAATTTTATAACACTCACTAAATAAGAAGAGGGTCTAAAGTTGGTCCAAAAAGTGCAACTTTCTCAAAAATAAAATTCCCCCATTGAAAACACATTGCGGTCTATTCAATGAATTATTGTTCAAAAAGTAAAATTTTCAAAATTTTTTCCCGTTTGTGATAATGAAGCTCATATATAGGAGAATCTCCAATTTTAATTTTATAACATTCACTAAATAAGAAGTGGGTCTAAATATGGTCCAAAAAGCAATTTTCTCGAAAATACAATTCCCCCATTGAAAACACATGGCGGACTATTCAATGAATTATTCTTCAAAAATTAAAATTTTCAAAAAATTCTTTCTTTTGTTATATTGAAGCTCATATATAGAAAAATCTCCAATTCCAATTTTATAACACTCACTAAATAAGAAGTGTGTCTAAAGTTGGTAAAAAAAGAGTGTCCAAAAAGCAATTTTCACGAAAATACAATTCCCTCATTGAAAACACATGGCGGACTATTCAATGAATTATTCTTCAAAAAGTAAAATTTTCAAATTTTTTTACCGTTTGTGATATTGAAGCTTATATATAGGAGAATCACTAATTCCAATTTTATAACACTCACTAAATAAGAAGTGGGTCTAAAGTTGGTCCAAAAAGTGCAATTTTCTCAAAAGTAAAATTCCCTCATTGAAAACACATGGCGGACTATTCAATGAATTATTGTTCAAAAAGTAAAATTTTCAAAATTTTTTCCCGTTTGTGATAATGAAGCTCATTTATAAGAGAATCTCCAATTTGATTTTATAACATTCCCTAAATAAGTAATGGGTCTAAACTTTGACCAAAATGTGCAATTTTCTCAAAAAATAAATTCCCCCATTGAAAACACATGGCGGACTATTCAATAAATTATTGTTCAAAAAGTAACATTTTCAAAATTTTTCCCATTTTTTACATTGAAGCTCATACATAAGAAAATCTCCAATTCCAATTTTAAAACACTCACTAAATCAGAAGTGGGTCTTAAGTTGGTCCAAAAAGTGCAATTTTCTCAAAAATAAAATTCCTCCATTGAAAACACATGGCGGACTATTCAATGAATTATTGTTCAAAAAGTAACATTTTCAAAATTTTTCCCATTTTTTACATTGAAGCTCATACATAGGAAAATCTCTAATTTGAATTTTATAACACTCACTAAATAAGAAGTGGGACTAAATATGGTCCAAAAAGTGCAATTTTCACAAAAAATAAATTCCCCCATTGAAAACACATTGCGGACTATTCAATGAATTATTGTTCAAAAAGTAACATTTTCGAAATTTTTTCCCATTTTTTATATTGAAGCTCATACATAGGAAAATCTCCAATTGAAATTTTATAACACTCACTTAATAAGAAGTGGGTCTAAATATGGTCCAAAAAGCAATTTTCTCGAAAATACAATTCCCTCATTGAAAACACATGGCGGACTATTCAATGAATTATTGTTCAAAAATTAAAATTTTCAAAAAATTCTCTCTTTTGTTATATTGAAGCACATATATAGGAAAATCTCCAATTCCAATTTTATAGCACTCACTAAATCATAAGTGGATCTAAATATGGTCCAAAAAGTGCAATTTTCTCAAAAATAAAATTCCCCCATTGAAAACACATGGCGGACTATTCAATGAATTATTCTTCAAAAAGTAAAATTTTCAAAATTTTTTCCCGTTTGTGAAATTGAAGCTTATATATGGGAGAATCTCTAAATCCAATTTAATAACACTCATTAAATAAGAAGTTGGTCTAAGGTTGGTTCAAAAAGTGCAATTTTCTCAAAAGTAAAATTCCCCCATTGAAAACACATGGCGGACTATTCAATGAATTATTAATCAAAAAGTAAAATTTTCAAAAAATTGCTCTTTTGTTATATTGAAGCACATATATAGGAGAATCTCCAATTCCAATTTTATAACATTCACTAAATAAGAAGTGTGTCTAAAGTTGGTCCAAAAAGTTGGTCCAAAAAGTTGATCCAAAAAGCAATTTTCTCGAAAATACAATTCCCTCATTGAAAACACATGGCGGACTATTCAATGATTTCTTGTTCAAAAAGTAAAATTTTCGAAATTTTTTACCATTTTTTATATTGAAGCTCATACATAGGAAAATCTCCAATTCGAATTTTACAACACTCACTAAATAAGAAGTGGGTCCAAAAAGCAATTTTCTCGAAAATACAATTCACTCATTGAAAACACATGGCGGACTATTCAATAAATTATTGTTCAAAAAGTAAAATTTTCAAAATTTTTTCCCGTTTGTGATATTGAAGCTTATATATAGGAGAGTCTCTAATTCCAATTTTATAACACTCACTAAATCAGAAGTGGGTCTTAAGTTGGTCCAAAAAGTGCAATTTTCTCAAAAATAAAATTCCCCCATTGAAAACACATGGCGGACTATTCAATGAATTATTGTTCAAAAAGTAAAATTTTCCAAATTTTTCCCATTTTTTATATTGAAGCTCATACATAGGAAAATCTCCAATTCGAATTTTATAACACTCACTAAATAAGAAGTCGGTCTAAATATGGTCCAAAAAGTGCAATTTTCTCAAAAATAAAATTCCCTCATTGAAAACACATGGCGGACTATTCAATGAATTATTGTTCAAAAATTAAAATTTTCAAAAAATTCTCTCTTTTGTTATATTGAAGCACATATATAGGAAAATCTCCAATTCCAATTTTATAACACTCACTAAATAAGAAGTTGGTCTAAGGTTGGTTCAAAAAGTGCAATTTTCTCAAAAGTAAAATTCCCCCATTGAAAACACATGGCGGACTATTCAATGAATTATTGTTCAAAAAGTAAAATTTTCAAAAAATTGTTCTTTTGTTATATTGAAGCACTTATATAGGAGAATCTCCAATTCCAATTTTATAACATTCACTAAATAAGAAGTGTGTCTAAAGTTGGTCCAAAAAGTTGATCCAAAAAGCAATTTTCTCGAAAATACAATTCCCTCATTGAAAACACATGGCGGACTATTCAATGAATTATTGTTCAAAAAGTAAAATTTTCAAAAATTTTTCCCGTTTGTGAAATTGAAGCTTATATATGGGAGAATCTCTAATTCCAATTTAATAACACTCACTAAATAAGAAGTGGGTCTGAAGTTGGTCCAAAAAGTACAATTTTCTCAAAAGTAAAATTCCTCCATTTAAAACACATGGCGGACTATTCAATGAATTATTGTTCAAAAATTAAAATTTTGAAAAAATTCTCTCTTTTGTTATATTGAAGAACATATATAGGAAAATCTCCAATTCCAATTTTATAACAATCACTAAATAAGAAGTGTGTCTAAAGTTGGTAAAAAAAGTGTGTCCAAAAAGCAATTTTCACGAAAATACAATTCCCTCATTGAAAACACATGGCGGACTATTCAATGAATTATTGTTCAAAAAGTAAAATTTTCAAAATTTTTTCCCGTTTGTGATATTGAAGCTTATATAGAGGAGAGTATCTAATTCCAATTTATAACACTCACTAAATCATAAGTGGGTCTTAAGTTGGTCCAAAAAGTGCAATTTTCTCAAAAATAAAATTCCCCCATTGAAAACACATGGCAGACTATTCAATGAATTATTGTTCAAAAAGTAAAATTTTCAAAATTTTTTCTATTTTGTTATATTAAAGCACATATATAGGGAAATCTCCAATTCCAATTTTATAACACTAACTAAATAAGAAGTGTGTTTAAAGTTGGTAAAAAAAGTGTGTCCAAAAAGCAATTTTCACGAAAATACAATTCCCTCATTGAAAACACATTGCGGACTTTGCAATGAATTATTGTTCAAAAAGTAAAATTTTCAAAATTTTTTCCCGTTTGTGATATTGAAGCTTATATATAGGAGAGTATCTAATTCCAATTTTATAACACTCACTAAATCATAAGTTTGTCTTAAGTTGGTCCAAAAAATAATTTTCTCGAAAATACAAATCCCCCATTGAAAACACATGGCGGACTATTCAATGAATTATTGTTCAAAAAGTAAATTTTTCGAAATTTTTTCCCATTTTTTATATTGAAGCACATATATAGGAAAATCTCCAATTCCAATTTTATAACACTCACTAAATAAGAAGTGTGTCTAAAGTTGGTAAAAAAAGTGTGACCAAAAAGCAATTTTCACGAAAATACAATTCCCTCATTGAAAACACATGGCGGACTATTCAATAAATTATTGTTCAAAAAGTAAAATTTCCAAAATTTTTTCCCGTTTGTTATAGTGAAGCACATATATAGGAAAATCTCCAATTCCAATTTTATAACACTAACTAAATCATAAGTGGGTCTTAAATTGGTCCAAAAAATGCAATTTTCTCAAAAATAAAATTCCCCCATTTAAAACACATGGCGGACTATTCAATGAATTATAGTTCAAAAATTAAAATTTTCAAAAAATTATCTCTTTTGTTATATTGAAGAACATATATAGGAAAATCTCCAATTCCAATTTTATAACAATGACTAAATAAGAAGTGTGTCTAAAGTTGGTAAAAAAAGTGTGTCCAAAAAGCAATTTTCACGAAAATACAAATCCCTCATTGAAAACACATGGCGGACTATTCAATGAATTATTGTTCAAAAAGTAAAATTTTCAAAATTTTTTCCCGTTTGTGATAATGAAGCTCATATATAGGAGAATCTCCAATTTGAATTTTATAACACTCACTAAATCATAAGTTTGTCTTAAGTTGGTCCAAAAAGAAATTTTCTCGAAAATACAATTCCCCCATTGAAAACACATGGCGGACTATTCATTGAATTATTGTTCAAAAATTAAAATTTTCAAAAAATTCTCTCTTTTGTTATATTGAAGCACATATATAGGAAAATCTCCAATTCCAATTTTATAACACTCACTAAATAAGAAGTGTGTCTAAAGTTGGTAAAAAAAGTGTGACCAAAAAGCAATTTTCACGAAAATACAATTCCCTCATTGAAAACACATGGCGGACTATTCAATAAATTATTGTTCAAAAAGTAAAATTTTCAAAATTTTTTCCCGTTTGTGAAATTGAAGCTTATATATAGGAGAGTATCTAATTCCAATTTTATAACACTCACTAAATCATAAGTGGGTCTTAAGTTGGTCCAAAAAGTGCAATTTTCTGAAAAATAAAATTCCCCCATTGAAAACACATGGCGGACTATTCAATGGTTTATTGTTCAAAAAGTAAAATTTTCAATTTTTTTTCCCGTTTGTGAAATTGAAGCTTGTATATGGAAGAATCTCTATTTCCAATTTAATAACACTCACTAAATTAAAAGTGGGTCTAAAGTTGGTCCAAAAAGTGCAATTTTCTCAAAAGTAAAATTCCCCCATTGAAAACACATGGCGGACTATTCAATGAATTATTGTTCAAAAAGTAAAATTTTCAAAATTTTTCCCATTTTTTACATTGAATTTCCATTTTTCCCATGGAAAATCTCCAATTCGAATTTCATAACATTCATTAAATAAGAAGTTGGTCTAAAGTTGATCCAAAAAGTCAATTTTTTTCAAAAATACAATTCCCTCATTGAAAACACATGGCGGACTATTCAATGAATTATTGTTCAAAAAGAAAATTTTCGAAATTTTTTCCCATTTTTTAAATTGAAGCTCATACATAGGAAAATCTCCAATTGAAATTTTATAACACTCACTTAATAAGAAGTGGGTCTAAATATGGTCCAAAAAGCAATTTTCTCGAAAATACAATTCCCTCATTGAAAACACATGGCGGACTATTCAATGAATTATTGTTCAAAAATTAAAATTTTCAAAAAATTCTCTCTTTTGTTATATTGAAGCACATATATAGGAAAATCTCCAATTCCAATTTTATAACACTAACTAAATAAGAAGTGTGTCTAAAGTTGGTAAAAAAATTGTGTCCAAAAAGCAATTTTCACGAAAATACAATTCCCTCATTGAAAACACATTGCGGACTTTGCAATGAATTGTTGTTCAAAAAGTAAAATTTTCAAAATTTTTTCCCATTTTTTATATTGAAGCTCATACATAGGAAAATCTCCAATTGAAATTTTATAACATTCATTAAATAAGAAGTTGGTCTAAAGTTGATCCAAAAAGTCAATTTTTCTCAAAAATACAATTCCCTCATTGAAAACACATGGCGGACTATTCAATAAATTATTGTTCAACAAATTAAAATTTTCAAAATTTTTTCCCGTTACTGATATTGAAGCTTATATATAGGAGAGTCTCTAATTCCAATTTTATAACACTCACTAAATAAGAAGTTGGTCTAAAGTTGGTTAAAAAAGTGCAATTTTCTCAAAAGTAAAATTCCCCCATTGAAAACACATGGCGGACTATTCAATGAATTATTGTTCAAAAAGTAAAATTTTCAAAATTTTTTCTATTTTGTTATATTAAAGCACATATATAGGGAAATCTCCAATTCCAATTTTATAACACTAACTAAATAAGAAGTGTGTCTAAAGTTGGTAAAAAAAGTGTGTCTAAAAAGCAATTTTCACGAAAATACAATTCCCTCACTGAAAACAGATTGCGGACTATTCAATGAATAATTGTTCAAAAAGTAAAATTTTCAAAATTTTTTCCCGTTTGTGATAATGAAGCTCATATATAGGAGAATCTCCAATTTGAATTTTATAACATTCACTAAATAAGAAGTGGGTCTAAAAATGGTCCAAAAAGTGCAATTTTCTCAAAAATAAAATTCCCCCATTGAAAACAAATTGCGGACTATTCAATGAATTATTGTTCAAAAAGTAAAATTTTCAAAATTTTTCCCATTTTTTACATTGAATCTCATACATAGGAAAATCTCTAATTCCAATTTTATAACACTCACTAAATAAGAAGTGGGTCTAAAGTTGGTCCAAAAAGTGCAACTTTCTCAAAAATAAAATTCCCCCATTGAAAACACATTGCGGACTATTCAATGAATTATTGTTCAAAAAGTAAAATTTTCAAAATTTTTTCCCGTTTGTGATAATGAAGCTCATATATAGGTGAATCTCCAATTTGAATTTTATAACATTCACTAAATAAGAAATGGGTCTAAAGGTGGTCCAAAAAGTGCAATTTTCTCAAAAATATAATTCCCCCATTGAAAACACATGGCGGACTATTCAATGAATTATTGTTCAAAAAGTAAAATTTTCGAAATTTTTTCCCATTTTTTACATTGAAGCTCATACATAGGAAAATCTCTAATTCCAATTTTATAACACTCACTAAATAAGAAGAGGGTCTAAAGTTGGTCCAAAAAGTGCAACTTTCTCAAAAATAAAATTCCCCCATTGAAAACACATTGCGGTCTATTCAATGAATTATTGTTCTAAAAGTAAAATTTTCAAAATTTTTTCCCGTTTGTGATAATGAAGCTCATATATAGGAGAATCTCCAATTTGAATTTTATAACATTCACTAAATAAGAAGTGGGTCTAAATATGGTCCAAAAAGCAATTTTCTCGAAAATACAATTCCCCCATTGAAAACACATGGCGGACTATTCAATGAATTATTCTTCAAAAATTAAAATTTTCAAAAAATTCTTTCTTTTGTTATATTGAAGCACATATATAGGAAAATCTCCAATTCCAATTTTATAACACTCACTAAATAAGAAGTGTGTCTAAAGTTGGTAAAAAAAGAGTGTCCAAAAAGCAATTTTCACGAAAATACAATTCCCTCATTGAAAACACATGGCGGACTATTCAATGAATTATTCTTCAAAAAGTAAAATTTTCAAATTTTTTTACCGTTTGTGATATTGAAGCTTATATATAGGAGAATCACTAATTCCAATTTTATAACACTCACTAAATAAGAAGTGGGTCTAAAGTTGGTCCAAAAAGTGCAATTTTCTCAAAAGTAAAATTCCCTCATTGAAAACACATGGCGGACTATTCAATGAATTATTGTTCAAAAAGTAAAATTTTCAAAATTTTTTCCCGTTTGTGGTAATGAAGCTCATTTATAGGAGAATCTCCAATTTTGATTTTATAACATTCCCTAAATAAGAAATGGGTCTAAACTTGGACCAAAATGTGCAATTTTCTCAAAAAATAAATTCCCCCATTGAAAACACATGGCGGACTATTCAATAAATTATTGTTCAAAAAGTAACATTTTCAAAATTTTTCCCATTTTTTACATTGAAGCTCATACATAGGAAAATCTCCAATTCCAATTTTATAACACTCACTAAATCAGAAGTGGGTCTTAAGTTGGTCCAAAAAGTGCAATTTTCTCAAAAATAAAATTCCTCCATTGAAAACACATGGCGGACTATTCAATGAATTATTGTTCAAAAAGTAACATTTTCAAAATTTTTCCCATTTTTTATATTGAAGCTCATACATAGGAAAATCTCCAATTGAAATTTTATAACACTCACTTAATAAGAAGTGGGTCTAAATATGGTCCAAAAAGCAATTTTCTCGAAAATACAATTCCCTCATTGAAAACACATGGCGGACTATTCAATGAATTATTGTTCAAAAATTAAAATTTTCAAAAAATTCTCTCTTTTGTTATATTGAAGCACATATATAGGAAAATCTCTAATTCCAATTTTATAACACTAACTAAATAAGAAGTGTGTCTAAGTTGGTAAAAAAAGTGTGTCTAAAAAGCAGTTTTCACGAAAATACAATTCCCTCATTGAAAACAGATTGCGGACTATTCAATGAATTATTGTTCAAAAATTAAAATTTTCAAAAAATTCTCTCTTTTGTTATATTGAAGCACATATATAGGAAAATCTCCAATTCCAATTTTATAACACTCACTAAATCATAAGTGGATCTAAATATGGTCCAAAAAGTGCAATTTTCTCAAAAATAAAATTCCCCCATTGAAAACACATGGCGGACTATTCAATGAATTATTCTTCAAAAAGTAAAATTTTCAAAATTTTTTCCCGTTTGTGAAATTGAAGCTTATATATGGGAGAATCTCTAAATCCAATTTAATAACACTCATTAAATAAGAAGTTGGTCTAAGGTTGGTTCAAAAAGTGCAATTTTCTCAAAAGTAAAATTCCCCCATTGAAAACACATGGCGGACTATTCAATGAATTATTAATCAAAAAGTAAAATTTTCAAAAAATTGCTCTTTTGTTATATTGAAGCACATGTATAGGAGAATCTCCAATTCCAATTTTATAACATTCACTAAATAAGAAGTGTGTCTAAAGTTGGTCCAAAAAGTTGGTCCAAAAAGTTGATCCAAAAAGCAATTTTCTCGAAAATACAATTCCCTCATTGAAAACACATGGCGGACTATTCAATGAATTATTGTTCAAAAATTAAAATTTTCAAAAAATTCTCTCTTTTGTTATATTGAAGCACATATATAGGAAAATCTACAATTCCAATTTTATAACACTAACTAAATAAGAAGTGTGTCTAAAGTTGGTAAAAAAATTGTGTCCAAAAAGCAATTTTCACGAAAATACAATTCCCTCATTGAAAACACATTGCGGACTTTGCAATGAATTGTTGTTCAAAAAGTAAAATTTTCAAAATTTTTTCCCATTTTTTATATTGAAGCTCATACATAGGAAAATCTCCAATTGAAATTTTATAACATTCATTAAATAAGAAGTTGGTCTAAAGTTGATCCAAAAAGTCAATTTTTCTCAAAAATACAATTCCCTCATTGAAAACACATGGCGGACTATTCAATAAATTATTGTTCAACAAATTAAAATTTTCAAAATTTTTTCCCGTTACTGATATTGAAGCTTATATATAGGAGAGTCTCTAATTCCAATTTTATAACACTCACTAAATAAGAAGTTGGTCTAAAGTTGGTTAAAAAAGTGCAATTTTCTCAAAAGTAAAATTCCCCCATTGAAAACACATGGCGGACTATTCAATGAATTATTGTTCAAAAAGTAAAATTTTCGAAATTTTTTCCCATTTTTTATATTGAAGCATACATAGGAAAATCTCCAATTCGAATTTTATAACACTCACTAAATAAGAAGTCGGTCTAAATATGGTCCAAAAAGCAATTTTCTCGAAAATACAATTCCCTCATTGAAAACACATGGCGGACTATTCAATGAATTATTGTTCAAAAAGTAAAATTTTCAAAATTTTTTCCCGTTTGTGATATTGAAGCTTATATATAGGAGAGTATCTAATTCCAATTTATAACACTCACTAAATCATAAGTGGGTCTTAAGTTGGTCCAAAAAGTGCAATTTTCTCAAAAATAAAATTCCCCCATTGAAAACACATGGCGGACTATTCAATGAATTATTGTTCAAAAAGTAACATTTTCAAAATTTTTTCCCGTTTGTGATAATGAAGCTCATATATAGGAGAATCTCCAATTTGAATTTTATAACATTCACTAAATAAGAAATGGGTCTAAAGGTGGTCCAAAAAGTGCAATTTTCTCAAAAATATAATTCCCCCATTGAAAACACATGGCGGACTATTCAATGAATTATTGTTCAAAAAGTAAAATTTTCGAAATTTTTTCCCATTTTTTACATTGAAGCTCATACATAGGAAAATCTCTAATTCCAATTTTATAACACTCACTAAATAAGAAGAGGGTCTAAAGTTGGTCCAAAAAGTGCAACTTTCTCAAAAATAAAATTCCCCCATTGAAAACACATTGCGGTCTATTCAATGAATAATTGTTCAAAAAGTAAAATTTTCAAAATTTTTTCCCGTTTGTGATAATGAAGCTCATTTATAAGAGAATCTCCAATTTGATTTTATAACATTCCCTAAATAAGAAATGGGTCTAAACTTGGACCAAAATGTGCAATTTTCTCAAAAAATAAATTCCCCCATTGAAAACACATGGCGGACTATTCAATAAATTATTGTTCAAAAAGTAACATTTTCAAAATTTTTCCCATTTTTTACATTGAAGCTCATACATAGGAAAATCTCCAATTCCAATTTTATAACACTCACTAAATCAGAAGTGGGTCTTAAGTTGGTCCAAAAAGTGCAATTTTCTCAAAAATAAAATTCCTCCATTGAAAACACATGGCGGACTATTCAATGAATTATTGTTCAAAAAGTAACATTTTCAAAATTTTTCCCATTTTTTACATTGAAGCTCATACATAGGAAAATCTCCAATTGAAATTTTATAACACTCACTTAATAAGAAGTGGGTCTAAATATGGTCAAAAAAGCAATTTTCTCGAAAATACAATTCCCTCATTGAAAACACATGGCGGACTATTCAATGAATTATTGTTCAAAAATTAAAATTTTCAAAAAATTCTCTCTTTTGTTATATTGAAGCACATATATAGGAAAATCTCCAATTCCAATTTTATAGCACTCACTAAATCATAAGTGGATCTAAATATGGTCCAAAAAGTGCAATTTTCTCAAAAATAAAATTCCCCCATTGAAAACACATGGCGGACTATTCAATGAATTATTCTTCAAAAAGTAAAATTTTCAAAATTTTTTCCCGTTTGTGAAATTGAAGCTTATATATGGGAGAATCTCTAAATCCAATTTAATAACACTCATTAAATAAGAAGTTGGTCTAAGGTTGGTTCAAAAAGTGCAATTTTCTCAAAAGTAAAATTCCCCCATTGAAAACACATGGCGGACTATTCAATGAATTATTAATCAAAAAGTAAAATTTTCAAAAAATTGCTCTTTTGTTATATTGAAGCTCATACATAGGAAAATCTCCAATTCGAATTTTATAACACTCACTAAATAAGAAGTCGGTCTAAATATGGTCCAAAAAGTGCAATTTTCTCAAAAATAAAATTCCCTCATTGAAAACACATGGCGGACTATTCAATGAATTATTGTTCAAAAATTAAAATTTTCAAAAAATTCTCTCTTTTGTTATATTGAAGCACATATATAGGAAAATCTACAATTCCAATTTTATAACACTCACTAAATAAGAAGTGTGTCTAAAGTTGGTAAAAAAAGTGTGACCAAAAAGCAATTTTCACGAAAATACAATTCCCTCATTGAAAACACATGGCGGACTATTCAATAAATTATTGTTCAAAAAGTAAAATTTTCAAAATTTTTTCCCGTTTGTGATATTGAAGCTTATATATGGGAGAATCTATAATTCCAATTTAATAACACTCACTAAATAAGAAGTTGGTCTAAGGTTGGTTCAAAAAGTGCAATTTTCTCAAAAGTAAAATTCCCCCATTGAAAACACATGGCGGACTATTCAATGAATTATTGTTCAAAAAGTAAAATTTTCAAAAAATTGTTCTTTTGTTATATTGAAGCACTTATATAGGAGAATCTCCAATTCCAATTTTATAACATTCACTAAATAAGAAGTGTGTCTAAAGTTGGTCCAAAAAGTTGATCCAAAAAGCAATTTTCTCGAAAATACAATTCCCTCATTGAAAACACATGGCGGACTATTCAATGAATTATTGTTCAAAAAGTAAAATTTTCAAAAATTTTTCCCGTTTGTGAAATTGAAGCTTATATATGGGAGAATCTCTAATTCCAATTTAATAACACTCACTAAATAAGAAGTGGGTCTAAAGTTGGTCCAAAAAGTACAATTTTCTCAAAAGTAAAATTCCTCCATTTAAAACACATGGCGGACTATTCAATGAATTATTGTTCAAAAATTAAAATTTTGAAAAAATTCTCTCTTTTGTTATATTGAAGAACATATATAGGAAAATCTCCAATTCCAATTTTATAACAATCACTAAATAAGAAGTGTGTCTAAAGTTGGTAAAAAAAGTGTGTCCAAAAAGCAATTTTCACGAAAATACAATTCCCTCATTGAAAACACATGGCGGACTATTCAATGAATTATTGTTCAAAAAGAAAAATTTTCAAAATTTTTTCTATTTTGTTATATTAAAGCACATATATAGGGAAATCTCCAATTCCAATTTTATAACACTAACTAAATAAGAAGTGTGTTTAAAGTTGGTAAAAAAAGTGTGTCCAAAAAGCAATTTTCACGAAAATACAATTCCCTCATTGAAAACACATTGCGGACTTTGCAATGAATTATTGTTCAAAAAGTAAAATTTTCAAAATTTTTTCCCGTTTGTGATATTGAAGCTTATATATAGGAGAGTATCTAATTCCAATTTATAACACTCACTAAATCATAAGTGGGTCTTAAGTTGGTCCAAAAAGTGCAATTTTCTCAAAAATAAAATTCCATCATTGAAAACACATGGCGGACTATTCAATGAATTATTCTTCAAAAAGAAAATTTTCAAAAAATTCTCTCTTTTGTTATATTGAAGCACATATATAGGAGAATCTCCAATTTGAATTTTATAACATTCACTAAATAAGAAATGGGTCTAAAGGTGGTCCAAAAAGTGCAATTTTCTCAAAAATATAATTCCCCCATTGAAAACACATGGCGGACTATTCAATGAATTATTGTTCAAAAAGTAAAATTTTCGAAATTTTTTCCCATTTTTTACATTGAAGCTCATACATAGGAAAATCTCTAATTCCAATTTTATAACACTCACTAAATAAGAAGTGGGTCTAAAGTTGGTCCAAAAAGTGCAACTTTCTCAAAAATAAAATTCCCCCATTGAAAACACATTGCGGTCTATTCAATGAATTATTGTTCAAAAAGTAAAATTTTCAAAATTTTTTCCCGTTTGTGATAATGAAGCTCATATATAGGAGAATCTCCAATTTGAATTTTATAACATTCACTAAATAAGAAGTGGGTCTAAATATGGTCCAAAAAGCAATTTTCTCGAAAATACAATTCCCTCATTGAAAACACATGGCGGACTATTCAATGAATTATTCTTCAAAAATTAAAACTTTCAAAAAATTCTTTCTTTTGTTATATTGAAGAACATATATAGGAAAATCTCCAATTCCAATTTTATAACATTCACTAAATAAGAAGTGTGTCTAAAGTTGGTAAAAAAAGAGTGTCCAAAAAGCAATTTTCACGAAAATACAATTCCCTCATTGAAAACACATGGCGGACTATTCAATGAATTATTGTTCAAAAAGTAAAATTTTCAAAATTTTTTCCCGTTTGTGATAATGAAGCTCATTTATAGGAGAATCTCCAATTTGATTTTATAACATTCCCTAAATAAGAAATGGGTCTAAACTTGGTCCAAAATGTGCAATTTTCTGAAAAAATAAATTCCCCCATTGAAAACACATGGCGGACTATTCAATAAATTATTGTTCAAAAAGTAACATTTTCAAAATTTTTCCCATTTTTTACATTGAAGCTCATACATAGGAAAATCTCCAATTCCAATTTTATAACACTCACTAAATCAGAAGTGGGTCTTAAGTTGGTCCAAAAAGTGCAATTTTCTCAAAAATAAAATTCCTCCATTGAAAACACATGGCGGACTATTCAATGAATTATTGTTCAAAAAGTAACATTTTCAAAATTTTTCCCATTTTTTACATTGAAGCTCATACATAGGAAAATCTCCAATTTGAATTTTATAACACTCACTAAATAAGAAGTGGGTCTAAATATGGTCCAAAAAGCAATTTTCTCGAAAATACAATTCCCTCATTGAAAACACATGGCGGACTATTCAATGAATTATTGTTCAAAAAGTAACATTTTCAAAATTTTTCCCATTTTTTACATTGAAGCTCATACATAGGAAAATCTCCAATTTTAATTTTATAACATTCACTAAATAAGAAGTGGGTCTAAAGTTGGTCCAAAAAGTACAACTTTCTCAAAAATAAAATTCCCCCATTGAAAACACATGGCGGACTATTCAATGAATTATTGTTCAAAAAGTAAAATTTTCAAATTTTCTCCATTTTTTACGTTGAAGCTCATACATAGGAAAATCTCCAATTCGTATTTTATAACATTCATTAAATAAGAAGTTGGTCTAAAGTTGATCCAAAAAGTCAATTTTTCTCAAAAATACAATTCCCTCATTGAAAACACATGGCGGACTATTCAATGAATTATTGTTCAAAAAGTAAAATTTTCAAAATTTTTTCCCTTTTGTGAAATTGAAGCTTATATATGGAAGAATCTCCAATTCCAATTTTATAACACTCACTAAATAAGAAGTGGGTCTAAATATGGTCCAAAAAGCAATTTTCTCGAAAATACAATTCCCCCATTGAAAACACATGGCGGACTATTTAATGAATTATTGTTCAAAAAGTAAATTTTTCGAAATTTTTTCCCATTTTTTATATGGAAGCTCATACATAGGAGAATCTCCAATTCGAATTTTAACACTCACTAAATAAGAAGTGGGTCTAAATATGGTCCAAAAAGCAATTTTCTCGAAAATACAATTCCCTGATTGAAAACACATGGCGGACTATTCAATAAATTATTGTTCAAAAAGTAAAATTTTCAAAATTTTTTCCCGTTTGTGATATTGAAGCTTATATATGGAGAGTCTCTAATTCCAATTTTATAACACTCACTAAATCAGAAGTGGATCTAAATATGGTCCAAAAAGTGCAATTTTCTCAAAAATAAAATTCCCCCATTGAAAACACATGGCGGACTATTCAATGAATTATTCTTCAAAAAGTAAAATTTTCAAAATTTTTTCCCGTTTGTTATAATGAAGCTCATTTATAGGAGAATCTCCAATTTGAATTTTATAACATTCACTAAATAAGAAGTGGGTCTAAAGTTGGTCCAAAAAGTGCAATTTTCTCAAAAATAAATTTCCCCATTGAAAACACATGGCGGACTATTCAATGAATTATCGTTCAAAAAGTAAAATTTTCGAAATTTTTCACCATTTTTTATATTGAAGCTCATACATAGGAAAATCTCCAATTGAAATTTTATAACACTCACTTAATAAGAAGTGGGTCTAAATATGGTCCAAAAAGCAATTTTCTCGAAAATACAATTCCCCCATTGAAAACACATGGCGGACTATTTAATGAATTATTGTTCAAAAAGTAAATTTTTCGAAATTTTTCCTAATTTTTTATATGGAAGCTCATACATAGGAGAATCTCCAATTCGAATTTTAACACTCACTAAATAAGAAGTGGGTCTAAATATGGTCCAAAAAGCAATTTTCTCGAAAATACAATTCCCTGATTGAAAACACATGGCGGACTATACAATAAATTATTGTTCAAAAAGTAAAATTTTCAAAATTTTTTCCCGTTTGTGATATTGAAGCTTATATATAGGAGAGTCTCTAATTCCAATTTTATAACACTCACTAAATCAGAAGTGGGTCTTAAGTTGGTCCAAAAAGTGCAATTTTCTCATAAATACAATTCCCTCATTGAAAACACATGGCGGACTATTCAATGAATTATTGTTCAAAAATTAAAATTTTCAAAAAATTCTCTCTTTTGTTATATTGAAGCACATATATAGGAAAATCTCCAATTCCAATTTTATAACACTCACTAAATAAGAAGTGTGTCTAAAGTGTGTAAAAAGAGTGTGACCAAAAATCAATTTTCACGAAAATACAATTCCCTCATTGAAAACACATGCCGGACTATTCAATAAATTATTGTTCAAAAAGTAAAATTTTCAAAATTTTTTCCCGTTTGTGATATTGAAGCTTATATATAGGAGAGTATCTAATTCCAATTTTATAACACTCACTAAATCATAAGTGGATCTAAATATGGTCCAAAAAGTGCAATTTTCTCAAAAATAAAATTCCCCCATTGAAAACACATGGCGGACTATTCAATGAATTATTCTTCAAAAAGTAAAATTTTCAAAATTTTTTCCCGTTTGTTATAATGAAGCTCATTTATAGGAGAATCTCCAATTTGATTTTATAACATTCCCTAAATAAGAAATGGGTCTAAACTTGGTCCAAAATGTGCAATTTTCTCAAAAAATAAATTCCCACATTGAAAACACATGGCGGACTATTCAGAGAATTATTGTTCAAAAAGTAAAATTTTCAAAATTTTTCCCATTTTTTACATTGAAGCTCATACATAGGAAAATCTCCAATTCAAATTTTATAACATTCATTAAATAAGAAATTGGTCTAAAGTTGATCCAAAAAGTCAATTTTTCTCAAAAATACAATTCCCTCATTGAAAACACATGGCGGACTATTCAATGAATTATTGTTCAAAAAGTAAAATTTTCAAAATTTTTTCCCGTTTGTGATAATGAAGCTCATATATAGGAGAATCTCCAATTTGAATTTTATAACATTCACTAAATAAGAAGTGGGTCTAAATATGGTCCAAAAAGCAATTTTCTCGAAAATACAATTCCATCATTGAAAACACATGGCGGACTATTCAATGAATTATTGTTCAAATAGTAAAATTTTCGAAATTTTTTCCCATTTTTTTATATTGAAGCTCATACATAGGAAAATCTCCAATTCGAATTTTATAACATTCATTAAATAAGAAGTTGGTCTAAAGTTGATCCAAAAAGTCAATTTTTTTCAAAAATACAATTCCCTCATTGAAAACACATGGCGGACTATTCAATGAATTATTGTTCAAAAAGTAAAATTTTCAAAATTTTTTCCCGTTTGTAATATTGAAGCTCATACATAGGAAAAGCTCCAATTCGAATTTTATAACATTCTTTAAATAAGAAGTTGGTCTAAAGTTGATCCAAAAAGTCAATTTTTCTCTAAAATACAATTCCCTCATTGAAAACACATGGCGGACTATTCAATGAATTATTGTTCAAAAATTAAAATTTTGAAAAAATTATCTCTTTTGTTATATTGAAGAACATATATAGGAAAATCTCCAATTCCAATTTTATAGCAATCACTAAATAAGAAGTGTTTCTAAAGTTGGTAAAAAAAGTGTGTCCAAAAAGCAATTTTCACGAAAATACAATTCCCTCATTGAAAACACATGGCGGACTATTCAATGAATTATTGTTCAAAAAGTAAAATTTTCAAAATTTTTTCCCGTTTGTGATAATGAAGCACATATATAGGAGAATCTCCAATTTGAATTTTATAACATTCACTAAATAAGAAGTGGATCTAAAGTTGGATCTGAAAGTGGATCTAAAGTTGATTCAAAAAGTGCAATTTTCTCAAAAAAAAAATTCCCCCATTGAAAACACATGGCGGACTATTCAATGAATTATTGTTCAAAAAGTAAAATTTTCGAAATTTTTTCCCATTTTTTATATTGAAGCTCATACATAGGAAAATCTCCAATTCGAATTTTATAACACTCACTAAAGAAGAAGTGGATCCAAAAAGCAATTTTCTCGAAAATACAATTCCCTCATTGAAAACACATGGCGGACAATTCAATAAATTATTGTTCAAAAAGTAAAATTTTCAAAATTTTTTCCCGTTTGTGATATTGAAGCCTATATATAGGAGAGTCTCTAATTCCAATTTTAAAACACTCACTAAATCAGAAGTGGGTCTTAAGTTGGTCCAAAAAGTGCAATTTTCTCAAAAATAAAATTCCCCCATTGAAAACACATGGCGGACTATTCAATGAATTATTGTTCAAAAAGTAAAATTTTCGAAATTTTTCCCCATTTTTTATATTGAAGCTCATACATAGGAAAATCTCCAATTTGAATTTTATAACACTCACTAAAGAAGAAGTGGATCCAAAAAGCAATTTTCTCGAAAATACAATTCCCTCATTGAAAACACATGGCGGACTATTCAATGAATTATTGTTCAAAAAGTAAAATATTCAAAATTTTTTCCCGTTTGTGAAATTGAAGCTTATTTATAGGAGAGTATCTTATTCCAATTTTATAACACTCACTAAATAAGAAGTGGGTCTAAAGTTCGTCCAAAAAGTACAATTTTCTCAAAAGTAAAATTCCCCCATTGAAAACACATGGCTGACTATTCAATAAATTATTGTTAAAAAAGTAAAATTTTCGAAATTTTTTCATAATTTTTATATTGAAGCTCATACATAGGAAAATCTCCAATTCGAATTTTATAACACTCACTAAATAAGAAGTGGGTCTAAATATGGTCCAAAAAGCAATTTTCTCAAAAAATAAATTCCCCCATTGAAAACACATTGCGGACTATTCAATGAATTATTGTTCAAAAAGTAAAATTTTCAAAATTTTTTCCCGTTTGTGAAATTGAAGCTTATATATAGGAGGGTATCTAACTCCAATTTTATAACACTCACTAAATCATAAGTGGGTCTTAAGTTGGTCCAAAAAGTGCAATTTTCTGAAAAATAAAATTCCCCCATTGAAAACACATGGCGGACTATTCAATGAATTATTGTTCAAAAAGAAAATTTTCGAAATTTTTTCCCATTTTTTAAATTGAAGCTCATACATAGGAAAATCTCCAATTGAAATTTTATAACACTCAGTTAATAAGAAGTGGGTCTAAATATGGTCCAAAAAGCAATTTTCTCGAAAATACAATTCCCTCATTGAAAACACATGGCGGACTATTCAATGAATTATTGTTCAAAAATTAAAATTTTCAAAAAATTCTCTCTTTTGTTATATTGAAGCACATATATAGCAAAATCTCCAATTCCAATTTTATAACACTAACTAAATAAGAAGTGTGTCTAAAGTTGGTAAAAAAATTGTGTCCAAAAAGCAATTTTCACGAAAATACAATTCCCTCATTGAAAACACATTGCGGACTTTGCAATGAATTGTTGTTCAAAAAGTAAAATTTTCAAAATTTTTTCCCATTTTTTATATTGAAGCTCATACATAGGAAAATCTCCAATTGAAATTTTATAACACTCACTTAATAAGAAGTGGGTCTAAATATGGTCCAAAAAGCAATTTTCTCGAAAATACAATTCCCTCATTGAAAACAGATTGCGGACTATTCAAAGAATTATTGTTCAAAAAGTAAAATTTTCAAAATTTTTTCCCGTTTGTGATAATGAAGCACATATATAGGAGAATCTCCAATTTGAATTTTATAACATTCACTAAATAAGAAGTGGGTCTAAAGTTGGTCCAAAAAGTGCAATTTTCTCAAAAATAAAATTCCCCATTGAAAACAACATGGCGGACTATTCAATGAATTATTGTTCAAAAAGTAAAATTTTCAAAAAATTGTCTCTTTTGTTATATTAAAGATCATATATAGGAGAATCTCTAATTCCAATTTTATAACATTCACTAAATAAGAAGTGTGTCTAAAATTGGTCCAAAAAGTTGATCCAAAAAGCAATTTTCTCAAAAAATAAATTCCTCCATTGAAAACACATTGCGGACTATTCGATGAATTATTGTTCAAAAAGTAACATTTTCAAAATTTTTCTCATTTTTTACATTGAAGCTCATACATAGGAAAATCTCCAATTCGAATTTTATAACATTCATTAAATAAGAAGTTGGTCTAAAGTTGATCCAAAAAGTCCATTTGTCTCAAAAATACAATTCCCTCATTGAAAACACATGGCGGACTATTCAATGAATTATTGTTCAAAAAGTAAAATTTTCGAAATTTTTTCCCGTTTTTGAAATTGAAGCTTATATATGGGAGAATCTCTAATTCCAAATTAATAACACTCACTAAATAAGAAGTTGGTCTAAAGTTGGTTAAAAAAGTGCAATTTTCTCAAAAGTAAAATTCCCCCATTGAAAACACATGGCGGACTATTCAATGAATTATTGTTCAAAAATTAAAATTTTCAAAAAATTCTCTCTTTTGTTATATTGAAGCGCATATATAGGAAAATCTCCAATTCCAATTTTATAACACTAACTAAATAAGAAGTGTGTTTAAAGTTGGTAAAAAAAGTGTGTCTAAAAAGCAATTTTCACGAAAATACAATTCCCTCATTGAAAACAGATAGCGGACTATTCAATGAATTATTGTTCAAAAAGTAAAATTTTCAAATTTTTTTCCCGTTTTTGAAATTGAAGCTTATATATGGGAGAATCTCTAATTCCAAATTAATAACACTCACTAAATAAGAAGTTGGTCTAAAGTTGGTCCAAAAAGTACAATTTTCTCAAAAGTAAAATTCCCCCATAGAAAACACATGGCGGACTATTCAATGAATTATTGTTCAAAAAGTAAAATTTTCAAAATTTTTCCCATTTTTTACATTGAAGCTCATACATAGGAAAATCTCCAATTCGAATTTTATAACATTCATTAAATAAGAAGTTGGTCTAAATTTGATCTAAAAAGTCAATTTTTTTCAAAAATACAATTCCCTCATTGAAAACACATGGCGGACTATTCAATGAATTATTGTTCAAAAAGTAAAATTTTCAAAATTTTTTCCCGTTTGTGAAATTGAAGCTTATATGTTGAAGAATCTCTAATTCCAATTTTATAACACTCACTAAATCATAAGTTTGTCTTAAGTTGGTCCAAAAAGCAATTTTCTCGAAAATACAATTCCCTCATTGAAAACACATGGCGGACTATTCAATAAATTATTGTTCAAAAAGTAAAATTTCCAAAATTTTTTCCCGTTTGTTATATTGAACCACATATATAGGAAAATCTCCAATTCCAATTTTATAACACTAACTAAATAAGAAGTGTGTCTAAAGTTGGTAAAAAAGTGTGTCCAAAAAGCAATTTTCACGAAAATACAATTCCCTCATTGAAAACACATTGCGGACTATTCAATGAATTATTGTTCAAAAAGTAAAATTTTCAAAATTTTTTCTATTTTGTTATATTAAAGCACATATATAGGGAAATCTAAAATTCCAATTTTATAACACTAACTGAATAAGAAGTGTGTCTAAAGTTGGTAAAAAAAGTGTGTCCAAAAAGCAATTTTCACGAAAATACAATTCCCTCATTGAAAACACATTGCGGACTTTGCAATGAATTGTTGTTCAAAAAGTAAAATTTTCAAAATTTTTTCCCATTTTTTATATTGAAGCTCATACATAGGAAAATCTCCAATTGAAATTTTATAACACTCACTTAATAAGAAGTGGGTCTAAATATGGTCCAAAAAGCAATTTTCTCGAAAATACAATTCCCTCATTGAAAACAGATTGCGGACTATTCAAAGAATTATTGTTCAAAAAGCAAAATTTTCAAAATTTTTTCCCGTTTGTGATAATGAAGCACATATATAGGAGAATCTCCAATTTGAATTTTATAACATTCACTAAATAAGAAGTGGGTCTAAAGTTGGTCCAAAAAGTACAATTTTCTCAAAAGTAAAATTCCCCCATTGAAAACACATGGCGGACTATTCAATAAATTATTGTTCAAAAAGTAAAATTTTCAAATTTTTTTCCCGTTTGTGATATTGAAGCTTATATATAGGAGAGTATCTAATTCCAATTTTATAACACTCACTAAATCATAAGTTTGTCTTAAGTTGGTCCAAAAAGTAATTTTCTCGAAAATACAATTCCCCCATTGAAAACACATGGCGGACTATTCAATGAATTATTGTTCAAAAAGTAAATTTTTCGAAATTTTTTCCCATTTTTTATATTGAAGCACATATATAGGAAAATCTCCAATTCCAATTTTATAACACTCACTAAATAAGAAGTGTGTCTAAAGTTGGTAAAAAAAGTGTGACCAAAAAGCAATTTTCACGAAAATACAATTCCCTCATTGAAAACACATGGAGGACTATTCAATAAATTATTGTTCAAAAAGTAAAATTTCCAAAATTTTTTCCCGTTTGTTATATTGAAGCACATATATAGGAAAATCTCCAATTCCAATTTTATAACACTAACTAATTAAGAAGTGTGTCTAAAGTTGGTAAAAAAAGTGTGTCCAAAAAGCAATTTTCACGAAAATACAATTCCCTCATTGAAAACACATTACGGACTATTCAATGAATTATTGTTCAAAAAGTAAAATTTTCAAAATATTTTCCCGTTTGTGATATTGAAGCTTATATATAGGAGAGTATCTAATTCCAATTTTATAACACTCACTAAATCATAAGTGGGTCTTAAATTGGTCCAAAAAATGCAATTTTCTCAAAAATAAAATTCCCCCATTTAAAACACATGGCGGACTATTCAATGAATTATAGTTCAAAAATTAAAATTTTCAAAAAATTATCTCTTTTGTTATATTGAAGAACATATTAGGAAAATCTCCAATTCCAATTTTATAACAATGACTAAATAAGAAGTGTGTCTAAAGTTGGTAAAAAAAGTGTGTCCAAAAAGCAATTTTCACGAAAATACAATTCCCTCATTGAAAACACATGGCGGACTATTCAATAAATTATTGTTCAAAAAGTAAAATTTTCAAAATTTTTTCCCGTTTGTGAAATTGAAGCTTATATATAGGAGAGTATCTAATTCCAATTTTATAACACTCACTAAATCATAAGTGGGTCTTAAGTTGGTCCAAAAAGTGCAATTTTCTGAAAAATAAAATTCCCCCATTGAAAACACATGGCGAACTATTCAATAAATTATTGTTCAAAAAGTAAAATTTTCAAAATTTTTCCCATTTTTTACATTGAAGCTCATACATAGGAAAATCTCCAATTCGAATTTTATAACATTCATTAAATAAGAAGTTGGTCTAAAGTTGATCCAAAAAGTCAATTTTTTTCAAAAATACAATTCCCTCATTGAAAACACATGGCGGACTATTCAAAGAATTATTGTTCAAAAAGAAATTTTTCGAAATTTTTTCCCATTTTTTAAATTGAAGCTCATACATAGGAAAATCTCCAATTGAAATTTTATAACACTCACTTAATAAGAAGTGGGTCTAAATATGGTCCAAAAAGCAATTTTCTCGATAATACAATTCCCTCATTGAAAACACATGGCGGACTATTCAATGAATTATTGTTCAAAAATTAAAATTTTCAAAAAATTCTCTCTTTTGTTATATTGAAGCACATATATAGGAAAATCTCCAATTCCAATTTTATAACACTAACTAAATAAGAAGTGTGTCTAAAGTTGGTAAAAAAATTGTGTCCAAAAAGCAATTTTCACGAAAATACAATTCCCTCATTGAAAACACATTGCGGACTTTGCAATGAATTGTTGTTCAAAAAGTAAAATTTTCAAAATTTTTTCCCATTTTTTATATTGAAGCTCATACATAGGAAAATCTCCAATTGAAATTTTATAACATTCATTAAATAAGAAGTTGGTCTAAAGTTGATCCAAAAAGTCAATTTTTCTCAAAAATACAATTCCCTCATTGAAAACACATGGCGGACTATTCAATAAATTATTGTTCAACAAATTAAAATTTTCAAAATTTTTCCCGTTACTGATATTGAAGCTTATATATAGGAGAGTCTCTAATTCCAATTTTATAACACTCACTAAATCAGAAGTGGGTCTTAAGTTGGACCAAAAAGTGCAATTTTCTCAAAAATAAAATTCCCCATTGAAAACAACATGGCGGACTATTCAATGAATTATTGTTCAAAAAGTAAAATTTTCAAAAAATTGTCTCTTTTGTTATATTAAAGATCATATATAGGAGAATCTCTAATTCCAATTTTATAACATTCACTAAATAAGAAGTGTGTCTAAAATTGGTCCAAAAAGTTGATCCAAAAAGCAATTTTCTCAAAAAATAAATTCCTCCATTGAAAACACATTGCGGACTATTCGATGAATTATTGTTCAAAAAGTAAAATTTTCGAAATTTTTCCCCGTTTTTGAAATTGAAGCTTATATATGGGAGAATCTCTAATTCCAAATTAATAACACTCACTAAATAAGAAGTTGGTCTAAAGTTGGTTAAAAAAGTGCAATTTTCTCAAAAGTAAAATTCCCCCATTGAAAACACATGGCGGACTATTCAATGAATTATTGTTCAAAAAGTAAAATTTTCGAAATTTTTTCCCATTTTTTATATTGAAGCATACGTAGGAAAATCTCCAATTCGAATTTTATAACACTCACTAAATAAGAAGTCGGTCTAAATATGGTCCAAAAAGCAATTTTCTCGAAAATACAATTCCCTCATTGAAAACACATGGCGGACTATTCAATGAATTATTGTTCAAAAAGAAAATTTTCGAAATTTTTTCCCATTTTTTAAATTGAAGCTCATACATAGGAAAATCTCCAATTGAAATTTTATAACACTCACTTAATAAGAAGTGGGTCTAAATATGGTCCAAAAAGCAATTTTCTCGAAAATACAATTCCCTCATTGAAAACACATGGCGGACTATTCAAAGAATTATTGTTCAAAAAGAAAATTTTCGAAATTTTTTCCCATTTTTTAAATTGAAGCTCATACATAGGAAAATCTCCAATTGAAATTTTATAACACTCACTTAATAAGAAGTGGGACTAAATATGGTCCAAAAAGCAATTTTCTCGAAAATACAATTCCCTCATTGAAAACACATGGCGGACTATTCAATGAATTATTGTTCAAAAATTAAAATTTTCAAAAAATTCTCTCTTTTGTTATATTGAAGCACATATATAGGAAAATCTCCAATTCCAATTTTATAACACTAACTAAATAAGAAGTGTGTTTAAAGTTGGTAAAAAAAAGTGTGTCTAAAAAGCAATTTTCACGAAAATACAATTCCCTCATTGAAAACAGATAGCGGACTATTCAATGAATTATTGTTCAAAAAGTAAAATTTTCAAATTTTTTTCCCGTTTGTGAAATTGAAGCTTATATATGGAAGAATCTCTATTTCCAATTTAATAACACTCACTAAATTAAAAGTGGGTCTAATGTTGGTCCAAAAAGTACAATTTTCTCAAAAGTAAAATTCCCCCATAGAAAACACATGGCGGACTATTCAATGAATTATTGTTCAAAAAGTAAAATTTTCAAAATTTTTCCCATTTTTTACATTGAAGCTCATACATAGGAAAATCTCCAATTCGAATTTTATAACATTCATTAAATAAGAAGTTGGTCTAAAGTTGATCCAAAAAGTCAATTTTTTTCAAAAATACAATTCCCTCATTGAAAACACATGGCGGACTATTCAATGAATTATTGTTCAAAAATTAAAATTTTCCAAAAATTCTCTCTTTTGTTATATTGAAGCACATATATAGGAAAATCTCCAATTCCAATTTTATAACACTCTCTAAATAAGAAGTGTGTCTAAAGTTGGTAAAAAAAGTGTGACCAAAAAGCAATTTTCACGAAAATACAATTCCCTCATTGAAAACACATTGCGGACTATTCAATGAATTATTGTTCAAAAAGTAAAATTTTCAAAATTTTTTCTATTTTGTTATATTAAAGCACATATATAGGGAAATCTCCAATTCCAATTTTATAACACTAACTAAATAAGAAGTGTGTCTAAAGTTGGTAAAAAAAGTGTGTCCAAAAAGCAATTTTCACGAAAATACAATTCCCTCATTGAAAACACATTGCGGACTTTGCAATGAATTGTTGTTCAAAAAGTAAAATTTTCAAAATTTTTTCCCATTTTTTATATTGAAGCTCATACATAGGAAAATCTCCAATTGAAATTTTATAACACTCACTTAATAAGAAGTGGGTCTAAATATGGTCCAAAAAGCAATTTTCTCGAAAATACAATTCCCTCATTGAAAACAGATTGCGGACTATTCAAAGAATTATTGTTCAAAAAGCAAAATTTTCAAAATTTTTTCCCGTTTGTGATAATGAAGCACATATATAGGAGAATCTCCAATTTGAATTTTATAACATTCACTAAATAAGAAGTGGGTCTAAAGTTGGTCCAAAAAGTACAATTTTCTCAAAAATAAAATTCCCCCATTGAAAACACATGGCGGACTATTCAATAAATTATTGTTCAAAAAGTAAAATTTTCAAATTTTTTTCCCGTTTGTGATATTGAAGCTTATATATAGGAGAGTATCTAATTCCAATTTTATAACACTCACTAAATCATAAGTTTGTCTTAAGTTGGTTCAAAAAGTAATTTTCTCGAAAATACAATTCCCCCATTGAAAACACATGGCGGACTATTCAATGAATTATTGTTCAAAAAGTAAATTTTTCGAAATTTTTTCCCATTTTTTATATTGAAGCTCATACATAGGAGAACCTCCAATTCGAATTTTATAACACTCACTAAATAAGAAGTGGGTCTAAATATGGTCCAAAAAGCAATTTTCTCGAAAATACAATTCCCTCATTGAAAACACATGGCGGATTATTCAATGAATTATTGTTCAAAAATTAAAATTTTCAAAAAATTCTCTCTTTTGTTATATTGAAGCACATATATAGGAAAATCTCCAATTCCAATTTTATAACACTCACTAAATAAGAAGTGTGTCTAAAGTTGGTAAAAAAAGTGTGACCAAAAAGCAATTTTCACGAAAATACAATTCCCTCATTGAAAACACATGGCGGACTATTCAATGAATTATAGTTCAAAAATTAAAATTTTCAAAAAATTATCTCTTTTGTTATATTGAAGAACATATATAGGAAAATCTCCAATTCCAATTTTATAACAATGACTAAATAAGAAGTGTGTCTAAAGTTGGTAAAAAAAGTGTGTCCAAAAAGCAATTTTCACGAAAATACAATTCCCTCATTGAAAACACATGGCGGACTATTCAATGAATTATTGTTCAAAAAGTAAAATTTTCAAAATTTTTTCCCGTTTGTGATAATGAAGCTCATATATAGGAGAATCTCCAATTTGAATTTTATAACACTCACTAAATCATAAGTTTGTCTTAAGTTGGTCCAAAAAGAAATTTTCACGAAAATACAATTCCCTCATTGAAAACACATGGCGGACTATTCAATAAATTATTGTTCAAAAAGTAAAATTTTCAAATTTTTTTCCCGTTTGTGAAATTGAAGCTTATATATGGAAGAATCTCTATTTCCAATTTAATAACACTCACTAAATTAAAAGTGGGTCTAAAGTTGGTCCAAAAAGTACAATTTTCTCAAAAGTAAAATTCCCCCATTGAAAACACATGGCGAACTATTCAATAAATTATTGTTCAAAAAGTAAAATTTTCAAAATTTTTCCCATTTTTTACATTGAAGCTCATACATAGGAAAATCTCCAATTCGAATTTTATAACATTCATTAAATAAGAAGTTGGTCTAAAGTTGATCCAAAAAGTCAATTTTTTTCAAAAATACAATTCCCTCATTGAAAACACATGGCGGACTATTCAAAGAATTATTGTTCAAAAAGAAAATTTTCGAAATTTTTTCCCATTTTTTAAATTGAAGCTCATACATAGGAAAATCTCCAATTGAAATTTTATAACACTCACTTAATAAGAAGTGGGTCTAAATATGGTCCAAAAAGCAATTTTCTCGAAAATACAATTCCCTCATTGAAAACACATGGCGGACTATTCAATGAATTATTGTTCAAAAATTAAAATTTTCAAAAAATTCTCTCTTTTGTTATATTGAAGCACATATATAGGAAAATCTCCAATTCCAATTTTATAACACTAACTAAATAAGAAGTGTGTCTAAAGTTGGTAAAAAAATTGTGTCCAAAAAGCAATTTTCACGAAAATACAATTCCCTCATTGAAAACACATTGCGGACTTTGCAATGAATTGTTGTTCAAAAAGTAAAATTTTCAAAATTTTTTCCCATTTTTTATATTGAAGCTCATACATAGGAAAATCTCCAATTGAAATTTTATAACATTCATTAAATAAGAAGTTGGTCTAAAGTTGATCCAAAAAGTCAATTTTTCTCAAAAATACAATTCCCTCACTGAAAACACATGGCGGACTATTCAATAAATTATTGTTCAACAAATTAAAATTTTCAAAATTTTTCCCGTTACTGATATTGAAGCTTATATATAGGAGAGTCTCTAATTCCAATTTTATAACACTCACTAAATCAGAAGTGGGTCTTAAGTTGGACCAAAAAGTTCAATTTTCTCAAAAATAAAATTCCCCATTGAAAACAACATGGCGGACTATTCAATGAATTATTGTTCAAAAAGTAAAATTTTCAAAAAATTGTCTCTTTTGTTATATTAAAGATCATATATAGGAGAATCTCTAATTCCAATTTTATAACATTCACTAAATAAGAAGTGTGTCTAAAATTGGTCCAAAAAGTTGATCCAAAAAGCAATTTTCTCAAAAAATAAATTCCCCCATTGAAAACACATTGCGGACTATTCGATGAATTATTGTTCAAAAAGTAAAATTTTCGAAATTTTTCCCCGTTTTTGAAATTGAAGCTTATATATGGGAGAATCTCTAATTCCAAATTAATAACACTCACTAAATAAGAAGTTGGTCTAAAGTTGGTTAAAAAAAGTGCAATTTTCTCAAAAGTAAAATTCTCCCATTGAAAACACATGGCGGACTATTCAATGAATTATTGTTCAAAAAGTAAAATTTTCGAAATTTTTTCCCATTTTTTATATTGAAGCATACATAGGAAAATCTCCAATTCGAATTTTATAACACTCACTAAATAAGAAGTCGGTCTAAATATGGTCCAAAAAGCAATTTTCTCGAAAATACAATTCCCTCATTGAAAACACATGGCGGACTATTCAATGAATTATTGTTCAAAAAGAAAATTTTCGAAATTTTTTCCTATTTTTTAAATTGAAGCTCATACATAGGAAAATCTCCAATTGAAATTTTATAACACTCACTTAATAAGAAGTGGGTCTAAATATGGTCCAAAAAGCAATTTTCTCGAAAATACAATTCCCTCATTGAAAACACATGGCGGACTATTCAATGAATTATTGTTCAAAAATTAAAATTTTCAAAAAATTCTCTCTTTTGTTATATTGAAGCACATATATAGGAAAATCTCCAATTCCATATTTATAACACTAACTAAATAAGAAGTGTGTTTAAAGTTGGTAAAAAAAGTGTGTCTAAAAAGCAATTTTCACGAAAATACAATTCCCTCATTGAAAACAGATAGCGGACTATTCAATGAATTATTGTTCAAAAAGTAAAATTTTCAAATTTTTTTCCCGTTTGTGAAATTGAAGCTTATATATGGAAGAATCTCTATTTCCAATTTAATAACACTCACTAAATTAAAAGTGGGTCTAATGTTGGTCCAAAAAGTACAATTTTCTCAAAAGTAAAATTCCCCCATAGAAAACACATGGCGGACTATTCAATGAATTATTGTTCAAAAAGTAAAATTTTCAAAATTTTTCCCATTTTTTACATTGAAGCTCATACATAGGAAAATCTCCAATTCGAATTTTATAATATTCATTAAATAAGAAGTTGGTCTAAAGTTGATCCAAAAAGTCAATTTTTTTCAAAAATACAATTCCCTCATTGAAAACACATGGCGGACTATTCAATGAATTATTGTTCAAAAATTAAAATTTTCCAAAAATTCTCTCTTTTGTTATATTGAAGCACATATATAGGGAAATCTCCAATTCCAATTTTATAACACTAACTAAATAAGAAGTGTGTCTAAAGTTGGTAAAAAAAGTGTGTCCAAAAAGCAATTTTCACGAAAATACAATTCCCTCATTGAAAACACATTGCGGACTTTGCAATGAATTGTTGTTCAAAAAGTAAAATTTTCAAAATTTTTTCCCATTTTTTATATTGAAGCTCATACATAGGAAAATCTCCAATTGAAATTTTATAACACTCACTTAATAAGAAGTGGGTCTAAATATGGTCCAAAAAGCAATTTTCTCGAAAATACAATTCCCTCATTGAAAACAGATTGCGGACTATTCAAAGAATTATTGTTCAAAAAGCAAAATTTTCAAAATTTTTTCCCGTTTGTGATAATGAAGCACATATATAGGAGAATCTCCAATTTTAATTTTATAACATTCACTAAATAAGAAGTGGGTCTAAAGTTGGTCCAAAAAGTACAATTTTCTCAAAAATAAAATTCCCCCATTGAAAACACATGGCGGACTATTCAATAAATTATTGTTCAAAAAGTAAAATTTTCAAATTTTTTTCCCGTTTGTGATATTGAAGCTTATATATAGGAGAGTATCTAATTCCAATTTTATAACACTCACTAAATCATAAGTTTGTCTTAAGTTGGTCCAAAAAGTAATTTTCTCGAAAATACAATTCCCCCATTGAAAACACATGGCGGACTATTCAATGAATTATTGTTCAAAAAGTAAATTTTTCGAAATTTTTTCCCATTTTTTATATTGAAGCTCATACATAGGAGAACCTCCAATTCGAATTTTATAACACTCACTAAATAAGAAGTGGGTCTAAATATGGTCCAAAAAGCAATTTTCTCGAAAATACAATTCCCTCATTGAAAACACATGGCGGATTATTCAATGAATTATTGTTCAAAAATTAAAATTTTCAAAAAATTCTCTCTTTTGTTATATTGAAGCACATATATAGGAAAATCTCCAATTCCAATTTTATAACACTCACTAAATAAGAAGTGTGTCTAAAGTTGGTAAAAAAAGTGTGACCAAAAAGCAATTTTCACGAAAATACAATTCCCTCATTGAAAACACATGGCGGACTATTCAATAAATTATTGTTCAAAAAGTAAAATTTCCCAAATTTTTTCCCGTTTGTTATATTGAAGCACATATATAGGAAAATCTCCAATTCCAATTTTATAACACTAACTAATTAAGAAGTGTGTCTAAAGTTGGTAAAAAAAGTGTGTCCAAAAAGCAATTTTCACGAAAATACAATTCCCTCATTGAAAACACATTACGGACTATTCAATGAATTATTGTTCAAAAAGTAAAATTTTCAAAATATTTTCCCGTTTGTGATATTGAAGCTTATATATAGGAGAGTATCTAATTCCAATTTTATAACACTCACTAAATCATAAGTGGGTCTTAAATTGGTCCAAAAAATGCAATTTTCTCAAAAATAAAATTCCCCCATTTAAAACACATGGCGGACTATTCAATGAATTATAGTTCAAAAATTAAAATTTTCAAAATTTTTTCCCGTTTGTGAAATTGAAGCTTATATATAGGAGAGTATCTAATTCCAATTTTATAACACTCACTAAATCATAAGTGGGTCTTAAGTTGGTCCAAAAAGTGCAATTTTCTGAAAAATAAAATTCCCCCATTGAAAACACATGGCGGACTATTCAATGAATTATTGTTCAAAAAGTAAAATTTTCAAATTTTTTTCCCGTTTGTGAAATTGAAGCTTATATATGGAAGAATCTCTATTTCCAATTTAATAACACTCACTAAATTAAAAGTGGGTCTAAAGTTGGTCCAAAAAGTACAATTTTCTCAAAAGTAAAATTCCCCCATTGAAAACACATGGCGAACTATTCAATAAATTATTGTTCAAAAAGTAAAATTTTCAAAATTTTTCCCATTTTTTACATTGAAGCTCATACATAGGAAAATCTCCAATTCGAATTTTATAACATTCATTAAATAAGAAGTTGGTCTAAAGTTGATCCAAAAAGTCAATTTTTTTCAAAAATACAATTCCCTCATTGAAAACACATGGCGGACTATTCAAAGAATTATTGTTCAAAAAGAAAATTTTCGAAATTTTTTCCCATTTTTTAAATTGAAGCTCATACATAGGAAAATCTCCAATTGAAATTTTATAACACTCACTTAATAAGAAGTGGGTCTAAATATGGTCCAAAAAGCAATTTTCTCGATAATACAATTCCCTCATTGAAAACACATGGTGGACTATTCAATGAATTATTGTTCAAAAATTAAAATTTTCAAAAAATTCTCTCTTTTGTTATATTGAAGCACATATATAGGAAAATCTCCAATTCCAATTTTATAACACTAACTAAATAAGAAGTGTGTCTAAAGTTGGTAAAAAAATTGTGTCCAAAAAGCAATTTTCACGAAAATACAATTCCCTCATTGAAAACACATTGCGGACTTTGCAATGAATTGTTGTTCAAAAAGTAAAATTTTCAAAATTTTTTCCCATTTTTTATATTGAAGCTCATACATAGGAAAATCTCCAATTGAAATTTTATAACATTCATTAAATAAGAAGTTGGTCTAAAGTTGATCCAAAAAGTCAATTTTTCTCAAAAATACAATTCCCTCATCTAAAACACATGGCGGACTATTCAATAAATTATTGTTCAACAAATTAAAATTTTCAAAATTTTTCCCGTTACTGATATTGAAGCTTATATATAGGAGAGTCTCTAATTCCAATTTTATAACACTCACTAAATCAGAAGTGGGTCTTAAGTTGGACCAAAAAGTGCAATTTTCTCAAAAATAAAATTCCCCATTGAAAACAACATGGCGGACTATTCAATGAATTATTGTTCAAAAAGTAAAATTTTCAAAAAATTGTCTCTTTTGTTATATTAAAGATCATATATAGGAGAATCTCTAATTCCAATTTTATAACATTCACTAAATAAGAAGTGTGTCTAAAATTGGTCCAAAAAGTTGATCCAAAAAGCAATTTTCTCAAAAAATAAATTCCCCCATTGAAAACACATTGCGGACTATTCGATGAATTATTGTTCAAAAAGTAAAATTTTCGAAATTTTTCCCCGTTTTTGAAATTGAAGCTTATATATGGGAGAATCTCTAATTCCAAATTAATAACACTCACTAAATAAGAAGTTGGTCTAAAGTTGGTTAAAAAAGTGCAATTTTCTCAAAAGTAAAATTCCCCCATTGAAAACACATGGCGGACTATTCAATGAATTATTGTTAAAAAAGTAAAATTTTCGAAATTTTTTCCCATTTTTTATATTGAAGCATACGTAGGAAAATCTCCAATTCGAATTTTATAACACTCACTAAATAAGAAGTCGGTCTAAATATGGTCCAAAAAGCAATTTTCTCGAAAATACAATTCCCTCATTGAAAACACATGGCGGACTATTCAATGAATTATTGTTCAAAAAGAAAATTTTCGAAATTTTTTCCCATTTTTTAAATTGAAGCTCATACATAGGAAAATCTCCAATTGAAATTTTATAACACTCACTTAATAAGAAGTGGGTCTAAATATGGTCCAAAAAGCAATTTTCTCGAAAATACAATTCCCTCATTGAAAACACATGGCGGACTATTCAAAGAATTATTGTTCAAAAAGAAAATTTTCGAAATTTTTTCCCATTTTTTAAATTGAAGCTCATACATAGGAAAATCTCCAATTGAAATTTTATAACACTCACTTAATAAGAAGTGGGACTAAATATGGTCCAAAAAGCAATTTTCTCGAAAATACAATTCCCTCATTGAAAACACATGGCGGACTATTCAATGAATTATTGTTCAAAAATTAAAATTTTCAAAAAATTCTCTCTTTTGTTATATTGAAGCACATATATAGGAAAATCTCCAATTCCAATTTTATAACACTAACTAAATAAGAAGTGTGTTTAAAGTTGGTAAAAAAAAGTGTGTCTAAAAAGCAATTTTCACGAAAATACAATTCCCTCATTGAAAACAGATAGCGGACTATTCAATGAATTATTGTTCAAAAAGTAAAATTTTCAAATTTTTTTCCCGTTTGTGAAATTGAAGCTTATATATGGAAGAATCTCTATTTCCAATTTAATAACACTCACTAAATTAAAAGTGGGTCTAATGTTGGTCCAAAAAGTACAATTTTCTCAAAAGTAAAATTCCCCCATAGAAAACACATGGCGGACTATTCAATGAATTATTGTTCAAAAAGTAAAATTTTCAAAATTTTTCCCATTTTTTACATTGAAGCTCATACATAGGAAAATCTCCAATTCGAATTTTATAACATTCATTAAATAAGAAGTTGGTCTAAAGTTGATCCAAAAAGTCAATTTTTTTCAAAAATACAATTCCCTCATTGAAAACACATGGCGGACTATTCAATGAATTATTGTTCAAAAATTAAAATTTTCCAAAAATTCTCTCTTTTGTTATATTGAAGCACATATATAGGAAAATCTCCAATTCCAATTTTATAACACTCTCTAAATAAGAAGTGTGTCTAAAGTTGGTAAAAAAAGTGTGACCAAAAAGCAATTTTCACGAAAATACAATTCCCTCATTGAAAACACATTGCGGACTATTCAATGAATTATTGTTCAAAAAGTAAAATTTTCAAAATTTTTTCTATTTTGTTATATTAAAGCACATATATAGGGAAATCTCCAATTCCAATTTTATAACACTAACTAAATAAGAAGTGTGTCTAAAGTTGGTAAAAAAAGTGTGTCCAAAAAGCAATTTTCACGAAAATACAATTCCCTCATTGAAAACACATTGCGGACTTTGCAATGAATTGTTGTTCAAAAAGTAAAATTTTCAAAATTTTTTCCCATTTTTTATATTGAAGCTCATACATAGGAAAATCTCCAATTGAAATTTTATAACACTCACTTAATAAGAAGTGGGTCTAAATATGGTCCAAAAAGCAATTTTCTCGAAAATACAATTCCCTCATTGAAAACAGATTGCGGACTATTCAAAGAATTATTGTTCAAAAAGCAAAATTTTCAAAATTTTTTCCCGTTTGTGATAATGAAGCACATATATAGGAGAATCTCCAATTTGAATTTTATAACATTCACTAAATAAGAAGTGGGTCTAAAGTTGGTCCAAAAAGTACAATTTTCTCAAAAATAAAATTCCCCCATTGAAAACACATGGCGGACTATTCAATAAATTATTGTTCAAAAAGTAAAATTTTCAAATTTTTTTCCCGTTTGTGATATTGAAGCTTATATATAGGAGAGTATCTAATTCCAATTTTATAACACTCACTAAATCATAAGTTTGTCTTAAGTTGGTCCAAAAAGTAATTTTCTCGAAAATACAATTCCCCCATTGAAAACACATGGCGGACTATTCAATGAATTATTGTTCAAAAAGTAAATTTTTCGAAATTTTTTCCCATTTTTTATATTGAAGCTCATACATAGGAGAACCTCCAATTCGAATTTTATAACACTCACTAAATAAGAAGTGGGTCTAAATATGGTCCAAAAAGCAATTTTCTCGAAAATACAATTCCCTCATTGAAAACACATGGCGGATTATTCAATGAATTATTGTTCAAAAATTAAAATTTTCAAAAAATTCTCTCTTTTGTTATATTGAAGCACATATATAGGAAAATCTCCAATTCCAATTTTATAACACTCACTAAATAAGAAGTGTGTCTAAAGTTGGTAAAAAAAGTGTGACCAAAAAGCAATTTTCACGAAAATACAATTCCCTCATTGAAAACACATGGCGGACTATTCAATGAATTATAGTTCAAAAATTAAAATTTTCAAAAAATTATCTCTTTTGTTATATTGAAGAACATATATAGGAAAATCTCCAATTCCAATTTTATAACAATGACTAAATAAGAAGTGTGTCTAAAGTTGGTAAAAAAAGTGTGTCCAAAAAGCAATTTTCACGAAAATACAATTCCCTCATTGAAAACACATGGCGGACTATTCAATGAATTATTGTTCAAAAAGTAAAATTTTCAAAATTTTTTCCCGTTTGTGATAATGAAGCTCATATATAGGAGAATCTCCAATTTGAATTTTATAACACTCACTAAATCATAAGTTTGTCTTAAGTTGGTCCAAAAAGAAATTTTCTCGAAAATACAATTCCCCCATTGAAAACACATGGCGGACTATTCATTGAATTATTGTTCAAAAATTAAAATTTTCAAAAAATTCTCTCTTTTGTTATATTGAAGCACATATATAGGAAAATCTCCAATTCCAATTTTATAACACTCACTAAATAAGAAGTGTGTCTAAAGTTGGTAAAAAAAGTGTGACCAAAAATCAATTTTCACGAAAATACAATTCCCTCATTGAAAACACATGGCGGACTATTCAATAAATTATTGTTCAAAAAGTAAAATTTTCAAAATTTTTCCCGTTACTGATATTGAAGCTTATATATAGGAGAGTCTCTAATTCCAATTTTATAACACTCACTAAATCAGAAGTGGGTCTTAAGTTGGACCAAAAAGTGCAATTTTCTCAAAAATAAAATTCCCCATTGAAAACAACATGGCGGACTATTCAATGAATTATTGTTCAAAAAGTAAAATTTTCAAAAAATTGTCTCTTTTGTTATATTAAAGATCATATATAGGAGAATCTCTAATTCCAATTTTATAACATTCACTAAATAAGAAGTGTGTCTAAAATTGGTCCAAAAAGTTGATCCAAAAAGCAATTTTCTCAAAAAATAAATTCCCCCATTGAAAACACATTGCGGACTATTCGATGAATTATTGTTCAAAAAGTAAAATTTTCGAAATTTTTCCCCGTTTTTGAAATTGAAGCTTATATATGGGAGAATCTCTAATTCCAAATTAATAACACTCACTAAATAAGAAGTTGGTCTAAAGTTGGTTAAAAAAGTGCAATTTTCTCAAAAGTAAAATTCCCCCATTGAAAACACATGGCGGACTATTCAATGAATTATTGTTAAAAAAGTAAAATTTTCGAAATTTTTTCCCATTTTTTATATTGAAGCATACGTAGGAAAATCTCCAATTCGAATTTTATAACACTCACTAAATAAGAAGTCGGTCTAAATATGGTCCAAAAAGCAATTTTCTCGAAAATACAATTCCCTCATTGAAAACACATGGCGGACTATTCAATGAATTATTGTTCAAAAAGAAAATTTTCGAAATTTTTTCCCATTTTTTAAATTGAAGCTCATACATAGGAAAATCTCCAATTGAAATTTTATAACACTCACTTAATAAGAAGTGGGTCTAAATATGGTCCAAAAAGCAATTTTCTCGAAAATACAATTCCCTCATTGAAAACACATGGCGGACTATTCAAAGAATTATTGTTCAAAAAGAAAATTTTCGAAATTTTTTCCCATTTTTTAAATTGAAGCTCATACATAGGAAAATCTCCAATTGAAATTTTATAACACTCACTTAATAAGAAGTGGGACTAAATATGGTCCAAAAAGCAATTTTCTCGAAAATACAATTCCCTCATTGAAAACACATGGCGGACTATTCAATGAATTATTGTTCAAAAATTAAAATTTTCAAAAAATTCTCTCTTTTGTTATATTGAAGCACATATATAGGAAAATCTCCAATTCCAATTTTATAACACTAACTAAATAAGAAGTGTGTTTAAAGTTGGTAAAAAAAAGTGTGTCTAAAAAGCAATTTTCACGAAAATACAATTCCCTCATTGAAAACAGATAGCGGACTATTCAATGAATTATTGTTCAAAAAGTAAAATTTTCAAATTTTTTTCCCGTTTGTGAAATTGAAGCTTATATATGGAAGAATCTCTATTTCCAATTAAATAACACTCACTAAATTAAAAGTGGGTCTAATGTTGGTCCAAAAAGTACAATTTTCTCAAAAGTAAAATTCCCCCATAGAAAACACATGGCGGACTATTCAATGAATTATTGTTCAAAAAGTAAAATTTTCAAAATTTTTCCCATTTTTTACATTGAAGCTCATACATAGGAAAATCTCCAATTCGAATTTTATAACATTCATTAAATAAGAAGTTGGTCTAAAGTTGATCCAAAAAGTCAATTTTTTTCAAAAATACAATTCCCTCATTGAAAACACATGGCGGACTATTCAATGAATTATTGTTCAAAAATTAAAATTTTCCAAAAATTCTCTCTTTTGTTATATTGAAGCACATATATAGGAAAATCTCCAATTCCAATTTTATAACACTCTCTAAATAAGAAGTGTGTCTAAAGTTGGTAAAAAAAGTGTGACCAAAAAGCAATTTTCACGAAAATACAATTCCCTCATTGAAAACACATTGCGGACTATTCAATGAATTATTGTTCAAAAAGTAAAATTTTCAAAATTTTTTCTATTTTGTTATATTAAAGCACATATATAGGGAAATCTCCAATTCCAATTTTATAACACTAACTAAATAAGAAGTGTGTCTAAAGTTGGTAAAAAAAGTGTGTCCAAAAAGCAATTTTCACGAAAATACAATTCCCTCATTGAAAACACATTGCGGACTTTGCAATGAATTGTTGTTCAAAAAGTAAAATTTTCAAAATTTTTTCCCATTTTTTATATTGAAGCTCATACATAGGAAAATCTCCAATTGAAATTTTATAACACTCACTTAATAAGAAGTGGGTCTAAATATGGTCCAAAAAGCAATTTTCTCGAAAATACAATTCCCTCATTGAAAACAGATTGCGGACTATTCAAAGAATTATTGTTCAAAAAGCAAAATTTTCAAAATTTTTTCCCGTTTGTGATAATGAAGCACATATATAGGAGAATCTCCAATTTGAATTTTATAACATTCACTAAATAAGAAGTGGGTCTAAAGTTGGTCCAAAAAGTACAATTTTCTCAAAAATAAAATTCCCCCATTGAAAACACATGGCGGACTATTCAATAAATTATTGTTCAAAAAGTAAAATTTTCAAATTTTTTTCCCGTTTGTGATATTGAAGCTTATATATAGGAGAGTATCTAATTCCAATTTTATAACACTCACTAAATCATAAGTTTGTCTTAAGTTGGTCCAAAAAGTAATTTTCTCGAAAATACAATTCCCCCATTGAAAACACATGGCGGACTATTCAATGAATTATTGTTCAAAAAGTAAATTTTTCGAAATTTTTTCCCATTTTTTATATTGAAGCTCATACATAGGAGAACCTCCAATTCGAATTTTATAACACTCACTAAATAAGAAGTGGGTCTAAATATGGTCCAAAAAGCAATTTTCTCGAAAATACAATTCCCTCATTGAAAACACATGGCGGATTATTCAATGAATTATTGTTCAAAAATTAAAATTTTCAAAAAATTCTCTCTTTTGTTATATTGAAGCACATATATAGGAAAATCTCCAATTCCAATTTTATAACACTCACTAAATAAGAAGTGTGTCTAAAGTTGGTAAAAAAAGTGTGACCAAAAAGCAATTTTCACGAAAATACAATTCCCTCATTGAAAACACATGGCGGACTATTCAATGAATTATAGTTCAAAAATTAAAATTTTCAAAAAATTATCTCTTTTGTTATATTGAAGAACATATATAGGAAAATCTCCAATTCCAATTTTATAACAATGACTAAATAAGAAGTGTGTCTAAAGTTGGTAAAAAAAGTGTGTCCAAAAAGCAATTTTCACGAAAATACAATTCCCTCATTGAAAACACATGGCGGACTATTCAATGAATTATTGTTCAAAAAGTAAAATTTTCAAAATTTTTTCCCGTTTGTGATAATGAAGCTCATATATAGGAGAATCTCCAATTTGAATTTTATAACACTCACTAAATCATAAGTTTGTCTTAAGTTGGTCCAAAAAGAAATTTTCTCGAAAATACAATTCCCCCATTGAAAACACATGGCGGACTATTCAAAGAATTATTGTTCAAAAAGAAAATTTTCGAAATTTTTTCCCATTTTTTAAATTGAAGCTCATACATAGGAAAATCTCCAATTGAAATTTTATAACACTCACTTAATAAGAAGTGGGTCTAAATATGGTCCAAAAAGCAATTTTCTCGAAAATACAATTCCCTCATTGAAAACACATGGCGGACTATTCAATGAATTATTGTTCAAAAATTAAAATTTTCAAAAAATTCTCTCTTTTGTTATATTGAAGCACATATATAGGAAAATCTCCAATTCCAATTTTATAACACTAACTAAATAAGAAGTGTGTCTAAAGTTGGTAAAAAAATTGTGTCCAAAAAGCAATTTTCACGAAAATACAATTCCCTCATTGAAAACACATTGCGGACTTTGCAATGAATTGTTGTTCAAAAAGTAAAATTTTCAAAATTTTTTCCCATTTTTTATATTGAAGCTCATACATAGGAAAATCTCCAATTGAAATTTTATAACATTCATTAAATAAGAAGTTGGTCTAAAGTTGATCCAAAAAGTCAATTTTTCTCAAAAATACAATTCCCTCATTGAAAACACATGGCGGACTATTCAATAAATTATTGTTCAACAAATTAAAATTTTCAAAATTTTTCCCGTTACTGATATTGAAGCTTATATATAGGAGAGTCTCTAATTCCAATTTTATAACACTCACTAAATCAGAAGTGGGTCTTAAGTTGGACCAAAAAGTGCAATTTTCTCAAAAATAAAATTCCCCATTGAAAACAACATGGCGGACTATTCAATGAATTATTGTTCAAAAAGTAAAATTTTCAAAAAATTGTCTCTTTTGTTATATTAAAGATCATATATAGGAGAATCTCTAATTCCAATTTTATAACATTCACTAAATAAGAAGTGTGTCTAAAATTGGTCCAAAAAGTTGATCCAAAAAGCAATTTTCTCAAAAAATAAATTCCCCCATTGAAAACACATTGCGGACTATTCGATGAATTATTGTTCAAAAAGTAAAATTTTCGAAATTTTTCCCCGTTTTTGAAATTGAAGCTTATATATGGGAGAATCTCTAATTCCAAATTAATAACACTCACTAAATAAGAAGTTGGTCTAAAGTTGGTTAAAAAAGTGCAATTTTCTCAAAAGTAAAATTCCCCCATTGAAAACACATGGCGGACTATTCAATGAATTATTGTTCAAAAAGTAAAATTTTCGAAATTTTTTCCCATTTTTTATATTGAAGCATACATAGGAAAATCTCCAATTCGAATTTTATAACACTCACTAAATAAGAAGTCGGTCTAAATATGGTCCAAAAAGCAATTTTCTCGAAAATACAATTCCCTCATTGAAAACACATGGCGGACTGTTCAATGAATTATTGTTCAAAAAGAAAATTTTCGAAATTTTTTCCCATTTTTTAAATTGAAGCTCATACATAGGAAAATCTCCAATTGAAATTTTATAACACTCACTTAATAAGAAGTGGGTCTAAATATGGTCCAAAAAGCAATTTTCTCGAAAATACAATTCCCTCATTGAAAACACATGGCGGACTATTCAATGAATTATTGTTCAAAAATTAAAATTTTCAAAAAATTCTCTCTTTTGTTATATTGAAGCACATATATAGGAAAATCTCCAATTCCAATTTTATAACACTAACTAAATAAGAAGTGTGTTTAAAGTTGGTAAAAAAAAGTGTGTCTAAAAAGCAATTTTCACGAAAATACAATTCCCTCATTGAAAACAGATAGCGGACTATTCAATGAATTATTGTTCAAAAAGTAAAATTTTCAAATTTTTTTCCCGTTTGTGAAATTGAAGCTTATATATGGAAGAATCTCTATTTCCAATTTAATAACACTCACTAAATTAAAAGTGGGTCTAATGTTGGTCCAAAAAGTACAATTTTCTCAAAAGTAAAATTCCCCCATAGAAAACACATGGCGGACTATTCAATGAATTATTGTTCAAAAAGTAAAATTTTCAAAATTTTTCCCATTTTTTACATTGAAGCTCATACATAGGAAAATCTCCAATTCGAATTTTATAACATTCATTAAATAAGAAGTTGGTCTAAAGTTGATCCAAAAAGTCAATTTTTTTCAAAAATACAATTCCCTCATTGAAAACACATGGCGGACTATTCAATGAATTATTGTTCAAAAATTAAAATTTTCCAAAAATTCTCTCTTTTGTTATATTGAAGCACATATATAGGGAAATCTCCAATTCCAATTTTATAACACTAACTAAATAAGAAGTGTGTCTAAAGTTGGTAAAAAAAGTGTGTCCAAAAAGCAATTTTCACGAAAATACAATTCCCTCATTGAAAACACATTGCGGACTTTGCAATGAATTGTTGTTCAAAAAGTAAAATTTTCAAAATTTTTTCCCATTTTTTATATTGAAGCTCATACATAGGAAAATCTCCAATTGAAATTTTATAACACTCACTTAATAAGAAGTGGGTCTAAATATGGTCCAAAAAGCAATTTTCTCGAAAATACAATTCCCTCATTGAAAACAGATTGCGGACTATTCAAAGAATTATTGTTCAAAAAGCAAAATTTTCAAAATTTTTTCCCGTTTGTGATAATGAAGCACATATATAGGAGAATCTCCAATTTGAATTTTATAACATTCACTAAATAAGAAGTGGGTCTAAAGTTGGTCCAAAAAGTACAATTTTCTCAAAAATAAAATTCCCCCATTGAAAACACATGGCGGACTATTCAATAAATTATTGTTCAAAAAGTAAAATTTTCAAATTTTTTTCCCGTTTGTGATATTGAAGCTTATATATAGGAGAGTATCTAATTCCAATTTTATAACACTCACTAAATCATAAGTTTGTCTTAAGTTGGTCCAAAAAGTAATTTTCTCGAAAATACAATTCCCCCATTGAAAACACATGGCGGACTATTCAATGAATTATTGTTCAAAAAGTAAATTTTTCGAAATTTTTTCCCATTTTTTATATTGAAGCTCATACATAGGAGAACCTCCAATTCGAATTTTATAACACTCACTAAATAAGAAGTGGGTCTAAATATGGTCCAAAAAGCAATTTTCTCGAAAATACAATTCCCTCATTGAAAACACATGGCGGATTATTCAATGAATTATTGTTCAAAAATTAAAATTTTCAAAAAATTCTCTCTTTTGTTATATTGAAGCACATATATAGGAAAATCTCCAATTCCAATTTTATAACACTCACTAAATAAGAAGTGTGTCTAAAGTTGGTAAAAAAAGTGTGACCAAAAAGCAATTTTCACGAAAATACAATTCCCTCATTGAAAACACATGGCGGACTATTCAATAAATTATTGTTCAAAAAGTAAAATTTCCCAAATTTTTTCCCGTTTGTTATATTGAAGCACATATATAGGAAAATCTCCAATTCCAATTTTATAACACTAACTAATTAAGAAGTGTGTCTAAAGTTGGTAAAAAAAGTGTGTCCAAAAAGCAATTTTCACGAAAATACAATTCCCTCATTGAAAACACATTACGGACTATTCAATGAATTATTGTTCAAAAAGTAAAATTTTCAAAATATTTTCCCGTTTGTGATATTGAAGCTTATATATAGGAGAGTATCTAATTCCAATTTTATAACACTCACTAAATCATAAGTGGGTCTTAAATTGGTCCAAAAAATGCAATTTTCTCAAAAATAAAATTCCCCCATTTAAAACACATGGCGGACTATTCAATGAATTATAGTTCAAAAATTAAAATTTTCAAAAAATTATCTCTTTTGTTATATTGAAGCACATATATAGGAAAATCTCCAATTCCAATTTTATAACAATGACTAAATAAGAAGTGTGTCTAAAGTTGGTAAAAAAAGTGTGTCCAAAAAGCAATTTTCACGAAAATACAATTCCCTCATTGAAAACACATGGCGGACTATTCAATGAATTATTGTTCAAAAAGTAAAATTTTCAAAATTTTTTCCCGTTTGTGATAATGAAGTTCATATATAGGAGAATCTCCAATTTGAATTTTATAACACTCACTAAATCATAAGTTTGTCTTAAGTTGGTCCAAAAAGAAATTTTCTCGAAAATACAATTCCCCCATTGAAAACACATGGCGGACTATTCAATGAATTATTGTTCAAAAATTAAAATTTTCAAAAAATTCTCTCTTTTGTTATATTGAAGCACATATATAGGAAAATCTCCAATTCCAATTTTATAACACTCACTAAATAAGAAGTGTGTCTAAAGTTGGTAAAAAAAGTGTGACCAAAAAGCAATTTTCACGAAAATACAATTCCCTCATTGAAAACACATGGCGGACTATTCAATAAATTATTGTTCAAAAAGTAAAATTTTCAAAATTTTTTCCCGTTTGTGAAATTGAAGCTTATATATAGGAGAGTATCTAATTCCAATTTTATAACACTCACTAAATCATAAGTGGGTCTTAAGTTGGTCCAAAAAGTGCAATTTTCTGAAAAATAAAATTCCCCCATTGAAAACACATGGCGGACTATTCAATGAATTATTGTTCAAAAAGAAAATTTTCGAAATTTTTTCCCATTTTTTTAAATTGAAGCTCATACATAGGAAAATCTCCAATTGAAATTTTATAACACTCACTTAATAAGAAGTGGGTCTAAATATTGTCCAAAAAGCAATTTTCTCGAAAATACAATTCCCTCATTGAAAACACATGGCGGACTATTCAATGAATTATTGTTCAAAAAGTAAAATTTTCAAATTTTTTTCCCGTTTGTGAAATTGAAGCTTATATATGGAAGAATCTCTATTTCCAATTTAATAACACTCACTAAATTAAAAGTGGGTCTAAAGTTGGTCCAAAAAGTAAAATTTTCGCAAAAGTAAAATTCCCCCATTGAAAACACATGGCGGACTATTCAATGAATTATTGTTCAAAAAGTAAAATTTTCAAAATTTTTCCCATTTTTTACATTGAAGCTCATACATAGGAAAATCTCCAATTCGAATTTTATAACATTCATTAAATAAGAAGTTGGTCTAAAGTTGATCCAAAAAGTCAATTTTTTTCAAAAATACAATTCCCTCATTGAAAACACATGGCGGACTATTCAATGAATTATTGTTCAAAAAGTAAAATTTTCAAAATTTTTTCCCGTTTGTGAAATTGAAGCTTATATGTGGAAGAATCTCTAATTCCAATTTTATAACACTCACTAAATCATAAGTTTGTCTTAAGTTGGTCCAAAAAGCAATTTTCTCGAAAATACAATTCCCCCATTGAAAACACATGGCCGACTATTCAATGAATTATTGTTCAAAAATTAAAATTTTCCAAAAATTCTCTCTTTTGTTATATTGAAGCACATATATAGGAAAATCTCCTATTCCAATTTTATAACACTCTCTAAATAAGAAGTGTGTCTAAAGTTGGTAAAAAAAGTGTGACCAAAAAGCAATTTTCACGAAAATACAAGTCCCTCATTGAAAACACATGGCGGACTATTCAATAAATTATTGTTCAAAAAGTAAAATTTTCAAATTTTTTTCCCGTTTGTGAAATTGAAGCTTATATATGGAAGAATCTCTATTTCCAATTTAATAACACTCACTAAATTAAAAGTGGGTCTAAAGTTGGTCCAAAAAGTAAAATTTTCGCAAAAGTAAAATTCCCCCATTGAAAACACATGGCGGACTATTCAATGAATTATTGTTCAAAAAGTAAAATTTTCAAAATTTTTCCCATTTTTTACATTGAAGCTCATACATAGGAAAATCTCCAATTCGAATTTTATAACATTCATTAAATAAGAAGTTGGTCTAAAGTTGATCCAAAAAGTCAATTTTTTTCAAAAATACAATTCCCTCATTGAAAACACATGGCGGACTATTCAATGAATTATTGTTCAAAAAGTAAAATTTTCAAAATTTTTTCCCGTTTGTGAAATTGAAGCTTATATGTGGAAGAATCTCTAATTCCAATTTTATAACACTCACTAAATCATAAGTTTGTCTTAAGTTGGTCCAAAAAGCAATTTTCTCGAAAATACAATTCCCCCATTGAAAACACATGGCCGACTATTCAATGAATTATTGTTCAAAAATTAAAATTTTCCAAAAATTCTCTCTTTTGTTATATTGAAGCACATATATAGGAAAATCTCCTATTCCAATTTTATAACACTCTCTAAATAAGAAGTGTGTCTAAAGTTGGTAAAAAAAGTGTGACCAAAAAGCAATTTTCACGAAAATACAAGTCCCTCATTGAAAACACATGGCGGACTATTCAATAAATTATTGTTCAAAAAGTAAAATTTCCAAAATTTTTTCCCGTTTGTTATATTGAACCACATATATAGGAAAATCTCCAATTCCAATTTTATAACACTAACTAAATAAGAAGTGTTTCTAAAGTTGGTAAAAAAGTGTGTCCAAAAAGCAATTTTCACGAAAATACAATTCCCTCATTGAAAACACATTGCGGACTATTCAATGAATTATTGTTCAAAAAGTAAAATTTTCAAATTTTTTTCTATTTTGTTATATTAAAGCACATATATAGGGAAATCTCCAATTCCAATTTTATAACACTAACTAAATAAGAAGTGTGTCTAAAGTTGGTAAAAAAAGTGTGTCCAAAAAGCAATTTTCACGAAAATACAAGTCCCTCATTGAAAACACATGGCGGACTATTCAATAAATTATTGTTCAAAAAGTAAAATTTTCAAATTTTTTTCCCGTTTGTGAAATTGAAGCTTATATATGGAAGAATCTCTATTTCCAATTTAATAACACTCACTAAATTAAAAGTGGGTCTAAAGTTGGTCCAAAAAGTAAAATTTTCGCAAAAGTAAAATTCCCCCATTGAAAACACATGGCGGACTATTCAATGAATTATTGTTCAAAAAGTAAAATTTTCAAAATTTTTCCCATTTTTTACATTGAAGCTCATACATAGGAAAATCTCCAATTCGAATTTTATAACATTCATTAAATAAGAAGTTGGTCTAAAGTTGATCCAAAAAGTCAATTTTTTTCAAAAATACAATTCCCTCATTGAAAACACATGGCGGACTATTCAATGAATTATTGTTCAAAAAGTAAAATTTTCAAAATTTTTTCCCGTTTGTGAAATTGAAGCTTATATGTGGAAGAATCTCTAATTCCAATTTTATAACACTCACTAAATCATAAGTTTGTCTTAAGTTGGTCCAAAAAGCAATTTTCTCGAAAATACAATTCCCCCATTGAAAACACATGGCCGACTATTCAATGAATTATTGTTCAAAAATTAAAATTTTCCAAAAATTCTCTCTTTTGTTATATTGAAGCACATATATAGGAAAATCTCCTATTCCAATTTTATAACACTCTCTAAATAAGAAGTGTGTCTAAAGTTGGTAAAAAAAGTGTGACCAAAAAGCAATTTTCACGAAAATACAAGTCCCTCATTGAAAACACATGGCGGACTATTCAATAAATTATTGTTCAAAAAGTAAAATTTCCAAAATTTTTTCCCGTTTGTTATATTGAACCACATATATAGGAAAATCTCCAATTCCAATTTTATAACACTAACTAAATAAGAAGTGTTTCTAAAGTTGGTAAAAAAGTGTGTCCAAAAAGCAATTTTCACGAAAATACAATTCCCTCATTGAAAACACATTGCGGACTATTCAATGAATTATTGTTCAAAAAGTAAAATTTTCAAATTTTTTTCTATTTTGTTATATTAAAGCACATATATAGGGAAATCTCCAATTCCAATTTTATAACACTAACTAAATAAGAAGTGTGTCTAAAGTTGGTAAAAAAAGTGTGTCCAAAAAGCAATTTTCACGAAAATACAATTCCCTCATTGAAAACACATTGCGGACTTTGCAATGAATTGTTGTTCAAAAAGTAAAATTTTCAAAATTTTTTCCCATTTTTTATATTGAAGCTCATACATAGGAAAATCTCCAATTGAAATTTTATAACACTCACTTAATAAGAAGTGGGTCTAAATATTGTCCAAAAAGCAATTTTCTCGAAAATACAATTCCCTCATTGAAAACACATGGCGGACTATTCAATGAATTATTGTTCAAAAAGTAAAATTTTCAAATTTTTTTCCCGTTTGTGAAATTGAAGCTTATATATGGAAGAATCTCTATTTCCAATTTAATAACACTCACTAAATTAAAAGTGGGTCTAAAGTTGGTCCAAAAAGTAAAATTTTCGCAAAAGTAAAATTCCCCCATTGAAAACACATGGCGGACTATTCAATGAATTATTGTTCAAAAAGTAAAATTTTCAAAATTTTTCCCATTTTTTACATTGAAGCTCATACATAGGAAAATCTCCAATTCGAATTTTATAACATTCATTAAATAAGAAGTTGGTCTAAAGTTGATCCAAAAAGTCAATTTTTTTCAAAAATACAATTCCCTCATTGAAAACACATGGCGGACTATTCAATGAATTATTGTTCAAAAAGTAAAATTTTCAAAATTTTTTCCCGTTTGTGAAATTGAAGCTTATATGTGGAAGAATCTCTAATTCCAATTTTATAACACTCACTAAATCATAAGTTTGTCTTAAGTTGGTCCAAAAAGCAATTTTCTCGAAAATACAATTCCCCCATTGAAAACACATGGCCGACTATTCAATGAATTATTGTTCAAAAATTAAAATTTTCCAAAAATTCTCTCTTTTGTTATATTGAAGCACATATATAGGAAAATCTCCTATTCCAATTTTATAACACTCTCTAAATAAGAAGTGTTTCTAAAGTTGGTAAAAAAGTGTGTCCAAAAAGCAATTTTACGAAAATACAATTCCCTCATTGAAAACACATTGCGGACTATTCAATGAATTATTGTTCAAAAAGTAAAATTTTCAAATTTTTTTCTATTTTGTTATATTAAAGCACATATATAGGGAAATCTCCAATTCCAATTTTATAACACTAACTAAATAAGAAGTGTGTCTAAAGTTGGTAAAAAAAGTGTGTCCAAAAAGCAATTTTCACGAAAATACAATTCCCTCATTGAAAACACATTGCGGACTTTGCAATGAATTGTTGTTCAAAAAGTAAAATTTTCAAAATTTTTTCCCATTTTTTATATTGAAGCTCATACATAGGAAAATCTCCAATTGAAATTTTATAACACTCACTTAATAAGAAGTGGGTCTAAATATGGTCCAAAAAGCAATTTTCTCGAAAATACAATTCCCTCATTGAAAACAGATTGCGGACTATTCAAAGAATTATTGTTCAAAAAGTAAAATTTTCAAAATTTTTTTCCGTTTGTGATAATGAAGCACATATATAGCAGAATCTCCAATTTGAATTTTATAACATTCACTAAATAAGAAGTGGGTCTAAAGTTGGTCCAAAAAGTACAATTTTCTCAAAAGTAAAATTCCCCCATTGAAAACACATGGCGGACTATTCAATAAATTATTGTTCAAAAAGTATAATTTTCAAAATTTTTTCCCGTTTGTGATATTGAAGCTTATATATAGGAGAGTATCTAATTCCAATTTTATAACACTCACTAAATCATAAGTTTGTCTTAAGTTGCTCCAAAAAGTAATTTTCTCGAAAATACAATTCCCTCATTGAAAACACATGGCGGATTATTCAATGAATTATTGTTCAAAAATTAAAATTTTCAAAAAATTCTCTCTTTTGTTATATTGAAGCACATATATAGGAAAATCTCCAATTCCAATTTTATAACACTCACTAAATAAGAAGTGTGTCTAAAGTTGGTAAAAAAAGTGTGACCAAAAAGCAATTTTCACGAAAATACAATTCCCTCATTGAAAACACATGGCGGACTATTCAATAAATTATTGTTCAAAAAGTAAAATTTTCAAAATTTTTTCCCGTTTGGGATATTGAAGCTCATATATAGGAAAATCTCCAATTCAAATTTTATAACATTCATTAAATAAGAAGTTGGTCTAAAGTTGATCCAAAAAGTCAATTTTTCTCAAAAATACAATTCCCTCATTGAAAACACATGGCGGACTATTCAATAAATTATTGTTCAAAAAGTAAAATTTTCAAAATTTTTTCCCGTTACTGATATTGAAGCTTATATATAGGAGAGTCTCTAATTCCAATTTTATAACACTCACTAAATCAGAAGTGGGTCTTAAGTTGGTCCATAAAGTGCAATTTTCTCAAAAATAAAATTCCCCATTGAAAACACATGGCGGACTATTCAATGAATTATTGTTCAAAAAGTAAAATTTTCAAAAAATTGTCTCTTTTGTTATATTAAAGCTCATATATAGGAGAATCTCTAAATCCAATTTTATAACATTCACTAAATAAGAAGTGGGTCTAAAGTTGATTAAAAAAGTGCAATTTTCTCAAAAGTAAAATTCCCCCATTGAAAACACATGGCGGACTATTCAATGAATTATTGTTCAAAAAGTAAAATTTTCAAAATTTTTTCTCGTTTGTGATAATGAAGCACATATATAGGAGAATCACTAATTCCAATTTTATAACACTCACTAAATAAGAAGTGGGTCTAAAGTTGATCCAAAAAGTCAATTTTTCTCAAAAATACAATTCCCTCATTGAAAACACATGGCGGACTATTCAATGAATTATTGTTCAAAAAGTAAAATTTTCAAAATTTTTTCCCGTTTGTGAAATTGAAGCTTATATATGGGAGAATCTCTAATTCCAATTTAATAACACTCATTAAATAAGAAGTGGGTCTAAAGTTGGTTAAAAAAGTGCAATTTTCTCAAAAGTAAAATTCCCCCATTGAAAACACATGGCGGACTATTCAATGAATTATTGTTCAAAAAGTAAAATTTTCAAAAAATTGTCTCTTTTGTTAAGTTAAAGCTCATATATAGGAGAATCTCCAATTCCAATTTTATAACACTAACTAATTAAGAAGTGTGTCTAAAGTTGGTAAAAAAAGTGTGTCCAAAAAGCAATTTTCACGAAAATACAATTCCCTCATTGAAAACACATTACGGACTATTCAATGAATTATTGTTCAAAAAGTAAAATTTTCAAAATATTTTCCCGTTTGTGATATTGAAGCTTATATATAGGAGAGTATCTAATTCCAATTTTATAAAACTCACTAAATCATAAGTGGGTCTTAAATTGGTCCAAAAAATGCAATTTTCTCAAAAATAAAATTCCCCCATTTAAAACACATGGCGGACTATTCAATGAATTATAGTTCAAAAATTAAAATTTTCAAAAAATTATCTCTTTTGTTATATTGAAGAACATATATAGGAAAATCTCCAATTCCAATTTTATAACAATGACTAAATAAGAAGTGTGTCTAAAGTTGGTAAAAAAAGTGTGTCCAAAAAGCAATTTTCACGAAAATACAATTCCCTCATTGAAAACCCATGGCGGACTATTCAATGAATTATTGTTCAAAAAGTAAAATTTTCAAAATTTTTTCCCGTTTGTGATAATGAAGCTCATATATAGGAGAATCTCCAATTTGAATTTTATAACACTCACTAAATCATAAGTTTGTCTTAAGTTGGTCCAAAAAGAAATTTTCTCGAAAATACAATTCCCCCATTGAAAACACATGGCGGACTATTCATTGAATTATTGTTCAAAAATTAAAATTTTCAAAAAATTCTCTCTTTTGTTATATTGAAGCACATATATAGGAAAATCTCCAATTCCAATTTTATAACACTCACTAAATAAGAAGTGTGTCTAAAGTTGGTAAAAAAAGTGTGACCAAAAAGCAATTTTCACGAAAATACAATTCCCTCATTGAAAACACATGGCGGACTATTCAATAAATTATTGTTCAAAAAGTAAAATTTTCAAAATTTTTTCCCGTTTGTGAAATTGAAGCTTATATATAGGAGAGTATCTAATTCCAATTTTATAACACTCACTAAATCATAAGTGGGTCTTAAGTTGGTCCAAAAAGTGCAATTTTCTGAAAAATAAAATTCCCCCATTGAAAACACATGGCGGACTATTCAATGAATTATTGTTCAAAAAGTAAAATTTTCAAATTTTTTTCCCGTTTGTGAAATTGAAGCTTATATATGGAAGAATCTCTATTTCCAATTAAATAACACTCACTAAATTAAAAGTGGTTCTAAAGTTGGTCCAAAAAGTACAATTTTCTCAAAAGTAAAATTCCCCCATTGAAAACACATGGCGGACTATTCAATGAATTATTGTTCAAAAAGTAAAATTTTCAAAATTTTTCCCATTTTTTACATTGAAGCTCATACATAGGAAAATCTCCAATTCGAATTTTATAACATTCATTAAATAAGAAGTTGGTCTAAAGTTGATCCAAAAAGTCAATTTTTCTCAAAAATACAATTCCCTCATTGAAAACACATGGCGGACTATTCAATAAATTATTGTTCAACAAATTAAAATTTTCAAAAAATTGTCTCTTTTGTTATATTAAAGATCATATATAGGAGAGTCTCTAATTCCAATTTTATAACACTCACTAAATCAGAAGTGGGTCTTAAGTTGGACCAAAAAGTGCAATTTTCTCAAAAATAAAATTCCCCATTGAAAACAACATGGCGGACTATTCAATGAATTATTGTTCAAAAAGTAAAATTTTCAAAAAATTGTCTCTTTTGTTATATTAAAGATCATATATAGGAGAATCTCTAATTCCAATTTTATAACATTCACTAAATAAGAAGTGTGTCTAAAATTGGTCCAAAAAGTTGATCCAAAAAGCAATTTTCTCAAAAAATAAATTCCCCCATTGAAAACACATTGCGGACTATTCGATGAATTATTGTTCAAAAAGTAACATTTTCAAAATTTTTCTCATTTTTTACATTGAAGCTCATACATAGGAAAATCTCCAATTCGAATTTTATAACATTCATTAAATAAGAAGTTGGTCTAAAGTTGATCCAAAAAGTCCATTTTTCTCAAAAATACAATTCCCCCATTGAAAACACATGGCGGACTATTCAATGAATTATTGTTCAAAAAGTAAAATTTTCGAAATTTTTTCCCATTTTTTATATTGAAGCATACATAGGAAAATCTCCAATTCGAATTTTATAACACTCACTAAATAAGAAGTCGGTCTAAATATGGTCCAAAAAGCAATTTTCTCGAAAATACAATTCCCTCATTGAAAACACATGGCGGACTATTCAATGAATTATTGTTCAAAAAGAAAATTTTCGAAATTTTTTCCCATTTTTTAAATTGAAGCTCATACATAGGAAAATCTCCAATTGAAATTTTATAACACTCACTTAATAAGAAGTGGGTCTAAATATGGTCCAAAAAGCAATTTTCTCGAAAATACAATTCCCTCATTGAAAACACATGGCGGACTATTCAATGAATTATTGTTCAAAAATTAAAATTTTCAAAAAATTCTCTCTTTTGTTATATTGAAGCACATATATAGGAAAATCTCCAATTCCAATTTTATAACACTAACTAAATAAGAAGTGTGTTTAAAGTTGGTAAAAAAAAGTGTGTCTAAAAAGCAATTTTCACGAAAATACAATTCCCTCATTGAAAACAGATAGCGGACTATTCAATGAATTATTGTTCAAAAAGTAAAATTTTCAAATTTTTTTCCCGTTTGTGAAATTGAAGCTTATATATGGAAGAATCTCTATTTCCAATTTAATAACACTCACTAAATTAAAAGTGGGTCTAAAGTTAGTCCAAAAAGTACAATTTTCTCAAAAGTAAAATTCCCCCATAGAAAACACATGGCGGACTATTCAATGAATTATTGTTCAAAAAGTGAAATTTTCAAAATTTTTCATATTTTTTACATTGAAGCTCATACATAGGAAAATCTTCAATTCGAATTTTATAACATTCATTAAATAAGAAGTTGGTCTAAAGTTGATCCAAAAAGTCAATTTTTTTCAAAAATACAATTCCCTCATTGAAAACACATGGCGGACTATTCAATGAATTATTGTTCAAAAAGTAAAATTTTCAAAATTTTTTCCCGTTTGTGAAATTGAAGCTTATATGTGGAAGAATCTCTAATTCCAATTTTATAACACTCACTAAATCATAAGTTTGTCTTAAGTTGGTCCAAAAAGCAATTTTCTCGAAAATACAATTCCCCCATTGAAAACACATGGCGGACTATTCAATGAATTATTGTTCAAAAATTAAAATTTTCCAAAAATTCTCTCTTTTGTTATATTGAAGCACATATATAGGAAAATCTCCAATTCCAATTTTATAACACTCTCTAAATAAGAAGTGTGTCTAAAGTTGGTAAAAAAAGTGTGACCAAAAAGCAATTTTCACGAACATACAAGTCCCTCATTGAAAACACATGGCGGACTATTCAATAAATTATTGTTCAAAAAGTAAAATTTCCAAAATTTTTTCCCGTTTGTTATATTGAACCACATATATAGGAAAATCTCCAATTCCAATTTTATAACACTAACTAAATAAGAAGTGTGTCTAAAGTTGGTAAAAAAGTGTGTCCAAAAAGCAATTTTCACGAAAATACAATTCCCTCATTGAAAACACATTGCGGACTATTCAATGAATTATTGTTCAAAAAGTAAAATTTTCAAATTTTTTTCTATTTTGTTATATTAAAGAACATATATAGGGAAATCTCCAATTCCAATTTTATAACACTAACTAAATAAGAAGTGTGTCTAAAGTTGGTAAAAAAAGTTTGACCAAAAAGCAATTTTAAGGAAAATACAAGTCCCTCATTGAAAACACATGGCGGACTATTCAATAACTTATTGTTCAAAACGTAAAATTTCCAAAATTTTTTCCCGTTTGTTATATTGAACCACATATATAGGAAAATCTCCAATTCCAATTTTATAACACTAACTAAATAAGAAGTGTGTCTAAAGTTGGTAAAAAAGTGTGTCCAAAAAGCAATTTTCACGAAAATACAATTCCCTCATTGAAAACACATTGCGGACTTTGCAATGAATTGTTGTTCAAAAAGTAAAATTTTCAAAATTTTTTCCCATATTATATATTGAAGCTCATACATTGGAAAATCTCCAATTGAAATTTTATAACACTCACTTAATAAGAAGTGGGTCTAAATATGGTCCAAAAAGCAATTTTCTCGAAAATACAATTCCCTCATTGAAAACAGATTGCGGACTATTCAAAGAATTATTGTTCAAAAAGCAAAATTTTCAAAATTTTTTCCCGTTTGTGATAATGAAGCACATATATAGGAGAATCTCCAATTTGAATTTTATAACATTCACTAAATAAGAAGTGGGTCAAAAAGTACAATTTTCTCAAAAGTAAAATTCCCCCATTGAAAACACATTCCGGACTATTCAATAAATTATTGTTCAAAAAGTAAAATTTTCAAATTTTTTTCCCGTTTGTGATATTGAAGCTTATATATAGGAGAGTATCTAATTCCAATTTTATAACACTCACTAAATCATAAGTTTGTCTTAAGGTGGTCCAAAAAGCAATTTTCTCGAAAATACAATTCCCTCATTGAAAACACATGGCGGATTATTCAATGAATTATTGTTCAAAAATTAAAATTTTCAAAAAATTCTCTCTTTTGTTATATTGAAGCACATATATAGGAAAATCTCCAATTCCAATTTTATAACACTCACTAAATAAGAAGTGTGTCTAAAGTTGGTAAAAAAAGTGTGACCAAAAAGCAATTTTCACGAAAATACAATTCCCTCATTGAAAACACATGGCGGACTATTCAATAAATTATTGTTCAAAAAGTAAAATTTCCAAAATTTTTTCCCGTTTGTTATATTGAAGCACATATATAGGAAAATCTCCAATTCCAATTTTATAACACTAACTAAATAAGAAGTGTTTCTAAAGTTGGTAAAAAAGTGTGTCCAAAAAGCAATTTTCACGAAAATACAATTCCCTCATTGAAAACACATTGCGGACTATTCAATGAATTATTGTTCAAAAAGTAAAATTTTCAAAAAATTCTCTCTTTTGTTATATTGAAGCACATATATAGGAAAATCTCCAATTCCAATTTTATAACACTCACTAAATAAGAAGTGTGTCTAAAGTTGGTAAAAAAAGTGTGACCAAAAAGCAATTTTCACGAAAATACAATTCCCTCATTGAAAACACATGGCGGACTATTCAATAAATTATTGTTCAAAAAGTAAAATTTCCCAAATTTTTTCCCGTTTGTTATATTGAAGCACATATATAGGAAAATCTCCAATTCCAATTTTATAACACTAACTAAATAAGAAGTGTGTCTAAAGTTGGTAAAAAAAGTGTGTCCAAAAAGCAATTTTCACGAAAATACAATTCCCTCATTGAAAACACATTACGGACTATTCAATGAATTATTGTTCAAAAAGTAAAATTTTCAAAATATTTTCCCGTTTGTGATATTGAAGCTTATATATAGGAGAGTATCTAATTCCAATTTTATAACACTCACTAAATCATAAGTGGGTCTTAAATTGGTCCAAAAAATGCAATTTTCTCAAAAATAAAATTCCCCCATTTAAAACACATGGCGGACTATTCAATGAATTATAGTTCAAAAATTAAAATTTTCAAAAAATTATCTCTTTTGTTATATTGAAGCACATATATAGGAAAATCTCCAATTCCAATTTTATAACACTCACTAAATAAGAAGTGTGTCTAAAGTTGGTAAAAAAAGTGTGACCAAAAAGCAATTTTCACGAAAATACAATTCCCTCATTGAAAACACATGGCGGACTATTCAATAAATTATTGTTCAAAAAGTAAAATTTCCCAAATTTTTTCCCGTTTGTTATATTGAAGCACATATATAGGAAAATCTCCAATTCCAATTTTATAACACTAACTAAATAAGAAGTGTTTCTAAAGTTGGTAAAAAAGTGTGTCCAAAAAGCAATTTTCACGAAAATACAATTCCCTCATTGAAAACACATTGCGGACTATTCAATGAATTATTGTTCAAAAAGTAAAATTTTCAAAAAATTCTCTCTTTTGTTATATTGAAGCACATATATAGGAAAATCTCCAATTCCAATTTTATAACACTCACTAAATAAGAAGTGTGTCTAAAGTTGGTAAAAAAGTGTGTCCAAAAAGCAATTTTCACGAAAATACAATTCCCTCATTGAAAACACATTGCGGACTATTCAATGAATTATTGTTCAAAAAGTAAAATTTTCAAATTTTTTTCTATTTTGTTATATTAAAGCACATATATAGGGAAATCTCCAATTCCAATTTTATAACACTAACTAAATAAGAAGTGTGTCTAAAGTTGGTAAAAAAAGTGTGTCCAAAAAGCAATTTTCACGAAAATACAATTCCCTCATTGAAAACACATTGCGGACTTTGCAATGAATTGTTGTTCAAAAAGTAAAGTTTTCAAAATTTTTTTACATTTTTTATATTGAAGCTCATACATAGGAAAATCTCCAATTGAAATTTTATAACACTCACTTAATAAGAAGTGGGTCTAAATATGGTCCAAAAAGCAATTTTCTCGAAAATACAATTCCCTCATTGAAAACAGATTGCGGACTATTCAAAGAATTATTGTTCAAAAAGTAAAATTTTCAAAATTTTTTTCCGTTTGTGATAATGAAGCACATATATAGCAGAATCTCCAATTTGAATTTTATAACATTCACTAAATAAGAAGTGGGTCTAAAGTTGGTCCAAAAAGTACAATTTTCTCAAAAGTAAAATTCCCCCATTGAAAACACATGGCGGACTATTCAATAAATTATTGTTCAAAAAGTAAAATTTTCAAAATTTTTTCCCGTTTGTGATATTGAAGCTTATATATAGGAGAGTATCTAATTCCAATTTTATAACACTCACTAAATCATAAGTTTGTCTTAAGTTGCTCCAAAAAGTAATTTTCTCGAAAATACAATTCCCTCATTGAAAACACATGGCGGATTATTCAATGAATTATTGTTCAAAAATTAAAATTTTCAAAAAATTCTCTCTTTTGTTATATTGAAGCACATATATAGGAAAATCTCCAATTCCAATTTTATAACACTCACTAAATAAGAAGTGTGTCTAAAGTTGGTAAAAAAAGTGTGACCAAAAAGCAATTTTCACGAAAATACAATTCCCTCATTGAAAACACATGGCGGACTATTCAATAAATTATTGTTCAAAAAGTAAAATTTTCAAAATTTTTTCTCGTTTGTGATAATGAAGCACATATATATTATAATCACTAATTCCAATTTTATAACACTCACTAAATAAGAAGTGGGTCTAAAGTTGATCCAAAAAGTCAATTTTTCTCAAAAATACAATTCCCTCATTGAAAACACATGGCGGACTATTCAATGAATTATTGTTCAAAAAGTAAAATTTTCAAAATTTTTTCCCGTTTGTGAAATTGAAGCTTATATATGGGAGAATCTCTAATTCCAATTTAATAACACTCATTAAATAAGAAGTGGGTCTAAAGTTGGTTAAAAAAGTGCAATTTTCTCAAAAGTAAAATTCCCCCATTGAAAACACATGGCGGACTATTCAATGAATTATTGTTCAAAAAGTAAAATTTTCAAAAAATTGTCTCTTTTGTTAAGTTAAAGCTCATATATAGGAGAATCTCCAATTCCAATTTTATAACACTAACTAATTAAGAAGTGTGTCTAAAGTTGGTAAAAAAAGTGTGTCCAAAAAGCAATTTTCACGAAAATACAATTCCCTCATTGAAAACACATTGCGGACTTTGCAATGAATTGTTGCTCAAAAAGTAAAATTTTCAAAATTTTTTCCCATTTTTTATATTGAAGCTCATACATAGGAAAATCTCCAATTGAAATTTTATAACATTCATTAAATAAGAAGTTGGTCTAAAGTTGATTTAAAAAGTCAATTTTTCTCAAAAATACAATTCCCTCATTGAAAACACATGGCGGACTATTCAATAAATTATTGTTCAACAAATTAAAATTTTCAAAATTTTTTCCCGTTACTGATATTGAAGCTTATATATAGGAGAGTCTCTAATTCCAATTTTATAACACTCACTAAATCAGAAGTGGGTCTTAAGTTGGACCAAAAAGTGCAATTTTCTCAAAAATAAAATTCCCCATTGAAAACACATTGCGGACTATTCGATGAATTATTGTTCAAAAAGTAACATTTTCAAAATTTTTCTCATTTTTTACATTGAAGCTCATACATAGGAAAATCTCCAATTCGAATTTTATAACATTCATTAAATAAGAAGTTGGTCTAAAGTTGATCCAAAAAGTCCATTTTTCTCAAAAATACAATTCCCTCATTGAAAACACATGGCGGACTATTCAATGAATTATTGTTCAAAAAGTAAAATTTTCGAAATTTTTTCCCATTTTTTATATTGAAGCTCATACATAGGAGAATCTCCAATTCGAATTTTATAACACTCACTAAATAAGAAGTGGGTCTAAATATGGTCCAAAAAGCAATTTTCTCGAAAATACAATTCCCTGATTGAAAACACATGGCGGACTATTCAATGAATTATTGTTCAAAAAGTAAAATTTTCAAAATTTTTCCCATTTTTTATATTGAAGCTCATACATAGGAAAATCTCCAATTCCAATTTTATAACACTCACTAAATAAGAAGTGTGTCTAAAGTTGGTAAAAGAAGTGTGTCCAAAAAGCAATTTTCACGAAAATACAATACCCTCATTGAAAACAGATTGCGGACTATTCAATGAATTATTTTTCAAAAAGTAAAATTTTCAAAAATTTTTCCCGTTTGTGATAATGAAGCTCATATATAGGAGAATCTCCAATTTGAATTTTATAACATTCACTAAATAAGAAGTGGGTCTAAAGTTGGTCCAAAAAGTCCATTTTTCTCAAAAATAAAATTCCCCCATTGAAAACACATGGCGGACTATTCAATGAATTATTGTTCAAAAAGTAAAATTTTCAAAATTTTTTACCGTTTGTGATATTGAAGCTTATATATAGGAGAGTCTCTAATTCCAATTTTATAATACTCACTAAATCAGAAGTGGGTCTAAATATGGTGCAAAAAGCAATTTTCTCGAAAATACAATTCCCTCATTGAAAACACATGGCGGACTATTCAATGAATTATTGTTCAAAAAGTAAAATTTTCAAAATTTTTTCCCGTCTGTGATAATGAAGCTCGTTTATAGGAGAATCTCCAATTTGAATTTTATAACATTCCCTAAATAAGAAATGGGTCTAAACTTGGTCCAAAAAGTGCAATTTTCTCAAAAAATATATTCCCCCATTGAAAACACATGGCGGACTATTCAATGAATTATTGTTCAAAAAGTAAAATTTTCAAAAATTTTCCACGTTTTTTATATTGAAGCTCATACATAGGAAAATCTCCAATTCGAATTTTATAACACTCACTAAATAAGAAGTTGATCCAAAAAGTCAATTTTTCTCAAAAATACAATTCTCTCATTGAAAACACATGGCGGACTATTCAATGAATTATTATTCAAAAAGTAAAATTTTCAAATTTTTTTCCCGTTTGTGAAATTGAAGCTTATATATGGGAGAATGTCTAATTCAAATTTTATAACACTCACTAAATCATAAGTGGGTCTTAAGTTGGTCCAAAAAGTGCAATTTTCTCAAAAATAAAATTCCCCCATTGAAAACACATGGCGGACTATTCAATGAATTATTGTTCAAAAAGTAAAATTTTAAAATTTTTTTCCCGTTGGTGATATTGAAGCTTATATATAGGAGAGTCTCTAATTCCAATTTTATAACACTCACTAAATCAGAAGTGGGTCTTAAGTTGGTCCAAAAAGTGCAATTTTCTCAAAAAATAAATTCCCCCATTGAAAACACATGGCAGACTATTCAATGAATTATTGTTCAAAAAGTAAAATTTTCAAAAATTTTTCTCTTTTGTTATATTAAAGCACATATATAGGAAAATCTCCAATTCCAATTTTATAACACTCACTAAATAAGAAGTGGGTCTAAATATGGTCCAAAAAGCAATTTTCTCGAAAATACAATTCCCTGATTGAAAACACATGGCGGACTATTCAATGAATTATTGTTCAAAAAGTAAAATTTTCAAAATTTTTCCCATTTTTTATATTGAAGCTCATACATAGGAAAATCTCCAATTCGAATTTTATAACACTCACTAAATAAGAAGTCGGTCTAAAGTTGGTCCAAAAAGTCCATTTTTCTCAAAAATAAAATTCCCCCATTGAAAACACATGGCGGACTATTCAATGAATTATTGTTCAAAAATTAAAATTTTCAAAAATTTTTCTCTTTTGTTATATTAAAGCACATATATAGGAAAATCTCCAATTCCAATTTTATAACACTCACTTAATAAGAAGTGGGTCTAAATATGGTCCAAAAAGCAATTTTCTCGAAAATACAATTCCCTCATTGAAAACACATGGCGGACTATTCAAAGAATTATTGTTCAAAAAGAAAATTTTCGAAATTTTTTCCCATTTTTTAAATTGAAGCTCATACATAGGAAAATCTCCAATTGAAATTTTATAACACTCACTTAATAAGAAGTGGGACTAAATATGGTCCAAAAAGCAATTTTCTCGAAAATACAATTCCCTCATTGAAAACACATGGCGGACTATTCAATGAATTATTGTTCAAAAAGTAAAATTTTCAAATTTTTTTCCCGTTTGTGAAATTGAAGCTTATATATGGAAGAATCTCTATTTCCAATTTAATAACACTCACTAAATTAAAAGTGGGTCTAATGTTGGTCCAAAAAGTACAATTTTCTCAAAAGTAAAATTCCCCCATAGAAAACACATGGCGGACTATTCAATGAATTATTGTTCAAAAAGTAAAATTTTCAAAATTTTTCCCATTTTTTACATTGAAGCTCATACATAGGAAAATCTCCAATTCGAATTTTATAACATTCATTAAATAAGAAGTTGGTCTAAAGTTGATCCAAAAAGTCAATTTTTTTCAAAAATACAATTCCCTCATTGAAAACACATGGCGGACTATTCAATGAATTATTGTTCAAAAATTAAAATTTTCCAAAAATTCTCTCTTTTGTTATATTGAAGCACATATATAGGAAAATCTCCAATTCCAATTTTATAACACTCTCTAAATAAGAAGTGTGTCTAAAGTTGGTAAAAAAAGTGTGACCAAAAAGCAATTTTCACGAAAATACAATTCCCTCATTGAAAACACATTGCGGACTATTCAATGAATTATTGTTCAAAAAGTAAAATTTTCAAAATTTTTTCTATTTTGTTATATTAAAGCACATATATAGGGAAATCTCCAATTCCAATTTTATAACACTAACTAAATAAGAAGTGTGTCTAAAGTTGGTAAAAAAAGTGTGTCCAAAAAGCAATTTTCACGAAAATACAATTCCCTCATTGAAAACACATTGCGGACTTTGCAATGAATTGTTGTTCAAAAAGTAAAATTTTCAAAATTTTTTCCCGTTTTTTATATTGAAGCTCATACATAGGAAAATCTCCAATTGAAATTTTATAACACTCACTTAATAAGAAGTGGGTCTAAATATGGTCCAAAAAGCAATTTTCTCGAAAATACAATTCCCTCATTGAAAACAGATTGCGGACTATTCAAAGAATTATTGTTCAAAAAGAAAAATTTTCAAAATTTTTTCCCGTTTGTGATAATGAAGCACATATATAGGAGAATCTCCAATTCCAATTTTATAACACTCACTAAATAAGAAGTGTGTCTAAAGTTGGTAAAAAAAGTGTGACCAAAAATCAATTTTCACGAAAATACAATTCCCTCATTGAAAACACATGGCGGACTATTCAATAAATTATTGTTCAAAAAGTAAAATTTTCAAATTTTTTTCCCGTTTGTGAAATTGAAGCTTATATATGGAAGAATCTCTATTTCCAATTTAATAACACTCACTAAATTAAAAGTGGGTCTAAAGTTGGTCCAAAAAGTACAATTTTCTCAAAAGTAAAATTCCCCCATTGAAAACACATGGCGAACTATTCAATAAATTATTGTTCAAAAAGTAAAATTTTCAAAATTTTTCCCATTTTTTACATTGAAGCTCATACATAGGAAAATCTCCAATTCGAATTTTATAACATTCATTAAATAAGAAGTTGGTCTAAAGTTGATCCAAAAAGTCAATTTTTTTCAAAAATACAATTCCCTCATTGAAAACACATGGCGGACTATTCAAAGAATTATTGTTCAAAAAGAAAATTTTCGAAATTTTTTCCCATTTTTTAAATTGAAGCTCATACATAGGAAAATCTCCAATTGAAATTTTATAACACTCACTTAATAAGAAGTGGGTCTAAATATGGTCCAAAAAGCAATTTTCTCGAAAATACAATTCCCTCATTGAAAACACATGGCGGACTATTCAATGAATTATTGTTCAAAAATTAAAATTTTCAAAAAATTCTCTCTTTTGTTATATTGAAGCACATATATAGGAAAATCTCCAATTCCAATTTTATAACACTAACTAAATAAGAAGTGTGTCTAAAGTTGGTAAAAAAATTGTGTCCAAAAAGCAATTTTCACGAAAATACAATTCCCTCATTGAAAACACATTGCGGACTTTGCAATGAATTGTTGTTCAAAAAGTAAAATTTTCAAAATTTTTTCCCATTTTTTATATTGAAGCTCATACATAGGAAAATCTCCAATTGAAATTTTATAACATTCATTAAATAAGAAGTTGGTCTAAAGTTGATCCAAAAAGTCAATTTTTCTCAAAAATACAATTCCCTCATTGAAAACACATGGCGGACTATTCAATAAATTATTGTTCAACAAATTAAAATTTTCAAAATTTTTCCCGTTACTGATATTGAAGCTTATATATAGGAGAGTCTCTAATTCCAATTTTATAACACTCACTAAATCAGAAGTGGGTCTTAAGTTGGACCAAAAAGTGCAATTTTCTCAAAAATAAAATTCCCCATTGAAAACAACATGGCGGACTATTCAATGAATTATTGTTCAAAAAGTAAAATTTTCAAAAAATTGTCTCTTTTGTTATATTAAAGATCATATATAGGAGAATCTCTAATTCCAATTTTATAACATTCACTAAATAAGAAGTGTGTCTAAAATTGGTCCAAAAAGTTGATCCAAAAAGCAATTTTCTCAAAAAATAAATTCCCCCATTGAAAACACATTGCGGACTATTCGATGAATTATTGTTCAAAAAGTAAAATTTTCGAAATTTTTCCCCGTTTTTGAAATTGAAGCTTATATATGGGAGAATCTCTAATTCCAAATTAATAACACTCACTAAATAAGAAGTTGGTCTAAAGTTGGTTAAAAAAGTGCAATTTTCTCAAAAGTAAAATTCCCCCATTGAAAACACATGGCGGACTATTCAATGAATTATTGTTCAAAAAGTAAAATTTTCGAAATTTTTTCCCATTTTTTATATTGAAGCATACATAGGAAAATCTCCAATTCGAATTTTATAACACTCACTAAATAAGAAGTCGGTCTAAATATGGTCCAAAAAGCAATTTTCTCGAAAATACAATTCCCTCATTGAAAACACATGGCGGACTATTCAATGAATTATTGTTCAAAAAGAAAATTTTCGAAATTTTTTCCCATTTTTTAAATTGAAGCTCATACATAGGAAAATCTCCAATTGAAATTTTATAACACTCACTTAATAAGAAGTGGGTCTAAATATGGTCCAAAAAGCAATTTTCTCGAAAATACAATTCCCTCATTGAAAACACATGGCGGACTATTCAATGAATTATTGTTCAAAAATTAAAATTTTCAAAAAATTCTCTCTTTTGTTATATTGAAGCACATATATAGGAAAATCTCCAATTCCAATTTTATAACACTAACTAAATAAGAAGTGTGTTTAAAGTTGGTAAAAAAAAGTGTGTCTAAAAAGCAATTTTCACGAAAATACAATTCCCTCATTGAAAACAGATAGCGGACTATTCAATGAATTATTGTTCAAAAAGTAAAATTTTCAAATTTTTTTCCCGTTTGTGAAATTGAAGCTTATATATGGAAGAATCTCTATTTCCAATTTAATAACACTCACTAAATTAAAAGTGGGTCTAATGTTGGTCCAAAAAGTACAATTTTCTCAAAAGTAAAATTCCCCCATAGAAAACACATGGCGGACTATTCAATGAATTATTGTTCAAAAAGTAAAATTTTCAAAATTTTTCCCATTTTTTACATTGAAGCTCATACATAGGAAAATCTCCAATTCGAATTTTATAACATTCATTAAATAAGAAGTTGGTCTAAAGTTGATCCAAAAAGTCAATTTTTTTCAAAAATACAATTCCCTCATTGAAAACACATGGCGGACTATTCAATGAATTATTGTTCAAAAATTAAAATTTTCCAAAAATTCTCTCTTTTGTTATATTGAAGCACATATATAGGGAAATCTCCAATTCCAATTTTATAACACTAACTAAATAAGAAGTGTGTCTAAAGTTGGTAAAAAAAGTGTGTCCAAAAAGCAATTTTCACGAAAATACAATTCCCTCATTGAAAACACATTGCGGACTTTGCAATGAATTGTTGTTCAAAAAGTAAAATTTTCAAAATTTTTTCCCATTTTTTATATTGAAGCTCATACATAGGAAAATCTCCAATTGAAATTTTATAACACTCACTTAATAAGAAGTGGGTCTAAATATGGTCCAAAAAGCAATTTTCTCGAAAATACAATTCCCTCATTGAAAACAGATTGCGGACTATTCAAAGAATTATTGTTCAAAAAGCAAAATTTTCAAAATTTTTTCCCGTTTGTGATAATGAAGCACATATATAGGAGAATCTCCAATTTGAATTTTATAACATTCACTAAATAAGAAGTGGGTCTAAAGTTGGTCCAAAAAGTACAATTTTCTCAAAAATAAAATTCCCCCATTGAAAACACATGGCGGACTATTCAATAAATTATTGTTCAAAAAGTAAAATTTTCAAATTTTTTTCCCGTTTGTGATATTGAAGCTTATATATAGGAGAGTATCTAATTCCAATTTTATAACACTCACTAAATCATAAGTTTGTCTTAAGTTGGTCCAAAAAGTAATTTTCTCGAAAATACAATTCCCCCATTGAAAACACATGGCGGACTATTCAATGAATTATTGTTCAAAAAGTAAATTTTTCGAAATTTTTTCCCATTTTTTATATTGAAGCTCATACATAGGAGAACCTCCAATTCGAATTTTATAACACTCACTAAATAAGAAGTGGGTCTAAATATGGTCCAAAAAGCAATTTTCTCGAAAATACAATTCCCTCATTGAAAACACATGGCGGATTATTCAATGAATTATTGTTCAAAAATTAAAATTTTCAAAAAATTCTCTCTTTTGTTATATTGAAGCACATATATAGGAAAATCTCCAATTCCAATTTTATAACACTCACTAAATAAGAAGTGTGTCTAAAGTTGGTAAAAAAAGTGTGACCAAAAAGCAATTTTCACGAAAATACAATTCCCTCATTGAAAACACATGGCGGACTATTCAATAAATTATTGTTCAAAAAGTAAAATTTCCCAAATTTTTTCCCGTTTGTTATATTGAAGCACATATATAGGAAAATCTCCAATTCCAATTTTATAACACTAACTAATTAAGAAGTGTGTCTAAAGTTGGTAAAAAAAGTGTGTCCAAAAAGCAATTTTCACGAAAATACAATTCCCTCATTGAAAACACATTACGGACTATTCAATGAATTATTGTTCAAAAAGTAAAATTTTCAAAATATTTTCCCGTTTGTGATATTGAAGCTTATATATAGGAGAGTATCTAATTCCAATTTTATAACACTCACTAAATCATAAGTGGGTCTTAAATTGGTCCAAAAAATGCAATTTTCTCAAAAATAAAATTCCCCCATTTAAAACACATGGCGGACTATTCAATGAATTATAGTTCAAAAATTAAAATTTTCAAAAAATTATCTCTTTTGTTATATTGAAGAACATATATAGGAAAATCTCCAATTCCAATTTTATAACAATGACTAAATAAGAAGTGTGTCTAAAGTTGGTAAAAAAAGTGTGTCCAAAAAGCAATTTTCACGAAAATACAATTCCCTCATTGAAAACACATGGCGGACTATTCAATGAATTATTGTTCAAAAAGTAAAATTTTCAAAATTTTTCCCATTTTTTACATTGAAGCTCATACATAGGAAAATCTCCAATTCGAATTTTATAACATTCATTAAATAAGAAGTTGGTCTAAAGTTGATCCAAAAAGTCAATTTTTTTCAAAAATACAATTCCCTCATTGAAAACACATGGCGGACTATTCAATGAATTATTGTTCAAAAAGTAAAATTTTCAAAATTTTTTCCCGTTTGTGAAATTGAAGCTTATATGTGGAAGAATCTCTAATTCCAATTTTATAACACTCACTAAATCATAAGTTTGTCTTAAGTTGGTCCAAAAAGAAATTTTCTCGAAAATACAATTCCCCCATTGAAAACACATGGCGGACTATTCAATGAATTATTGTTCAAAAATTAAAATTTTCAAAAAATTCTCTCTTTTGTTATATTGAAGCACATATATAGGAAAATCTCCAATTCCAATTTTATAACACTCACTAAATAAGAAGTGTGTCTAAAGTTGGTAAAAAAAGTGTGACCAAAAAGCAATTTTCACGAAAATACAATTCCCTCATTGAAAACACATGGCGGACTATTCAATAAATTATTGTTCAAAAAGTAAAATTTTCAAAATTTTTTCCCGTTTGTGAAATTGAAGCTTATATATAGGAGAGTATCTAATTCCAATTTTATAACACTCACTAAATCATAAGTGGGTCTTAAGTTGGTCCAAAAAGTGCAATTTTCTGAAAAATAAAATTCCCCCATTGAAAACACATGGCGGACTATTCAATGAATTATTGTTCAAAAAGAAAATTTTCGAAATTTTTTCCCATTTTTTTAAATTGAAGCTCATACATAGGAAAATCTCCAATTGAAATTTTATAACACTCACTTAATAAGAAGTGGGTCTAAATATTGTCCAAAAAGCAATTTTCTCGAAAATACAATTCCCTCATTGAAAACACATGGCGGACTATTCAATGAATTATTGTTCAAAAAGTAAAATTTTCAAATTTTTTTCCCGTTTGTGAAATTGAAGCTTATATATGGAAGAATCTCTATTTCCAATTTAATAACACTCACTAAATTAAAAGTGGGTCTAAAGTTGGTCCAAAAAGTAAAATTTTCGCAAAAGTAAAATTCCCCCATTGAAAACACATGGCGGACTATTCAATGAATTATTGTTCAAAAAGTAAAATTTTCAAAATTTTTCCCATTTTTTACATTGAAGCTCATACATAGGAAAATCTCCAATTCGAATTTTATAACATTCATTAAATAAGAAGTTGGTCTAAAGTTGATCCAAAAAGTCAATTTTTTTCAAAAATACAATTCCCTCATTGAAAACACATGGCGGACTATTCAATGAATTATTGTTCAAAAAGTAAAATTTTCAAAATTTTTTCCCGTTTGTGAAATTGAAGCTTATATGTGGAAGAATCTCTAATTCCAATTTTATAACACTCACTAAATCATAAGTTTGTCTTAAGTTGGTCCAAAAAGCAATTTTCTCGAAAATACAATTCCCCCATTGAAAACACATGGCCGACTATTCAATGAATTATTGTTCAAAAATTAAAATTTTCCAAAAATTCTCTCTTTTGTTATATTGAAGCACATATATAGGAAAATCTCCTATTCCAATTTTATAACACTCTCTAAATAAGAAGTGTGTCTAAAGTTGGTAAAAAAAGTGTGACCAAAAAGCAATTTTCACGAAAATACAAGTCCCTCATTGAAAACACATGGCGGACTATTCAATAAATTATTGTTCAAAAAGTAAAATTTCCAAAATTTTTTCCCGTTTGTTATATTGAACCACATATATAGGAAAATCTCCAATTCCAATTTTATAACACTAACTAAATAAGAAGTGTTTCTAAAGTTGGTAAAAAAGTGTGTCCAAAAAGCAATTTTCACGAAAATACAATTCCCTCATTGAAAACACATTGCGGACTATTCAATGAATTATTGTTCAAAAAGTAAAATTTTCAAATTTTTTTCTATTTTGTTATATTAAAGCACATATATAGGGAAATCTCCAATTCCAATTTTATAACACTAACTAAATAAGAAGTGTGTCTAAAGTTGGTAAAAAAAGTGTGTCCAAAAAGCAATTTTCACGAAAATACAATTCCCTCATTGAAAACACATTGCGGACTTTGCAATGAATTGTTGTTCAAAAAGTAAAATTTTCAAAATTTTTTCCCATTTTTTATATTGAAGCTCATACATAGGAAAATCTCCAATTGAAATTTTATAACACTCACTTAATAAGAAGTGGGTCTAAATATTGTCCAAAAAGCAATTTTCTCGAAAATACAATTCCCTCATTGAAAACACATGGCGGACTATTCAATGAATTATTGTTCAAAAAGTAAAATTTTCAAATTTTTTTCCCGTTTGTGAAATTGAAGCTTATATATGGAAGAATCTCTATTTCCAATTTAATAACACTCACTAAATTAAAAGTGGGTCTAAAGTTGGTCCAAAAAGTAAAATTTTCGCAAAAGTAAAATTCCCCCATTGAAAACACATGGCGGACTATTCAATGAATTATTGTTCAAAAAGTAAAATTTTCAAAATTTTTCCCATTTTTTACATTGAAGCTCATACATAGGAAAATCTCCAATTCGAATTTTATAACATTCATTAAATAAGAAGTTGGTCTAAAGTTGATCCAAAAAGTCAATTTTTTTCAAAAATACAATTCCCTCATTGAAAACACATGGCGGACTATTCAATGAATTATTGTTCAAAAAGTAAAATTTTCAAAATTTTTTCCCGTTTGTGAAATTGAAGCTTATATGTGGAAGAATCTCTAATTCCAATTTTATAACACTCACTAAATCATAAGTTTGTCTTAAGTTGGTCCAAAAAGCAATTTTCTCGAAAATACAATTCCCCCATTGAAAACACATGGCCGACTATTCAATGAATTATTGTTCAAAAATTAAAATTTTCCAAAAATTCTCTCTTTTGTTATATTGAAGCACATATATAGGAAAATCTCCTATTCCAATTTTATAACACTCTCTAAATAAGAAGTGTGTCTAAAGTTGGTAAAAAAAGTGTGACCAAAAAGCAATTTTCACGAAAATACAAGTCCCTCATTGAAAACACATGGCGGACTATTCAATAAATTATTGTTCAAAAAGTAAAATTTCCAAAATTTTTTCCCGTTTGTTATATTGAACCACATATATAGGAAAATCTCCAATTCCAATTTTATAACACTAACTAAATAAGAAGTGTTTCTAAAGTTGGTAAAAAAGTGTGTCCAAAAAGCAATTTTCACGAAAATACAATTCCCTCATTGAAAACACATTGCGGACTATTCAATGAATTATTGTTCAAAAAGTAAAATTTTCAAATTTTTTTCTATTTTGTTATATTAAAGCACATATATAGGGAAATCTCCAATTCCAATTTTATAACACTAACTAAATAAGAAGTGTGTCTAAAGTTGGTAAAAAAAGTGTGTCCAAAAAGCAATTTTCACGAAAATACAATTCCCTCATTGAAAACACATTGCGGACTTTGCAATGAATTGTTGTTCAAAAAGTAAAATTTTCAAAATTTTTTCCCATTTTTTATATTGAAGCTCATACATAGGAAAATCTCCAATTGAAATTTTATAACACTCACTTAATAAGAAGTGGGTCTAAATATGGTCCAAAAAGCAATTTTCTCGAAAATACAATTCCCTCATTGAAAACAGATTGCGGACTATTCAAAGAATTATTGTTCAAAAAGTAAAATTTTCAAAAATTTTTTCCGTTTGTGATAATGAAGCACATATATAGCAGAATCTCCAATTTGAATTTTATAACATTCACTAAATAAGAAGTGGGTCTAAAGTTGGTCCAAAAAGTACAATTTTCTCAAAAGTAAAATTCCCCCATTGAAAACACATGGCGGACTATTCAATAAATTATTGTTCAAAAAGTATAATTTTCAAAATTTTTTCCCGTTTGTGATATTGAAGCTTATATATAGGAGAGTATCTAATTCCAATTTTATAACACTCACTAAATCATAAGTTTGTCTTAAGTTGCTCCAAAAAGTAATTTTCTCGAAAATACAATTCCCTCATTGAAAACACATGGCGGATTATTCAATGAATTATTGTTCAAAAATTAAAATTTTCAAAAAATTCTCTCTTTTGTTATATTGAAGCACATATATAGGAAAATCTCCAATTCCAATTTTATAACACTCACTAAATAAGAAGTGTGTCTAAAGTTGGTAAAAAAAGTGTGACCAAAAAGCAATTTTCACGAAAATACAATTCCCTCATTGAAAACACATGGCGGACTATTCAATAAATTATTGTTCAAAAAGTAAAATTTTCAAAATTTTTTCCCGTTTGGGATATTGAAGCTCATATATAGGAAAATCTCCAATTCAAATTTTATAACATTCATTAAATAAGAAGTTGGTCTAAAGTTGATCCAAAAAGTCAATTTTTCTCAAAAATACAATTCCCTCATTGAAAACACATGGCGGACTATTCAATAAATTATTGTTCAAAAAGTAAAATTTTCAAAATTTTTTCCCGTTACTGATATTGAAGCTTATATATAGGAGAGTCTCTAATTCCAATTTTATAACACTCACTAAATCAGAAGTGGGTCTTAAGTTGGTCCATAAAGTGCAATTTTCTCAAAAATAAAATTCCCCATTGAAAACACATGGCGGACTATTCAATGAATTATTGTTCAAAAAGTAAAATTTTCAAAAAATTGTCTGTTTTGTTATATTAAAGCTCATATATAGGAGAATCTCTAAATCCAATTTTATAACATTCACTAAATAAGAAGTGGGTCTAAAGTTGATTAAAAAAGTGCAATTTTCTCAAAAGTAAAATTCCCCCATTGAAAACACATGGCGGACTATTCAATGAATTATTGTTCAAAAAGTAAAATTTTCAAAATTTTTTCTCGTTTGTGATAATGAAGCACATATATAGGAGAATCACTAATTCCAATTTTATAACACTCACTAAATAAGAAGTGGGTCTAAAGTTGATCCAAAAAGTCAATTTTTCTCAAAAATACAATTCCCTCATTGAAAACACATGGCGGACTATTCAATGAATTATTGTTCAAAAAGTAAAATTTTCAAAATTTTTTCCCGTTTGTGAAATTGAAGCTTATATATAGGAGAGTATCTAATTCCAATTTAATAACACTCATTAAATAAGAAGTGGGTCTAAAGTTGGTTAAAAAAGTGCAATTTTCTCAAAAGTAAAATTCCCCCATTGAAAACACATGGCGGACTATTCAATGAATTATTGTTCAAAAAGTAAAATTTTCAAAAAATTGTCTCTTTTGTTAAGTTAAAGCTCATATATAGGAGAATCTCCAATTCCAATTTTATAACACTAACTAATTAAGAAGTGTGTCTAAAGTTGGTAAAAAAAGTGTGTCCAAAAAGCAATTTTCACGAAAATACAATTCCCTCATTGAAAACACATTACGGACTATTCAATGAATTATTGTTCAAAAAGTAAAATTTTCAAAATATTTTCCCGTTTGTGATATTGAAGCTTATATATAGGAGAGTATCTAATTCCAATTTTATAAAACTCACTAAATCATAAGTGGGTCTTAAATTGGTCCAAAAAATGCAATTTTCTCAAAAATAAAATTCCCCCATTTAAAACACATGGCGGACTATTCAATGAATTATAGTTCAAAAATTAAAATTTTCAAAAAATTATCTCTTTTGTTATATTGAAGAACATATATAGGAAAATCTCCAATTCCAATTTTATAACAATGACTAAATAAGAAGTGTGTCTAAAGTTGGTAAAAAAAGTGTGTCCAAAAAGCAATTTTCACGAAAATACAATTCCCTCATTGAAAACCCATGGCGGACTATTCAATGAATTATTGTTCAAAAAGTAAAATTTTCAAAATTTTTTCCCGTTTGTGATAATGAAGCTCATATATAGGAGAATCTCCAATTTGAATTTTATAACACTCACTAAATCATAAGTTTGTCTTAAGTTGGTCCAAAAAGAAATTTTCTCGAAAATACAATTCCCCCATTGAAAACACATGGCGGACTATTCATTGAATTATTGTTCAAAAATTAAAATTTTCAAAAAATTCTCTCTTTTGTTATATTGAAGCACATATATAGGAAAATCTCCAATTCCAATTTTATAACACTCACTAAATAAGAAGTGTGTCTAAAGTTGGTAAAAAAAGTGTGACCAAAAAGCAATTTTCACGAAAATACAATTCCCTCATTGAAAACACATGGCGGACTATTCAATAAATTATTGTTCAAAAAGTAAAATTTTCAAAATTTTTTCCCGTTTGTGAAATTGAAGCTTATATATAGGAGAGTATCTAATTCCAATTTTATAACACTCACTAAATCATAAGTGGGTCTTAAGTTGGTCCAAAAAGTGCAATTTTCTGAAAAATAAAATTCCCCCATTGAAAACACATGGCGGACTATTCAATGAATTATTGTTCAAAAAGTAAAATTTTCAAATTTTTTTCCCGTTTGTGAAATTGAAGCTTATATATGGAAGAATCTCTATTTCCAATTAAATAACACTCACTAAATTAAAAGTGGTTCTAAAGTTGGTCCAAAAAGTACAATTTTCTCAAAAGTAAAATTCCCCCATTGAAAACACATGGCGGACTATTCAATGAATTATTGTTCAAAAAGTAAAATTTTCAAAATTTTTCCCATTTTTTACATTGAAGCTCATACATAGGAAAATCTCCAATTCGAATTTTATAACATTCATTAAATAAGAAGTTGGTCTAAAGTTGATCCAAAAAGTCAATTTTTCTCAAAAATACAATTCCCTCATTGAAAACACATGGCGGACTATTCAATAAATTATTGTTCAACAAATTAAAATTTTCAAAAAATTGTCTCTTTTGTTATATTAAAGATCATATATAGGAGAGTCTCTAATTCCAATTTTATAACACTCACTAAATCAGAAGTGGGTCTTAAGTTGGACCAAAAAGTGCAATTTTCTCAAAAATAAAATTCCCCATTGAAAACAACATGGCGGACTATTCAATGAATTATTGTTCAAAAAGTAAAATTTTCAAAAAATTGTCTCTTTTGTTATATTAAAGATCATATATAGGAGAATCTCTAATTCCAATTTTATAACATTCACTAAATAAGAAGTGTGTCTAAAATTGGTCCAAAAAGTTGATCCAAAAAGCAATTTTCTCAAAAAATAAATTCCCCCATTGAAAACACATTGCGGACTATTCGATGAATTATTGTTCAAAAAGTAAAATTTTCGAAATTTTTTCCCATTTTTTATATTGAAGCATACATAGGAAAATCTCCAATTCGAATTTTATAACACTCACTAAATAAGAAGTCGGTCTAAATATGGTCCAAAAAGCAATTTTCTCGAAAATACAATTCCCTCATTGAAAACACATGGCGGACTATTCAATGAATTATTGTTCAAAAAGAAAATTTTCGAAATTTTTTCCCATTTTTTAAATTGAAGCTCATACATAGGAAAATCTCCAATTGAAATTTTATAACACTCACTTAATAAGAAGTGGGTCTAAATATGGTCCAAAAAGCAATTTTCTAGAAAATACAATTCCCTCATTGAAAACACATGGCGGACTATTCAATGAATTATTGTTCAAAAAGTAAAATTTTCAAAATTTTTTCCCGTTTGTGAAATTGAAGCTTATATGTGGAAGAGTATCTAATTCCAATTTTATAACACTCACTAAATCATAAGTTTGTCTTAAGTTGGTCCAAAAAGTAATTTTCTCGAAAATACAATTCCCTCATTGAAAACACATGGCGGACTATTCAATAAATTATTGTTCAAAAAGTAAAATTTTCAAAATTTTTTCCCGTTTGGGATATTGAAGCTCATATATAGGAAAATCTCCAATTCAAATTTTATAACATTCATTAAATAAGAAGTTGGTCTAAAGTTGATCCAAAAAGTCAATTTTTCTCAAAAATACAATTCCCTCATTGAAAACACATGGCGGACTATTCAATAAATTATTGTTCAAAAAGTAAAATTTTCAAAATTTTTTCCCGTTACTGATATTGAAGCTTATATATAGGAGAGTCTCTAATTCCAATTTTATAACACTCACTAAATCAGAAGTGGGTCTTAAGTTGGTCCATAAAGTGCAATTTTCTCAAAAATAAAATTCCCCATTGAAAACACATGGCGGACTATTCAATGAATTATTGTTCAAAAAGTAAAATTTTCAAAAAATTGTCTCTTTTGTTATATTAAAGCTCATATATAGGAGAATCTCTAAATCCAATTTTATAACATTCACTAAATAAGAAGTGGGTCTAAAGTTGATTAAAAAAGTGCAATTTTCTCAAAAGTAAAATTCCCCCATTGAAAACACATGGCGGACTATTCAATGAATTATTGTTCAAAAAGTAAAATTTTCAAAATTTTTTCTCGTTTGTGATAATGAAGCACATATATAGGAGAATCACTAATTCCAATTTTATAACACTCACTAAATAAGAAGTGGGTCTAAAGTTGATCCAAAAAGTCAATTTTTCTCAAAAATACAATTCCCTCATTGAAAACACATGGCGGACTATTCAATGAATTATTGTTCAAAAAGTAAAATTTTCAAAATTTTTTCCCGTTTGTGAAATTGAAGCTTATATATAGGAGAGTATCTAATTCCAATTTAATAACACTCATTAAATAAGAAGTGGGTCTAAAGTTGGTTAAAAAAGTGCAATTTTCTCAAAAGTAAAATTCCCCCATTGAAAACACATGGCGGACTATTCAATGAATTATTGTTCAAAAAGTAAAATTTTCAAAAAATTGTCTCTTTTGTTAAGTTAAAGCTCATATATAGGAGAATCTCCAATTCCAATTTTATAACACTAACTAATTAAGAAGTGTGTCTAAAGTTGGTAAAAAAAGTGTGTCCAAAAAGCAATTTTCACGAAAATACAATTCCCTCATTGAAAACACATTACGGACTATTCAATGAATTATTGTTCAAAAAGTAAAATTTTCAAAATATTTTCCCGTTTGTGATATTGAAGCTTATATATAGGAGAGTATCTAATTCCAATTTTATAAAACTCACTAAATCATAAGTGGGTCTTAAATTGGTCCAAAAAATGCAATTTTCTCAAAAATAAAATTCCCCCATTTAAAACACATGGCGGACTATTCAATGAATTATAGTTCAAAAATTAAAATTTTCAAAAAATTATCTCTTTTGTTATATTGAAGAACATATATAGGAAAATCTCCAATTCCAATTTTATAACAATGACTAAATAAGAAGTGTGTCTAAAGTTGGTAAAAAAAGTGTGTCCAAAAAGCAATTTTCACGAAAATACAATTCCCTCATTGAAAACCCATGGCGGACTATTCAATGAATTATTGTTCAAAAAGTAAAATTTTCAAAATTTTTTCCCGTTTGTGATAATGAAGCTCATATATAGGAGAATCTCCAATTTGAATTTTATAACACTCACTAAATCATAAGTTTGTCTTAAGTTGGTCCAAAAAGAAATTTTCTCGAAAATACAATTCCCCCATTGAAAACACATGGCGGACTATTCATTGAATTATTGTTCAAAAATTAAAATTTTCAAAAAATTCTCTCTTTTGTTATATTGAAGCACATATATAGGAAAATCTCCAATTCCAATTTTATAACACTCACTAAATAAGAAGTGTGTCTAAAGTTGGTAAAAAAAGTGTGACCAAAAAGCAATTTTCACGAAAATACAATTCCCTCATTGAAAACACATGGCGGACTATTCAATAAATTATTGTTCAAAAAGTAAAATTTTCAAAATTTTTTCCCGTTTGTGAAATTGAAGCTTATATATAGGAGAGTATCTAATTCCAATTTTATAACACTCACTAAATCATAAGTGGGTCTTAAGTTGGTCCAAAAAGTGCAATTTTCTGAAAAATAAAATTCCCCCATTGAAAACACATGGCGGACTATTCAATGAATTATTGTTCAAAAAGTAAAATTTTCAAATTTTTTTCCCGTTTGTGAAATTGAAGCTTATATATGGAAGAATCTCTATTTCCAATTAAATAACACTCACTAAATTAAAAGTGGTTCTAAAGTTGGTCCAAAAAGTACAATTTTCTCAAAAGTAAAATTCCCCCATTGAAAACACATGGCGGACTATTCAATGAATTATTGTTCAAAAAGTAAAATTTTCAAAATTTTTCCCATTTTTTACATTGAAGCTCATACATAGGAAAATCTCCAATTCGAATTTTATAACATTCATTAAATAAGAAGTTGGTCTAAAGTTGATCCAAAAAGTCAATTTTTCTCAAAAATACAATTCCCTCATTGAAAACACATGGCGGACTATTCAATAAATTATTGTTCAACAAATTAAAATTTTCAAAAAATTGTCTCTTTTGTTATATTAAAGATCATATATAGGAGAGTCTCTAATTCCAATTTTATAACACTCACTAAATCAGAAGTGGGTCTTAAGTTGGACCAAAAAGTGCAATTTTCTCAAAAATAAAATTCCCCATTGAAAACAACATGGCGGACTATTCAATGAATTATTGTTCAAAAAGTAAAATTTTCAAAAAATTGTCTCTTTTGTTATATTAAAGATCATATATAGGAGAATCTCTAATTCCAATTTTATAACATTCACTAAATAAGAAGTGTGTCTAAAATTGGTCCAAAAAGTTGATCCAAAAAGCAATTTTCTCAAAAAATAAATTCCCCCATTGAAAACACATTGCGGACTATTCGATGAATTATTGTTCAAAAAGTAAAATTTTCGAAATTTTTTCCCATTTTTTATATTGAAGCATACATAGGAAAATCTCCAATTCGAATTTTATAACACTCACTAAATAAGAAGTCGGTCTAAATATGGTCCAAAAAGCAATTTTCTCGAAAATACAATTCCCTCATTGAAAACACATGGCGGACTATTCAATGAATTATTGTTCAAAAAGAAAATTTTCGAAATTTTTTCCCATTTTTTAAATTGAAGCTCATACATAGGAAAATCTCCAATTGAAATTTTATAACACTCACTTAATAAGAAGTGGGTCTAAATATGGTCCAAAAAGCAATTTTCTCGAAAATACAATTCCCTCATTGAAAACACATGGCGGACTATTCAATGAATTATTGTTCAAAAAGTAAAATTTTCAAAATTTTTTCCCGTTTGTGAAATTGAAGCTTATATGTGGAAGAGTATCTAATTCCAATTTTATAACACTCACTAAATCATAAGTTTGTCTTAAGTTGGTCCAAAAAGTAATTTTCTCGAAAATACAATTCCCCCATTGAAAACACATGGCGGACTATTCAATGAATTATTGTTCAAAAAGTAAATTTTTCGAAATTTTTTCCCATTTTTTATATTGAAGCTCATACATAGGAGAACCTCCAATTCGAATTTTATAACACTCACTAAATAAGAAGTGGGTCTAAATATGGTCCAAAAAGCAATTTTCTCGAAAATACAATTCCCTCATTGAAAACACATGGCGGATTATTCAATGAATTATTGTTCAAAAATTAAAATTTTCAAAAAATTCTCTCTTTTGTTATATTGAAGCACATATATAGGAAAATCTCCAATTCCAATTTTATAACACTCACTAAATAAGAAGTGTGTCTAAAGTTGGTAAAAAAAGTGTGACCAAAAAGCAATTTTCACGAAAATACAATTCCCTCATTGAAAACACATGGCGGACTATTCAATAAATTATTGTTCAAAAAGTAAAATTTCCCAAATTTTTTCCCGTTTGTTATATTGAAGCACATATATAGGAAAATCTCCAATTCCAATTTTATAACACTAACTAATTAAGAAGTGTGTCTAAAGTTGGTAAAAAAAGTGTGTCCAAAAAGCAATTTTCACGAAAATACAATTCCCTCATTGAAAACACATTACGGACTATTCAATGAATTATTGTTCAAAAAGTAAAATTTTCAAAATATTTTCCCGTTTGTGATATTGAAGCTTATATATAGGAGAGTATCTAATTCCAATTTTATAACACTCACTAAATCATAAGTGGGTCTTAAATTGGTCCAAAAAATGCAATTTTCTCAAAAATAAAATTCCCCCATTTAAAACACATGGCGGACTATTCAATGAATTATAGTTCAAAAATTAAAATTTTCAAAAAATTATCTCTTTTGTTATATTGAAGAACATATATAGGAAAATCTCCAATTCCAATTTTATAACAATGACTAAATAAGAAGTGTGTCTAAAGTTGGTAAAAAAAGTGTGTCCAAAAAGCAATTTTCACGAAAATACAATTCCCTCATTGAAAACACATTGCGGACTATTCAATGAATTATTGTTCAAAAAGTAAAATTTTCAAAATTTTTTCTATTTTGTTATATTAAAGAACATATATAGGGAAATCTCCAATTCCAATTTTATAACACTAACTAAATAAGAAGTGTGTCTAAAGTTGGTAAAAAAAGTTTGACCAAAAAGCAATTTTAAGGAAAATACAAGTCCCTCATTGAAAACACATGGCGGACTATTCAATAACTTATTGTTCAAAACGTAAAATTTCCAAAATTTTTTCCCGTTTGTTATATTGAACCACATATATAGGAAAATCTCCAATTCCAATTTTATAACACTAACTAAATAAGAAGTGTGTCTAAAGTTGGTAAAAAAGTGTGTCCAAAAAGCAATTTTCACGAAAATACAATTCCCTCATTGAAAACACATTGCGGACTTTGCAATGAATTGTTGTTCAAAAAGTAAAATTTTCAAAATTTTTTCTCGTTTGTGATAATGAAGCACATATATATTAGAATCACTAATTCCAATTTTATAACACTCACTAAATAAGAAGTGGGTCTAAAGTTGATCCAAAAAGTCAATTTTTCTCAAAAATACAATTCCCTCATTGAAAACACATGGCGGACTATTCAATGAATTATTGTTCAAAAAGTAAAATTTTCAAAATTTTTTCCCGTTTGTGAAATTGAAGCTTATATATGGGAGAATCTCTAATTCCAATTTAATAACACTCATTAAATAAGAAGTGGGTCTAAAGTTGGTTAAAAAAGTGCAATTTTCTCAAAAGTAAAATTCCCCCATTGAAAACACATGGCGGACTTTGCAATGAATTGTTGTTCAAAAAGTAAAATTTTCAAAATTTTTTCCCATTTTTTATATTGAAGCTCATACATAGGAAAATCTCCAATTGAAATTTTATAACATTCATTAAATAAGAAGTTGGTCTAAAGTTGATTTAAAAAGTCAATTTTTCTCAAAAATACAATTCCCTCATTGAAAACACATGGCGGACTATTCAATAAATTATTGTTCAACAAATTAAAATTTTCAAAATTTTTTCCCGTTACTGATATTGAAGCTTATATATAGGAGAGTCTCTAATTCCAATTTTATAACACTCACTAAATCAGAAGTGGGTCTTAAGTTGGACCAAAAAGTGCAATTTTCTCAAAAATAAAATTCCCCATTGAAAACACATTGCGGACTATTCGATGAATTATTGTTCAAAAAGTAACATTTTCAAAATTTTTCTCATTTTTTACATTGAAGCTCATACATAGGAAAATCTCCAATTCGAATTTTATAACATTCATTAAATAAGAAGTTGGTCTAAAGTTGATCCAAAAAGTCCATTTTTCTCAAAAATACAATTCCCTCATTGAAAACACATGGCGGACTATTCAATGAATTATTGTTCAAAAAGTAAAATTTTCGAAATTTTTTCCCATTTTTTATATTGAAGCTCATACATAGGAGAATCTCCAATTCGAATTTTATAACACTCACTAAATAAGAAGTGGGTCTAAATATGGTCCAAAAAGCAATTTTCTCGAAAATACAATTCCCTGATTGAAAACACATGGCGGACTATTCAATGAATTATTGTTCAAAAAGTAAAATTTTCAAAATTTTTCCCATTTTTTATATTGAAGCTCATACATAGGAAAATCTCCAATTCCAATTTTATAACACTCACTAAATAAGAAGTGTGTCTAAAGTTGGTAAAAGAAGTGTGTCCAAAAAGCAATTTTCACGAAAATACAATACCCTCATTGAAAACAGATTGCGGACTATTCAATGAATTATTTTTCAAAAAGTAAAATTTTCAAAAATTTTTCCCGTTTGTGATAATGAAGCTCATATATAGGAGAATCTCCAATTTGAATTTTATAACATTCACTAAATAAGAAGTGGGTCTAAAGTTGGTCCAAAAAGTCCATTTTTCTCAAAAATAAAATTCCCCCATTGAAAACACATGGCGGACTATTCAATGAATTATTGTTCAAAAAGTAAAATTTTCAAAATTTTTTACCGTTTGTGATATTGAAGCTTATATATAGGAGAGTCTCTAATTCCAATTTTATAATACTCACTAAATCAGAAGTGGGTCTAAATATGGTGCAAAAAGCAATTTTCTCGAAAATACAATTCCCTCATTGAAAACACATGGCGGACTATTCAATGAATTACTTTTCAAAAAGTAAAATTTTCAAAATTTTTTCCCGTCTGTGATAATGAAGCTCGTTTATAGGAGAATCTCCAATTTGAATTTTATAACATTCCCTAAATAAGAAATGGGTCTAAACTTGGTCCAAAAAGTGCAATTTTCTCAAATATATTCCCCCATTGAAAACACATGGCGGACTATTCAATGAATTATTGTTCAAAAAGTAAAATTTTCAAAAATTTTCCACGTTTTTTATATTGAAGCTCATACATAGGAAAATCTCCAATTCGAATTTTATAACACTCACTAAATAAGAAGTTGATCCAAAAAGTCAATTTTTCTCAAAAATACAATTCTCTCATTGAAAACACATGGCGGACTATTCAATGAATTATTATTCAAAAAGTAAAATTTTCAAATTTTTTTCCCGTTTGTGAAATTGAAGCTTATATATGGGAGAATGTCTAATTCAAATTTTATAACACTCACTAAATCATAAGTGGGTCTTAAGTTGGTCCAAAAAGTGCAATTTTCTCAAAAATAAAATTCCCCCATTGAAAACACATGGCGGACTATTCAATGAATTATTGTTCAAAAAGTAAAATTTTAAAATTTTTTTCCCGTTGGTGATATTGAAGCTTATATATAGGAGAGTCTCTAATTCCAATTTTATAACACTCACTAAATCAGAAGTGGGTCTTAAGTTGGTCCAAAAAGTGCAATTTTCTCAAAAAATAAATTCCCCTATTGAAAACACATGGCAGACTATTCAATGAATTATTGTTCAAAAAGTAAAATTTTCAAAAATTTTTCTCTTTTGTTATATTAAAGCACATATATAGGAAAATCTCCAATTCCAATTTTATAACACTCACTAAATAAGAAGTGGGTCTAAATATGGTCCAAAAAGCAATTTTCTCGAAAATACAATTCCCTCATTGAAAACACATGGCGGACTATTCAAAGAATTATTGTTCAAAAAGAAAATTTTCGAAATTTTTTCCCATTTTTTAAATTGAAGCTCATACATAGGAAAATCTCCAATTGAAATTTTATAACACTCACTTAATAAGAAGTGGGACTAAATATGGTCCAAAAAGCAATTTTCTCGAAAATACAATTCCCTCATTGAAAACACATGGCGGACTATTCAATGAATTATTGTTCATAAAGTAAAATTTTCAAATTTTTTTCCCGTTTGTGAAATTGAAGCTTATATATGGAAGAATCTCTATTTCCAATTTAATAACACTCACTAAATTAAAAGTGGGTCTAATGTTGGTCCAAAAAGTACAATTTTCTCAAAAGTAAAATTCCCCCATAGAAAACACATGACGGACTATTCAATGAATTATTGTTCAAAAAGTAAAATTTTCAAAATTTTTCCCATTTTTTACATTGAAGCTCATACATAGGAAAATCTCCAATTCGAATTTTATAACATTCATTAAATAAGAAGTTGGTCTAAAGTTGATCCAAAAAGTCAATTTTTTTCAAAAATACAATTCCCTCATTGAAAACACATGGCGGACTATTCAATGAATTATTGTTCAAAAATTAAAATTTTCCAAAAATTCTCTCTTTTGTTATATTGAAGCACATATATAGGAAAATCTCCAATTCCAATTTTATAACACTCTCTAAATAAGAAGTGTGTCTAAAGTTGGTAAAAAAAGTGTGACCAAAAAGCAATTTTCACGAAAATACAATTCCCTCATTGAAAACACATTGCGGACTATTCAATGAATTATTGTTCAAAAAGTAAAATTTTCAAAATTTTTTCTATTTTGTTATATTAAAGCACATATATAGGGAAATCTCCAATTCCAATTTTATAACACTAACTAAATAAGAAGTGTGTCTAAAGTTGGTAAAAAAAGTGTGTCCAAAAAGCAATTTTCACGAAAATACAATTCCCTCATTGAAAACACATTGCGGACTTTGCAATGAATTGTTGTTCAAAAAGTAAAATTTTCAAAATTTTTTCCCATTTTTTATATTGAAGCTCATACATAGGAAAATCTCCAATTGAAATTTTATAACACTCACTTAATAAGAAGTGGGTCTAAATATGGTCCAAAAAGCAATTTTCTCGAAAATACAATTCCCTCATTGAAAACAGATTGCGGACTATTCAAAGAATTATTGTTCAAAAAGCAAAATTTTCAAAATTTTTTCCCGTTTGTGATAATGAAGCACATATATAGGAGAATCTCCAATTTGAATTTTATAACATTCACTAAATAAGAAGTGGGTCTAAAGTTGGTCCAAAAAGTACAATTTTCTCAAAAATAAAATTCCCCCATTGAAAACACATGGCGGACTATTCAATAAATTATTGTTCAAAAAGTAAAATTTTCAAATTTTTTTCCCGTTTGTGATATTGAAGCTTATATATAGGAGAGTATCTAATTCCAATTTTATAACACTCACTAAATCATAAGTTTGTCTTAAGTTGGTCCAAAAAGTAATTTTCTCGAAAATACAATTCCCCCATTGAAAACACATGGCGGACTATTCAATGAATTATTGTTCAAAAAGTAAATTTTTCGAAATTTTTTCCCATTTTTTATATTGAAGCTCATACATAGGAGAACCTCCAATTCGAATTTTATAACACTCACTAAATAAGAAGTGGGTCTAAATATGGTCCAAAAAGCAATTTTCTCGAAAATACAATTCCCTCATTGAAAACACATGGCGGATTATTCAATGAATTATTGTTCAAAAATTAAAATTTTCAAAAAATTCTCTCTTTTGTTATATTGAAGCACATATATAGGAAAATCTCCAATTCCAATTTTATAACACTCACTAAATAAGAAGTGTGTCTAAAGTTGGTAAAAAAAGTGTGACCAAAAAGCAATTTTCACGAAAATACAATTCCCTCATTGAAAACACATGGCGGACTATTCAATGAATTATAGTTCAAAAATTAAAATTTTCAAAAAATTATCTCTTTTGTTATATTGAAGAACATATATAGGAAAATCTCCAATTCCAATTTTATAACAATGACTAAATAAGAAGTGTGTCTAAAGTTGGTAAAAAAAGTGTGTCCAAAAAGCAATTTTCACGAAAATACAATTCCCTCATTGAAAACACATGGCGGACTATTCAATGAATTATTGTTCAAAAAGTAAAATTTTCAAAATTTTTTCCCGTTTGTGATAATGAAGCTCATATATAGGAGAATCTCCAATTTGAATTTTATAACACTCACTAAATCATAAGTTTGTCTTAAGTTGGTCCAAAAAGAAATTTTCTCGAAAATACAATTCCCCCATTGAAAACACATGGCGGACTATTCATTGAATTATTGTTCAAAAATTAAAATTTTCAAAAAATTCTCTCTTTTGTTATATTGAAGCACATATATAGGAAAATCTCCAATTCCAATTTTATAACACTCACTAAATAAGAAGTGTGTCTAAAGTTGGTAAAAAAAGTGTGACCAAAAATCAATTTTCACGAAAATACAATTCCCTCATTGAAAACACATGGCGGACTATTCAATAAATTATTGTTCAAAAAGTAAAATTTTCAAATTTTTTTCCCGTTTGTGAAATTGAAGCTTATATATGGAAGAATCTCTATTTCCAATTTAATAACACTCACTAAATTAAAAGTGGGTCTAAAGTTGGTCCAAAAAGTACAATTTTCTCAAAAGTAAAATTCCCCCATTGAAAACACATGGCGAACTATTCAATAAATTATTGTTCAAAAAGTAAAATTTTCAAAATTTTTCCCATTTTTTACATTGAAGCTCATACATAGGAAAATCTCCAATTCGAATTTTATAACATTCATTAAATAAGAAGTTGGTCTAAAGTTGATCCAAAAAGTCAATTTTTTTCAAAAATACAATTCCCTCATTGAAAACACATGGCGGACTATTCAAAGAATTATTGTTCAAAAAGAAAATTTTCGAAATTTTTTCCCATTTTTTAAATTGAAGCTCATACATAGGAAAATCTCCAATTGAAATTTTATAACACTCACTTAATAAGAAGTGGGTCTAAATATGGTCCAAAAAGCAATTTTCTCGAAAATACAATTCCCTCATTGAAAACACATGGCGGACTATTCAATGAATTATTGTTCAAAAATTAAAATTTTCAAAAAATTCTCTCTTTTGTTATATTGAAGCACATATATAGGAAAATCTCCAATTCCAATTTTATAACACTAACTAAATAAGAAGTGTGTCTAAAGTTGGTAAAAAAATTGTGTCCAAAAAGCAATTTTCACGAAAATACAATTCCCTCATTGAAAACACATTGCGGACTTTGCAATGAATTGTTGTTCAAAAAGTAAAATTTTCAAAATTTTTTCCCATTTTTTATATTGAAGCTCATACATAGGAAAATCTCCAATTGAAATTTTATAACATTCATTAAATAAGAAGTTGGTCTAAAGTTGATCCAAAAAGTCAATTTTTCTCAAAAATACAATTCCCTCATTGAAAACACATGGCGGACTATTCAATAAATTATTGTTCAACAAATTAAAATTTTCAAAATTTTTCCCGTTACTGATATTGAAGCTTATATATAGGAGAGTCTCTAATTCCAATTTTATAACACTCACTAAATCAGAAGTGGGTCTTAAGTTGGACCAAAAAGTGCAATTTTCTCAAAAATAAAATTCCCCATTGAAAACAACATGGCGGACTATTCAATGAATTATTGTTCAAAAAGTAAAATTTTCAAAAAATTGTCTCTTTTGTTATATTAAAGATCATATATAGGAGAATCTCTAATTCCAATTTTATAACATTCACTAAATAAGAAGTGTGTCTAAAATTGGTCCAAAAAGTTGATCCAAAAAGCAATTTTCTCAAAAAATAAATTCCCCCATTGAAAACACATTGCGGACTATTCGATGAATTATTGTTCAAAAAGTAAAATTTTCGAAATTTTTCCCCGTTTTTGAAATTGAAGCTTATATATGGGAGAATCTCTAATTCCAAATTAATAACACTCACTAAATAAGAAGTTGGTCTAAAGTTGGTTAAAAAAGTGCAATTTTCTCAAAAGTAAAATTCCCCCATTGAAAACACATGGCGGACTATTCAATGAATTATTGTTCAAAAAGTAAAATTTTCGAAATTTTTTCCCATTTTTTATATTGAAGCATACATAGGAAAATCTCCAATTCGAATTTTATAACACTCACTAAATAAGAAGTCGGTCTAAATATGGTCCAAAAAGCAATTTTCTCGAAAATACAATTCCCTCATTGAAAACACATGGCGGACTATTCAATGAATTATTGTTCAAAAAGAAAATTTTCGAAATTTTTTCCCATTTTTTAAATTGAAGCTCATACATAGGAAAATCTCCAATTGAAATTTTATAACACTCACTTAATAAGAAGTGGGTCTAAATATGGTCCAAAAAGCAATTTTCTCGAAAATACAATTCCCTCATTGAAAACACATGGCGGACTATTCAATGAATTATTGTTCAAAAATTAAAATTTTCAAAAAATTCTCTCTTTTGTTATATTGAAGCACATATATAGGAAAATCTCCAATTCCAATTTTATAACACTAACTAAATAAGAAGTGTGTTTAAAGTTGGTAAAAAAAAGTGTGTCTAAAAAGCAATTTTCACGAAAATACAATTCCCTCATTGAAAACAGATAGCGGACTATTCAATGAATTATTGTTCCAAAAGTAAAATTTTCAAATTTTTTTCCCGTTTGTGAAATTGAAGCTTATATATGGAAGAATCTCTATTTCCAATTTAATAACACTCACTAAATTAAAAGTGGGTCTAATGTTGGTCCAAAAAGTACAATTTTCTCAAAAGTAAAATTCCCCCATAGAAAACACATGGCGGACTATTCAATGAATTATTGTTCAAAAAGTAAAATTTTCAAAATTTTTTCCCATTTTTTACATTGAAGCTCATACATAGGAAAATCTCCAATTCGAATTTTATAACATTCATTAAATAAGAAGTTGGTCTAAAGTTGATCCAAAAAGTCAATTTTTTTCAAAAATACAATTCCCTCATTGAAAACACATGGCGGACTATTCAATGAATTATTGTTCAAAAATTAAAATTTTCCAAAAATTCTCTCTTTTGTTATATTGAAGCACATATATAGGGAAATCTCCAATTCCAATTTTATAACACTAACTAAATAAGAAGTGTGTCTAAAGTTGGTAAAAAAAGTGTGTCAAAAAAGCAATTTTCACGAAAATACAATTCCCTCATTGAAAACACATTGCGGACTTTGCAATGAATTGTTGTTCAAAAAGTAAAATTTTCAAAATTTTTTCCCATTTTTTATATTGAAGCTCATACATAGGAAAATCTCCAATTGAAATTTTATAACACTCACTTAATAAGAAGTGGGTCTAAATATGGTCCAAAAAGCAATTTTCTCGAAAATACAATTCCCTCATTGAAAACAGATTGCGGACTATTCAAAGAATTATTGTTCAAAAAGCAAAATTTTCAAAATTTTTTCCCGTTTGTGATAATGAAGCACATATATAGGAGAATCTCCAATTTGAATTTTATAACATTCACTAAATAAGAAGTGGGTCTAAAGTTGGTCCAAAAAGTACAATTTTCTCAAAAATAAAATTCCCCCATTGAAAACACATGGCGGACTATTCAATAAATTATTGTTCAAAAAGTAAAATTTTCAAATTTTTTTCCCGTTTGTGATATTGAAGCTTATATATAGGAGAGTATCTAATTCCAATTTTATAACACTCACTAAATCATAAGTTTGTCTTAAGTTGGTCCAAAAAGTAATTTTCTCGAAAATACAATTCCCCCATTGAAAACACATGGCGGACTATTCAATGAATTATTGTTCAAAAAGTAAATTTTTCGAAATTTTTTCCCATTTTTTATATTGAAGCTCATACATAGGAGAACCTCCAATTCGAATTTTATAACACTCACTAAATAAGAAGTGGGTCTAAATATGGTCCAAAAAGCAATTTTCTCGAAAATACAATTCCCTCATTGAAAACACATGGCGGATTATTCAATGAATTATTGTTCAAAAATTAAAATTTTCAAAAAATTCTCTCTTTTGTTATATTGAAGCACATATATAGGAAAATCTCCAATTCCAATTTTATAACACTCACTAAATAAGAAGTGTGTCTAAAGTTGGTAAAAAAAGTGTGACCAAAAAGCAATTTTCACGAAAATACAATTCCCTCATTGAAAACACATGGCGGACTATTCAATAAATTATTGTTCAAAAAGTAAAATTTCCCAAATTTTTTCCCGTTTGTTATATTGAAGCACATATATAGGAAAATCTCCAATTCCAATTTTATAACACTAACTAATTAAGAAGTGTGTCTAAAGTTGGTAAAAAAAGTGTGTCCAAAAAGCAATTTTCACGAAAATACAATTCCCTCATTGAAAACACATTACGGACTATTCAATGAATTATTGTTCAAAAAGTAAAATTTTCAAAATATTTTCCCGTTTGTGATATTGAAGCTTATATATAGGAGAGTATCTAATTCCAATTTTATAACACTCACTAAATCATAAGTGGGTCTTAAATTGGTCCAAAAAATGCAATTTTCTCAAAAATAAAATTCCTTCATTTAAAACACATGGCGGACTATTCAATGAATTATAGTTCAAAAATTAAAATTTTCAAAAAATTATCTCTTTTGTTATATTGAAGAACATATATAGGAAAATCTCCAATTCCAATTTTATAACAATGACTAAATAAGAAGTGTGTCTAAAGTTGGTAAAAAAAGTGTGTCCAAAAAGCAATTTTCACGAAAATACAATTCCCTCATTGAAAACACATGGCGGACTATTCAATGAATTATTGTTCAAAAAGTAAAATTTTCAAAATTTTTTCCCGTTTGTGATAATGAAGTTCATATATAGGAGAATCTCCAATTTGAATTTTATAACACTCACTAAATCATAAGTTTGTCTTAAGTTGGTCCAAAAAGAAATTTTCTCGAAAATACAATTCCCCCATTGAAAACACATGGCGGACTATTCAATGAATTATTGTTCAAAAATTAAAATTTTCAAAAAATTCTCTCTTTTGTTATATTGAAGCACATATATAGGAAAATCTCCAATTCCAATTTTATAACACTCACTAAATAAGAAGTGTGTCTAAAGTTGGTAAAAAAAGTGTGACCAAAAAGCAATTTTCACGAAAATACAATTCCCTCATTGAAAACACATGGCGGACTATTCAATAAATTATTGTTCAAAAAGTAAAATTTTCAAAATTTTTTCCCGTTTGTGAAATTGAAGCTTATATATAGGAGAGTATCTAATTCCAATTTTATAACACTCACTAAATCATAAGTGGGTCTTAAGTTGGTCCAAAAAGTGCAATTTTCTGAAAAATAAAATTCCCCCATTGAAAACACATGGCGGACTATTCAATGAATTATTGTTCAAAAAGAAAATTTTCGAAATTTTTTCCCATTTTTTTAAATTGAAGCTCATACATAGGAAAATCTCCAATTGAAATTTTATAACACTCACTTAATAAGAAGTGGGTCTAAATATTGTCCAAAAAGCAATTTTCTCGAAAATACAATTCCCTCATTGAAAACACATGGCGGACTATTCAATGAATTATTGTTCAAAAAGTAAAATTTTCAAATTTTTTTCCCGTTTGTGAAATTGAAGCTTATATATGGAAGAATCTCTATTTCCAATTTAATAACACTCACTAAATTAAAAGTGGGTCTAAAGTTGGTCCAAAAAGTAAAATTTTCGCAAAAGTAAAATTCCCCCATTGAAAACACATGGCGGACTATTCAATGAATTATTGTTCAAAAAGTAAAATTTTCAAAATTTTTCCCATTTTTTACCTTGAAGCTCATACATAGGAAAATCTCCAATTCGAATTTTATAACATTCATTAAATAAGAAGTTGGTCTAAAGTTGATCCAAAAAGTCAATTTTTTTCAAAAATACAATTCCCTCATTGAAAACACATGGCGGACTATTCAATGAATTATTGTTCAAAAAGTAAAATTTTCAAAATTTTTTCCCGTTTGTGAAATTGAAGCTTATATGTGGAAGAATCTCTAATTCCAATTTTATAACACTCACTAAATCATAAGTTTGTCTTAAGTTGGTCCAAAAAGCAATTTTCTCGAAAATACAATTCCCCCATTGAAAACACATGGCCGACTATTCAATGAATTATTGTTCAAAAATTAAAATTTTCCAAAAATTCTCTCTTTTGTTATATTGAAGCACATATATAGGAAAATCTCCTATTCCAATTTTATAACACTCTCTAAATAAGAAGTGTGTCTAAAGTTGGTAAAAAAAGTGTGACCAAAAAGCAATTTTCACGAAAATACAAGTCCCTCATTGAAAACACATGGCGGACTATTCAATAAATTATTGTTCAAAAAGTAAAATTTCCAAAATTTTTTCCCGTTTGTTATATTGAACCACATATATAGGAAAATCTCCAATTCCAATTTTATAACACTAACTAAATAAGAAGTGTTTCTAAAGTTGGTAAAAAAGTGTGTCCAAAAAGCAATTTTCACGAAAATACAATTCCCTCATTGAAAACACATTGCGGACTATTCAATGAATTATTGTTCAAAAAGTAAAATTTTCAAATTTTTTTCTATTTTGTTATATTAAAGCACATATATAGGGAAATCTCCAATTCCAATTTTATAACACTAACTAAATAAGAAGTGTGTCTAAAGTTGGTAAAAAAAGTGTGTCCAAAAAGCAATTTTCACGAAAATACAATTCCCTCATTGAAAACACATTGCGGACTTTGCAATGAATTGTTGTTCAAAAAGTAAAATTTTCAAAATTTTTTCCCATTTTTTATATTGAAGCTCATACATAGGAAAATCTCCAATTGAAATTTTATAACACTCACTTAATAAGAAGTGGGTCTAAATATGGTCCAAAAAGCAATTTTCTCGAAAATACAATTCCCTCATTGAAAACAGATTGCGGACTATTCAAAGAATTATTGTTCAAAAAGTAAAATTTTCAAAATTTTTTTCCGTTTGTGATAATGAAGCACATATATAGCAGAATCTCCAATTTGAATTTTATAACATTCACTAAATAAGAAGTGGGTCTAAAGTTGGTCCAAAAAGTACAATTTTCTCAAAAGTAAAATTCCCCCATTGAAAACACATGGCGGACTATTCAATAAATTATTGTTCAAAAAGTATAATTTTCAAAATTTTTTCCCGTTTGTGATATTGAAGCTTATATATAGGAGAGTATCTAATTCCAATTTTATAACACTCACTAAATCATAAGTTTGTCTTAAGTTGCTCCAAAAAGTAATTTTCTCGAAAATACAATTCCCTCATTGAAAACACATGGCGGATTATTCAATGAATTATTGTTCAAAAATTAAAATTTTCAAAAAATTCTCTCTTTTGTTATATTGAAGCACATATATAGGAAAATCTCCAATTCCAATTTTATAACACTCACTAAATAAGAAGTGTGTCTAAAGTTGGTAAAAAAAGTGTGACCAAAAAGCAATTTTCACGAAAATACAATTCCCTCATTGAAAACACATGGCGGACTATTCAATAAATTATTGTTCAAAAAGTAAAATTTTCAAAATTTTTTCCCGTTTGGGATATTGAAGCTCATATATAGGAAAATCTCCAATTCAAATTTTATAACATTCATTAAATAAGAAGTTGGTCTAAAGTTGATCCAAAAAGTCAATTTTTCTCAAAAATACAATTCCCTCATTGAAAACACATGGCGGACTATTCAATAAATTATTGTTCAAAAAGTAAAATTTTCAAAATTTTTTCCCGTTACTGATATTGAAGCTTATATATAGGAGAGTCTCTAATTCCAATTTTATAACACTCACTAAATCAGAAGTGGGTCTTAAGTTGGTCCATAAAGTGCAATTTTCTCAAAAATAAAATTCCCCATTGAAAACACATGGCGGACTATTCAATGAATTATTGTTCAAAAAGTAAAATTTTCAAAAAATTGTCTCTTTTGTTATATTAAAGCTCATATATAGGAGAATCTCTAAATCCAATTTTATAACATTCACTAAATAAGAAGTGGGTCTAAAGTTGATTAAAAAAGTGCAATTTTCTCAAAAGTAAAATTCCCCCATTGAAAACACATGGCGGACTATTCAATGAATTATTGTTCAAAAAGTAAAATTTTCAAAATTTTTTCTCGTTTGTGATAATGAAGCACATATATAGGAGAATCACTAATTCCAATTTTATAACACTCACTAAATAAGAAGTGGGTCTAAAGTTGATCCAAAAAGTCAATTTTTCTCAAAAATACAATTCCCTCATTGAAAACACATGGCGGACTATTCAATGAATTATTGTTCAAAAAGTAAAATTTTCAAAATTTTTTCCCGTTTGTGAAATTGAAGCTTATATATGGGAGAATCTCTAATTCCAATTTAATAACACTCATTAAATAAGAAGTGGGTCTAAAGTTGGTTAAAAAAGTGCAATTTTCTCAAAAGTAAAATTCCCCCATTGAAAACACATGGCGGACTATTCAATGAATTATTGTTCAAAAAGTAAAATTTTCAAAAAATTGTCTCTTTTGTTAAGTTAAAGCTCATATATAGGAGAATCTCCAATTCCAATTTTATAACACTAACTAATTAAGAAGTGTGTCTAAAGTTGGTAAAAAAAGTGTGTCCAAAAAGCAATTTTCACGAAAATACAATTCCCTCATTGAAAACACATTACGGACTATTCAATGAATTATTGTTCAAAAAGTAAAATTTTCAAAATATTTTCCCGTTTGTGATATTGAAGCTTATATATAGGAGAGTATCTAATTCCAATTTTATAACACTCACTAAATCATAAGTGGGTCTTAAATTGGTCCAAAAAATGCAATTTTTCAAAAATAAAATTCCCCCATTTAAAACATATGGCGGACTATTCAATGAATTATTGTTCAAAAAGTAAAATTTTCAAAAAATTGTCTCTTTTGTTAAGTTAAAGCTCATATATAGGAGAAACTCCAATTCCAATTTTATAACACTAACTAATTAAGAAGTGTGTCTAAAGTTGGTAAAAAAAGTGTGTCCAAAAAGCAATTTTCACGAAAATACAATTCCCTCATTGAAAACACATTACGGACTATTCAATGAATTATTGTTCAAAAAGTAAAATTTTCAAAATATTTTCCCGTTTGTGATATTGAAGCTTATATATAGGAGAGTATCTAATTCCAATTTTATAAAACTCACTAAATCATAAGTGGGTCTTAAATTGGTCCAAAAAATGCAATTTTCTCAAAAATAAAATTCCCCCATTTAAAACACATGGCGGACTATTCAATGAATTATAGTTCAAAAATTAAAATTTTCAAAAAATTATCTCTTTTGTTATATTGAAGAACATATATAGGAAAATCTCCAATTCCAATTTTATAACAATGACTAAATAAGAAGTGTGTCTAAAGTTGGTAAAAAAAGTGTGTCCAAAAAGCAATTTTCACGAAAATACAATTCCCTCATTGAAAACCCATGGCGGACTATTCAATGAATTATTGTTCAAAAAGTAAAATTTTCAAAATTTTTTCCCGTTTGTGATAATGAAGCTCATATATAGGAGAATCTCCAATTTGAATTTTATAACACTCACTAAATCATAAGTTTGTCTTAAGTTGGTCCAAAAAGAAATTTTCTCGAAAATACAATTCCCCCATTGAAAACACATGGCGGACTATTCATTGAATTATTGTTCAAAAATTAAAATTTTCAAAAAATTCTCTCTTTTGTTATATTGAAGCACATATATAGGAAAATCTCCAATTCCAATTTTATAACACTCACTAAATAAGAAGTGTGTCTAAAGTTGGTAAAAAAAGTGTGACCAAAAAGCAATTTTCACGAAAATACAATTCCCTCATTGAAAACACATGGCGGACTATTCAATAAATTATTGTTCAAAAAGTAAAATTTTCAAATTTTTTTCCCGTTTGTGAAATTGAAGCTTATATATGGAAGAATCTCTATTTCCAATTTAATAACACTCACTAAATTAAAAGTGGGTCTAAAGTTGGTCCAAAAAGTACAATTTTCTCAAAAGTAAAATTCCCCCATTGAAAACACATGGCGAACTATTCAATAAATTATTGTTCAAAAAGTAAAATTTTCAAAATTTTTCCCATTTTTTACATTGAAGCTCATACATAGGAAAATCTCCAATTCGAATTTTATAACATTCATTAAATAAGAAGTTGGTCTAAAGTTGATCCAAAAAGTCAATTTTTTTCAAAAATACAATTCCCTCATTGAAAACACATGGCGGACTATTCAAAGAATTATTGTTCAAAAAGAAAATTTTCGAAATTTTTTCCCATTTTTTAAATTGAAGCTCATACATAGGAAAATCTCCAATTGAAATTTTATAACACTCACTTAATAAGAAGTGGGTCTAAATATGGTCCAAAAAGCAATTTTCTCGAAAATACAATTCCCTCATTGAAAACACATGGCGGACTATTCAATGAATTATTGTTCAAAAATTAAAATTTTCAAAAAATTCTCTCTTTTGTTATATTGAAGCACATATATAGGAAAATCTCCAATTCCAATTTTATAACACTAACTAAATAAGAAGTGTGTCTAAAGTTGGTAAAAAAATTGTGTCCAAAAAGCAATTTTCACGAAAATACAATTCCCTCATTGAAAACACATTGCGGACTTTGCAATGAATTGTTGTTCAAAAAGTAAAATTTTCAAAATTTTTTCCCATTTTTTATATTGAAGCTCATACATAGGAAAATCTCCAATTGAAATTTTATAACATTCATTAAATAAGAAGTTGGTCTAAAGTTGATCCAAAAAGTCAATTTTTCTCAAAAATACAATTCCCTCATTGAAAACACATGGCGGACTATTCAATAAATTATTGTTCAACAAATTAAAATTTTCAAAATTTTTCCCGTTACTGATATTGAAGCTTATATATAGGAGAGTCTCTAATTCCAATTTTATAACACTCACTAAATCAGAAGTGGGTCTTAAGTTGGACCAAAAAGTGCAATTTTCTCAAAAATAAAATTCCCCATTGAAAACAACATGGCGGACTATTCAATGAATTATTGTTCAAAAAGTAAAATTTTCAAAAAATTGTCTCTTTTGTTATATTAAAGATCATATATAGGAGAATCTCTAATTCCAATTTTATAACATTCACTAAATAAGAAGTGTGTCTAAAATTGGTCCAAAAAGTTGATCCAAAAAGCAATTTTCTCAAAAAATAAATTCCCCCATTGAAAACACATTGCGGACTATTCGATGAATTATTGTTCAAAAAGTAAAATTTTCGAAATTTTTCCCCGTTTTTGAAATTGAAGCTTATATATGGGAGAATCTCTAATTCCAAATTAATAACACTCACTAAATAAGAAGTTGGTCTAAAGTTGGTTAAAAAAGTGCAATTTTCTCAAAAGTAAAATTCCCCCATTGAAAACACATGGCGGACTATTCAATGAATTATTGTTCAAAAAGTAAAATTTTCGAAATTTTTTCCCATTTTTTATATTGAAGCATACATAGGAAAATCTCCAATTCGAATTTTATAACACTCACTAAATAAGAAGTCGGTCTAAATATGGTCCAAAAAGCAATTTTCTCGAAAATACAATTCCCTCATTGAAAACACATGGCGGACTATTCAATGAATTATTGTTCAAAAAGAAAATTTTCGAAATTTTTTCCCATTTTTTAAATTGAAGCTCATACATAGGAAAATCTCCAATTGAAATTTTATAACACTCACTTAATAAGAAGTGGGTCTAAATATGGTCCAAAAAGCAATTTTCTCGAAAATACAATTCCCTCATTGAAAACACATGGCGGACTATTCAATGAATTATTGTTCAAAAATTAAAATTTTCAAAAAATTCTCTCTTTTGTTATATTGAAGCACATATATAGGAAAATCTCCAATTCCAATTTTATAACACTAACTAAATAAGAAGTGTGTTTAAAGTTGGTAAAAAAAAGTGTGTCTAAAAAGCAATTTTCACGAAAATACAATTCCCTCATTGAAAACAGATAGCGGACTATTCAATGAATTATTGTTCCAAAAGTAAAATTTTCAAATTTTTTTCCCGTTTGTGAAATTGAAGCTTATATATGGAAGAATCTCTATTTCCAATTTAATAACACTCACTAAATTAAAAGTGGGTCTAATGTTGGTCCAAAAAGTACAATTTTCTCAAAAGTAAAATTCCCCCATAGAAAACACATGGCGGACTATTCAATGAATTATTGTTCAAAAAGTAAAATTTTCAAAATTTTTTCCCATTTTTTACATTGAAGCTCATACATAGGAAAATCTCCAATTCGAATTTTATAACATTCATTAAATAAGAAGTTGGTCTAAAGTTGATCCAAAAAGTCAATTTTTTTCAAAAATACAATTCCCTCATTGAAAACACATGGCGGACTATTCAATGAATTATTGTTCAAAAATTAAAATTTTCCAAAAATTCTCTCTTTTGTTATATTGAAGCACATATATAGGGAAATCTCCAATTCCAATTTTATAACACTAACTAAATAAGAAGTGTGTCTAAAGTTGGTAAAAAAAGTGTGTCAAAAAAGCAATTTTCACGAAAATACAATTCCCTCATTGAAAACACATTGCGGACTTTGCAATGAATTGTTGTTCAAAAAGTAAAATTTTCAAAATTTTTTCCCATTTTTTATATTGAAGCTCATACATAGGAAAATCTCCAATTGAAATTTTATAACACTCACTTAATAAGAAGTGGGTCTAAATATGGTCCAAAAAGCAATTTTCTCGAAAATACAATTCCCTCATTGAAAACAGATTGCGGACTATTCAAAGAATTATTGTTCAAAAAGCAAAATTTTCAAAATTTTTTCCCGTTTGTGATAATGAAGCACATATATAGGAGAATCTCCAATTTGAATTTTATAACATTCACTAAATAAGAAGTGGGTCTAAAGTTGGTCCAAAAAGTACAATTTTCTCAAAAATAAAATTCCCCCATTGAAAACACATGGCGGACTATTCAATAAATTATTGTTCAAAAAGTAAAATTTTCAAATTTTTTTCCCGTTTGTGATATTGAAGCTTATATATAGGAGAGTATCTAATTCCAATTTTATAACACTCACTAAATCATAAGTTTGTCTTAAGTTGGTCCAAAAAGTAATTTTCTCGAAAATACAATTCCCCCATTGAAAACACATGGCGGACTATTCAATGAATTATTGTTCAAAAAGTAAATTTTTCGAAATTTTTTCCCATTTTTTATATTGAAGCTCATACATAGGAGAACCTCCAATTCGAATTTTATAACACTCACTAAATAAGAAGTGGGTCTAAATATGGTCCAAAAAGCAATTTTCTCGAAAATACAATTCCCTCATTGAAAACACATGGCGGATTATTCAATGAATTATTGTTCAAAAATTAAAATTTTCAAAAAATTCTCTCTTTTGTTATATTGAAGCACATATATAGGAAAATCTCCAATTCCAATTTTATAACACTCACTAAATAAGAAGTGTGTCTAAAGTTGGTAAAAAAAGTGTGACCAAAAAGCAATTTTCACGAAAATACAATTCCCTCATTGAAAACACATGGCGGACTATTCAATAAATTATTGTTCAAAAAGTAAAATTTCCCAAATTTTTTCCCGTTTGTTATATTGAAGCACATATATAGGAAAATCTCCAATTCCAATTTTATAACACTAACTAATTAAGAAGTGTGTCTAAAGTTGGTAAAAAAAGTGTGTCCAAAAAGCAATTTTCACGAAAATACAATTCCCTCATTGAAAACACATTACGGACTATTCAATGAATTATTGTTCAAAAAGTAAAATTTTCAAAATATTTTCCCGTTTGTGATATTGAAGCTTATATATAGGAGAGTATCTAATTCCAATTTTATAACACTCACTAAATCATAAGTGGGTCTTAAATTGGTCCAAAAAATGCAATTTTCTCAAAAATAAAATTCCTTCATTTAAAACACATGGCGGACTATTCAATGAATTATAGTTCAAAAATTAAAATTTTCAAAAAATTATCTCTTTTGTTATATTGAAGAACATATATAGGAAAATCTCCAATTCCAATTTTATAACAATGACTAAATAAGAAGTGTGTCTAAAGTTGGTAAAAAAAGTGTGTCCAAAAAGCAATTTTCACGAAAATACAATTCCCTCATTGAAAACACATGGCGGACTATTCAATGAATTATTGTTCAAAAAGTAAAATTTTCAAAATTTTTTCCCGTTTGTGATAATGAAGTTCATATATAGGAGAATCTCCAATTTGAATTTTATAACACTCACTAAATCATAAGTTTGTCTTAAGTTGGTCCAAAAAGAAATTTTCTCGAAAATACAATTCCCCCATTGAAAACACATGGCGGACTATTCAATGAATTATTGTTCAAAAATTAAAATTTTCAAAAAATTCTCTCTTTTGTTATATTGAAGCACATATATAGGAAAATCTCCAATTCCAATTTTATAACACTCACTAAATAAGAAGTGTGTCTAAAGTTGGTAAAAAAAGTGTGACCAAAAAGCAATTTTCACGAAAATACAATTCCCTCATTGAAAACACATGGCGGACTATTCAATAAATTATTGTTCAAAAAGTAAAATTTTCAAAATTTTTTCCCGTTTGTGAAATTGAAGCTTATATATAGGAGAGTATCTAATTCCAATTTTATAACACTCACTAAATCATAAGTGGGTCTTAAGTTGGTCCAAAAAGTGCAATTTTCTGAAAAATAAAATTCCCCCATTGAAAACACATGGCGGACTATTCAATGAATTATTGTTCAAAAAGAAAATTTTCGAAATTTTTTCCCATTTTTTTAAATTGAAGCTCATACATAGGAAAATCTCCAATTGAAATTTTATAACACTCACTTAATAAGAAGTGGGTCTAAATATTGTCCAAAAAGCAATTTTCTCGAAAATACAATTCCCTCATTGAAAACACATGGCGGACTATTCAATGAATTATTGTTCAAAAAGTAAAATTTTCAAATTTTTTTCCCGTTTGTGAAATTGAAGCTTATATATGGAAGAATCTCTATTTCCAATTTAATAACACTCACTAAATTAAAAGTGGGTCTAAAGTTGGTCCAAAAAGTAAAATTTTCGCAAAAGTAAAATTCCCCCATTGAAAACACATGGCGGACTATTCAATGAATTATTGTTCAAAAAGTAAAATTTTCAAAATTTTTCCCAATTTTTACCTTGAAGCTCATACATAGGAAAATCTCCAATTCGAATTTTATAACATTCATTAAATAAGAAGTTGGTCTAAAGTTGATCCAAAAAGTCAATTTTTTTCAAAAATACAATTCCCTCATTGAAAACACATGGCGGACTATTCAATGAATTATTGTTCAAAAAGTAAAATTTTCAAAATTTTTTCCCGTTTGTGAAATTGAAGCTTATATGTGGAAGAATCTCTAATTCCAATTTTATAACACTCACTAAATCATAAGTTTGTCTTAAGTTGGTCCAAAAAGCAATTTTCTCGAAAATACAATTCCCCCATTGAAAACACATGGCCGACTATTCAATGAATTATTGTTCAAAAATTAAAATTTTCCAAAAATTCTCTCTTTTGTTATATTGAAGCACATATATAGGAAAATCTCCTATTCCAATTTTATAACACTCTCTAAATAAGAAGTGTGTCTAAAGTTGGTAAAAAAAGTGTGACCAAAAAGCAATTTTCACGAAAATACAAGTCCCTCATTGAAAACACATGGCGGACTATTCAATAAATTATTGTTCAAAAAGTAAAATTTCCAAAATTTTTTCCCGTTTGTTATATTGAACCACATATATAGGAAAATCTCCAATTCCAATTTTATAACACTAACTAAATAAGAAGTGTTTCTAAAGTTGGTAAAAAAGTGTGTCCAAAAAGCAATTTTCACGAAAATACAATTCCCTCATTGAAAACACATTGCGGACTATTCAATGAATTATTGTTCAAAAAGTAAAATTTTCAAATTTTTTTCTATTTTGTTATATTAAAGCACATATATAGGGAAATCTCCAATTCCAATTTTATAACACTAACTAAATAAGAAGTGTGTCTAAAGTTGGTAAAAAAAGTGTGTCCAAAAAGCAATTTTCACGAAAATACAATTCCCTCATTGAAAACACATTGCGGACTTTGCAATGAATTGTTGTTCAAAAAGTAAAATTTTCAAAATTTTTTCCCATTTTTTATATTGAAGCTCATACATAGGAAAATCTCCAATTGAAATTTTATAACACTCACTTAATAAGAAGTGGGTCTAAATATGGTCCAAAAAGCAATTTTCTCGAAAATACAATTCCCTCATTGAAAACAGATTGCGGACTATTCAAAGAATTATTGTTCAAAAAGTAAAATTTTCAAAATTTTTTTCCGTTTGTGATAATGAAGCACATATATAGCAGAATCTCCAATTTGAATTTTATAACATTCACTAAATAAGAAGTGGGTCTAAAGTTGGTCCAAAAAGTACAATTTTCTCAAAAGTAAAATTCCCCCATTGAAAACACATGGCGGACTATTCAATAAATTATTGTTCAAAAAGTATAATTTTCAAAATTTTTTCCCGTTTGTGATATTGAAGCTTATATATAGGAGAGTATCTAATTCCAATTTTATAACACTCACTAAATCATAAGTTTGTCTTAAGTTGCTCCAAAAAGTAATTTTCTCGAAAATACAATTCCCTCATTGAAAACACATGGCGGATTATTCAATGAATTATTGTTCAAAAATTAAAATTTTCAAAAAATTCTCTCTTTTGTTATATTGAAGCACATATATAGGAAAATCTCCAATTCCAATTTTATAACACTCACTAAATAAGAAGTGTGTCTAAAGTTGGTAAAAAAAGTGTGACCAAAAAGCAATTTTCACGAAAATACAATTCCCTCATTGAAAACACATGGCGGACTATTCAATAAATTATTGTTCAAAAAGTAAAATTTTCAAAATTTTTTCCCGTTTGGGATATTGAAGCTCATATATAGGAAAATCTCCAATTCAAATTTTATAACATTCATTAAATAAGAAGTTGGTCTAAAGTTGATCCAAAAAGTCAATTTTTCTCAAAAATACAATTCCCTCATTGAAAACACATGGCGGACTATTCAATAAATTATTGTTCAAAAAGTAAAATTTTCAAAATTTTTTCCCGTTACTGATATTGAAGCTTATATATAGGAGAGTCTCTAATTCCAATTTTATAACACTCACTAAATCAGAAGTGGGTCTTAAGTTGGTCCATAAAGTGCAATTTTCTCAAAAATAAAATTCCCCATTGAAAACACATGGCGGACTATTCAATGAATTATTGTTCAAAAAGTAAAATTTTCAAAAAATTGTCTCTTTTGTTATATTAAAGCTCATATATAGGAGAATCTCTAAATCCAATTTTATAACATTCACTAAATAAGAAGTGGGTCTAAAGTTGATTAAAAAAGTGCAATTTTCTCAAAAGTAAAATTCCCCCATTGAAAACACATGGCGGACTATTCAATGAATTATTGTTCAAAAAGTAAAATTTTCAAAATTTTTTCTCGTTTGTGATAATGAAGCACATATATAGGAGAATCACTAATTCCAATTTTATAACACTCACTAAATAAGAAGTGGGTCTAAAGTTGATCCAAAAAGTCAATTTTTCTCAAAAATACAATTCCCTCATTGAAAACACATGGCGGACTATTCAATGAATTATTGTTCAAAAAGTAAAATTTTCAAAATTTTTTCCCGTTTGTGAAATTGAAGCTTATATATGGGAGAATCTCTAATTCCAATTTAATAACACTCATTAAATAAGAAGTGGGTCTAAAGTTGGTTAAAAAAGTGCAATTTTCTCAAAAGTAAAATTCCCCCATTGAAAACACATGGCGGACTATTCAATGAATTATTGTTCAAAAAGTAAAATTTTCAAAAAATTGTCTCTTTTGTTAAGTTAAAGCTCATATATAGGAGAATCTCCAATTCCAATTTTATAACACTAACTAATTAAGAAGTGTGTCTAAAGTTGGTAAAAAAAGTGTGTCCAAAAAGCAATTTTCACGAAAATACAATTCCCTCATTGAAAACACATTACGGACTATTCAATGAATTATTGTTCAAAAAGTAAAATTTTCAAAATATTTTCCCGTTTGTGATATTGAAGCTTATATATAGGAGAGTATCTAATTCCAATTTTATAACACTCACTAAATCATAAGTGGGTCTTAAATTGGTCCAAAAAATGCAATTTTTCAAAAATAAAATTCCCCCATTTAAAACATATGGCGGACTATTCAATGAATTATTGTTCAAAAAGTAAAATTTTCAAAAAATTGTCTCTTTTGTTAAGTTAAAGCTCATATATAGGAGAAACTCCAATTCCAATTTTATAACACTAACTAATTAAGAAGTGTGTCTAAAGTTGGTAAAAAAAGTGTGTCCAAAAAGCAATTTTCACGAAAATACAATTCCCTCATTGAAAACACATTACGGACTATTCAATGAATTATTGTTCAAAAAGTAAAATTTTCAAAATATTTTCCCGTTTGTGATATTGAAGCTTATATATAGGAGAGTATCTAATTCCAATTTTATAAAACTCACTAAATCATAAGTGGGTCTTAAATTGGTCCAAAAAATGCAATTTTCTCAAAAATAAAATTCCCCCATTTAAAACACATGGCGGACTATTCAATGAATTATAGTTCAAAAATTAAAATTTTCAAAAAATTATCTCTTTTGTTATATTGAAGAACATATATAGGAAAATCTCCAATTCCAATTTTATAACAATGACTAAATAAGAAGTGTGTCTAAAGTTGGTAAAAAAAGTGTGTCCAAAAAGCAATTTTCACGAAAATACAATTCCCTCATTGAAAACCCATGGCGGACTATTCAATGAATTATTGTTCAAAAAGTAAAATTTTCAAAATTTTTTCCCGTTTGTGATAATGAAGCTCATATATAGGAGAATCTCCAATTTGAATTTTATAACACTCACTAAATCATAAGTTTGTCTTAAGTTGGTCCAAAAAGAAATTTTCTCGAAAATACAATTCCCCCATTGAAAACACATGGCGGACTATTCATTGAATTATTGTTCAAAAATTAAAATTTTCAAAAAATTCTCTCTTTTGTTATATTGAAGCACATATATAGGAAAATCTCCAATTCCAATTTTATAACACTCACTAAATAAGAAGTGTGTCTAAAGTTGGTAAAAAAAGTGTGACCAAAAAGCAATTTTCACGAAAATACAATTCCCTCATTGAAAACACATGGCGGACTATTCAATAAATTATTGTTCAAAAAGTAAAATTTTCAAAATTTTTTCCCGTTTGTGAAATTGAAGCTTATATATAGGAGAGTATCTAATTCCAATTTTATAACACTCACTAAATCATAAGTGGGTCTTAAGTTGGTCCAAAAAGTGCAATTTTCTGAAAAATAAAATTCCCCCATTGAAAACACATGGCGGACTATTCAATGAATTATTGTTCAAAAAGTAAAATTTTCAAATTTTTTTCCCGTTTGTGAAATTGAAGCTTATATATGGAAGAATCTCTATTTCCAATTAAATAACACTCACTAAATTAAAAGTGGTTCTAAAGTTGGTCCAAAAAGTACAATTTTCTCAAAAGTAAAATTCCCCCATTGAAAACACATGGCGGACTATTCAATGAATTATTGTTCAAAAAGTAAAATTTTCAAAATTTTTCCCATTTTTTACATTGAAGCTCATACATAGGAAAATCTCCAATTCGAATTTTATAACATTCATTAAATAAGAAGTTGGTCTAAAGTTGATCCAAAAAGTCAATTTTTCTCAAAAATACAATTCCCTCATTGAAAACACATGGCGGACTATTCAATAAATTATTGTTCAACAAATTAAAATTTTCAAAAAATTGTCTCTTTTGTTATATTAAAGATCATATATAGGAGAGTCTCTAATTCCAATTTTATAACACTCACTAAATCAGAAGTGGGTCTTAAGTTGGACCAAAAAGTGCAATTTTCTCAAAAATAAAATTCCCCATTGAAAACAACATGGCGGACTATTCAATGAATTATTGTTCAAAAAGTAAAATTTTCAAAAAATTGTCTCTTTTGTTATATTAAAGATCATATATAGGAGAATCTCTAATTCCAATTTTATAACATTCACTAAATAAGAAGTGTGTCTAAAATTGGTCCAAAAAGTTGATCCAAAAAGCAATTTTCTCAAAAAATAAATTCCCCCATTGAAAACACATTGCGGACTATTCGATGAATTATTGTTCAAAAAGTAACATTTTCAAAATTTTTCTCATTTTTTACATTGAAGCTCATACATAGGAAAATCTCCAATTCGAATTTTATAACATTCATTAAATAAGAAGTTGGTCTAAAGTTGATCCAAAAAGTCCATTTTTCTCAAAAATACAATTCCCTCATTGAAAACACATGGCGGACTATTCAATGAATTATTGTTCAAAAAGTAAAATTTTCGAAATTTTTTCCCGTTTTTGAAATTGAAGCTTATATATGGGAGAATCTCTAATTCCAAATTAATAACACTCACTAAATAAGAAGTTGGTCTAAAGTTGGTTAAAAAAGTGCAATTTTCTCAAAAGTAAAATTCCCCCATTGAAAACACATGGCGGACTATTCAATGAATTATTGTTCAAAAAGTAAAATTTTCGAAATTTTTTCCCATTTTTTATATTGAAGCATACATAGGAAAATCTCCAATTCGAATTTTATAACACTCACTAAATAAGAAGTCGGTCTAAATATGGTCCAAAAAGCAATTTTCTCGAAAATACAATTCCCTCATTGAAAACACATGGCGGACTATTCAATGAATTATTGTTCAAAAAGAAAATTTTCGAAATTTTTTCCCATTTTTTAAATTGAAGCTCATACATAGGAAAATCTCCAATTGAAATTTTATAACACTCACTTAATAAGAAGTGGGTCTAAATATGGTCCAAAAAGCAATTTTCTCGAAAATACAATTCCCTCATTGAAAACACATGGCGGACTATTCAATGAATTATTGTTCAAAAATTAAAATTTTCAAAAAATTCTCTCTTTTGTTATATTGAAGCACATATATAGGAAAATCTCCAATTCCAATTTTATAACACTCACTAAATAAGAAGTGTGTCTAAAGTTGGTAAAAAAAGTGTGACCAAAAAGCAATTTTCACGAAAATACAATTCCCTCATTGAAAACACATGGCGGACTATTCAATAAATTATTGTTCAAAAAGTAAAATTTTCAAAATTTTTTCCCGTTTGTGAAATTGAAGCTTATATATAGGAGAGTATCTAATTCCAATTTTATAACACTCACTAAATCATAAGTGGGTCTTAAGTTGGTCCAAAAAGTGCAATTTTCTGAAAAATAAAATTCCCCCATTGAAAACACATGGCGGACTATTCAATGAATTATTGTTCAAAAAGTAAAATTTTCAAATTTTTTTCCCGTTTGTGAAATTGAAGCTTATATATGGAAGAATCTCTATTTCCAATTAAATAACACTCACTAAATTAAAAGTGGTTCTAAAGTTGGTCCAAAAAGTACAATTTTCTCAAAAGTAAAATTCCCCCATTGAAAACACATGGCGGACTATTCAATGAATTATTGTTCAAAAAGTAAAATTTTCAAAATTTTTCCCATTTTTTACATTGAAGCTCATACATAGGAAAATCTCCAATTCGAATTTTATAACATTCATTAAATAAGAAGTTGGTCTAAAGTTGATCCAAAAAGTCAATTTTTCTCAAAAATACAATTCCCTCATTGAAAACACATGGCGGACTATTCAATAAATTATTGTTCAACAAATTAAAATTTTCAAAAAATTGTCTCTTTTGTTATATTAAAGATCATATATAGGAGAGTCTCTAATTCCAATTTTATAACACTCACTAAATCAGAAGTGGGTCTTAAGTTGGACCAAAAAGTGCAATTTTCTCAAAAATAAAATTCCCCATTGAAAACAACATGGCGGACTATTCAATGAATTATTGTTCAAAAAGTAAAATTTTCAAAAAATTGTCTCTTTTGTTATATTAAAGATCATATATAGGAGAATCTCTAATTCCAATTTTATAACATTCACTAAATAAGAAGTGTGTCTAAAATTGGTCCAAAAAGTTGATCCAAAAAGCAATTTTCTCAAAAAATAAATTCCCCCATTGAAAACACATTGCGGACTATTCGATGAATTATTGTTCAAAAAGTAACATTTTCAAAATTTTTCTCATTTTTTACATTGAAGCTCATACATAGGAAAATCTCCAATTCGAATTTTATAACATTCATTAAATAAGAAGTTGGTCTAAAGTTGATCCAAAAAGTCCATTTTTCTCAAAAATACAATTCCCTCATTGAAAACACATGGCGGACTATTCAATGAATTATTGTTCAAAAAGTAAAATTTTCGAAATTTTTTCCCGTTTTTGAAATTGAAGCTTATATATGGGAGAATCTCTAATTCCAAATTAATAACACTCACTAAATAAGAAGTTGGTCTAAAGTTGGTTAAAAAAGTGCAATTTTCTCAAAAGTAAAATTCCCCCATTGAAAACACATGGCGGACTATTCAATGAATTATTGTTCAAAAAGTAAAATTTTCGAAATTTTTTCCCATTTTTTATATTGAAGCATACATAGGAAAATCTCCAATTCGAATTTTATAACACTCACTAAATAAGAAGTCGGTCTAAATATGGTCCAAAAAGCAATTTTCTCGAAAATACAATTCCCTCATTGAAAACACATGGCGGACTATTCAATGAATTATTGTTCAAAAAGAAAATTTTCGAAATTTTTTCCCATTTTTTAAATTGAAGCTCATACATAGGAAAATCTCCAATTGAAATTTTATAACACTCACTTAATAAGAAGTGGGTCTAAATATGGTCCAAAAAGCAATTTTCTCGAAAATACAATTCCCTCATTGAAAACACATGGCGGACTATTCAATGAATTATTGTTCAAAAATTAAAATTTTCAAAAAATTCTCTCTTTTGTTATATTGAAGCACATATATAGGAAAATCTCCAATTCCAATTTTATAACACTCACTAAATAAGAAGTGTGTCTAAAGTTGGTAAAAAAAGTGTGACCAAAAAGCAATTTTCACGAAAATACAATTCCCTCATTGAAAACACATGGCGGACTATTCAATAAATTATTGTTCAAAAAGTAAAATTTTCAAAATTTTTTCCCGTTTGTGAAATTGAAGCTTATATATAGGAGAGTATCTAATTCCAATTTTATAACACTCACTAAATCATAAGTGGGTCTTAAGTTGGTCCAAAAAGTGCAATTTTCTGAAAAATAAAATTCCCCCATTGAAAACACATGGCGGACTATTCAATGAATTATTGTTCAAAAAGTAAAATTTTCAAATTTTTTTCCCGTTTGTGAAATTGAAGCTTATATATGGAAGAATCTCTATTTCCAATTAAATAACACTCACTAAATTAAAAGTGGTTCTAAAGTTGGTCCAAAAAGTACAATTTTCTCAAAAGTAAAATTCCCCCATTGAAAACACATGGCGGACTATTCAATGAATTATTGTTCAAAAAGTAAAATTTTCAAAATTTTTCCCATTTTTTACATTGAAGCTCATACATAGGAAAATCTCCAATTCGAATTTTATAACATTCATTAAATAAGAAGTTGGTCTAAAGTTGATCCAAAAAGTCAATTTTTCTCAAAAATACAATTCCCTCATTGAAAACACATGGCGGACTATTCAATAAATTATTGTTCAACAAATTAAAATTTTCAAAAAATTGTCTCTTTTGTTATATTAAAGATCATATATAGGAGAGTCTCTAATTCCAATTTTATAACACTCACTAAATCAGAAGTGGGTCTTAAGTTGGACCAAAAAGTGCAATTTTCTCAAAAATAAAATTCCCCATTGAAAACAACATGGCGGACTATTCAATGAATTATTGTTCAAAAAGTAAAATTTTCAAAAAATTGTCTCTTTTGTTATATTAAAGATCATATATAGGAGAATCTCTAATTCCAATTTTATAACATTCACTAAATAAGAAGTGTGTCTAAAATTGGTCCAAAAAGTTGATCCAAAAAGCAATTTTCTCAAAAAATAAATTCCCCCATTGAAAACACATTGCGGACTATTCGATGAATTATTGTTCAAAAAGTAACATTTTCAAAATTTTTCTCATTTTTTACATTGAAGCTCATACATAGGAAAATCTCCAATTCGAATTTTATAACATTCATTAAATAAGAAGTTGGTCTAAAGTTGATCCAAAAAGTCCATTTTTCTCAAAAATACAATTCCCTCATTGAAAACACATGGCGGACTATTCAATGAATTATTGTTCAAAAAGTAAAATTTTCGAAATTTTTTCCCGTTTTTGAAATTGAAGCTTATATATGGGAGAATCTCTAATTCCAAATTAATAACACTCACTAAATAAGAAGTTGGTCTAAAGTTGGTTAAAAAAGTGCAATTTTCTCAAAAGTAAAATTCCCGTATTGAAAACACATGGCGGACTATTCAATGAATTATTGTTCAAAAAGTAAAATTTTCGAAATTTTTTCCCATTTTTTATATTGAAGCATACATAGGAAAATCTCCAATTCGAATTTTATAACACTCACTAAATAAGAAGTCGGTCTAAATATGGTCCAAAAAGCAATTTTCTCGAAAATACAATTCCCTCATTGAAAACACATGGCGGACTATTCAATGAATTATTGTTCAAAAAGAAAATTTTCGAAATTTTTTCCCATTTTTTAAATTGAAGCTCATACATAGGAAAATCTCCAATTGAAATTTTATAACACTCACTTAATAAGAAGTGGGTCTAAATATGGTCCAAAAAGCAATTTTCTCGAAAATACAATTCCCTCATTGAAAACACATGGCGGACTATTCAATGAATTATTGTTCAAAAATTAAAATTTTCAAAAAATTCTCTCTTTTGTTATATTGAAGCACATATATAGGAAAATCTCCAATTCCAATTTTATAACACTAACTAAATAAGAAGTGTGTTTAAAGTTGGTAAAAAAAAGTGTGTCTAAAAAGCAATTTTCACGAAAATACAATTCCCTCATTGAAAACAGATAGCGGACTATTCAATGAATTATTGTTCAAAAAGTAAAATTTTCAAATTTTTTTCCCGTTTGTGAAATTGAAGCTTATATATGGAAGAATCTCTATTTCCAATTTAATAACACTCACTAAATTAAAAGTGGGTCTAAAGTTAGTCCAAAAAGTACAATTTTCTCAAAAGTAAAATTCCCCCATAGAAAACACATGGCGGACTATTCAATGAATTATTGTTCAAAAAGTAAAATTTTCAAAATTTTTCCCATTTTTTACATTGAAGCTCATACATAGGAAAATCTTCAATTCGAATTTTATAACATTCATTAAATAAGAAGTTGGTCTAAAGTTGATCCAAAAAGTCAATTTTTTTCAAAAATACAATTCCCTCATTGAAAACACATGGCGGACTATTCAATGAATTATTGTTCAAAAAGTAAAATTTTCAAAATTTTTTCCCGTTTGTGAAATTGAAGCTTATATGTGGAAGAATCTCTAATTCCAATTTTATAACACTCACTAAATCATAAGTTTGTCTTAAGTTGGTCCAAAAAGCAATTTTCTCGAAAATACAATTCCCCCATTGAAAACACATGGCGGACTATTCAATGAATTATTGTTCAAAAATTAAAATTTTCCAAAAATTCTCTCTTTTGTTATATTGAAGCACATATATAGGAAAATCTCCAATTCCAATTTTATAACACTCTCTAAATAAGAAGTGTGTCTAAAGTTGGTAAAAAAAGTGTGACCAAAAAGCAATTTTCACGAAAATACAAGTCCCTCATTGAAAACACATGGCGGACTATTCAATAAATTATTGTTCAAAAAGTAAAATTTCCAAAAATTTTTCCCGTTTGTTATATTGAACCACATATATAGGAAAATCTCCAATTCCAATTTTATAACACTAACTAAATAAGAAGTGTGTCTAAAGTTGGTAAAAAAGTGTGTCCAAAAAGCAATTTTCACGAAAATACAATTCCCTCATTGAAAACACATTGCGGACTATTCAATGAATTATTGTTCAAAAAGTAAAATTTTCAAAATTTTTTCTATTTTGTTATATTAAAGAACATATATAGGGAAATCTCCAATTCCAATTTTATAACACTAACTAAATAAGAAGTGTGTCTAAAGTTGGTAAAAAAAGTTTGACCAAAAAGCAATTTTAAGGAAAATACAAGTCCCTCATTGAAAACACATGGCGGACTATTCAATAACTTATTGTTCAAAACGTAAAATTTCCAAAATTTTTTCCCGTTTGTTATATTGAACCACATATATAGGAAAATCTCCAATTCCAATTTTATAACACTAACTAAATAAGAAGTGTGTCTAAAGTTGGTAAAAAAGTGTGTCCAAAAAGCAATTTTCACGAAAATACAATTCCCTCATTGAAAACACATTGCGGACTTTGCAATGAATTGTTGTTCAAAAAGTAAAATTTTCAAAATTTTTTCCCATATTATATATTGAAGCTCATACATTGGAAAATCTCCAATTGAAATTTTATAACACTCACTTAATAAGAAGTGGGTCTAAATATGGTCCAAAAAGCAATTTTCTCGAAAATACAATTCCCTCATTGAAAACAGATTGCGGACTATTCAAAGAATTATTGTTCAAAAAGCAAAATTTTCAAAATTTTTTCCCGTTTGTGATAATGAAGCACATATATAGGAGAATCTCCAATTTGAATTTTATAACATTCACTAAATAAGAAGTGGGTCTAAAGTTGGTACAAAAAGTACAATTTTCTCAAAAGTAAAATTCCCCCATTGAAAACACATTCCGGACTATTCAATAAATTATTGTTCAAAAAGTAAAATTTTCAAATTTTTTTCCCGTTTGTGATATTGAAGCTTATATATAGGAGAGTATCTAATTCCAATTTTATAACACTCACTAAATCATAAGTTTGTCTTAAGTTGGTCCAAAAAGTAATTTTCTCGAAAATACAATTCCCCCATTGAAAACACATGGCGGACTATTCAATGAATTATTGTTCAAAAAGTAAATTTTTCGAAATTTTTTCCCATTTTTTATATTGAAGCTCATACATAGGAGAACCTCCAATTCGAATTTTATAACACTCACTAAATAAGAAGTGGGTCTAAATATGGTCCAAAAAGCAATTTTCTCGAAAATACAATTCCCTCATTGAAAACACATGGCGGATTATTCAATGAATTATTGTTCAAAAATAAAAATTTTCAAAAAATTCTCTCTTTTGTTATATTGAAGCACATATATAGGAAAATCTCCAATTCCAATTTTATAACACTCACTAAATAAGAAGTGTGTCTAAAGTTGGTAAAAAAAGTGTGACCAAAAAGCAATTTTCACGAAAATACAATTCCCTCATTGAAAACACATGGCGGACTATTCAATAAATTATTGTTCAAAAAGTAAAATTTCCAAAATTTTTTCCCGTTTGTTATATTGAAGCACATATATAGGAAAATCTCCAATTCCAATTTTATAACACTAACTAAATAAGAAGTGTTTCTAAAGTTGGTAAAAAAGTGTGTCCAAAAAGCAATTTTCACGAAAATACAATTCCCTCATTGAAAACACATTGCGGACTATTCAATGAATTATTGTTCAAAAAGTAAAATTTTCAAAAAATTCTCTCTTTTGTTATATTGAAGCACATATATAGGAAAATCTCCAATTCCAATTTTATAACACTCACTAAATAAGAAGTGTGTCTAAAGTTGGTAAAAAAAGTGTGACCAAAAAGCAATTTTCACGAAAATACAATTCCCTCATTGAAAACACATGGCGGACTATTCAATAAATTATTGTTCAAAAAGTAAAATTTCCCAAATTTTTTCCCGTTTGTTATATTGAAGCACATATATAGGAAAATCTCCAATTCCAATTTTATAACACTAACTAATTAAGAAGTGTGTCTAAAGTTGGTAAAAAAAGTGTGTCCAAAAAGCAATTTTCACGAAAATACAATTCCCTCATTGAAAACACATTACGGACTATTCAATGAATTATTGTTCAAAAAGTAAAATTTTCAAAATATTTTCCCGTTTGTGATATTGAAGCTTATATATAGGAGAGTATCTAATTCCAATTTTATAACACTCACTAAATCATAAGTGGGTCTTAAATTGGTCCAAAAAATGCAATTTTCTCAAAAATAAAATTCCCCCATTTAAAACACATGGCGGACTATTCAATGAATTATAGTTCAAAAATTAAAATTTTCAAAAAATTATCTCTTTTGTTATATTGAAGAACATATATAGGAAAATCTCCAATTCCAATTTTATAACAATGACTAAATAAGAAGTGTGTCTAAAGTTGGTAAAAAAAGTGTGTCCAAAAAGCAATTTTCACGAAAATACAATTCCCTCATTGAAAACACATGGCGGACTATTCAATGAATTATTGTTCAAAAAGTAAAATTTTCAAAATTTTTTCCCGTTTGTGATAATGAAGTTCATGTATAGGAGAATCTCCAATTTGAATTTTATAACACTCACTAAATCATAAGTTTGTCTTAAGTTGGTCCAAAAAGAAATTTTCTCGAAAATACAATTCCCCCATTGAAAACACATGGCGGACTATTCAATGAATTATTGTTCAAAAATTAAAATTTTCAAAAAATTCTCTCTTTTGTTATATTGAAGCACATATATAGGAAAATCTCCAATTCCAATTTTATAACACTCACTAAATAAGAAGTGTGTCTAAAGTTGGTAAAAAAAGTGTGACCAAAAAGCAATTTTCACGAAAATACAAGTCCCTCATTGAAAACACATGGCGGACTATTCAATAAATTATTGTTCAAAAAGTAAAATTTCCAAAATTTTTTCCCGTTTGTTATATTGAACCACATATATAGGAAAATCTCCAATTCCAATTTTATAACACTAACTAAATAAGAAGTGTTTCTAAAGTTGGTAAAAAAGTGTGTCCAAAAAGCAATTTTCACGAAAATACAATTCCCTCATTGAAAACACATTGCGGACTATTCAATGAATTATTGTTCAAAAAGTAAAATTTTCAAATTTTTTTCTATTTTGTTATATTAAAGCACATATATAGGGAAATCTCCAATTCCAATTTTATAACACTAACTAAATAAGAAGTGTGTCTAAAGTTGGTAAAAAAAGTGTGTCCAAAAAGCAATTTTCACGAAAATACAATTCCCTCATTGAAAACACATTGCGGACTTTGCAATGAATTGTTGTTCAAAAAGTAAAGTTTTCAAAATTTTTTTACATTTTTTATATTGAAGCTCATACATAGGAAAATCTCCAATTGAAATTTTATAACACTCACTTAATAAGAAGTGGGTCTAAATATGGTCCAAAAAGCAATTTTCTCGAAAATACAATTCCCCCATTGAAAACACATGGCGGACTATTCAATAAATTATTGTTCAAAAAGTAAAATTTTCAAAATTTTTTCCCGTTTGTGATATTGAAGCTTATATATAGGAGAGTATCTAATTCCAATTTTATAACACTCACTAAATCATAAGTTTGTCTTAAGTTGCTCCAAAAAGTAATTTTCTCGAAAATACAATTCCCTCATTGAAAACACATGGCGGATTATTCAATGAATTATTGTTCAAAAATTAAAATTTTCAAAAAATTCTCTCTTTTGTTATATTGAAGCACATATATAGGAAAATCTCCAATTCCAATTTTATAACACTCACTAAATAAGAAGTGTGTCTAAAGTTGGTAAAAAAAGTGTGACCAAAAAGCAATTTTCACGAAAATACAATTCCCTCATTGAAAACACATGGCGGACTATTCAATAAATTATTGTTCAAAAAGTAAAATTTTCAAAATTTTTTCTCGTTTGTGATAATGAAGCACATATATATTAGAATCACTAATTCCAATTTTATAACACTCACTAAATAAGAAGTGGGTCTAAAGTTGATCCAAAAAGTCAATTTTTCTCAAAAATACAATTCCCTCATTGAAAACACATGGCGGACTATTCAATGAATTATTGTTCAAAAAGTAAAATTTTCAAAATTTTTTCCCGTTTGTGAAATTGAAGCTTATATATGGGAGAATCTCTAATTCCAATTTAATAACACTCATTAAATAAGAAGTGGGTCTAAAGTTGGTTAAAAAAGTGCAATTTTCTCAAAAGTAAAATTCCCCCATTGAAAACACATGGCGGACTATTCAATGAATTATTGTTCAAAAAGTAAAATTTTCAAAAAATTGTCTCTTTTGTTAAGTTAAAGCTCATATATAGGAGAATCTCCAATTCCAATTTTATAACACTAACTAATTAAGAAGTGTGTCTAAAGTTGGTAAAAAAAGTGTGTCCAAAAAGCAATTTTCACGAAAATACAATTCCCTCATTGAAAACACATTGCGGACTTTGCAATGAATTGTTGTTCAAAAAGTAAAATTTTCAAAATTTTTTCCCATTTTTTATATTGAAGCTCATACATAGGAAAATCTCCAATTGAAATTTTATAACATTCATTAAATAAGAAGTTGGTCTAAAGTTGATTTAAAAAGTCAATTTTTCTCAAAAATACAATTCCCTCATTGAAAACACATGGCGGACTATTCAATAAATTATTGTTCAACAAATTAAAATTTTCAAAATTTTTTCCCGTTACTGATATTGAAGCTTATATATAGGAGAGTCTCTAATTCCAATTTTATAACACTCACTAAATCAGAAGTGGGTCTTAAGTTGGACCAAAAAGTGCAATTTTCTCAAAAATAAAATTCCCCATTGAAAACACATTGCGGACTATTCGATGAATTATTGTTCAAAAAGTAACATTTTCAAAATTTTTCTCATTTTTTACATTGAAGCTCATACATAGGAAAATCTCCAATTCGAATTTTATAACATTCATTAAATAAGAAGTTGGTCTAAAGTTGATCCAAAAAGTCCATTTTTCTCAAAAATACAATTCCCTCATTGAAAACACATGGCGGACTATTCAATGAATTATTGTTCAAAATGTAAAATTTTCGAAATTTTTTCCCATTTTTTATATTGAAGCTCATACATAGGAGAATCTCCAATTCGAATTTTATAACACTCACTAAATAAGAAGTGGGTCTAAATATGGTCCAAAAAGCAATTTTCTCGAAAATACAATTCCCTGATTGAAAACACATGGCGGACTATTCAATGAATTATTGTTCAAAAAGTAAAATTTTCAAAATTTTTCCCATTTTTTATATTGAAGCTCATACATAGGAAAATCTCCAATTCCAATTTTATAACACTCACTAAATAAGAAGTGTGTCTAAAGTTGGTAAAAGAAGTGTGTCCAAAAAGCAATTTTCACGAAAATACAATACCCTCATTGAAAACAGATTGCGGACTATTCAATGAATTATTTTTCAAAAAGTAAAATTTTCAAAAATTTTTCCCGTTTGTGATAATGAAGCTCATATATAGGAGAATCTCCAATTTGAATTTTATAACATTCACTAAATAAGAAGTGGGTCTAAAGTTGGTCCAAAAAGTCCATTTTTCTCAAAAATAAAATTCCCCCATTGAAAACACATGGCGGACTATTCAATGAATTATTGTTCAAAAAGTAAAATTTTCAAAATTTTTTACCGTTTGTGATATTGAAGCTTATATATAGGAGAGTCTCTAATTCCAATTTTATAATACTCACTAAATCAGAAGTGGGTCTAAATATGGTGCAAAAAGCAATTTTCTCGAAAATACAATTCCCTCATTGAAAACACATGGCGGACTATTCAATGAATTATTGTTCAAAAAGTAAAATTTTCAAAATTTTTTCCCGTCTGTGATAATGAAGCTCGTTTATAGGAGAATCTCCAATTTGAATTTTATAACATTCCCTAAATAAGAAATGGGTCTAAACTTGGTCCAAAAAGTGCAATTTTCTCAAAAAATATATTCCCCCATTGAAAACACATGGCGGACTATTCAATGAATTATTGTTCAAAAAGTAAAATTTTCAAAAATTTTCCACGTTTTTTATATTGAAGCTCATACATAGGAAAATCTCCAATTCGAATTTTATAACACTCACTAAATAAGAAGTTGATCCAAAAAGTCAATTTTTCTCAAAAATACAATTCTCTCATTGAAAACACATGGCGGACTATTCAATGAATTATTATTCAAAAAGTAAAATTTTCAAATTTTTTTCCCGTTTGTGAAATTGAAGCTTATATATGGGAGAATGTCTAATTCAAATTTTATAACACTCACTAAATCATAAGTGGGTCTTAAGTTGGTCCAAAAAGTGCAATTTTCTCAAAAATAAAATTCCCCCATTGAAAACACATGGCGGACTATTCAATGAATTATTGTTCAAAAAGTAAAATTTTAAAATTTTTTTCCCGTTGGTGATATTGAAGCTTATATATAGGAGAGTCTCTAATTCCAATTTTATAACACTCACTAAATCAGAAGTGGGTCTTAAGTTGGTCCAAAAAGTGCAATTTTCTCAAAAAATAAATTCCCCCATTGAAAACACATGGCAGACTATTCAATGAATTATTGTTCAAAAAGTAAAATTTTCAAAAATTTTTCTCTTTTGTTATATTAAAGCACATATATAGGAAAATCTCCAATTCCAATTTTATAACACTCACTAAATAAGAAGTGGGTCTAAATATGGTCCAAAAAGCAATTTTCTCGAAAATACAATTCCCTGATTGAAAACACATGGCGGACTATTCAATGAATTATTGTTCAAAAAGTAAAATTTTCAAAATTTTTCCCATTTTTTATATTGAAGCTCATACATAGGAAAATCTCCAATTCGAATTTTATAACACTCACTAAATAAGAAGTCGGTCTAAAGTTGGTCCAAAAAGTCCATTTTTCTCAAAAATAAAATTCCCCCATTGAAAACACATGGCGGACTATTCAATGAATTATTGTTCAAAAATTAAAATTTTCAAAAAATTCTCTCTTTTGTTATATTGAAGCACATATATAGGAAAATCTCCAATTCCAATTTTATAACACTCACTAAATAAGAAGTGTGTCTAAAGTTGGTAAAAGAAGTGTGTCCAAAAAGCAATTTTCACGAAAATACAATACCCTCATTGAAAACAGATTGCGGACTATTCAATGAATTATTTTTCAAAAAGTAAAATTTTCAAAAATTTTTCCCGTTTGTGATAATGAAGCTCATATATAGGAGAATCTCCAATTTGAATTTTATAACATTCACTAAATAAGAAGTGGGTCTAAAGTTGGTCCAAAAAGTCCATTTTTCTCAAAAATAAAATTCCCCCATTGAAAACACATGGCGGACTATTCAATGAATTATTGTTCAAAAAGTAAAATTTTCAAAATTTTTTACCGTTTGTGATATTGAAGCTTATATATAGGAGAGTCTCTAATTCCAATTTTATAACACTCACTAAATCAGAAGTGGGTCTAAATATGGTGCAAAAAGCAATTTTCTCGAAAATACAATTCCCTCATTGAAAACACATGGCGGACTATTCAATGAATTATTGTTCAAAAAGTAAAATTTTCAAAATTTTTCCCATTTTTTTATATTGAAGCTCATACATAGGAAAATCTCCAATTCAAATTTTATAACACTCACTAAATATGAAGTGGGTCTAAAGTTGGTCCAAAAAGCAATTTTCTCGAAAATACAATTCCCTCATTGAAAACACATTTCGGACTATTCAATGAATTATTGTTCAAAAGTTAAAATTTTCAAAAAATTCTCTCTTTTGTTATATTGAAGCACATATATAGGAAAATCTCCAATTCCAATTTTATAACACTCACTAAATAAGAAGTGTGTCTAAAGTTGGTAAAAAAAGTGTGTCCAAAAAGCAATTTTCACGAAAATACAATACCCTCATTGAAAACACATGGCGGACTATTCAATGAATTATTGTTCAAAAAGTAAAATTTTCAAAATTTTTTCCCGTTTGTGATAATGAAACTCATTTATAGGAGAATCTCTAATTCCAATTTTATAACACTCACTAAATAAGAAAAGGGTCCAAAAAGCAATTTTCTCAAAAATAAAATTCCCCCATTGAAAACACATGGCGGACTATTCAATGAATTATTGTTCAAAAAGTAAAATTTTCAAAATTTTTTCCCGTTTGTGATAATGAAACTCATTTATAGGAGAATCTCCAATTTGAATTTTATAACATTCCCTAAATAAGAAATGGGTCTAAACTTGGTCCAAAAGTGCAATTTTATAAAAGTAAAATTCCCCCATTGAAAACACATGGCGGACTATTCAATGAATTATTGTTCAAAAAGTAAAATTTTCAAAATTTTTTCCCGTTTGTGATAATGAAGCTCATTTATAGGAGAATCTCTAAATCCAATTTTATAACACTCACTAAATAAGAAGTGGGTCCAAAAAGCAATTTCCTCGAAAATACAATTCCCTCATTGAAAACACTTGGCGGACTATTCAATGAATTATAGTTCAAAAATTAAAATTTTCAAAAAATTCTCTCTTTTGTTATTTAAAGCTTATATATAGGAGAGTCTCTAATTCCAATTTTATAACACTCACTAAATCAGAAGTGGGTCTTAAGTTGGTCCAAAAAGTGCAATTTTCTCAAAAGTAAAATTCCCCCATTAAAACACATGGCGGACTATTCAATGAATTATTGTTCAAAAAGTAAAATTTTCGAAATTTTTTCCCATTTTTTATATTGAAGCTCATACATAGGAAAATCTCCAATTCCAATTTAATAACACTCACTAAATAAGAAGTTGATACAAAAAGTCCATTTTTCTCAAAAATACAATTCTCTCATTGAAAACACATGGCGGACTATTCAATGAATTATTATTCAAAAAGTAAAATTTTCAAAAAAATTCTCTCTTTTGTTATATTGAAGCACATATATAGGAAAATCTCCAATTCCAATTTTATAACACTCACTAAATAAGAAGTGTGTCTAAAGTTGGTAAAAAAAGTGTGTCCAAAAAGCAATTTTCACGAAAATACAATTCTCTCATTGAAAACACATGGCGGACTATTCAATGAATTATTGTTCAAAAAGTAAAATTTTCAAAATTTTTTCCCTTTTGTGATATTGAAGCTTATATATAGGAGAGTCTCTAATTCCAATTTTATAACACTCACTAAATCAGAAATGGGTCTTAAGTTGGTCCAAAAAGTGCAATTTTCTCAAAAATAAAATTCCCATATTGAAAACACCTGGCGGACTATTCAATGAATTATTGTTAAAAAAGTAAAATTTTCAAAATTTTCCCCATTTTTTATATTGAAGCTCATACATAGGAAAATCTCCCATTCGAATTTTATAACACTCACTAAATAAGAAGTCGGTCTAAATATGGTCCAAAAAGCAATTTTCTCGAAAATACAATTCCCTCATTGAAAACACATGGCGGACTATTCAATGAATTATTGTTCGAAAAGTAAAATTTTCAAATTTTTTTCCCGTTTGTGATATTGAAGCTTATATATAGGAGAGTATCTAATTCCAATTTTATAACACTCACTAAATCATAAGTGGGTCTTAAGTTGGTCCAAAAAGTGCAATTTTCTCAAAAGTAAAATTCCCCCATTGAAAACACATGGCGGACTATTTTATGAATTATTGTTCAAAAAGTAAAATTTTCAAAAAATTGCTCTTTTGTTATATTAAAGCTCATAAATAGGAGAATCTCCAATTCCAATTTTATAACATTCACTAAATAAGAAGTGTGTCTAAAGTTGGTCCAAAAAGTTGATCCAAAAAGCAATTTTCTCGAAAATACAATTCCCACATTGAAAACACATGGCGGACTATTCAATGAATTATTGTTCAAAAAGTAAAATTTTCGAAATTTTCCCATTTTTTATATTGAAGCTCATACATAGGAAAATCTCCAATTCGAATTTTATAACACTCACTAAATAAGAAGTTGATCCAAAAAGTCAATTTTTCTCAAAAATACTATTCTCTCATTGAAAACACATGGCGGACTATTCAATGAATTATTATTCAAAAAGTAAAATTTTCAAAATTTTTTCCCGTTTGTGAAATTGAAGCTTATATATGGGAGAATCTCTAATTCAAATTTTATAACACTCACTAAATCATAAGTGGGTCTTAAGTTGGTCCAAAAAGTGCAATTTTCTCAAAAATAAAATTCCCCCATTGAAAACACATGGCGGACTATTCAATGAATTATTGTTCAAAAAGTAAAATTTTCAAAATTTTTCCCATTTTTTATATTGAAGCTCATACATAGGAAAATCTCCAATTCGAATTTTATAACACTCACTAAATAAGAAGTCGGTCTAAAGTTGATCCAAAAAGTCCATTTTTCTCAAAAATACAATTCCCTCATTGAAAACACATGGCGGACTATTCAATGAATTATTGTTCAAAAATTAAAATTTTCAAAAAAATTCTCTCTTTCGTTATATTGAAGCACATATATAGGAAAATCTCCAATTCGAATTTTATAACACTCACTAAATAAGAAGTCGGTCTAAATATGGTCCAAAAAGCAATTTTCTCGAAAATACAATTCCCTCATTGAAAACACATGGCGGACTATTCAATGAATTATTGTTCGAAAAGTAAAATTTTCAAATTTTTTTCCCGTTTGTGATATTGAAGCTTATATATAGGAGAGTATCTAATTCCAATTTTATAATACTCACTAAATCATAAGTGGGTCTTAAGTTGGTCCAAAAAGTGCAATTTTCTCAAAAGTAAAATTCCCCCATTGAAAGCACATGGCGGACTATTTTATGAATTATTGTTCAAAAAGTAAAATTTTCAAAAAATTGCTCTTTTGTTATATTAAAGCTCATATATAGGAGAATCTCCAATTCCAATTTTATAACATTCACTAAATAAGAAGTCGGTCTAAATATGGTACAAAAGCAATTTTCTCGAAAATACGATTCCCCCATTGAAAACACATGGCGGGCTATTCAATGAATTATTGTTCAAAAAGTAAAATTTTCAAAATTTTTTCCCGTTTGTGATAATGAAGCTCGTTTATAGGAGAATCTCCAATTCGAATTTTATAACACTCACTAAATAAGAAGTGGGTCTAAATATGGTCCAAAAAGCAATTTTCTCGAAAATACAATTCCCTGAATGAAAACACATGGCGGACTATTCAATGAATTATTGTTCAAAAAGTAAAATTTTCAAAAAATTCTCTCTTTTGTTATATTGAAGCACATATATAGGAGAATCTCCAATTTGAATTTTATAACATTTACTAAATAAGAAGTGGGTCTAAAGTTGGTCCAAAAAGTCAATTTTTCTCAAAAATAAAATTCCCCCTTTGAAAACACATGGCGGACTATTCAATGAATTATTGTTCAAAAAGTAAAATTTTCAAAATTTTTTACCGTTTGTGATATTGAAGCTTATATATAGGAGAGTCTCTAATTCCAATTTTATAACACTCACTAAATCAGAAGTGGGTCTAAATATGGTGCAAAAAGCAATTTTCTCGAAAATACAATTCCCTCATTGAAAACACATGGCGGACTATTCAATGAATTATTGTTCAAAAAGTAAAATTTTCAAAATTTTTTCCCGTCTGTGATAATGAAGCTCGTTTATAGGAGAATCTCCAATTTGAATTTTATAACATTCCCTAAATAAGAAATGGGTCTAAACTAAGTCCAAAAAGTGCAATTTTCTCAAAAAATAAATTCCCTCATTGAAAACACATGGCGGACTATTCAATGAATTATTGTTCAAAAAGTAAAATTTTCGAAATTTTTTCCCATTTTTTATATTGAAGCTTATACATAGGAAAATCTCCAATTCCAATTTAATAACACTCACTAAATAAGAAGTTGGTCTAAAGTTGGTTAAAAAAGTGCAATTTTCTCAAAAGTAAAATTCCCCCATTGAAAACACATGGCGGAATATTCAATGAATTATTGTTCAAAAAGTAAAATTTTCAAAAAATTGTTTTTTTTTGTTATATTAAAGCTCATATATAGGAGAATCTCCAATTACAATTTTATAACATTCACTAAATAAGAAGTGTGTAAAAAGTTGGTCCAAAAAGTTGATCCAAAAAGCAATTTTCTCGAAAATACAATTCCCTCATTGAAAACACATGGCGGACTATTCAATGAATTATTGTTCAAAAAGTAAAATTTTCAAAATTTTTCCCGTTTGTGATAATGAAGCTCGTTTATAGGAGAATCTCCAATTTGAATTTTATAACATTCCCTAAATAAGAAATGGGTCTAAACTTAGTCCAAAAAGTGCAATTTTCTCAAAAATAAAATTTCCGAATTGAAAACACATGCCGGACTATTCAATGAATTATTGTTCAAAAAGTAAAATTTTCAAAATTTTCCCCATTTTTTATATTGAAGCTCATGCATAGGAAAATCTCCAATTCGAATTTTATAACACTCACTAAATAAGAAGTTGATCCAAAAAGTCCATTTTTCTCAAAAATACAATTCTCTCATTGAAAACACATGGCGGACTATTCAATGAATTATTGTTCAAAAAGTAAAATTTTCGAAATTTTCCCATTTTTTATATTGAAGCTCATACATAGGAAAATCTCCAATTCGAATTTTATAACACTCACTAAATAAGAAGTCGGTCTAAAGTTGATCCAAAAAGTCCATTTTTCTCAAAAATACAATTCTCTCATTGAAAACACATGACGGACTATTCAATGAACTATTATTCAAAAAGTAAAATTTTCAAAATTTTTTCCCGTTTGTGAAATTGAAGCTTATATATGGGAGAATCTCTAATTTAAATTTTATAACACTCACTAAATCAGAAGTGGGTCTTAAGTTGGTCCAAAAAGTGCAATTTTCTCAAAAATAAAATTCAACCATTGAAAACACATGGCGGACTATTCAATGAATTATTGTTCAAAAAGTAAAATTTTCAAAATTTTTTCCCGTTTGTGATATTGAAGCTTATATATAGGAGAGTCTCTAATTCCAATTTTATAACACTCACTAAATCCTAAAGTTGGTAAAAAAAGTGTGTCCAAAAAGCAATTTTCACGAAAATAATATTCCCTCATTGAAAACACATTGCGGACTTTTCAATGAATTATTGTTCAAAAAGTAAAATTTTCAAAATTTTTTCCCGTTTGTGATAATGAAGCTCATTTATAGGAGAATCTCTAATTCCAATTTTATAACACTCACTAAATAAGAAGTGGGTCCAAAAAGCAATTTTCTCGAAAATACAATTCCCTCATTGAAAACACTTGGCGGACTATTCAATGAATTATTGTTCAAAAATTAAAATTTTCAAAAAATTCTCTCTTTTGTTATATTAAAGCTTATATATAGGAGAGTCTCTAATTCCAATTTTATAACACTCACTAAATCAGAAGTGGGTCTTAAGTTGGTCCAAAAAGTGCAATTTTCTCAAAAGTAAAATTCCCCCATTGAAAACACATGGCAGACTATTCAATGAATTATTGTTCAAAAAGTAAAATTTTCGAAATTTTTTCCCATTTTTACATTGAAGCTCATACATAGGAAAATCTCCATTTCGAATTTTATAACATTCATTAAATAAGAAGTTGGTCTAAAGTTGATCCAAAAAGTCCATTTTTCTCAAAAATATAATTCCCTCATTGAAAACACATGGCGGACTATTCAATGAATTATTGTTCAAAAAGTAAAATTTTCAAAATTTTTCCCGTTTGTGAAATTGAAGCTTATATATGGGAGAATCTCTAATTCCAATTTAATAACACTCACTAAATAAGAAGTTGGTCTAAAGTTGGTCCAAAAAGTGCAATTTTCTCGAAAATACAATACCCTCATTGAAAACACATGGCGGACTATTCAATGAATTATTGTTCAAAAAGTAAAATTTTCGAAATTTTTTCCCATTTTTTATATTGAAGCTCATACATAGGAAAATCTCCATTTCGAATTTTATAACATTCATTAAATAAGAAGTTGGTCTAAAGTTGATCCAAAAAGTCCATTTTTCTCAAAAATATAATTCCCTCATTGAAAACACATGGCGGACTATTCAATGAATTATTGTTCAAAAAGTAAAATTTTCAAAATTTTTTCCCGTTTGTGATATTGAAGCTTATATATAGGAGAATCACTAATTCCAATTTTATAACACTCACTAAATAAGAAGTGGGTCTAAAGTTGGTCCAAAAGTGCAATTTTCCAAAAGTAAAATTCCCCCATTGAAAACACATGGCGGACTATTCAATGAATTATTGTCCAAAAAGTAAAATTTTCAAAATTTTTTCCCGTTTGTGATAATGAAGCTCATTTATAGGAGAATCTCCAATTTGAATTTTATAACATTCCCTAAATAAGAAATGGGCCTAAACTTGGTCCAAAAAGTGCAATTTTCTCAAAAAATAAATTCCCCCATTGAAAACACATGGCGGACTATTCAATGAATTAATGTTCAAAAAGTAAAATTTTCAAAAATTTGTCTCTTTTGTTATATAGAAGCTCATATATAGGAGAATCTCCAATTCCAATTTTATAACATTCACTAAATAAGAAGTGGGTCTAAAGTTGGTCCAAAAAGTTGGTCCAAAAAGCAATTTTCTCAAAAATAAAATTCCCCCATTGAAAACACATGGCGGACTATTCAATGAATTATTGTTCAAAAAGTAAAATTTTCAAAATTTTTTCCCGTTTGTGAAATTGAAGCTTATATATGGGAGAATCTCTAATTCCAATTTAATAACACTCAATAAATAAGAAGTGGGTCTAAAGTTGGTCCAAAAAGTACAATTTTCTCAAAAGTAAAATTCCCCCATTGAAAACACATGGCGGACTATTCAATGAATTATTGTTCAAAAAGTTAAATTTTCAAAATTTTTTCCCGTTTGTGATAATGAAGTTTATTTATAGGAGAATCTCCAATTCCAATTTTATAACACTCACTAAATAAGAAGTGGGTCCAAAAAGTTGGTCCAAAAAGCAGTTTTCTCGAAAATACAATTCCCTCATGAAAACACATGGCTGTCTATTCAATGAATTATTGTTCCAAAAGTAAAATTTTCAAAATTTTTTCCCGTTTGTGATAATGAAGCTCATTTATAGGAGAATCTCTAATTCCAATTTTATAACACTCACTAAATAAGAAGTGGGTCCAAAAAGTTGGTCCAAAAAGCAATTTTCTCGAAAATACAATTCCCTCATTGAAAATCCTTGGCGGACTATTCAATGAATTATTGTTCAAAAATTAAAATTTTCAAAAAATTCTCTGTTTTGTTATATTGAAGCTTATATATAGGAGAGTCTCTAATTCCAATTTTATAACACTCACTAAATCAGAAGTGGGTCTTAAGTTTGTCCAAAAAGTGCAATTTTCTCAAAAGTAAAATTCCCCCATTGAAAACACATGGCGGACTATTCAATGAATTATTGTTCAAAAAGTAAAATTTTCGAAATTTTTCCCATTTTTTACATTGAAGCTCATACATAGGAAAATCTCCAATTCGAATTTTATAACATTCATTAAATAAGAAGTTGGTCTAAAGTTGGTCCAAAAAGTGCAATTTTCTCGAAAATACAATACTCTCATTGAAAACACATGGCGGACTATTCAATGAATTATTGTTCAAAAAGTAAAATTTTCAAAATTTTTTCCCGTTTGTGATATTGAAGCTTATATATAGGAGAATCACTAATTCCAATTTTATAACACTCACTAAATAAGAAGTGGGTCTAAAGTTGGTCCAAAAGTGCAATTTTCCAAAAGTAAAATTCCCCCATTGAAAACACATGGCGGACTATTCAATGAATTATTGTTCAAAAAGTAAAATTTTTAAAATTTTTTCCCGTTTGTGATAATGAAGCTCATTTATAGGAGAATCTCCAATTTGAATTTTATAACATTCCCTAAATAAGAAATGGGCATAAACTTGGTCCAAAAAGTGCAATTTTCTCAAAAAATAAATTCCCCCATTGAAAACACATGGCGGACTATTCAATGAATTAATGTTCAAAAAGTAAAATTTTCAAAAATTTGTCTCTTTTGTTATATAGAAGCTCATATATAGGAGAATCTCCAATTCCAATTTTATAACATTCACTAAATAAGAAGTGGGTCTAAAGTTGGTCCAAAAAGTTGGTCCAAAAAGCAATTTTCTCAAAAATAAAATTCCCCCATTGAAAACACATGGCGGACTATTCAATGAATTATTGTTCAAAAAGTAAAATTTTCAAAATTTTTTCCCGTTTGTGAAATTGAAGCTTATATATGGGAGAATCTCTAATTCCAATTTAATAACACTCAATAAATAAGAAGTGGGTCTAAAGTTGGTCCAAAAAGTACAATTTTCTCAAAAGTAAAATTCCCCCATTGAAAACACATGGCGGACTATTCAATGAATTATTGTTCAAAAAGTTAAATTTTCAAAATTTTTTCCCGTTTGTGATAATGAAGTTTATTTATAGGAGAATCTCCAATTCCAATTTTATAACACTCACTAAATAAGAAGTGGGTCCAAAAAGTTGGTCCAAAAAGCAGTTTTCTCGAAAATACAATTCCCTCATGAAAACACATGGCTGTCTATTCAATGAATTATTGTTCCAAAAGTAAAATTTTCAAAATTTTTTCCCGTTTGTGATAATGAAGCTCATTTATAGGAGAATCTCTAATTCCAATTTTATAACACTCACTAAATAAGAAGTGGGTCCAAAAAGTTGGTCCAAAAAGCAATTTTCTCGAAAATACAATTCCCTCATTGAAAATCCTTGGCGGACTATTCAATGAATTATTGTTCAAAAATTAAAATTTTCAAAAAATTCTCTCTTTTGTTATATTGAAGCTTATATATAGGAGAGTCTCTAATTCCAATTTTATAACACTCACTAAATCAGAAGTGGGTCTTAAGTTTGTCCAAAAAGTGCAATTTTCTCAAAAGTAAAATTCCCCCATTGAAAACACATGGCGGACTATTCAATGAATTATTGTTCAAAAAGTAAAATTTTCGAAATTTTTCCCATTTTTTACATTGAAGCTCATACATAGGAAAATCTCCAATTCGAATTTTATAACATTCATTAAATAAGAAGTTGGTCTAAAGTTGGTCCAAAAAGTGCAATTTTCTCGAAAATACAATACTCTCATTGAAAACACATGGCGGACTATTCAATGAATTATTGTTCAAAAAGTAAAATTTTCGAAATTTTTTCCCATTTTTTATATTGAAGCTCATACATAGATAGGAAAATCTCCAATTCGAATTTTATAACACTCACTAAATAAGAAGTGGGTCTAAAGTTGGTAAAAAAAGTGTGTCCAAAAAGCAATTTTCACGAAAATACATTTCCCTCATTGAAAACACATGGCGGACTATTCAATGAATTATTGTTCAAAAAGTAAAATTTTCAAAATTTTTTCCCGTTTGTGATATTGAAGCTTATATATAGGAGAATCACTAATTCCAATTTTATAACACTCACTAAATAAGAAGTGGGTCTAAAGTTGGTCCAAAAGTGCAATTTTCCAAAAGTAAAATTCCCCCATTGAAAACACATGGCGGACTATTCAATGAATTATTGTTCAAAAAGTAAAATTTTTTGAAATTTTTTCCCGTTTGTGATAATGAAGCTCATTTATAGGAGAATATCCAATTTGAATTTTATAACATTCCCTAAATAAGAAATGGGTCTAAACTTGGTCCAAAAAGTGCAATTTTCTCAAAAAATAAATTCCCCCATTGAAAACACATGGCGGACTATTCAATGAATTAATGTTCAAAAAGTAAAATTTTCAAAAAATTGCCTCTTTTGTTATATAGAAGCTCATATGTAGGAGAATCTCCAATTCCAATTTTATAACATTCACTAAATAAGAAGTGGGTCTAAAGTTGGTCTAAAAAGCTAGTCCAAAAAGCAGTTTTCTCGAAAATACAATTCCCTCATGAAAACACATGGCTGACTATTCCAAAAAGTGCAATTTTCTCAAAAGTAAAATTCCCCCATTGAAAACACATGGCGGACTATTCAATGAATTATTGTTCAAAAAGTAAAATTTTCGAAATTTTTCCCATTTTTTACATTGAAGCTCATACATAGGAAAATCTCCAATTCGAATTTTATAACATTCATTAAATAAGAAGTTGGTCTAAAGTTGATCCAAAAAGTCCATTTTTCTCAAAAATATAATTCCCTCATTGAAAACACATGGCGGACTATTCAATGAATTATTGTTCAAAAAGTAAAATTTTCAAAATTTTTCCCGTTTGTGAAATTGAAGCTTATATATGGGAGAATCTCTAATTCCAATTTAATAATACTCACTAAATAAGAAGTTGGTCTAAAGTTGGTCCAAAAAGTGCAATTTTCTCGAAAATACAATACCCTCATTGAAAACACATGGCGGACTATTCAATGAATTATTGTTCAAAAAGTAAAATTTTCGAAATTTTTTCCCATTTTTTATATTGAAGCTCATACATAGGAAAATCTCCATTTCGAATTTTATAACATTCATTAAATAAGAAGTTGGTCTAAAGTTGATCCAAAAAGTCCATTTTTCTCAAAAATATAATTCCCTCATTGTAAACACATGGCGGACTATTCAATGAATTATTGTTCAAAAAGTAAAATTTTCAAAATTTTTTCCCGTTTGTGATATTGAAGCTTATATATAGGAGAATCACTAATTCCAATTTTATAACACTCACTAAATAAGAAGTGGGTCTAAAGTTGGTCCAAAAGTGCAATTTTCCAAAAGTAAAATTCCCCCATTGAAAACACATGGCGGACTATTCAATGAATTATTGTCCAAAAAGTAAAATTTTCAAAATTTTTTCCCGTTTGTGATAATGAAGCTCATTTATAGGAGAATCTCCAATTTGAATTTTATAACATTCCCTAAATAAGAAATGGGCCTAAACTTGGTCCAAAAAGTGCAATTTTCTCAAAAAATAAATTCCCCCATTGAAAACACATGGCGGACTATTCAATGAATTAATGTTCAAAAAGTAAAATTTTCAAAAATTTGTCTCTTTTGTTATATAGAAGCTCATATATAGGAGAATCTCCAATTCCAATTTTATAACATTCACTAAATAAGAAGTGGGTCTAAAGTTGGTCCAAAAAGTTGGTCCAAAAAGCAATTTTCTCAAAAATAAAATTCCCCCATTGAAAACACATGGCGGACTATTCAATGAATTATTGTTCAAAAAGTAAAATTTTCAAAATTTTTTCCCGTTTGTGAAATTGAAGCTTATATATGGGAGAATCTCTAATTCCAATTTAATAACACTCAATAAATAAGAAGTGGGTCTAAAGTTGGTCCAAAAAGTACAATTTTCTCAAAAGTAAAATTCCCCCATTGAAAACACATGGCGGACTATTCAATGAATTATTGTTCAAAAAGTTAAATTTTCAAAATTTTTTCCCGTTTGTGATAATGAAGTTCATTTATAGGAGAATCTCCAATTCCAATTTTATAACACTCACTAAATAAGAAGTGGGTCCAAAAAGTTGGTCCAAAAAGCAGTTTTCTCGAAAATACAATTCCCTCATGAAAACACATGGCTGTCTATTCAATGAATTATTGTTCAAAAAGTAAAATTTTCAAAATTTTTTCCTGTTTGTGATAATGAAGCTCATTTATAGGAGAATCTCTAATTCCAATTTTATAACACTCACTAAATAAGAAGTGGGTCCAAAAAGTTGGTCCAAAAAGCAATTTTCTCGAAAATACAATTCCCTCATTGAAAATCCTTGGCGGACTATTCAATGAATTATTGTTCAAAAATTAAAATTTTCAAAAAATTCTCTCTTTTGTTATATTGAAGCTTATATATAGGAGAGTCTCTAATTCCAATTTTATAACACTCACTAAATCAGAAGTGGGTCTTAAGTTTGTCCAAAAAGTGCAATTTTCTCAAAAGTAAAATTCCCCCATTGAAAACACATGGCGGACTATTCAATGAATTATTGTTCAAAAAGTAAAATTTTCGAAATTTTTCCCATTTTTTACATTGAAGCTCATACATAGGAAAATCTCCAATTCGAATTTTATAACATTCATTAAATAAGAAGTTGGTCTAAAGTTGGTCCAAAAAGTGCAATTTTCTCGAAAATACAATACTCTCATTGAAAACACATGGCGGACTATTCAATGAATTATTGTTCAAAAAGTAAAATTTTCGAAATTTTTTCCCATTTTTTTATATTGAAGCTCATACATAGATAGGAAAATCTCCAATTCGAATTTTATAACACTCACTAAATAAGAAGTGGATCTAAAGTTGGTAAAAAAAGTGTGTCCAAAAAGCAATTTTCACGAAAATACATTTCCCTCATTGAAAACACATGGCGGACTATTCAATGAATTATTGTTCAAAAAGTAAAATTTTCAAAATTTTTTCCCGTTTGTGATATTGAAGCTTATATATAGGAGAATCACTAATTCCAATTTTATAACACTCACTAAATAAGAAGTGGGTCTAAAGTTGGTCCAAAAGTGCAATTTTCCGAAAGTAAAATTCCCCCATTGAAAACACATGGCGGACTATTCAATGAATTATTGTTCAAAAAGTAAAATTTTTAAAATTTTTTCCCGTTTGTGATAATGAAGCTCATTTATAGGAGAATCTCCAATTTGAATTTTATAACATTCCCTAAATAAGAAATGGGCCTAAACTTGGTCCAAAAAGTGCAATTTTCTCAAAAAATAAATTCCCCCATTGAAAACACATGGCGGACTATTCAATGAATTAATGTTCAAAAAGTAAAATTTTCAAAAATTTGTCTCTTTTGTTATATAGAAGCTCATATATAGGAGAATCTCCAATTCCAATTTTATAACATTCACTAAATAAGAAGTGGGTCTAAAGTTGGTCCAAAAAGTTGGTCCAAAAAGCAATTTTCTCAAAAATAAAATTCCCCCATTGAAAACACATGGCGGACTATTCAATGAATTATTGTTCAAAAAGTAAAATTTTCAAAATTTTTTCCCGTTTGTGAAATTGAAGCTTATATATGGGAGAATCTCTAATTCCAATTTAATAACACTCAATAAATAAGAAGTGGGTCTAAAGTTGGTCCAAAAAGTACAATTTTCTCAAAAGTAAAATTCCCCCATTGAAAACACATGGCGGACTATTCAATGAATTATTGTTCAAAAAGTTAAATTTTCAAAATTTTTTCCCGTTTGTGATAATGAAGTTTATTTATAGGAGAATCTCCAATTCCAATTTTATAACACTCACTAAATAAGAAGTGGGTCCAAAAAGTTGGTCCAAAAAGCAGTTTTCTCGAAAATACAATTCCCTCATGAAAACACATGGCTGTCTATTCAATGAATTATTGTTCCAAAAGTAAAATTTTCAAAATTTTTTCCCGTTTGTGATAATGAAGCTCATTTATAGGAGAATCTCTAATTCCAATTTTATAACACTCACTAAATAAGAAGTGGGTCCAAAAAGTTGGTCCAAAAAGCAATTTTCTCGAAAATACAATTCCCTCATTGAAAATCCTTGGCGGACTATTCAATGAATTATTGTTCAAAAATTAAAATTTTCAAAAAATTCTCTCTTTTGTTATATTGAAGCTTATATATAGGAGAGTCTCTAATTCCAATTTTATAACACTCACTAAATCAGAAGTGGGTCTTAAGTTTGTCCAAAAAGTGCAATTTTCTCAAAAGTAAAATTCCCCCATTGAAAACACATGGCGGAATATTCAATGAATTATTGTTCAAAAAGTAAAATTTTCGAAATTTTTCCCATTTTTTACATTGAAGCTCATACATAGGAAAATCTCCAATTCGAATTTTATAACATTCATTAAATAAGAAGTTGGTCTAAAGTTGGTCCAAAAAGTGCAATTTTCTCGAAAATACAATACTCTCATTGAAAACACATGGCGGACTATTCAATGAATTATTGTTCAAAAAGTAAAATTTTCGAAATTTTTTCCCATTTTTTATATTGAAGCTCATACATAGATAGGAAAATCTCCAATTCGAATTTTATAACACTCACTAAATAAGAAGTGGGTCTAAAGTTGGTAAAAAAAGTGTGTCCAAAAAGCAATTTTCACGAAAATACATTTCCCTCATTGAAAACACATGGCGGACTATTCAATGAATTATTGTTCAAAAAGTAAAATTTTCAAAATTTTTTCCCGTTTGTGATATTGAAGCTTATATATAGGAGAATCACTAATTCCAATTTTATAACACTCACTAAATAAGAAGTGGGTCTAAAGTTGGTCCAAAAGTGCAATTTTCCAAAAGTAAAATTCCCCCATTGAAAACACATGGCGGACTATTCAATGAATTATTGTTCAAAAAGTAAAATTTTTAAAATTTTTTCCCGTTTGTGATAATGAAGCTCATTTATAGGAGAATATCCAATTTGAATTTTATAACATTCCCTAAATAAGAAATGGGTCTAAACTTGGTCCAAAAAGTGCAATTTTCTCAAAAAATAAATTCCCCCATTGAAAACACATGGCGGACTATTCAATGAATTAATGTTCAAAAAGTAAAATTTTCAAAAAATTGCCTCTTTTGTTATATAGAAGCTCATATATAGGAGAATCTCCAATTCCAATTTTATAACATTCACTAAATAAGAAGTGGGTCTAAAGTTGGTCCAAAAAGTTGGTCCAAAAAGCAATTTTCTCAAAAATAAAATTCCCCCATTGAAAACACATGGCGGACTATTCAATGAATTATTGTTCAAAAAGTAAAATTTTCAAAATTTTTTCCCGTTTGTGAAATTGAAGCTTATATATGGGAGAATCTCTAATTCCAATTTAATAACACTCAATAAATAAGAAGTGGGTCTAAAGTTGGTCCAAAAAGTACAATTTTCTCAAAAGTAAAATTCCCCCATTGAAAACACATGGCGGACTATTCAATGAATTATTGTTCAAAAAGTTAAATTTTCAAAATTTTTTCCCGTTTGTGATAATGAAGTTCATTTATAGGAGAATCTCCAATTCCAATTTTATAACACTCACTAAATAAGAAGTGGGTCCAAAAAGTTGGTCCAAAAAGCAGTTTTCTCGAAAATACAATTCCCTCATGAAAACACATGGCTGTCTATTCAATGAATTATTGTTCAAAAAGTAAAATTTTCAAAATTTTTTCCTGTTTGTGATAATGAAGCTCATTTATAGGAGAATCTCTAATTCCAATTTTATAACACTCACTAAATAAGAAGTGGGTCCAAAAAGTTGGTCCAAAAAGCAATTTTCTCGAAAATACAATTCCCTCATTGAAAATCCTTGGCGGACTATTCAATGAATTATTGTTCAAAAATTAAAATTTTCAAAAAATTCTCTCTTTTGTTATATTGAAGCTTATATATAGGAGAGTCTCTAATTCCAATTTTTGTAACACTCACTAAATCAGAAGTGGGTCTTAAGTTTGTCCAAAAAGTGCAATTTTCTCAAAAGTAAAATTCCCCCATTGAAAACACATGGCGGACTATTCAATGAATTATTGTTCAAAAAGTAAAATTTTCGAAATTTTTCCCATTTTTTACATTGAAGCTCATACATAGGAAAATCTCCAATTCGAATTTTATAACATTCATTAAATAAGAAGTTGGTCTAAAGTTGGTCCAAAAAGTGCAATTTTCTCGAAAATACAATACTCTCATTGAAAACACATGGCGGACTATTCAATGAATTATTGTTCAAAAAGTAAAATTTTCGAAATTTTTTCCCATTTTTTATATTGAAGCTCATACATAGATAGGAAAATCTCCAATTCGAATTTTATAACACTCACTAAATAAGAAGTGGGTCTAAAGTTGGTAAAAAAAGTGTGTCCAAAAAGCAATTTTCACGAAAATACATTTCCCTCATTGAAAACACATGGCGGACTATTCAATGAATTATTGTTCAAAAAGTAAAATTTTCAAAATTTTTTCCCGTTTGTGATATTGAAGCTTATATATAGGAGAATCACTAATTCCAATTTTATAACACTCACTAAATAAGAAGTGGGTCTAAAGTTGGTCCAAAAGTGCAATTTTCCAAAAGTAAAATTCCCCCATTGAAAACACATGGCGGACTATTCAATGAATTATTGTTCAAAAAGTAAAATTTTTAAAATTTTTTCCCGTTTGTGATAATGAAGCTCATTTATAGGAGAATATCCAATTTGAATTTTATAACATTCCCTAAATAAGAAATGGGTCTAAACTTGGTCCAAAAAGTGCAATTTTCTCAAAAAATAAATTCCCCCATTGAAAACACATGGCGGACTATTCAATGAATTAATGTTCAAAAAGTAAAATTTTCAAAAAATTGCCTCTTTTGTTATATAGAAGCTCATATATAGGAGAATCTCCAATTCCAATTTTATAACATTCACTAAATAAGAAGTGGGTCTAAAGTTGGTCCAAAAAGTTGGTCCAAAAAGCAATTTTCTCAAAAATAAAATTCCCCCATTGAAAACACATGGCGGACTATTCAATGAATTATTGTTCAAAAAGTAAAATTTTCAAAATTTTTTCCCGTTTGTGAAATTGAAGCTTATATATGGGAGAATCTCTAATTCCAATTTAATAACACTCAATAAATAAGAAGTGGGTCTAAAGTTGGTCCAAAAAGTACAATTTTCTCAAAAGTAAAATTCCCCCATTGAAAACACATGGCGGACTATTCAATGAATTATTGTTCAAAAAGTTAAATTTTCAAAATTTTTTCCCGTTTGTGATAATGAAGTTCATTTATAGGAGAATCTCCAATTCCAATTTTATAACACTCACTAAATAAGAAGTGGGTCCAAAAAGTTGGTCCAAAAAGCAGTTTTCTCGAAAATACAATTCCCTCATGAAAACACATGGCTGTCTATTCAATGAATTATTGTTCAAAAAGTAAAATTTTCAAAATTTTTTCCTGTTTGTGATAATGAAGCTCATTTATAGGAGAATCTCTAATTCCAATTTTATAACACTCACTAAATAAGAAGTGGGTCCAAAAAGTTGGTCCAAAAAGCAATTTTCTCGAAAATACAATTCCCTCATTGAAAATCCTTGGCGGACTATTCAATGAATTATTGTTCAAAAATTAAAATTTTCAAAAAATTCTCTCTTTTGTTATATTGAAGCTTATATATAGGAGAGTCTCTAATTCCAATTTTTGTAACACTCACTAAATCAGAAGTGGGTCTTAAGTTTGTCCAAAAAGTGCAATTTTCTCAAAAGTAAAATTCCCCCATTGAAAACACATGGCGGACTATTCAATGAATTATTGTTCAAAAAGTAAAATTTTCGAAATTTTTCCCATTTTTTACATTGAAGCTCATACATAGGAAAATCTCCAATTCGAATTGTATAACATTCATTAAATAAGAAGTTGGTCTAAAGTTGGTCCAAAAAGTGCAATTTTCTCGAAAATACAATACTCTCATTGAAAACACATGGCGGACTATTCAATGAATTATTGTTCAAAAAGTAAAATTTTCGAAATTTTTTCCCATTTTTTTATATTGAAGCTCATACATAGATAGGAAAATCTCCAATTCGAATTTTATAACACTCACTAAATAAGAAGTGGATCTAAAGTTGGTAAAAAAAGTGTGTCCAAAAAGCAATTTTCACGAAAATACATTTCCCTCATTGAAAACACATGGCGGACTATTCAATGAATTATTGTTCAAAAAGTAAAATTTTCAAAATTTTTTCCCGTTTGTGATATTGAAGCTTATATATAGGAGAATCACTAATTCCAATTTTATAACACTCACTAAATAAGAAGTGGGTCTAAAGTTGGTCCAAAAGTGCAATTTTCCAAAAGTAAAATTCCCCCATTGAAAACACATGGCGGACTATTCAATGAATTATTGTTCAAAAAGTAAAATTTTTAAAATTTTTTCCCGTTTGTGATAATGAAGCTCATTTATAGGAGAATCTCCAATTTGAATTTTATAACATTCCCTAAATAAGAAATGGGCCTAAACTTGGTCCAAAAAGTGCAATTTTCTCAAAAAATAAATTCCCCCATTGAAAACACATGGCGGACTATTCAATGAATTAATGTTCAAAAAGTAAAATTTTCAAAAATTTGTCTCTTTTGTTATATAGAAGCTCATATATAGGAGAATCTCCAATTCCAATTTTATAACATTCACTAAATAAGAAGTGGGTCTAAAGTTGGTCCAAAAAGTTGGTCCAAAAAGCAATTTTCTCAAAAATAAAATTCCCCCATTGAAAACACATGGCGGACTATTCAATGAATTATTGTTCAAAAAGTAAAATTTTCAAAATTTTTTCCCGTTTGTGAAATTGAAGCTTATATATGGGAGAATCTCTAATTCCAATTTAATAACACTCAATAAATAAGAAGTGGGTCTAAAGTTGGTCCAAAAAGTACAATTTTCTCAAAAGTAAAATTCCCCCATTGAAAACACATGGCGGACTATTCAATGAATTATTGTTCAAAAAGTTAAATTTTCAAAATTTTTTCCCGTTTGTGATAATGAAGTTTATTTATAGGAGAATCTCCAATTCCAATTTTATAACACTCACTAAATAAGAAGTGGGTCCAAAAAGTTGGTCCAAAAAGCAGTTTTCTCGAAAATACAATTCCCTCATGAAAACACATGGCTGTCTATTCAATGAATTATTGTTCCAAAAGTAAAATTTTCAAAATTTTTTCCCGTTTGTGATAATGAAGCTCATTTATAGGAGAATCTCTAATTCCAATTTTATAACACTCACTAAATAAGAAGTGGGTCCAAAAAGTTGGTCCAAAAAGCAATTTTCTCGAAAATACAATTCCCTCATTGAAAATCCTTGGCGGACTATTCAATGAATTATTGTTCAAAAATTAAAATTTTCAAAAAATTCTCTCTTTTGTTATATTGAAGCTTATATATAGGAGAGTCTCTAATTCCAATTTTATAACACTCACTAAATCAGAAGTGGGTCTTAAGTTTGTCCAAAAAGTGCAATTTTCTCAAAAGTAAAATTCCCCCATTGAAAACACATGGCGGAATATTCAATGAATTATTGTTCAAAAAGTAAAATTTTCGAAATTTTTCCCATTTTTTACATTGAAGCTCATACATAGGAAAATCTCCAATTCGAATTTTATAACATTCATTAAATAAGAAGTTGGTCTAAAGTTGGTCCAAAAAGTGCAATTTTCTCGAAAATACAATACTCTCATTGAAAACACATGGCGGACTATTCAATGAATTATTGTTCAAAAAGTAAAATTTTCGAAATTTTTTCCCATTTTTTATATTGAAGCTCATACATAGATAGGAAAATCTCCAATTCGAATTTTATAACACTCACTAAATAAGAAGTGGGTCTAAAGTTGGTAAAAAAAGTGTGTCCAAAAAGCAATTTTCACGAAAATACATTTCCCTCATTGAAAACACATGGCGGACTATTCAATGAATTATTGTTCAAAAAGTAAAATTTTCAAAATTTTTTCCCGTTTGTGATATTGAAGCTTATATATAGGAGAATCACTAATTCCAATTTTATAACACTCACTAAATAAGAAGTGGGTCTAAAGTTGGTCCAAAAGTGCAATTTTCCAAAAGTAAAATTCCCCCATTGAAAACACATGGCGGACTATTCAATGAATTATTGTTCAAAAAGTAAAATTTTTAAAATTTTTTCCCGTTTGTGATAATGAAGCTCATTTATAGGAGAATATCCAATTTGAATTTTATAACATTCCCTAAATAAGAAATGGGTCTAAACTTGGTCCAAAAAGTGCAATTTTCTCAAAAAATAAATTCCCCCATTGAAAACACATGGCGGACTATTCAATGAATTAATGTTCAAAAAGTAAAATTTTCAAAAAATTGCCTCTTTTGTTATATAGAAGCTCATATATAGGAGAATCTCCAATTCCAATTTTATAACATTCACTAAATAAGAAGTGGGTCTAAAGTTGGTCCAAAAAGTTGGTCCAAAAAGCAATTTTCTCAAAAATAAAATTCCCCCATTGAAAACACATGGCGGACTATTCAATGAATTATTGTTCAAAAAGTAAAATTTTCAAAATTTTTTCCCGTTTGTGAAATTGAAGCTTATATATGGGAGAATCTCTAATTCCAATTTAATAACACTCAATAAATAAGAAGTGGGTCTAAAGTTGGTCCAAAAAGTACAATTTTCTCAAAAGTAAAATTCCCCCATTGAAAACACATGGCGGACTATTCAATGAATTATTGTTCAAAAAGTTAAATTTTCAAAATTTTTTCCCGTTTGTGATAATGAAGTTCATTTATAGGAGAATCTCCAATTCCAATTTTATAACACTCACTAAATAAGAAGTGGGTCCAAAAAGTTGGTCCAAAAAGCAGTTTTCTCGAAAATACAATTCCCTCATGAAAACACATGGCTGTCTATTCAATGAATTATTGTTCAAAAAGTAAAATTTTCAAAATTTTTTCCTGTTTGTGATAATGAAGCTCATTTATAGGAGAATCTCTAATTCCAATTTTATAACACTCACTAAATAAGAAGTGGGTCCAAAAAGTTGGTCCAAAAAGCAATTTTCTCGAAAATACAATTCCCTCATTGAAAATCCTTGGCGGACTATTCAATGAATTATTGTTCAAAAATTAAAATTTTCAAAAAATTCTCTCTTTTGTTATATTGAAGCTTATATATAGGAGAGTCTCTAATTCCAATTTTTGTAACACTCACTAAATCAGAAGTGGGTCTTAAGTTTGTCCAAAAAGTGCAATTTTCTCAAAAGTAAAATTCCCCCATTGAAAACACATGGCGGACTATTCAATGAATTATTGTTCAAAAAGTAAAATTTTCGAAATTTTTCCCATTTTTTACATTGAAGCTCATACATAGGAAAATCTCCAATTCGAATTGTATAACATTCATTAAATAAGAAGTTGGTCTAAAGTTGGTCCAAAAAGTGCAATTTTCTCGAAAATACAATACTCTCATTGAAAACACATGGCGGACTATTCAATGAATTATTGTTCAAAAAGTAAAATTTTCGAAATTTTTTCCCATTTTTTTATATTGAAGCTCATACATAGATAGGAAAATCTCCAATTCGAATTTTATAACACTCACTAAATAAGAAGTGGATCTAAAGTTGGTAAAAAAAGTGTGTCCAAAAAGCAATTTTCACGAAAATACATTTCCCTCATTGAAAACACATGGCGGACTATTCAATGAATTATTGTTCAAAAAGTAAAATTTTCAAAATTTTTTCCCGTTTGTGATATTGAAGCTTATATATAGGAGAATCACTAATTCCAATTTTATAACACTCACTAAATAAGAAGTGGGTCTAAAGTTGGTCCAAAAGTGCAATTTTCCAAAAGTAAAATTCCCCCATTGAAAACACATGGCGGACTATTCAATGAATTATTGTTCAAAAAGTAAAATTTTTAAAATTTTTTCCCGTTTGTGATAATGAAGCTCATTTATAGGAGAATCTCCAATTTGAATTTTATAACATTCCCTAAATAAGAAATGGGCCTAAACTTGGTCCAAAAAGTGCAATTTTCTCAAAAAATAAATTCCCCCATTGAAAACACATGGCGGACTATTCAATGAATTAATGTTCAAAAAGTAAAATTTTCAAAAATTTGTCTCTTTTGTTATATAGAAGCTCATATATAGGAGAATCTCCAATTCCAATTTTATAACATTCACTAAATAAGAAGTGGGTCTAAAGTTGGTCCAAAAAGTTGGTCCAAAAAGCAATTTTCTCAAAAATAAAATTCCCCCATTGAAAACACATGGCGGACTATTCAATGAATTATTGTTCAAAAAGTTAAATTTTCAAAATTTTTTCCCGTTTGTGATAATGAAGTTTATTTATAGGAGAATCTCCAATTCCAATTTTATAACACTCACTAAATAAGAAGTGGGTCCAAAAAGTTGGTCCAAAAAGCAGTTTTCTCGAAAATACAATTCCCTCATGAAAACACATGGCTGTCTATTCAATGAATTATTGTTCCAAAAGTAAAATTTTCAAAATTTTTTCCCGTTTGTGATAATGAAGCTCATTTATAGGAGAATCTCTAATTCCAATTTTATAACACTCACTAAATAAGAAGTGGGTCCAAAAAGTTGGTCCAAAAAGCAATTTTCTCGAAAATACAATTCCCTCATTGAAAATCCTTGGCGGACTATTCAATGAATTATTGTTCAAAAATTAAAATTTTCAAAAAATTCTCTCTTTTGTTATATTGAAGCTTATATATAGGAGAGTCTCTAATTCCAATTTTATAACACTCACTAAATCAGAAGTGGGTCTTAAGTTTGTCCAAAAAGTGCAATTTTCTCAAAAGTAAAATTCCCCCATTGAAAACACATGGCGGAATATTCAATGAATTATTGTTCAAAAAGTAAAATTTTCGAAATTTTTCCCATTTTTTACATTGAAGCTCATACATAGGAAAATCTCCAATTCGAATTTTATAACATTCATTAAATAAGAAGTTGGTCTAAAGTTGGTCCAAAAAGTGCAATTTTCTCGAAAATACAATACTCTCATTGAAAACACATGGCGGACTATTCAATGAATTATTGTTCAAAAAGTAAAATTTTCGAAATTTTTTCCCATTTTTTATATTGAAGCTCATACATAGATAGGAAAATCTCCAATTCGAATTTTATAACACTCACTAAATAAGAAGTGGGTCTAAAGTTGGTAAAAAAAGTGTGTCCAAAAAGCAATTTTCACGAAAATACATTTCCCTCATTGAAAACACATGGCGGACTATTCAATGAATTATTGTTCAAAAAGTAAAATTTTCAAAATTTTTTCCCGTTTGTGATATTGAAGCTTATATATAGGAGAATCACTAATTCCAATTTTATAACACTCACTAAATAAGAAGTGGGTCTAAAGTTGGTCCAAAAGTGCAATTTTCCAAAAGTAAAATTCCCCCATTGAAAACACATGGCGGACTATTCAATGAATTATTGTTCAAAAAGTAAAATTTTTAAAATTTTTTCCCGTTTGTGATAATGAAGCTCATTTATAGGAGAATATCCAATTTGAATTTTATAACATTCCCTAAATAAGAAATGGGTCTAAACTTGGTCCAAAAAGTGCAATTTTCTCAAAAAATAAATTCCCCCATTGCAAACACATGGCGGACTATTCAATGAATTAATGTTCAAAAAGTAAAATTTTCAAAAAATTGCCTCTTTTGTTATATAGAAGCTCATATATAGGAGAATCTCCAATTCCAATTTTATAACATTCACTAAATAAGAAGTGGGTCTAAAGTTGGTCCAAAAAGCTAGTCCAAAAAGCAGTTTTCTCGAAAATACAATTCCCTCATGAAAACACATGGCTGACTATTCCAAAAAGTGCAATTTTCTCAAAAGTAAAATTCCCCCATTGAAAACACATGGCGGACTATTCAATGAATTATTGTTCAAAAAGTAAAATTTTCGAAATTTTTCCCATTTTTTACATTGAAGCTCATACATAGGAAAATCTCCAATTCGAATTTTATAACATTCATTAAATAAGAAGTTGGTCTAAAGTTGATCCAAAAAGTCCATTTTTCTCAAAAATATAATTCCCTCATTGAAAACACATGGCGGACTATTCAATGAATTATTGTTCAAAAAGTAAAATTTTCAAAATTTTTCCTGTTTGTGAAATTGAAGCTTATATATGGGAGAATCTCTAATTCCAATTTAATAACACTCACTAAATAAGAAGTTGGTCTAAAGTTGGTCCAAAAAGTGCAATTTTCTCGAAAATACAATACCCTCATTGAAAACACATGGCGGACTATTCAATGAATTATTGTTCAAAAAGTAAAATTTTCGAAATTTTTTCCCATTTTTTATATTGAAGCTCATACATAGGAAAATCTCCATTTCGAATTTTATAACATTCATTAAATAAGAAGTTGGTCTAAAGTTGATCCAAAAAGTCCATTTTTCTCAAAAATATAATTCCCTCATTGTAAACACATGGCGGACTATTCAATGAATTATTGTTCAAAAAGTAAAATTTTCAAAATTTTTTCCCGTTTGTGATATTGAAGCTTATATATAGGAGAATCACTAATTCCAATTTTATAACACTCACTAAATAAGAAGTGGGTCTAAAGTTGGTCCAAAAGTGCAATTTTCCAAAAGTAAAATTCCCCCATTGAAAACACATGGCGGACTATTCAATGAATTATTGTCCAAAAAGTAAAATTTTCAAAATTTTTTCCCGTTTGTGATAATGAAGCTCATTTATAGGAGAATCTCCAATTTGAATTTTATAACATTCCCTAAATAAGAAATGGGCCTAAACTTGGTCCAAAAAGTGCAATTTTCTCAAAAAATAAATTCCCCCATTGAAAACACATGGCGGACTATTCAATGAATTAATGTTCAAAAAGTAAAATTTTCAAAAATTTGTCTCTTTTGTTATATAGAAGCTCATATATAGGAGAATCTCCAATTCCAATTTTATAACATTCACTAAATAAGAAGTGGGTCTAAAGTTGGTCCAAAAAGTTGGTCCAAAAAGCAATTTTCTCAAAAATAAAATTCCCCCATTGAAAACACATGGCGGACTATTCAATGAATTATTGTTCAAAAAGTAAAATTTTCAAAATTTTTTCCCGTTTGTGAAATTGAAGCTTATATATGGGAGAATCTCTAATTCCAATTTAATAACACTCAATAAATAAGAAGTGGGTCTAAAGTTGGTCCAAAAAGTACAATTTTCTCAAAAGTAAAATTCCCCCATTGAAAACACATGGCGGACTATTCAATGAATTATTGTTCAAAAAGTTAAATTTTCAAAATTTTTTCCCGTTTGTGATAATGAAGTTCATTTATAGGAGAATCTCCAATTCCAATTTTATAACACTCACTAAATAAGAAGTGGGTCCAAAAAGTTGGTCCAAAAAGCAGTTTTCTCGAAAATACAATTCCCTCATGAAAACACATGGCTGTCTATTCAATGAATTATTGTTCAAAAAGTAAAATTTTCAAAATTTTTTCCTGTTTGTGATAATGAAGCTCATTTATAGGAGAATCTCTAATTCCAATTTTATAACACTCACTAAATAAGAAGTGGGTCCAAAAAGTTGGTCCAAAAAGCAATTTTCTCGAAAATACAATTCCCTCATTGAAAATCCTTGGCGGACTATTCAATGAATTATTGTTCAAAAATTAAAATTTTCAAAAAATTCTCTCTTTTGTTATATTGAAGCTTATATATAGGAGAGTCTCTAATTCCAATTTTATAACACTCACTAAATCAGAAGTGGGTCTTAAGTTTGTCCAAAAAGTGCAATTTTCTCAAAAGTAAAATTCCCCCATTGAAAACACATGGCGGACTATTCAATGAATTATTGTTCAAAAAGTAAAATTTTCGAAATTTTTCCCATTTTTTACATTGAAGCTCATACATAGGAAAATCTCCAATTCGAATTTTATAACATTCATTAAATAAGAAGTTGGTCTAAAGTTGGTCCAAAAAGTGCAATTTTCTCGAAAATACAATACTCTCATTGAAAACACATGGCGGACTATTCAATGAATTATTGTTCAAAAAGTAAAATTTTCGAAATTTTTTCCCATTTTTTATATTGAAGCTCATACATAAATAGGAAAATCTCCAATTCGAATTTTATAACACTCACTAAATAAGAAGTGGATCTAAAGTTGGTAAAAAAAGTGTGTCCAAAAAGCAATTTTCACGAAAATACATTTCCCTCATTGAAAACACATGGCGGACTATTCAATGAATTATTGTTCAAAAAGTAAAATTTTCAAAATTTTTTCCCGTTTGTGATATTGAAGCTTATATATAGGAGAATCACTAATTCCAATTTTATAACACTCACTAAATAAGAAGTGGGTCTAAAGTTGGTCCAAAAGTACAATTTTCCAAAAGTAAAATTCCCCCATTGAAAACACATGGCGGACTATTCAATGAATTATTGTTCAAAAAGTAAAATTTTTAAAATTTTTTCCCGTTTGTGATAATGAAGCTCATTTATAGGAGAATCTCCAATTTGAATTTTATAACATTCCCTAAATAAGAAATGGGCCTAAACTTGGTCCAAAAAGTGCAATTTTCTCAAAAAATAAATTCCCCCATTGAAAACACATGGCGGACTATTCAATGAATTAATGTTCAAAAAGTAAAATTTTCAAAAATTTGTCTCTTTTGTTATATAGAAGCTCATATATAGGAGAATCTCCAATTCCAATTTTATAACATTCACTAAATAAGAAGTGGGTCTAAAGTTGGTCCAAAAAGTTGGTCCAAAAAGTTGGTCCAAAAAGCAATTTTCTCAAAAATAAAATTCCCCCATTGAAAACACATGGCGGACTATTCAATGAATTATTGTTCAAAAAGTAAAATTTTCAAAATTTTTTCCCTTTTGTGATAATGAAGTTTATTTATAGGAGAATCTCCAATTCCAATTTTATAACACTCACTAAATAAGAAGTGGGTCCAAAAAGTTGGTCCAAAAAGCAGTTTTCTCGAAAATACAATTCCCTCATGAAAACACATGGCTGTCTATTCAATGAATTATTGTTCCAAAAGTAAAATTTTCAAAATTTTTTCCCGTTTGTGATAATGAAGCTCATTTATAGGAGAATCTCTAATTCCAATTTTATAACACTCACTAAATAAGAAGTGGGTCCAAAAAGTTGGTCCAAAAAGCAATTTTCTCGAAAATACAATTCCCTCATTGAAAATCCTTGGCGGACTATTCAATGAATTATTGTTCAAAAATTAAAATTTTCAAAAAATTCTCTCTTTTGTTATATTGAAGCTTATATATAGGAGAGGCTCTAATTCCAATTTTATAACACTCACTAAATCAGAAGTGGGTCTTAAGTTTGTCCAAAAAGTGCAATTTTCTCAAAAGTAAAATTCCCCCATTGAAAACACATGGCGGAATATTCAATGAATTATTGTTCAAAAAGTAAAATTTTCGAAATTTTTCCCATTTTTTACATTGAAGCTCATACATAGGAAAATCTCCAATTCGAATTTTATAACATTCATTAAATAAGAAGTTGGTCTAAAGTTGGTCCAAAAAGTGCAATTTTCTCGAAAATACAATACTCTCATTGAAAACACATGGCGGACTATTCAATGAATTATTGTTCAAAAAGTAAAATTTTCGAAATTTTTTCCCATTTTTTATATTGAAGCTCATACATAGATAGGAAAATCTCCAATTCGAATTTTATAACACTCACTAAATAAGAAGTGGGTCTAAAGTTGGTAAAAAAAGTGTGTCCAAAAAGCAAATTTCACGAAAATACATTTCCCTCATTGAAAACACATGGCGGACTATTCAATGAATTATTGTTCAAAAAGTAAAATTTTCAAAATTTTTTCCCGTTTGTGATATTGAAGCTTATATATAGGAGAATCACTAATTCCAATTTTATAACACTCACTAAATAAGAAGTGGGTCTAAAGTTGGTCCAAAAGTGCAATTTTCCAAAAGTAAAATTCCCCCATTGAAAACACATGGCGGACTATTCAATGAATTATTGTTCAAAAAGTAAAATTTTTAAAATTTTTTCCCGTTTGTGATAATGAAGCTCATTTATAGGAGAATATCCAATTTGAATTTTATAACATTCCCTAAATAAGAAATGGGTCTAAACTTGGTCCAAAAAGTGCAATTTTCTCAAAAAATAAATTCCCCCATTGAAAACACATGGCGGACTATTCAATGAATTAATGTTCAAAAAGTAAAATTTTCAAAAAATTGCCTCTTTTGTTATATAGAAGCTCATATATAGGAGAATCTCCAATTCCAATTTTATAACATTCACTAAATAAGAAGTGGGTCTAAAGTTGGTCCAAAAAGCTAGTCCAAAAAGCAGTTTTCTCGAAAATACAATTCCCTCATGAAAACACATGGCTGACTATTCCAAAAAGTGCAATTTTCTCAAAAGTAAAATTCCCCCATTGAAAACACATGGCGGACTATTCAATGAATTATTGTTCAAAAAGTAAAATTTTCGAAATTTTTCCCATTTTTTACATTGAAGCTCATACATAGGAAAATCTCCAATTCGAATTTTATAACATTCATTAAATAAGAAGTTGGTCTAAAGTTGATCCAAAAAGTGCAATTTTCTCGAAAATACAATACTCTCATTGAAAACACATGGCGGACTATTCAATGAATTAATGTTCAAAAAGTAAAATTTTCAAAAAATTGCCTCTTTTGTTATATAGAAGCTCATATATAGGAGAATCTCCAATTCCAATTTTATAACATTCACTAAATAAGAAGTGGGTCTAAAGTTGGTCCAAAAAGCTAGTCCAAAAAGCAGTTTTCTCGAAAATACAATTCCCTCATGAAAACACATGGCTGACTATTCCAAAAAGTGCAATTTTCTCAAAAGTAAAATTCCCCCATTGAAAACACATGGCGGACTATTCAATGAATTATTGTTCAAAAAGTAAAATTTTCGAAATTTTTCCCATTTTTTACATTGAAGCTCATACATAGGAAAATCTCCAATTCGAATTTTATAACATTCATTAAATAAGAAGTTGGTCTAAAGTTGATCCAAAAAGTGCAATTTTCTCGAAAATACAATACTCTCATTGAAAACACATGGCGGACTATTCAATGAATTAATGTTCAAAAAGTAAAATTTTCAAAAAATTGCCTCTTTTGTTATATAGAAGCTCATATATAGGAGAATCTCCAATTCCAATTTTATAACATTCACTAAATAAGAAGTGGGTCTAAAGTTGGTCCAAAAAGCTAGTCCAAAAAGCAGTTTTCTCGAAAATACAATTCCCTCATGAAAACACATGGCTGACTATTCCAAAAAGTGCAATTTTCTCAAAAGTAAAATTCCCCCATTGAAAACACATTGCGGACTATTCAATGAATTATTGTTCAAAAAGTAAAATTTTCGAAATTTTTCCCATTTTTTACATTGAAGCTCATACATAGGAAAATCTCCAATTCGAATTTTATAACATTCATTAAATAAGAAGTTGGTCTAAAGTTGGTCCAAAAAGTGCAATTTTCTCGAAAATACAATACTCTCATTGAAAACACATGGCGGACTATTCAATGAATTATTGTTCAAAAAGTAAAATTTTCGAAATTTTTTCCCATTTTTTATATTGAAGCTCATACATAGATAGGAAAATCTCCAATTCGAATTTTATAACACTCACTAAATAAGAAGTGGGTCTAAAGTTGGTAAAAAAAGTGTGTCCAAAAAGCAAATTTCACGAAAATACATTTCCCTCATTGAAAACACATGGCGGACTATTCAATGAATTATTGTTCAAAAAGTAAAATTTTCAAAATTTTTTCCCGTTTGTGATATTGAAGCTTATATATAGGAGAATCACTAATTCCAATTTTATAACACTCACTAAATAAGAAGTGGGTCTAAAGTTGGTCCAAAAGTGCAATTTTCCAAAAGTAAAATTCCCCCATTGAAAACACATGGCGGACTATTCAATGAATTATTGTTCAAAAAGTAAAATTTTTAAAATTTTTTCCCGTTTGTGATAATGAAGCTCATTTATAGGAGAATATCCAATTTGAATTTTATAACATTCCCTAAATAAGAAATGGGTCTAAACTTGTCCAAAAAGTGCAATTTTCTCAAAAAATAAATTCCCCCATTGAAAACACATGGCGGACTATTCAATGAATTAATGTTCAAAAAGTAAAATTTTCAAAAAATTGCCTCTTTTGTTATATAGAAGCTCATATATAGGAGAATCTCCAATTCCAATTTTATAACATTCACTAAATAAGAAGTGGGTCTAAAGTTGGTCCAAAAAGCTAGTCCAAAAAGCAGTTTTCTCGAAAATACAATTCCCTCATGAAAACACATGGCTGACTATTCCAAAAAGTGCAATTTTCTCAAAAGTAAAATTCCCCCATTGAAAACACATGGCGGACTATTCAATGAATTATTGTTCAAAAAGTAAAATTTTCGAAATTTTTCCCATTTTTTACATTGAAGCTCATACATAGGAAAATCTCCAATTCGAATTTTATAACATTCATTAAATAAGAAGTTGGTCTAAAGTTGATCCAAAAAGTCCATTTTTCTCAAAAATATAATTCCCTCATTGAAAACACATGGCGGACTATTCAATGAATTATTGTTCAAAAATAAAATTTTCAAAATTTTTCCCGTTTGTGAAATTGAAGCTTATATATTGGAGAATCTCTAATTCCAATTTAATAACACTCACTAAATAAGAAGTTTGTCTAAAGGTGGTCCAAAAAGTGCAATTTTCTCGAAAATACAATATCCTCATTGAAAACACATGGCGGACTATTCAATGAATTATTGTTCAAAAATTAAAATTTTCAAAAAATTCTCTCTTTTATTATATTGAAGCTTATATATAGGAGAGTCTCTAATTCCAATTTTATAACACTCACTAAATCAGAAGTGGGTCGTTTCACAACACAAAAAATGCGACAATTAGTAATAAATGTCGTATTTTTTCTGTTGTATTTCTCTCCTTTAGTTTGTTTTTAATTGAATATATAAATTCTCAATCGCTTCATTCATAATTGGTATTTTAGTATTGTTAGTACGAATGATGTATTCATTCTACATTGACTGTTTGTAGTTTCGGAGATTTTTCTGACGCAAGAGTAACATGATAGCTGTACAGCTATGGGACACCCAAATAGCATGTGTATCTACCATCTATATAGATTAACAACTAGATTGACTTCTTAACCTTTAATTGCTGTGGTTAGGTGGTTTGATCTGTTGTTTGGCACAAGGGCAACAAGTTGTCCACACTGCGCCAAATAAATTGGTGAACATTATTTTAAAGTTTAAGAAACATAGTATCAGAAAAATTTATATAAAAGTGAAAGATGAAATATTTTAGGGGGTGGAAGCATTCCTCAAAAAATGACTCATGGTCTGTCAGACCGCTTACAGGAGTTAAAGGTTAACCTTCCGTTAGTCGAGCTCTGCTTTCCGATATGGTTAGTCGCTTTGCACCTATAAGGGTGTTTCTGGTTTTTTGAAAGCCAAATAATATTTATTCTAGTTTAAATAGTTAATTGTTACCGATTTAATATTTTTTGGTATTGAACAATCTATTTAAATGGTAAAATTTTTTCAAAAATCGTATTAGTAATTCAATAAAAATGAAGTGGTAGTAGGGATGTACCAGTGAGATCCGAGAGACTAGCGGAAGGTTAATGCGAAGAAAATGGAGCCGTTGCAAGATTGTCAGTTGGACAGAAAATACGGATTGCCAAAGATTGAAAGAAAAAAAAAAAAAAAAAAACCACCTTGGATTGTATTCAGCAGAACTGTTAATAGTAGACCTTAATTAGTAATATATGGAAAAAAAAAATATCTACTCTAACACTTAACAAGGTTTCCCGCATTTTCACCAACAATAAAAGTGAACCGTGACCCCCCCAGTATATCGCCAAAATTATTATTTTGGAGGAGATTTCTGATTTTTTTACTAGGTGAATACCCTTGCTTCACTACGAAATGTTAACATTAGCTAGCTGTGAAGCCTCGCGTTGCGGAAATCTGTCATTCGTGTATAGGTCCCAGTTTTTGGTGCCTCGCTGGCAGGAAGGTTCATCGCTTCGTAAAATCGAGCTGGCTTCGTTCGCTGAAAAGTTCATTGACACATAAACACAGGCTTACTTCACTCGTTGAAAGGTTCATTGCTATGCAAGTATAGGCTCGCTTCGTTCGCTGAAAGGTTCATTGCTGTGTGTTCACACAATAAAATCTAATTGCTACGTAAAGCCTTAATATTAGAAGCATCTCCCTTGTCAAGAAAAAAAAAACAATAATACAACACCCCTTTAAGATTATTTTAACACACGCTTGTCGAAATCAAAATTAGAGGCCAAAACTACTTATGCTAAAACTTTCAGAGCTCTAGGTCTATTAGAAGTCGTTTTTTGTGAATAAATTAATTAAACAAATTTAATTAAAACACAAATTAAAAGTTTAACATTCTTTTTGTCAGTCCAATTAGAAGGCTACTTGGGTTGAAAATTTCAGAACTGTAGCACAATTAGAAATCGTTTTGAAAAATATTTATTTATTAATTAAAAAAATTAATTAAAAAAGAACAAATAAAAATTGAAAATTCTATTTTTCAAAATTCCAATTCGAAGACCAAAACTACTTATGTTGAAAATGTCAGAGCTGTAGCCCTATTATAAGTCGTATTGTAAAAAGTATGTTAATTAAGAAAATTAATTAAAACTAATCAAAATTTTGAAATTCTGTTTTTCAAAAGTACAATTAGAAGTCTTAATCTACTTGTGTTAAAAATTTCGAAGCTGTATCTCTGTTTGAAGTCACTTTGTTAAAAAAAAAATAAAAGAACTCATTAAAATTTTAACTTTCTGTTTGACATATATACAATTAAAAGGTCAAAACTTCTTGTGTTGAAAATTTCAAATATCTACTCCAATTTTAACCCCTTGGGTACGGATTTATTTGGGAAAATTCTTGCGTTTCGAACGGTTGGTTCAAAACAATAAAGGAACTTTAAAGGAATACAGCCAAACAAATTATTCTTTTAAAGTATAGGTAAACCAACCGATGTTTGACTTAACCAGTCATGGCTCTTGTGACATTAAAATCTATCCAATCAAACTAGTTTGAATGACGAAATAGGTTCGTCATTATTAACAGGCAAAACAAGTGCATGACGAATCCCAGCCGTCAAATGTACCCAAAGGATTTTTGGTTTGACGTCATAGACACGTCATCCGCTCCTAGGGGAAAAAAGTGAATGACGTGTCTCAGACGTCAAATGTACCCAAGGGGTTAAGTAGCTTTCTATAGATTCACATAGCCACAGACTGACACACAGCTTGTTTTATTATTACAGATTAAAGACCCATAGAAGAATTATAGCAAAAAAATATCGTCAAACTAGCCATTTCTTCTAAGCGAGTGATGGAAATGTAAAAATGGTAAATGATACATGTCAGTATTTTAGTGCGATTGAAAGTTGTGCGATGTTCCACACCCATAGTTTTTTTCTTGCATTACCATAGGAGCAGTCTGCCCAGTTGTTTATCTATATCGATGATGTCCACCGAGAGTGTTCGTAGCAGCAAGAAGGAATCACCTACCAAATGGGTTTTATCTAGTGGGCCCACCAAATGGAATAGGCCGACCAAACGGTATAGTGGTTAGCGTGCTAGCTTCTAGACCGCAAGGTTGCGGGTTCGAGTCCCGTGTTAGGCATGGGTGTTTGTAAATGTATGTTGGCTTGTCTAATGACGAATGTTTCGGCGCATTATAGCCCTCGTGTTGCTGACGGCGCCAGATAATCTGAATACAACAACCAACCAAATGGAATAGTGGTTAGCGTGCTAGCTTCTAGACCGCGAGGTTGCTGGTTCCGAGTCCTGTGTAAGGCATGGGTGTTTGTAAATGTATGTTGGCTTGTCTAATCGCGTATGTTTCGGCGCATTATAGCCCTCGTGTTGCTGACGGTGCCAGATAATCTGAAACCAACCAACCAACCGAACAACCAACCGTTTTATCAAGTGGAAATTATCCCGCATTAGCTCTCGAATAGGAAAAAAATCATGAATCCCCCCCTCCCTTTCCCGACAATCGATACTAGATACATCACCATGTCTACTAACTTTGAGTAGCAGCATTGGCTGTAAAACAACAAGCGGGACTCTATCCAGAGAACTCTTACATAGTAAGTGAACTATCTGCCTCTGGGACTTGAGTCTATTTTTAATGTTATAAGCATTAAATATATTCGGAAGTAATTTTAATGCACTTAAGCAACGAAAGTGTACGATTTCGAACCTAAGAATCTATAGCAATGAAACAAAGAGTCTGTCTGTGGATCGATACAAAATATTTGTTTGCAGTCTTCTACTTCCAGCGATAAAAAAACGGTAATATTAAATCGGTGCAACATGTGCATGGCGATAAGGGATGCAAAATTATTCTCTTCTCACATGCTTTAACCGGATGCGATACCACAAGCTCTTTATTTAGTAAAAGTAAATCAGCAGCACATAGACATTTATAGAAATGTAAGGAATTTAACATTTGTACTACTCTGTTTGGATCAGAAAATGCTGACAGAAAAGAACTTACAGATAGTGGTATCATTGCACGGTGGAAATCCAAAGACTGAGAATCTGAACCTAGTACGATAAAATCTCTACTTGTAAAAAACAACATCACAACTGCCGAAAGTGAATTTAATAGTGCAAGATTGCCACCTACAGAAGATGCTGCTGTTTACCATCTTCTCCGCATACATTTACGATGTTTTTGTTTGAAAACTATGAACACTAATATTGCCAAGAGTGAGGTTGGAAAAAAGTAGGAGACCAGCTACTGCCCATAACATATTGTTGCTTGGACGGGTTCGAAAGATTTGAAGCCAAAGCAGATCAAAACTTGCAAATATTTATTCCAGTATAGCTTTACAACTCCAGAACTTCTCTTTTTAGTAGACACAATACAGCTCTTTTTACAACAATAGAGCACAAAACAGCAGTTAAAAACTTGACAACACAACTGCTAAAATCACTGCAAAAGACAATGCAATACAGTTCGCTTTCGGAACTCTCTGAATGCTCACTGAGACTCAGTATCTCAATACAGTAAATCCAGTCAAATCACTGACTCAGAATCACAACTGTCAACAACTAACTCTCCCGCTCTCTTGGCCGACTTATGTAGGGGAGGCGAACATTCTTGAGACTTCTAGAGGTAGATATTTGGAGAACTTTCCAGATCGTAGTCGAAAAGTCCTATACATGTACATGGGGACCGAAAATGTCGCCAAATGGTGGCCAAAATTGGCGACATTTGGCGATTTTTTACCAAATTTCGCGATAAAAATTAGTCGCCATAACCGTCACCAGCTTGGCTCTATCTCGCCAATTTGGCGAGTTTGCCATTACCATAATGTTAAATGCCCTGCTCCTTGTAACACTCGCTTCTCAGCGTTACCTCTGTAAAACCCATTATCAAGCAGTGAGACACACATTGCGGGGAAACAAACTAAAGACGAACTATTGTACTGCCTTATGCAAAATGTACATAAGTTTTCCTATTTACAAAATTAACACTACGAAATATTTACAAATATACAAAAATTCGTAACAATATGAAATGAGCCCTGCACCAGAGTTATTGTTGAACAAGATCCGCTGCACCTGGAAAACGGATACAAATGAGCCGTGTAAATCGACGTTGCGGCGCGGAATGTACCGAGATAGGTTGTAACTGTTCTGGTAGAGATTGCACAAATAGTGCGCTGAAAGAAAGTGTTCCAGAAGAATATTAATAGATATAGCTTTTCTCTTATGTAAGATCAAAGATATTGATGAAATACATGATGCATTCATATTATAAAACTATTTTATTATTTATTAATAAAAAGAATGTGTAACACTGCTTAAGCTCTAAGTTTTTTGATCACTATTTTATTAATTATTTTTACTTTTTAAAACCAAAATGATAATCTTTTTCAGCATAAAATTTTCTGTAATTTGGTACCACACATGACTTTTTATGATTTTTCAAAAAAAAAAAAATAATAATAATAATAATAATAATAATAATCCAAGATGGCGCCCAAAAAACGTATTTTGCACGCTCAGATTTTTCTAGACTTTTAGTACATCAAAAAGATATCATCCACGAGCGCTAAGAAATTCAATCGCCGCTTCTGTGGGAATTAGTTCCACCCAAAAACCTATATCTCCTGTACTATACTAAACTCCAACTTAACTTGACATCACTAGACGGTAGATCGTCACAGTGCTCATAGGTATTTAATCCATTTTGGCGGCGTGAAAGCATTATATTCGCCAAACCCCAACCCTGTAGAGAACAAAAGGCTATAAGGTTTGGCAAAAATTATGTCATCAACTCAGCTAAAATGGATTAAATGCCTATGAGCACGGTGAAGATCTATCGTCTAGTGATGTCAAGTTAAGTTGGAGTTTAGTATAAATGAATATAAAGGATTTAAATTAAAAACTGTTTTTATGGGTTATATTGTTTTAATGAATGGTCTTGTGTCTCGTCTAGATTCAAATTTCCCGTATTTTGAAATAGTTCTTCAACGTAGTCTTTAAGGAATAGAAGATATTAAGTTCCCATCTTCGTCTCAGTTGTGAAAATAAGACATCAAGAAAGAAAAAAAAAAAAAATATTATTCTCTAAACCACCCATCTTATTATTTTTGACTGCTCCAAAAACTTCTTCAAAAACCAATTTTGTTTCATTTTGGCTCTTTCGAAGTCTCCGAGATGAAAGTTTTCAATCTTCAGTGTAAAAAACGATATCTCCTACCTATGTTTCCTTAGATACATCAATCGAAAGTTGGGGGAAAAAGATCCAAAAGAGCTGAAATATTATACATTCTATTAAAGTTGAAGTTTTTATTTTCGAATATCATTTTAAACTTTTAAAAGATGCTCTCATCCGTAACTTTTCAAAAACTAATAAAGGCTTTGCTCGCTTGGTATAGTTTATTGTTATTTTAAAATCGCTAGGTATTACAAAATATTTAAGAAGTAGAACAAAGTTTTAAAACTAAAAATAAAATATGGATGTCTGACTCAAACATATGCACTTGAAGTCATAGATTTATCTTAATATTTTCAAATGATTTTTTATTATTCTCTATATTTTTTTAATTTTTTTTTTTTTTTTTTTTTTGGCTTTGATATCCTGTCATAAAATGCTGATAAATACTTATATTACTTTATGAAGTACAAATTCCCATTTCAAATTTATTAAGGAATGAAACTAATAACGTAATAAATTTTGAATTTCTGTTTTTAAAATTATTTGTTATTGTCAATTACCCATATATTTACATAGGGTAATAAAAGTATAGCATTCGGTCAAAAAAAATTATATTCTTTTGTATTTCCCCACGTTATGGAACGTCTGATTAAAAAAAAAAAGTGGTGTAGAAAAAAATTTCATTTCTGTCTGAGTGTCTGTATGTCTGTGCGTACGTGGTCAGAATAACTCCCGAACAAATTTACCTACGATGTTCAAATTTCGTGTGCGGATTAGTGGTGGTCCTGAAACCAATCATTAAGGTTTTCGTCAACATTGCGCATGCGCATAAGGTTGAAATCGATAAAAAATCACGAAACATTCATGTTTTTCAGCATTTGTTAAAAAACGGCTCAAACGATTTTGATTAAAATTTCTGTGCCAATGCCTCTTAGGGTGTTCTAATCGTCCCCACCTCCAAAATTCCCCTAAAAATGCGATACAAGCGTAAAAAGTTGAAAAACGAGTGCCTTTAATACAGAGCTCTCTGTCATCAATAAATAACTTTTTTCTGTTGACGCACAAGAAAGAACAATTGTAATGTCAATAAAAAAACATCCTTAACTTCACCATTTTGGAGTTTTTATCATCCATTGGAAAATTATTGCCATACATATCGTCCAACTGGCCACTTTTCATTTAAATGGGTTAAAATATGAGACCAGTAAATAGCACCATAATACATTTTTATTCAATGACCGATATTAAAGTGTATTTGAAAGTTATGCGATGTTCGACACTCTTTGTTTTATGTAGAGTAATATATATTCAATTTATTGAATTAACTTTGTTGAAAGAAAACAATTGACTGAATTACTAAAATAGTGATGCTTCCTGTTACAAAAACTATTAAGAAGGATCTTCAACCTGCCCTCTGCTCAATTGACCCAATTCACTTAATCTTTGACCAAGAGATTAGAGGTTCTGTGATATATCGATACGACGATATTTTTATCGATATTTCTTTAAAAATATCGATAAAAGTCACCGATATATCGATATTTTAAAACATTTTTAGTTTTTTGATGATCGTTTTGTAGTTCCATGTTTTTTTTTTCTTTTTTTTTTTTTCGATTTTCTTTATTCCCTTTTCAAAAACTTCCAAACTTAAGTTTGAACTTGGCTGAGAGACAAAATGGCAACCAACATTCAATATTTTTCCATACACTTAAAAGCTATTGAAAATTATCTTAATTGTTCTTAAATTCACTGCACCAACTAAACGAAAAAAAAAGTTTTTTTTTTTTTTTTTTTTTTTTTTTTTTTTTGTAATGTATCCATTTCAGTTGAAAAAGTAATCACCTTACAAAAAAGCAATCATGAAAAGTAGAAATTTTCCCCAAAAAACTTTGTTTCAGGCAAAATTGAAAATCAAACATGAAAAAATCATGTATCGATATACCGATATTTTATCGATATTAATTTCTATGCAACGATATAGTATCGATATTTATTTTGATCGATATTTCCGACCTCTACAAGAGATAAATTTTTTACCAAGTGTAAAAAATAATAATAATAAAAAAAATCCTTTATTACTGTTGTTCCATCTGGTGTAAAAAGTCCTGGGTTTGGAAACAATATTTTGCCTGATAATGTGGCCAATGCAATAAAACAATAAAGCATCAGGTCAATCTGGCAGGAGCAGACCAATAATCTCTCTTTCTTAAAGCCTACATTTCTTTTAAGTGTATGTAGGGCTGGTGATGTTTGAGGTTTAAATAAAATATCTTTTTAACAGGAACATAGTTAATTTAAGATGGTATGGCTTTTAAAACTTTACGCTATGGTTAAACATTAGGAACATCGCTCCTAAAAGCTCATCCTTATACACCTTACAGAATCAGTTGCATGGCTTGGAATGAATTCAAATAATATAACCCATAAAAAAAGTTTTCAATATAAATCCTTTATGTGCATCGCCAATTTATATATTTATTAACAAAGCGCCGTTTATGGTGCCAGCATGGGCTTGGTGTTGACATCTAATTCTAAATATTAAACACATCTCTATCAGCAAAGTATGTGGTAAACTACTTTTCAAAATTTATTCAATAAAAATGAATATAAATGTATGCACTCGCATCCAAATATCTTTTATTTATTCCTATTGAAAAAATTTATTTTATTATTTATTAAAACAATTTCGGCAACAGGAAAGAGTTTCTCCAACGATAGATTATTTATGCTATTTCAGCGCTATTGGATGACGCCAAGTTGGTTTATTAGTATTCCGTAAAAGAGCCTTTTTAGTGAGAGTGACAGCCGGCAAAATTTGATAGAATACATCGACATCGAATCTATCTTCCAAACTTCAGCTCGGTTGGATGACGGCATAGAGGTTCATTAGGTCGCCGCAGATTTCCCCCCCATCGACAATATGCATTCGCATCGACAAGATGGCTTACAGGTTACAGGAAGATGTGGCATTGCTCTTCGCAAAACCAATACGATTAGAAGTGCTCTGAATAGGGTAAATTCCACTTGTATATATGGTGGGAATGGTATTAGAATATATCAATAAAAACCCTTACATTAATAAGTCTAGCTTCCTTTATTGTCTGATAGAAGATTGCAAGTTTAGGTAACTTATCGAATATAATCTTGAATTGTTATAGAATGTAGAAAAATGCTAGTTGATTATTAAAGTCTGCCGAGGGGGAAGGGAAATGGTCGAAACTGTGCAAAAAAGGATTTTTAAGGAGGAATTTATCCGATTGCCAAATATATCATTACTCGCCAAAAAAAATAGCATCTCTTTTTTGTCTGATAATCCACCTCTCTTTAATTTTCAATTAAGAAGGTTGCAGACGATTTATCTTTCCTATAGCGCCAAGTAGTATCACTTTTTCAAAAACTCAGCCAAGTTGGCAATAAATATTAACGTCATCTGTGACGTAACATTTATCGCCCATTTGAAACAAAACAAATCTTTAAACTTTTAAAAGGTTTCGAGTATTTTTCGTCAGAGAATAAATATCGTCTGCATTTTATTGAGAGCGGTGGGTTACTTCATGAAAAAAAAATCAAAATCATTATTTTACAAGTTATGACATATTTTTGGCTATCGGATTTCGTTCATCTCATTGAAATTCAATTTATTTGTGCAGGTCAGCAATTTTTGTCTCTGTAAATCAACGTATTCATAATCACTATAAAAATACATTCTATAAAGTTACAGTATGATGCTTGACGGGTTACATTCGCCTCCACAGAGGAATATTTTTAGAGGAAGTCCTATACTAAACTCCAACTTAACTTGACATCACTAAACGATAGATCTTCACCTTGCTCATAGGCAGTTAATCCATTTTGGCGGAGTGAAGACATAATTCTCGCCAAATCTTATAGCTTTTTGTTCTGTACAGGGTTGTGGTTTGGCGAACATTATGCTTTCACGCCTCCAAAATGGATTAAATGCCTATGAGCACTGTGACGATCTACCGTCTAGTGATGTCAGGTTAAGTTGAAATTTAGTATAGTAAAGATCATTCCCCATAGTCGCTACGTTACAATCTCCCAGCCCAATGCATTTATAAACTACTTTCTATAACCACCTTGACATTTGATGAGTAGGTACAAAAAAGATCCCTTAATGAAATGGCATAAATTAATGACTCGGAAATAGCATCTAATAATTACATCATTGCATATACAGGGGATCCACCTCGTTTTGGCTTTTGATATTTTAATTTTCATTTATGATAGATAGACATTATATGCATACAATTTGTGTCATTTCATGAAGTGATCTTTTTCGTTACCAACTCACCCACTTTGAAAGTTTTACAGAAAGTAGTTTCTTAATGCACTGAGATAGAAGGTAGTAACATAGCGAGTATAGGGAATGATTCTCACTATACTAAACTCCAACTTAACTTGACATCACTTAGACGGTAGATCGTCACAGTGCTCATAGGTATTTAATCCATTTTGGCGGCGTGAAAGCATAATGTTCGCCAAACCACAACCTTTTAGAGAACAAAAGGCTATAAGGTTTGGCGAGATTTATGTCTTCACTCCACTAAAATGGATTAACTGCCTATGAGCACGGTGAAGATCTATCGTCTAGTGATGTCAAGTTAAGTTGGAGTTTAGTATAGGTCTTCCTCTTAAAATAAATAAGTAAGATGAAGCTGAATATAAGAATATGGATCATATAATGTTCACTGTCTATATAGCAAATCAGAAAGTTAAGGAAAATTGTCCTCTTAAGTATTTGATAAACTGCACTATTTTAGAAGCCCCGGGATAAATTTCCAGTATTTCCGGCCGTAAAACACTTCAGGTTAAAAGCTCTAATACGAACTTTGATTCACTGGATTAAAATACTGTTACGAACGAGAATTCGTAAATAATTGTACATATTTGGTAAATTCTAATTCTATTTTAGTTTTGCAATTATTTTTAATTATCGCTTTTTATTAATGTAAAAATTATAGATAGTATCGTAAATACAAGCCTCAAGCTAGTGGCAACGATTAGATTTATCTGGATATTTCTAGAATTTTGGAGAATGTCGCCATTTACCTAATATAAAAGACTCGAGTGAGAATTAATCAGGGTGTGGGTAGGGAGCTTTTGTAATCCGGTAAAAAAGACTAAGGGTGTGGAACATCGCACAACTTTCAATTACACTATATAATATTGGGCACTGCAGTAAAATTTGACATAGTGTAACAAGTTTTTTTTTATTTTCACTTCTTTCAATAAAAATGGCCAGTTTGGCGATATTTTTGGCGCAAACGCGAAACGAAGAAACAATCAGTCGTTGATGTACGATGCTCAAGGCCAGATGACTCGTTTTCAAACTTTTTACGCTTTTATCGCCTTTTTATGGGAAATTCGGAGTTGGGAACATTTAGAACACATTTAGAGGTATTACCACAGCGATTTTGATCAAAATCGTTAGAGCCGTTTCTTAGTCAGTTTTTTGAGATCAGGATGTTCCAAAACGTGGAGAAATGCAAAAAAATATATATATATATTTTTTGACCGAATACTGTACTTTCATTACCCTATGTATACATATGGGTAATTGAAAGTGAAAAGAAGTCACCCTCCTACTAGGTGGCTGGATGGCGTTGAGAGAGACTTGAAGACAGCTGGAGGTCACAAACTGTAAAACCATTGCGTCCAACTGACCAAGAGAGCAAAATCTTATTGGGGAAGGTCTTGGCCTTGCTCTAGGTTTTGAAGAAGAAGGGAGCTTGTGTTTTCGCTGGTGTTGAGTCGGGACGACTGGAAGATCTGGTTTGAGCTTAAATGCTTTTTGTTGCTGATGATAAAAGAATTGTTTATTTCTTTGTGAAGAATAAAAGGATTCACTTTCGCAATCCAGTGTCATAATTTCTTGGAGAGCAAACTCGTGACAATACTAACCTCCTTAAAGTTTTCAGAATTAAGTTTTCCAAGGGACCATAAACGGTACGGTGGTTAGCGTGCCAGCTTATAGACCGTGAGGTTGCGGGTTCCGAGTCCCGTGTTAGGCCATGGGTGTTTGTAAATGTATGTTGGCTTGTCTAATGACTAATGTTTCGGCTCATTATAGCCCTTGTGTTGCTGACGGCGACAGATAATCTGAAAACAACCAATCCAAGGGACCATAATTTAATAGTTATGGTCATTGTAAGTTTCCTTCTTAAATATAAATTGTACTGAAAAACGGAAAAAAAAATTTAACATTTGTCTAAGTATTATTATTATTTAATTTTTTTTTTATGTATATATTTTTGCGTTAAAGTACCCCATAGGAGGGTAGACTAGATATCTACTTTCAAAGAAAAGTATTAACATTACTCTAGTAAGAATTTTTATTGTATATATTCTTATATTCAGGAGAATGAACCCAATGTCAAAATACAGTAATAAAAACAATAGAAAATTTGGGTTATTAACCACCTTAATTATTAAATAATATAATCCATAAAAACAGAGTTTTTAATATAAATCCTCTATATGCATTGCCAATTTTTATATTCGTTTACACAACGCTGATTCTGTAAACAGTGTGTTTTTAGTGTTTACACATAATTTTAAATATCAAAAGCATTTTTCATCGTTAAAATGTGCGGCAAACTACATTTCAAAACTTATTAATTAAAAAAATTAAGTGAATTTATGCACTCAGATCCAAATATCATTTATTTATTCTGATGAAAGTAATTTTATTATTTATTTTTAAAAAAAAATTTGGCAACCGGAAAGAGATTCTTCAATGGTCGGTTAAATGTTATTTTAGCTCAACTGAATCGCTGCAAGTTGGTTGATTAGTATTCCGTAAAAAGGAACCTTTTAGTGACGGTTACAGCCCCAAACTTTGATAGAATGCATTGTCATCGACATCGAATCTATCTTCTAACTTTCAGACTGATTTGATGACGGCAAAGGGGATTAATTGGAACCTTCTGCAGATTTTCCAGCCATCAGCACACAAAATCGAAGTTAATATAACGGATTTAAAAGTGCACAGTTAGTATCCATTTTACCCTTACCTGATCTTTAAATCAAAATCGCAATGTCGCGTTTTAGTGGAGATAAGAAACGATCATAATTTAAAATTATATTATAAAAGCATGTTTTTTTGTTGTTGCTTTAGAGTAGATTTGAATCTACCTTGCACAAATGGCTTGTTTTGAACGTTGTACAATTGTAGGCTTCGTCCCACTTTTTCCATTTGTTTCACAATTAACCTTAAAATTGCGCAAGAAAAACAAAAACAACTTGATCTTCTTTTTGCGAAATACTAAAGCAACATGCTGTTCTCTAAAAACACGCAATCCTCATCATCGATGCAATTTAAAAGCGTTTCCTAACAGGGGAATCTTGAAAAAGTATGGCGATATTTATGGTGCATTCTAATCTAAAAAAAATAAAAAATAAAAAATATGTAGTATTTTTTTTTATTCAGTATTTCATTACTCGTTTTGCAAAAATTTATATTCTACTTCATCATAAATTTTTAAGTTCTGATCAGCATAGACAAGCCTGGAGTCAAAGACCATAACCATGATTGCTTTTTAAGTGTTAGTTAGCTCTATTAAAGAGAAAAGTGAGATTGATCATTGGAACGGAATAGTTGTAATTGCTGAAGGTAGAGATGGATATATAAGATAATAGCTTTTGGAAGTCACGTTAGTATGTAATCTTGAATATTTTGTAATTACTATTTCTTTTCTTCTCCAAAGAAAAAGATTAGAACTCGATTATGTATGGAAGATGTCACACAGCAATGAAGTTGGACATACATAAATGTATTTGAATTCACTTTCAGTTATATATCACGGGAAGGGTCCTAATTTCACATATATTCCCCTCCTTACAGAAACATTGTGACACTCTTTACAAAAGAGTGCAAACTAAATTTTATAATAGGTATTCTAACGCTGATGCCTATGCTTATGGATAGAACATGAGAAGTTGTTTATAACTCTTTTTTTTTTCCCCTTAAAGGAATTAAATCCCTCCCATTAAATCCCTATTAAATGTAAACAGAGTTTTTGATAAAAGTCTGGGTCATCTAAGTTGCATGTTCAATTTCAAAATGAATGTTGAGCAACTATTCTTTAAAGAGTCGGATTTACACGCTACAGTCGGGGTTCCAGTTGCGACCACCGCGCCGTCTGTCGGTGATCGCGGGAAAGCGCACGTGATTGGACGATGAGAGTCACCTGCGCCAGTAGATAGAAAATGTTTTATTTACTGGAACCAGTAGTCAGGTAACGACACCGACTGGTGATTCGAACTGGAATCCCGACTGGTAGCTTGAAAATTCGGTTTAAAATAGTTGGGCAGAGAAGGAAAGGATTCAATGGAAAGTACCAGAATTCTGTTCGAAATTTAACAGGAATAAGACACTGTTCGATAAATATTATAGAATTAGTGTAAGAGTATAGGTAGTCTGAATAGTGAAGAATGTTTAAGGTTTCACGGATAAAACACAACTTCTTGACTTAAAAAAAAATAATCTACCAGATTCCTAATGGAATTAGGACTGATGAATGAAACAATCTAATCTTTTTATTTTAGTGTGGGAAATTAAGAAATGGGGTCGCCAACTACATTGATAGTAGCCACCGTGATGATTGATCACATGGTTGATATTCACTCGGACTCCAACGGCGAACCATACCTGTCAGGATTCGAAGGAAATTACCTGAAGATTGTCTTGGCTTCACTGGGACTGAAATACCGAGTAGTTCATCCCGATGACGGTGAATGGGGGAGTCTCAAACCAGACGGGAACTGGACTGGGATCATCGGGATGATCCAGAAGGGAGAAGCGAATCTCGGTTTCAATCTTCTATCAATTTCCGAGCAGAGAATGCAAGCAGTGGACTTCAGCGTGCCATACATCATCGACGGAGTCACTTTTGTCAGCCAGAAACCTGGTACTATCGTATCCGTCTTCGCCTACCTCTACCCTTTCGACATCACCATCTGGATTGCAATCTCAATGTCGCTCTTCCTTCTGTCGGTCTTCTTCAAGATCCTCGACAGGGATTCCTCTTGTGGTCGCAACTTCTACAAGGTCTTCTCCGGTGTTCTTCTACAGTCTCTGGCGATAGGAAATGGTACTCTCAAATGGAAGTTTATCCTTGCCTCTTGGTATATCTCCACTCTGGTGATATCCTGTGCTTACTGTGCCGCTCTGCTGTCCTTCCTGACAGTGCCTCTGCTTGACTCTACCATCGAAGATTTCCGTCAGCTATCACAGGCAGTTCAGCGAGGTACACACCGATGCTACGCGCTTAAAGGATCCTCCCAGATTACTGACTTGCTTGCAGCCAACGATCAAACCAGAATCCTTGCCGAGATTATAGACCGCAACGAGTGGTACTCCAATTTTACCGACGTGGGCAGTGATGGGTTAATTGATCGCAATTCCATTGTCTTGGAAAGTAGGTTGGTCTCCAGACTGTTCTTTGGATCTCGCTCGGCGACATTGTCCATTTCGAAGGATCTGATTTCTCTGAGTTTCGTGGCTGTGGCTCTAGGCAAGACGTTCTGCTGTAAGGCGAAGCTGGATTCCGTCCTTTCCAGACTGTATAGTTCGGGTATTTTGTACAAGTTGTTGCAGGATGAGTCCTTCAAGTTGTCACTGGGTGTGACCAGTGATGCCGGTGTGAGAGATAATTCTAAACCGTTGTCAGTTAATGATGTGTCAGGTTGCTTATTGATGTGGGTAATAGGACTAGCTGTTGCATTAATGGCATTTTTAGGTGAAATATTGTTATTTAAAAAGAAAGGGGGGAAAAAATGCTTGGGCAAAATGAAAACCTAACTTTCCGTTGATGCCTTATTAAAAAATTAATGGTTAATGGATATAGATTACGATGTTTAATAAATATTCTTTTGTTCATAACTATTTTATACAGTAGTTTTGAGCACGTATAGAAATTCTGCAGAATATTTTTTAGTTCCATTACGACGTACGATAACCGTAACGATAACTTGAACTTACAATCAAGACACATGATGTTTCAGTTCCGAAATATTTTAAGTATAGTATTTTTTAATAATTTCTGTTTGCGAGAAAACTAATACAACTTTATTTCTTTATTTAATTGTATATTTAAGCTTTATGTGAATAAAAAAAGCATTTGTGACAAGTTGTCTGATTTTAAAATCGGTTATGTACAAAAAAAAAAAAAAAAAAAAATCTCCATTTTGTTCAGAATGAATCTAATTAATTAACCATTAATTCCTGTACAACCTTACAACTTCCTTTTAATTTATTAAGATGAAGTCTTAGTAAGGATCATTCCCTATACTCGCTATGTTACAAACTTCTAGCCCAGTGCATTTAGAAACTACTTTCTATAACCACCTTGACATTTGATGAGTAAGTACGAAAAAGATCACCTAATGAAATAACATAAGTTAAAAATTCGAAAATAGCGTCTAATATATTTTATTTTATTTTTGAAATCTTTACGTCAATGCATATGCAGTGACTCCACTTGATTATGTCTTTTGCTATTTTAATTTTCATCAACAATAAATAGACATTAAATGACAACTATTTATGCCATTTCATGAAGTGATCTTTTTCGTACCTACTCATCAAAGGACAATTCCAGGCATTTTCTAAAAACGAGTGAAATTAGTACATATTTATGAAGAATTTCTTTTCTGATTCCAAATATATAAACAAAAGTTCTTTAAAAAAAAAAAATTAGTTATTTAAATATGAAGAAAAGAAAATGCCCCCAAAACCGAGCCAAAACCAGTCCGATCAAAACAGTCAACGAAATTCGTGACGTAAAGAGCTCCCTGCGTTTGTATGGTTATCGTGAGGTTTGTGCCAAATACTTATCTTTAAAAAAAGTTGGCGTTGGTAGACCATTGCCACATTCCGTACAGGTTGGCGTGATTTGCGAGAAACTTGCAAATCTGGTTTCCGCTGCTGCATTTCAAGCCAAGATGTTTGAGATCTCTTTACGTCACGTTCAACGCCAACGAAATAAGTGGTTTTCTCGCCAACCTCTAACAAGGTAATTTTGATCGCAAATTAAAAAAAAAAGAAAAAGAGCATTGAGCAGAAATTTTTATGTTTATGGCCTTTTCGGAACATTTAGAATTGAATAAAAAGAAAAAAAAAAATGCGAGAATTGTCCATTGTCAAGGTTTTGTAAAAAGCAGTTTCTAAACGCACTGGTTTAACAGCGAGTACAAGGAATATAATCCTTACTAGGATTTTCTTTTAAGAGAGTGATAAAATTCACAAAAATCTTAATGAGGGATGAAATAGTTTTTCATCTTTCTTGTAAAGTCATTTTAAATGCACATTCGAATGTTGGAGCGGATTTCGAAAGCGTTTGAGACGATGAAATAATGGTTATTTTAAACAAAAGTTGATAGTTATTTACTGCTATGATTGTACTGCTATGATTCTTCATTCATAGATGTATTTTAATTAAAGTGTTTATACTAATAGATGAGAGAAATGATTTTGTACTATCTAGCTATTTATTCGAGACATAATGAAATGAGCTTTAGTATAAAGCATAGCAATATTGTAACAGACACAAATACAACTTACCATAACTTCGTCTTGTTCCTCATCAACGGTTCTGTAATACAAAGATACTAAATGCCTGGCAAGTCTTCTATCGTACACTTCATCTTGAGGTTGGTTTGTACGTTCAAAAACCTATATTCATGCACAATTCAATCTAGTCAGGCCTAGACCTATAGTTTAACGTGGATTCCGAATCACAACGAACATCCATATCTAACCCAGGATTCGAATCCGGCACCTTTGGCATACGAAGCCAGAGCGCTAATTAAGAAATTTGTATTCTTTAAGTAATGTAGCCTGCTTATCCGACAAGAAAAGATATCAAGTTAGTTTGTTGAGATGTATTAGAAAATCAATGCTTCAGGAGATGTAAGAGAATTAGCTGCATAGTATTTGCCTGCTCCTAGAGCAGTTCTCATGTTCTTAAGTCAAGGAAGTTCAAATACAAATCATTAAACTAAACTCCAATTTATCATCGTACTAGATGGTAGATCTTCACAGTCCTCATAGACAATTCATCCATTTTGGTGGCATGACGATACAATGCTCGCTAAGCCTTTTGTTTTCTACAGGCTTCCCAGCATGATATTTTTCTTATTGAGGGAAGGCAAAGAGAAGGGCTATATAATATTCCTGTCTTTATTTTTTTTTAATTTCGACGCAGTTTTAAAGTTATTAAATATTTAAATTTGGAAAAATTCAATTTTAAACTTACGTAATTTTGTGTGTGTGTATGAACAGTGAAAAAGTGTCACAGAAAGATTAATCACAACAAAAACATGTCTGCAAAAAGACAACAAGTTCTTCATGCAATGATTATGGCCGTGAAAAGTACTGAGATCTAAAGTGGAGTCAAATTTAAAGTTGTTGTAAGTTACGGGCAGTGAAAATTAGTAATTTTTTTATTCTCAGTGTTAAAATTTCCCTGCATGAGCCTAAATATCTAGCGGCAAAAATATTTGTGACACTAGGCCATTACGTATTCTGGTTCACTGATGCGTAATGGCCAAGTCATACAAGAATTTTGTAGCTAGATATTTAAGACTATGCAGGGATGACTTTAAGATGCTTTTTTTTAAAGATTTGGGACATATTACTTTTTTTAAATCTTCTGATTTGTAGCATATTCGATAAAAGACCAACTCTTATTACTTTAGAACTTCATCAATGTATTTAGAACTTCATCAAATATTTTAGCATATGAAATTTTATTTTGTTTTAAGCTACATGTGATACAATATATGAACGTGAAATTCGATTTGCCATTTTCATTCATCTTGAATGGGAAATGTTTCCAGGGTTTCTGCTTGCTATACCTTGGGTGCATTTGCTTGTCAGTACATCCTCACATATTTGCCAATATTTCTGGTCTGTGTTCAACTTCTTACAATCAACTTCTAGAAAACACTATCTGTGTATTGTTTGAGGCATGTTCATCCATATTTTGGCGCTATTTACATGGAGATTTGTAGTCGTAAGCCATTAGAAGTTTAGTGTTACGGAATAATCTAAACTTTTCATTACCAGCAAAACTATTTTTTAAAAAATTGCATATTATCTCTTTAGAATACACTTTCAGGTTGAAATCTTCAAACAAAGTAAAATTTGTGTAGTAATATTTAAAGTAGCCAAGAAATTGCTATTTCTGACCCATTGAAAATTATTCAAAATTATCAACAGTTGATAGTTATTTAACTTTATGCTTAGATATTTTGACTTTAAATGCTGTTAAAGTCAAAGGTACCACTTTGTTTTGACGCAACCCAATGTTCCGGTCTCATGTTTTAGTTTTCTACCACTATTTTTTTTTTTTTTTAAGCATAAAAAAAAGTTATATAATATGTATTTTCAATCAGTGTTAACGCCGAATATACCGGAGCAATTCTCAGCGATAGCGTTGTTATATTGGCGTAATACTCTGCGAAAATGAAAACCACAGCAACTTAAAATCCCACCGATAACGCACGTCATAGCCACACAAATCTCGGCAGTAGTGGACAGAGCTTAAGGTATACAATTGCGATGATTTTCTTTCATTTTTAAGTTATACTGCCAAAAAGTTTGAAATTATATCAGAATTAAAAATGTGTAAAATGTACTTTGTAAATTTTTGTTTATAAGTTCAAAAATATGCTTTTTTTTTAATTTATAATTAACGGACTTATTATTTATGTGTATTTTAATTAGTTAATAACAGGAACTGACAAATAGTCACTGATTATTTAAATAACTTGTAGTGATTATACATAATTAAGGGGACCGGGGAGGGAAAAAGAAATTAAAAAAAAAAGTTACAAACTAAAATGCATGGCATTTTGCATGTAACTTAATGACTTGATAATAATTGTAAATCTTAAATTTCAAAAATTTATTTAAACTATTTACCATTTTAGAATATTTCAACTTTAAAATTTTAAATTTTAAGAAATTCTCCTTGCATTTAAATTTGTCATTGAATTGTACAATTTTTTTTGTACTGGCTATTTAAATATATGTTAAAATAATTGGGCATGGATTTTTAATTTGACTCATCTTTCGTCAATTAAAAATAAAAATTGTTGTTATCTGAAGAATTTTTGATTTTTTTCATGACATGCTAATACTAAAACTGAAGTAAAGTGATAAAAAACTATCAGATTTTAAAATTCAAGCCCAATTATATTCAAAATAGAAATAGCAACTATTTCTCAAATGCAAATTTTCAATTCAATATACAAATTTTTAAATAGCAAGGAACAATTTAAATGTATTGAAAAACACGGAAAAACTTTCAGAGAAAAAAGCAAATAAAGAAAATAAGTACCATAAAAAAAAACAACAGAAAACTTATTGATATTAGTTTCACGGATAAAGTCCAGCACCATAATAAACACCTTCTGACTTTTGTATATATTTTAAGACAATAGTTCAGGCTATAATTTAAAAATAAAAAAATAATAATAATAATACTAATAATAATAAAAAAATAATAATAATAATAATAAAAAAATAATAATAATAATAATAAAGATATTTTTGAAATTTTTTGCCTTTCAGGTCCCCTTAAATGTTCAAAATTAAGTTTTTAAAAAGTTGGAGTTAAATACATGACGTTTCGATAATACCTATCATTCTTTGAGAAAAGTTTTTGATTCACCACTGGAAGTAATTAGTTAGTCTTTAGCTTCATTTTAGAAACAAAAGGGTTAGACAAGAAGAAAGTACCGAGAGAAAGTGTTTGCTGTACTGATACCTTCTGAGGGTCACGGGCGTATATATCCGTCATTTTGTCCCATGTTTTTCCAGCAATACACAACCTTTTTAAATTTATAAATAAAATGTAAAATAAAATATTTTTAAAATCTTTTTATTAGGATGATAGTTTAAAACCTACTTAAAACAAAATAAATAAAAAATAATTAAAAAAATTTATATATTTGGATCAGAAATAAAATTTAAAAATTATTGCAGGGAAAACAACTGTATAATTTCCCCCATTCCCTTGACGCTCAGAGGGTTAAGAAAGGGCAGTGTGAATACAATATGCTTTTAAAATTTATTTCTGATTCCGTACCTTTGTTCGCTTCAACCTACAGTCTTTAAAAAAGTTCCTTAAAAATCAACTTTTTTTTTAGATCCTATATATTATCTTCGATTTTGTTTAATTGTATGTGGCTACCGAACAACTCAGCGAAAGCCAAATTAACTCACTTGCCGTCATCTGATCGGGTTGAAAATTGGCAGATAGAATGTCGAAGACAATGCATTCTATCGAGTTCTGGAGGTTGTCACGGTCACTGGAAGACTGTTATTACACACGTTTCTATAATCATTTTGGAATGCTAATAAATTTCCTTTTACCGATCATTGATGAAACTCTTCCCTGTTGACAAAATTATTTAAACCAAAATAAATAAAAGACGTGAATGCTTAAATTCACAATGGAGTGTAGTCCAGTCAAATAAATAATTGATGAAACTCTTCCCTGTTGACAAAATTATTTAAACCAAAATAAATAAAAGACGTGAATGCTTAAATTCACAATGGAGTGTAGTCCAGTCAAATAAATAATTGATGAAACTCTTCCCTGTTGACAAAATTATTTAAACCAAAATAAATAAAAGACGTGAATGCTTAAATTCACAATGGAGTGTAGTCCAGTCAAATAAATAATTGATGAAACTCTTCCCTGTTGACAAAATTATTTAAACCAAAATAAATAAAAGACGTGAATGCTTAAATTCACAATGGAGTGTAGTCCAGTCAAATAAATAATTGATGAAACTCTTCCCTGTTGACAAAATTATTTAAACCAAAATAAATAAAAGACGTGAATGCTTAAATTCACAATGGAGTGTAGTCCAGTCAAATAAATAATTGATGAAACTCTTCCCTGTTGACAAAATTATTTAAACCAAAATAAATAAAAGACGTGAATGCTTAAATTCACAATGGATAATAAATAATTGATGAAACTCTTCCCTGTTGACAAAATTATTTAAACCAAAATAAATAAAAGACGTGAATGCTTAAATTCACAATGGAGTGTAGTCCAGTCAAATAAATAATTGATGAAACTCTTCCCTGTTGACAAAATTATTTAAACCAAAATAAATAAAAGACGTGAATGCTTAAATTCACAATGGATAATAAATAATTGATGAAACTCTTCCCTGTTGACAAAATTATTTAAACCAAAATAAATAAAAGACGTGAATGCTTAAATTCACAATGGAGTGTAGTCCAGTCAAATAAATAATTGATGAAACTCTTCCCTGTTGACAAAATTATTTAAACCAAAATAAATAAAAGACGTGAATGCTTAAATTCACAATGGAGTGTAGTCCAGTCAAATAAATAATTGATGAAACGTAGTTTGCCGCATATTATACTGATAGAGATGCTTTTGATATTTAAAATTCGATGCAAACACCAAGCACATGCTGACACGGCGCTATGTTAATAAATATAAAAATTGGAAATGCATATAAAGAATTTATATATTAAAAACTTCGTTTTATGGGTTATATTATTATCCTTGCCTAATTTAATTATTAAATTTTAGTTTAGACATTTAGTTGATTTGAAGCTCGTAACTATTGTACTGTTGCTGTGTGTATCGATGCAATTAAAGAAAAGTGTTCTTTTGTATCCGGGTGTGTGTATTTGCTTTTTATTTTTTTATAGAGACCTTCAAATTTCTCCTTGTCTTGATGAAATTTTGGCATTGGAAATTGAACTTCGATCAAGGGAAAGTTTACTGGTTACCTTCTATTCCGAAACACCGCTTCTATTCCCCTTTCCAGTTCATAAAAGGGTATGATCATATTTTGAGATCAACAGAAGTAGTTCGAAAAGTTTTTTTTTTCTTTTTTTTTCTTCTATATGTATCTTAAAAAATCCATATTATCGGGAACACATTTCCCCTCCGATATTTTGCGGTGAAAGTGGTAGTCCAAGAGGTGACTGCAATATTTGAACCCCATCGAACATCATTCTGAATTTTTTATAGAAATTGGAGAAAAGTGAGTAGATTAGGAATCCACTGGTCTGCCGTGGCAAAAATGGCCGAAACTGATCAATAATCGATTTGGAATGAGTTGAACTAAAATCCGATTGCCAAATATGTCATAACTTGCCAAAAATAGAACAAACTTATTCGTCTGGCAACCCACTTCATTTTGATTTTCAATGAGAAAAAGAGCAAACGATTTCTGATCTTTGGCTCCGAAAACTTATATCTTTTAAAAGTAAGCCAAATTGGCGACATCAGTTACGCCATAAGTGACGTAATATTTTTTGCCAACTTGGCTCCCTTTTAATAGATGCAAGTAGACCGTCGCCAGATATCTGAATCGTCTGCAACCTTCTTAATTGAAAATTAAAGAGTGAGGGTTACCAAATAAAAAAAAAAAAGTTCATTATTTGGCAAGTTATGGCGCATTTTGCAATTGGATTTAGTTCAACTTATTAAAAGTCAATTTTTGACCAGTTTCGGCCATTTTTGCCACGGTCAGACCAGTGGATTCGTAACCTACTCACTTTTCTCTAAATTCTATAAAAAATTCAGAATGATGTTCGATGAGGTCCAAAAATTGCAGTCGCCTCTCTGTCTATGGTGAAATCGAGGATAAAGTTTGAACGGAAATATGTTCTTAACTTTCAATCGAGTGAACTAATCTGAACCATATTGTACCGGGTAAGGTTGGACCACAACTATTTGAAACCTGACAACGCCGAGCACTTCAAATAGTGATACATGGGAAATTATTTATTTTATAAGTCTCTGTGTCTTAAGCTCTTAGCGTCTCTGTTTAACACTCTTCTATTTCCTGCTTTTTAAATCCTTTAAATTAAAACTTTGATTTTGTGTGTGTGTGTGTGCGGATGGCGGGAAAATCTAGGGAGGCCAAATTAATCAATTTGCCTTCATCCAATCCGGTTGAAATTTGGCTGATAGATTCGATGTTAATGACAAATTTTGGGGGATATCCCTGTTACTAAAAGGTCGCTTTTACGGAATACTAATAAGCCAACTTGCCGTCATCCAATTGCTCTAAAATAGCATTTAACCGATCATTGAAGAAACTCTTTCCCGTTGCCAAAATTGTTTTAACCCTTTCAGTTCTTGTGATGCCAATTGGAATCGCAACATTTACGAATTTTTTTCTCCTCACCTAAAACCCCTAGTGAATCCTAATCAACGTTTTTACAATCATCAAACTATTCTCTGCCCAAATATATTTTTTTCTTTTTCACCAATATATGGCTGAATGAAATGAGGCTTGTTTATGCTTACTCAATTCCGAAAAATATGCCGAAATTAATTTCATTTTTTAAGTAATTTAGATTAAATAATTGTTTCAAATATGTTCAGATTATTTTTTTAATATTTAAAAATTGTATATTAACCATTTTTAACGAATATATATTTTAGAATTTTAACTTTTGTAATGATTGAAAAGTGACGATTCCATTTGGCATTGGTGGGAGTTGAGTACAACTCAACACCTTTTCCCGGCTATATTGTTTATTTTAGATTCGTACTGTTATTACAACGTTATTGCTATTTTTTTTTCTAACAGTATTCACTACGCTCATTGGCGGCTTCAAGGGGGGGGCCATGGGGGCCATGCCCCCCCCCCCCTTGAAGGGTTCCCTCTTCCTCCCTAGCCCTTTCAAATATCCCAAAATTTTTTGAGAATCTCCAGTTTAAGAAACGGGGAAAATACAGATTTTTAAGCACAATTTCATTAACGTAAATTTGTTCTTTACAGTACAAAGAATTATAGTCCCCTCAGAAAAAACCCTGCCATACTCTTCTAAGCGACCATGGCACCGAGGGTAATTATTTTTCCACAAGTGAATTCCGCGAAGCTCTACCTTACATAATTGAAGCGCTTGAATCGATTTCAAACTGGTCGGACCTAACCACTGCCTCTAATGCATCTTCTCTTCTATGCTCACTTTGCAGTGTCCAGTTTGTTTCAGCTTTAGTACCATTAATTGATGTCTTGAAACAAACTCTACCACTAAGCAGAAAACTTCAGGCTCCTGATCTCGATTTGCGAAAAGCTGAGTCCATTGTTGAAGATACAATTTCGGTTTTGCAGAAGAAGCGCCAAGACTGCGTGGAATCTTTTTCTATTCTATTCAATGAGGTTGAAGATATATGTTCGGAGCTGGAAATTGATGTGAATCTTTCATGCTTAGCCAGACGTCAAAAATACCGTGAGAACTACAATACTCAAATACCAGAAGAGTATTTTAGAATCTCGGTTTACATACCTTTATTGGATAATGTAATTGAAGACCTAATAGGAAGATTTCCAAAAGAAAATTTGGATTGTTTTGGCCTTCGATTACTGATTCCAACCCCCGATATGGAAAAGCCAACAGAATCAGAAAGCAACGAGCTTCAAAACTTATTAAAAAAGTTCATACCAATTTTAGGACTGACACAAATGAGTGTTATTCTGATTGAAAGTGAATTAGCACTATGGATAGAGAAATGGAAAAAAGAAGAAAAGCTCCCCACTTCTGCCATAGATGCAATGAGAGCTTGTGACAAAGATGTATATCCTACTATTTACGCGTTACTTAAAATTTTGGCAACACTACCAGTTAGCGTTGCCTCTGCTGAAAGAAGTTTCTCTACCCTTCGACGCTTGAAAACGTGGCTATAAGAGCTAGAATGGGGGAAGAAAGGTTAGCAAGACTTTGCTTGTTGCATACTGACACATAAACATTGATGTGAGCTGTGTCATAGACAGATTTGTCAAAACAAAGCAGAGGAAATTGGATTTTGTTTTTTAGGCTTTCAAAAAATAAAGTGTGATTGTAAAACAATTATTAACTATTTTTATTTTTTGTAATTTCTTTGTTTTACTTTTTTCTTATTTTTTAGGAGAGCAGTTCAAGCTAAAATTAACTTTTTTAATTCTGCATCAAATGAAAATTACTAATTTAGGAAATTCTACACTTATCATTGCAATCAAGCATTTAATCAGCAGTTAGTTTATTACAATTAGGTTACATAGTTCATACATTTTACGAACTTAAAGTTTAAAATGGCCCCCCCCTGAAAAATGAACCTAGGGCCGCCTTTGACTACGCTAAGATATATTTACGAGGAAATAGATGATTTAAAATTTTATTTGATATATTTAGAAATGTCAAAGCGAAATCCCTTAGACTTGTTCGATACCTAATGCCCAATGATGCCATTTGGAATCATTTCGAATTTTAATTAAAACAAAATTTGAAAAAATGTTGCTTTCAACCCTGTTATTCTGGATACCAAATGAGTATATTTTATAAATTTCAGATTTTTAAAATGAAAAATAGATATTTGGGACTGAAAGGGTTAATAAATAAAAATAAAATTGTTTTAATCAGAATAAATAAAAGATATTTGGATGTGAGTGCATAAATTTCATTTTTAATGAATAAATTTTGAAAAGTAGTTTACTGCATATTTTTCTAAAAAAGGTGTTTTTAATATTTAAAACTAAATTAGATTCAACACAGAGAACATGCTGGCAACAGAAACAGCGCTTTGTTAATGAATTTAAAAATTGGCGATGCATATAAACGATTTATATTAAAAACTTTGTTTTTATGGTTTTTTATTATTTCTTCACTATTTCAAGTTATGTTAATACTGCCTGTTTGGTTACGCAATTGAATTAAAATTACACGCTTGAAATATTTAGAACTTTCAATTACATTAGAATGCTGTGCACTCTTTCAAAATTTTTATAAAATTGATTTGTATAATTTTATCGCTTGATCTGTCTTCATTAGTTTTTTAAAAATTTGAATCAATAAATTCACTAATTTAGCAAATTTTGCGATTCTTTTGGTGATAGTTAATAGTTGTTTAATTTATTTTATTGTTGGGTCATTTGATTGTAGCTTCAATTTTGGTTGAAAATGTTGCATTTAAACAAGAAAACAGAAGAAAAAAAAATGGTTTTCAGCCATTTTATGAATCATCGTACAATTTTCGATTACACTAGAATACTGGTCACTGTTGCAAAGTTCGTGAAATGGATTGGCTTAATTATCGTTTGGGTTTGCATGCATTTAAAAAAAAAAAATAAACGAACAATAAAGATTTGGCAAATTATTTGGCGATACTTTGTTGCAGTTTTATATATTTTATAAACACTTTTTATGTAGCTAAATAATAGTGATAATATTATGTAGTTTCCCATTTCTAATTGTGGTTAAGGAAGTTGCTTCTAAACAGAAGAAAACAACATAAAAACAACACTGGTTTTCAATCGCGACGGTTTTTTTTTTATAGAAGAATCCTCTTGTTAAAAATACATCTAAATAAGATTTTCTGGTATCTGGTATTAGTATAGGCAAATTAGGGTTGGAGACGGAAATAATTATTAGAAAGCTGATTCCTGCTGAAATAGTTTCTTTAGGCCTCCCTGAACTTCTCCAGAAAAGTATCAAAAAATCCTCCTTGGGCAACATTCTTAAATTTTGAATTTTAAGTCCGCCATCTTGGATTTAAAAAAAAAACGCTATAACTCCGCAATGCACAATCATAAACAGGTTCTGCTAGTGTCAAACGTTTCTTTTTATCAAGAAAAACTTGTTACTGCAATAAAAAGTCTAAAATAGAGAGTTAATATAATTTTATTAACTTAAAATCGGTTTGAAAACATTAAAAACAACAATTTTTAGACATTATTTTACAACAAAAGTTGTTTGGAAACTTATTTTTTAATAGAATTCTTTTAAAAGATTTGGAAATGAGTTATGTTTAAAGAAACATAGATAGTGTTCAATGCATTTGAATTTTTTTTTGTCTTTCATTAAACTCGTGTACTCTTTGCACTAATTTCTCTGGTTAAAATGCAGGTAAGAAATAAAAAATTTCTTCAAATCACTGGTATCTTGAGTCTGCCACGATCTTGATAAAGAAATGTGCTTTTCGGAGGATTCACCTGTTACTCCTACGAAAACTTCTACTGCTTTCATCGCATGGAGACTTTCTGGCATTAAGCAAATCCAACGCGCTACGACACTGTCAGACATACTTCGCCCTTGTGTCAAGTCACCGCTAACCTTCATAGATCGCACTAGGACCTGCTCTATAGTCACGTCCGTCCAAATGCCGCTCCAAAACTTATTCGATAGCCAAACTGTAAAATAACATTGACTGACGAAACATTCAAACTCTTAATCCGACAAAGTAGTCTTGATTTTAACCATATTCTAGACGTAGAGGTGGGGGCTGATTTAGCGGGATGAATATGTCCAACTGCATGGAGGTAAACTAACATGCGTTAGACAGAGAAGATATGAAGAAACCAGTCACCTGTTCTTTCTGCTTTCTCGAAATCATGTAATAAAGAAACTTGCGCAAGTACTGCAGCCAAAATTTAGCTGCATGGCTTTTTTTTCCAGCGCATTCGTCGCATCAGATACGATCCTCAGTAATGGTTGGACTTTGGATAGAAAAGATTATTCGGAGGAAGATAAGTTTATCAACTCGTTATGAATTTCCCTGAGAGATTCGACCTCAGACGCGATTAAAAATTCGTCTTCCTCTCAACTGTCCAAAATCAGATGAGCTGTAGCTGCCTGAGAAAGCGAATTGGCTCGCAAAGCTCTTAAATAAGCATGCCCATTAACCATGTGGACAGCGGCATTCTTAGCAAATACCTCATCCCTCATTTCTTCAATACCACTGCCAACTATGATTTTGCCCACTTCCCCCATGTAACTGAAAAGCAGATGAAATTCACCTAGTCTTACAATTACCTTGGATAGTTCATTAGTTTCATCAGCCTGAGAGACTAAATCTATAGATTCAATAAAAAGCGTCTGATCAAATGTTACAATACACTTTTGTTGTTGCTTCCTACTTTCTTCAGCCGTAAAACGAAGACAGGTGTAAATTGAGGTGGAGTTAGAAGGTTGAAGATTGACAAAGGGTAAGGTTATCACTGCTGACTTTTCGTATGATTTTTTTTTTCCTGTGGCAATCTCCATCAAACAACTCCATCCTGTATGGGTTCTTCAGCTTACTTGGGACCCATCATCCAAATCCAGTGGTATATGTCTCCGATTTCGGCATCCACAGGCCTCAATTTTAGGGAAATATTGTCTTCCAAAACTAGGCGCTTTAATCCATGGTTCTTAAACCGGTGGTAAGTAATGATAGTGATGAATCTAAATTTTCTAACAGTTGACGTTGGTAGATTCTTTCGTCGTGGAATACGTGAATTCGTCTGAACAGCTGAAGAAGACGTCATACACTGTACTCGTCCCATCACGTAGAAAGTCCCATGTCCATCCACAGTTCGAGTGTGTGATCGGCATTATCAAAGACATACGGCACAAATCCATTATCCTGAACTTCTCTTGAAATGTTCACTGTTACGGAAGTTTCATACTTACAAATATCACTGTAGAAAACAGACCAGCCAAAATTGTGCAGAAGGTTAATTAGATGTCTTAATTGGAAACGCCAAGAAGCACTCCAATTCCAATCTGCACAGCTGACACAAATGATCGTGAACGCACTAAAGAAATGCTAGAGTGCTCGACACCTTCTGATTGCAAGGCAAACCTTTTATTGGTTTCATTATATCAGAAAGCAGATGAATAAGCATCTCATCAACTTCCTCCCCTCCCCCTTTTGATATTTCTTCGCAGGTTGAAAATGCCGTGCAATCGCAAACTTGAGATCTTATCTCTTCTCGAAGGTTGCTGATAGCCGCATCTATGATCTTTATATTTTCATCAAAGGTGTCTGTTTTTCGGTCAGAGTACCAATTTTCCTTCAAAGTCTTCGATGTAACTGGCCTAAAAGAAATAACTGTTCCGAAACACTTCATGCTAGCTGAAATAAGAATGGTATTGCCGCAGCGTTCTATTAAAAGCTAGCTCAGACGCTTTTTACTGTATAACTTGGCACATTAAGTATTAAAATTTGAGAGCATTTCCATAAGATCGGATAGCAGATACTGGTAATCATTGTTGGCATCCACAAATTTGCATAATTTATTGAAAGCATCTAAGTTCGACTCACCAACAGGGTCTTCAGACCACACTTTCAGATGGCTCGCTTGGCATGCTTGAGCCAACAATTGAAACCATGCATCACAGTTTTTATGATATTGCTCTTCAACCGCTATCAGATCACATTCGCTGTCAATGCAAATTAAAACTATTTTCCCCCAATTTTCACACCTCTTTTCACACGTACTCTAAATACTTGAAATTTTGGGACACTTTGCACTTGGAAAATGTTTGGGTAACGATGTGGGTTCTTTTTGTAAGCTCCTTATCAACTGTCTTCCCGCAAAAAAGGCAGCATGTTTTAAAGTTGAAGAGATATAGATCACTTCTGCGAAGGGGTTTTGTTGCATTTACTCCTCCAAGTAGAGCTGCATGTAACTCCCATGTCAGGTATAATATTTTCTGCACTGCACATGCGCTCGTAGATGATTAACGTCTCCGATTTTTTTCACAATCCCATCTTTTCTATTTATACTTATATTCCTTAAATTCTCCAAACCTCTTGTTACATTGACACTGTTATTGTCTATCATTCCGCCATCACCTCAGAAAATGCAATTTTCTTCCATTTTTATTCAGGTTTCAAAGCCCGTAAACGATCAATAACAGTTGTAAAAAAAAACCTAATAGAAACAGTGGTGATGCCTGTTTTTTCGAAAACGAAAGATTTTAATCGAATAAATTTTAAATTTTACAAACCTTTAGTGGAAAAATGCTGTTTTTGCAGGTTTTAGGCCTGTTTTATGTTAATAAAATTATATCAACTCTCTAATTTTTATTTTTTTTATTGCAGTAACAAGTTCTTCTTGCTAAAAAGAAACGTTTGACACCAACAGAATCTATTTATGATTGTGCATTGCTGAGTTATAGCGTTTTTAAAAAATCCAAGATGGCGGACTTAAATTCAAAATTTAAGAATGTTGCCCAAGGAGGATTTTTTGGGACTTTTCTGGAGAAGTCCAGGAGGGCCTAATGAACCTATTTCAGAAGAATTCAGCTTTCTAATAATTATTTCCGTCTAGACCCAAATTTGGGTCTAATTTGCCTATACTATATATTTTTTTTTTTTTTGGAAGAGACAAAACAAAAGCAATGTGTATGTTAAAAATTACTGACAGTTTAGCTACGTTCTATTTCAGGCATTGAAAATAACTATAATTTGGCTGTCAAGTGAAAAATTCTCGTTCCGAATCTTCATCCGCATGCATTCTTTCCTTTAAAAAGCCTTCTTTTCCTAACAAAGTTAAATGCAATACAGAAAACAATCATTTTTAGCCAGACATTCTAATAATCACAAATAACTGTTCTTAACCTGTCAGATCGGGACCGAATTCTTAGATATCTTTTTTCCCTCCAAGACCGAGCAATAGATTTTCTCAGTATAATATAATTTTCGTTTGTGATTAAAAAAAAAAAAAAAAAAAAAAAAGGTACAAGGGAGACACGAAAACTGATTTTATTTTGAATATATGAACTACTTTAAAATAAGGATGTCAATTATCGACTACAATAATCTACAACATTTCCGCCCTCTAACTTTATCTTTAGCAAATTCATTAATTAGGATGCGAAGTATTGAGTGACAGACAAAGTAGAATAAATTGAAATGAGTGGCAGATTTTTAAGTTTTGTTTGGTTTATTGAATGTTGGTTGCGTTTTATTAATTTTAATTTGGGAAAACTTTTTCACACATGGCTACAGAGACAGAAAGTGTAAATAAAATTCTCAGGGTATTCGGATATTCGCGGCATATTTGAATCGGGTTCATTTTATCATAAACATATTGACTGGGTGTCAGGTACAATAATTTTCTAGCGCTTTATCATCCATTTTTAAAATGTCATATCAAAACAGAAATTTTTTGCTCTAGATTTCTAAAAGTAAGAATCGTGCATAGAAGGGAATGAAGGGTAATGTTCAAAATGTAGTTAAAAAAGTTTATTTAAATTTATTTTCCTCTGTTAAGAGTTAATCCGCAGTTTCCTAGTCAAATAGGCGTATTTTACTGCTAGATCTAAATTCAATTTCACCTAAGAATTCTGTACTATATTCAAGATTCTTTGCAATCTCATTAGCAATAAATTTCACCTGGTTTGATTATATACAGATTTAAAGGTATCTGGGACTCAAAATTTTAAAATCCTTATTTTTCTGAAATTTTTGTATGCAGTAATTTATAATGATTTGACACATAAAAAACTATTTTAAATTTTCAAATATATTTTTTAAAAAATTAAAAAGGAATTTACGAAATATAAATTTTTATATTTCCTAAATTTGATGTAACAATTTAAAAAAACCCAAAAAAAACCCATTTTATTTTTTAATAAAATTAATTAGAATTAGTATAAAAAATTGTCTTCATGATTTTTCAATAAATTAATTAGAAAAAATTAAAAAAAGTGCTAAGATTAAGTGTGCTAAGCTCTAAATTAAATTAAAATACATAATTCCTGAAGACAAATTAAAGAAATATATATGAAAAATAATTGTGGAAAGTTTCATAAATTTCTAACAAGTAGTTTTTAAGATATATCAATTTAAACTCAAAAAAGGGGCAAAAATCCATCACCGAGAAAAACAGTTTAAAAATTTCAAGATAGTATGTCGGAGATACAGTTGTCATGGAACAAAAACTTAAATATTTCAAGTTCTACTAATGATAGAAGCACTATTTTGATGCCATTTTATTAAAAAACATTTGTATTATTTTTTTTACAATAATAATTTTTTTTTTGTTGAGAATTTTAAACGTTTTGAGTCAAAGACCCCCTTAGATTTCCACTTTTTGTATGGTTTGTGATAACATCCTTAAACGATCTGATATACTTATAGTTACAGATTACAACAGTTTTGAGATGGAATTGATTTCAAAAAAATTATCATACCAAAGAATTATAGTGTGACTCTGACTATTTGGCCTAGGCAAAGCACAGGTCAACTGTTGTTGAACTAGTTGTTGAGAATAGAGCCGGCCTGAATCGTCGTATCACTTAATCAGCGAAATAGCTGGATACTATACATACATACATAAACTACACATAAACTTACAATTTTTAATATCTTTGCTAACCACAGAAAACATAGCCGTTAAGAGGAAGCCCCATACTAAACTCCAACTTAACTTGACGTCACTAGACGATAGATCTTCACCGTGCTCATAGGCAGTTAATCCATTTTAGCGGAGTGAAGACATAATTCTCGCCAAACCTTATAGCATTTTGTTCTCTACAGGGTTGTGGTTTGGCGAACATTATGCTTTCACGCCGCCAAAATGGATTAAATACCTATGAGCAATGTGACGATCTACCGTCTAGTGATGTCAAGTTAAGTTGAAGTTTAGTATAGTATGGATCACTACCTATACTCGCTGTGTTACAATCTTCTAGCCCAGTGCATTTAGAAACTACTTTCTGTTAAAACCTTGAAAGTTGGTGAGTTAGGTACGAAACAGATCATTTAATGAAATGACATAAATTGTTTTCATTTAATGTCGATCTAATTATGAATGAAAATTAAAATAGCAAAAGACAAAACCAGGTGGAGCCACTGAAAATGCATCGACGTAATAATTTCAAATTTATAATGAAATACGTTAGACGTTATTTTCAAGTTTTTAATTTGTGTCATTTTATTAAGTGGTCATTTACGTACTTACTCATCAAATTTCAAGGTTTTATAGAAAGTAGTTTCTAAATGCACTAGGCTAGAAGATTATAACACGGTGAGTATAGGGAGCGATCCTTACTAAGACTTCTTCTTAAGGACGCAGGCTACAAAATGTCGCTGTAACTACTGTATACAAATATCGCTGTACACAAAATTTGAACATCGTAGGTCAATCCGCTTTAGAGTTATGCTGACCACAGACAAACAATTTTTTCTACTTCACTTTTTTGAACGCAGGCCGTTCAAAACTTGTAGAAATGGAATTTCTGTTTTGAGCCCATAAAGAGGAACTTGCTATATTATTTTTTGTATTTCTTAGTGTTATCCAACGAATATATTTGAGCAGTGCAATTATTTGTAATCTTTTTGCTTTCAATTAATCAAAAATCGAGTTTGAAATTAGCCGAAATCAAAGCAAAGGTCACGTGACCAAAAACGCATAAAAAAACCCGTGACGTGGTTACGCAGAGATAAAGTCGCAAAACGAAGGAGAAACCACACTCATTCCTCGTCTAAAACAGGTTTTAGACTGGTTCATTATCTGCGCGTTGAGGTTTCACGCAAAAGTGGCTTTTTCCCGCCAAATCGCAAAGTGAAAAACTAAATACTTTTTTAACTATCTATCCGAGCTCAAATTTTTGAAAGAATGGTATTTTTTTTCATGATTTTTTCTCTATTTTTATTTAAAAATAAAACCAAAAAACGTGAAAGTTTCTCATTTTCCTATTTTTAAAAGGCAATTTTTCTAGGAAAAATTGTACTTCTGTGTATGGTATTATATTTGTTATCGGAGTAGCTATCTCTTTTATATTGGTTTATATGTGGTTTTCTTGTATATATTATTGTTTATAAACCGAACTTTGATAAAAGACTATAAATATATCTTAACGATTTTATGTAACTGAAAATGTAAATGAATTTTATGCGTATGAAAATTAATGTTTAAGTGTTATATAAATCATCGCTTGCGCAACATCAATAAAAAAAGTCACGGCATAGTAATTTTTAATCAATGTTTACATTTGCAAACATAATGACACGTACTTTATGTTAAGAAGTCACAATTCATAAAATATACAACAATAAACATTTAAAAAGTGACATAAAGCTGTTTTTATACAGATGGGCCATGCTGATAGGAATATTTCCAAGAAGATGAACAATACACACTAGGAAGTGCAAGGGGTTCAAATTTTAATTTTTTGTAAAAGGTATTCTATTTCTTAGTTTAATATTAATTGACAGTTTTGCAATGTGTCAATTTTCCATTCAGATAAATAATTACAAAATTACATTATCTACACATGGCTTCATTTTTTTATAATTAATTTGCATTCCCCCCCCCCCCCCTTTACTTTTTAAAAATATATTTAAAAAAACAGTGTTTGTGCACATGCTTATCTTCCATGGATAGCTTTTTCAATTTTTTTTTTTTATCAAAACGTCTTTGTTGGTAATATACAATGCCACACACAATATAATATTTTTCGTATAAATATCAAGTCTTTCTTGTAAATAAGAGATTATAATCTCAAATTTAATACACTGTTAAAAAAATTTGTTTACCATGCACCAAAATTTGGTTCCCATTTAGCTGCCACCAACATTTGGTGCTTAGTTTCGCGATTTAATGGTGCTTATGGTCCGAGGTTGCACCATTAAATCGTGAAACTGAGCACCACATGTTGGTGGCAGCTAAATGGGAACCAATTTTTGGTGCAAGGTGGATCAAATTTTTTAACAGTGTATGCTAATGTTTTACTTTGCATTAATTTGCGTTTACGCAGCAATAAAAAGCTCCAAATATCTTGAATTCAATAAGTATAATACGAATGTACATATTCAATGCATTAACAGATTCATAATCGGAAGTTTGAATTATTACTATTATACATTTATAAATTACTAACCGATTCATTATTAAAAACTAAATGAAGGATTACCCTACAAAACATCGTGGTAAGAAAAGGGACGAAGAATGTCCTAAGGGTTTAATATCATTTTTAAAAAATCTATTGGAGAATTCCAGCATTTTTTTTTTTTTTCTTTCATTTTCTTATTCAATTCTAAATGTTTTGAAAAGGCCATAAACATAAATATTTCTGCTCACTGCACTTAAAAAAAAATAAAAAAAAAAAAAAAAAAAATTGCAACCCAAGTTTGCTTGTTAGTTTAAATTGGGGGGGGGGGGGGAGGGAAACGATTCATTCGTCTTCAATTGTATGGGACGTCACTTGATCTGAAACAATTTGGCTTGAAACGCAGCAGCAGTTTTGCAAGTTTCTCGCAAATCATGCCAACCTTTACGGGACATGGCAATTGTCTACTAAACCAACGCCAACTATTTGGCAGAAACCTTGACGTCCACAGCTATAGCGGATCGTTTTGATCGGATTGCAATCGGACGGTTCATCGGCGCAATTTCTTTTCGTAATACATAAATAACTAATTTTCTTAAAGCACTATTATTTTAATATTTGGAATCGGGAAGAAATTCTTCATAAATATAAACTATTTTCAATCGTTTTTTAAAAAAATGCGGGAGTTGTCCATTGAACCCTCCCCCCCTCCCATTTTATAAATTTACTTCTATTAAGTAGAAAGGAAAAAAGCCAATAAATCTATATTTCTTGGTGTGTGCTTTCTTTTTTTTTTTATGATAACGAGTCAAATCAAATACCCCAAGTAGCACAGCAACGCTGAACCAATCCCGATGTGGAAAGTTGTAAACCAGGCGTTCTTGCACAAATTGTCCAATCACGCCTAATAGGCGGTACTGAAAGCTTTGAAGTGATGATGCACAATTTTAAAATTGAAGTATTTTATTTATAAAAAAAGATAAAAAGGCGAAAAAATATGTTTTGTGATGTTTTTGACATTTTTTTTTTTTTTAAATCATGCGTTTTGGAGCGATGCTTGAGTTTTGACCAGAATTGGCTAATCCCTTAGAATCCCTGTTACTAATATTAGCCAATACTGCTATGTTACCTAGGATGTAGAAGTTTTGATAAAAAACTTGATTCATATTTATTAAACTACATATACCGTACTATGAAAAGCTACAACATTATGTGAGCCAAAAATCCATACTATTTTCTATTTATGATGTATTTGTAAATCCTAATTTGGATGACTTAAAAGAAAATCCTAGTCAGGATCATTCCCTATACTCGCTATGCTACAATTTTCTAGTCCAGTGCATTTAGAAACTACTTCCTATAACCACCTTGACATTTGGTGAGTAGGTAAGAAAAAGATCACCAAATGAAATGACATAAATTAAAAACTCGAAAATAGCGCCTAATATATTTTATATTATATTTGAAATCCTTACGTTAATGCATATGCAGTGGCTCCACCTGTTTTTGTCTTTTGTTACTTTAATTTTCATTTATAATAGATAGACATTAAATGAAAACAATTTACGTCATTCCATTAAGTGATCGCCTTCCTACCTACTCACCAAATTTCAAAGATTTGTACGAAGTAGTTTCTAAATGCACTGAGCTAGAAGATTGTAACATAGCTATAATAAGAAATGATAATTACAAGGACTTTCTCTTTACATGACTAGTATAGTAAATGAGATCAACATATACAATTTGGTTCTTTGGGAAAAACTTTAATCAATAACATGTTTCGATATAGTTGATTTTAAAAAAGAGAATTTGAATTGATGACAAACACTAGCTATGATGTGAATTGTTTAGAAATAACAGACATTTCAGAAGCTGAAACAAAAAGTGGTCTTCACTCTAAGGACATTCAATTCTAGTGAGACTGCAACACTTTCTACATGTTTAGTATCGTTGCCAGAATTCCCTAATATTACAGTATGTGTAAACTGGAACAAAGTATAATTTTCATTAATATCTTGCGTGTGAACACACCCACTTTTAAATATTCGAGATTTGGGAATACTTCGATACTTAAAGAGTTGTGGGAATTTTAGAAAAACGTTGATTCATTTACATAACACGTTCAGTGATGTATTTCTGTTTGTGTCAAATTTGCTCCAGTTGGTCGTCATCATCGATATAAACAACTGGATAGACTGCTTAACGCTGGGAAAATGAAGCCGTTGCCAGATGCCGTTGGTGGGATAAAAAATACGGATTGCCGAGGATTGAAAATCAAATGTTGGGTTGTACACAGCAGAAATGTCAATAGTAGACCTTAATTAGTAATAATGTGCAAAAAAATATATACTCTAGCATTTTACAAGCTTTTTCGCATTTCCATCCAACTATAAAAGTGAACTGTGATTGGTTAATCTTCCCACCAGCTTCGCAATCCCCGGCGCGTTTTTCTCTTTGCATTGACAATGGAGCAGTCTATCCAGTTGTTTATTTATATCGATGGCTGTGATAGGTATTTTTTTAAATCGTAATTAGACTTGAGTTTTAGCTAAGGATTGGTGACTGTAAATCAGTCTTTAGTTGGTAACTGTACAACAGTCAAGACTGCTAATTGGGGAATATTTTTGATATTTTATTGCTTCCAGTTGATGAATGCCATATTAATCGATCTTGGACAGTAAACTAAAGTTTATGGTGAAGATTTTGTGTTGTCAGAAGCGAAATCTGGGTGCAAAGTTTAAGTGTGAGAAGAAAGGTAATTCAAGATGACCAGGCAGTTCAAGACTGGACTTGCTCAACTACACTGTTAAAAATTTTGTTCCACCTTGCACCAAAAAATGGTTCTCACTAGCTGCAACCAACATTTGGTGCCTAGTTTTACGATTTAATGGTGCTTACTGTCTGAGTTAGTACCATTACATTGTGAGACTAAGCACAAAACGTTGGTTGCAGTTAAATAGGAACCAATTTTTGGTGCAAGGCGGATCTAAATTTTTAACTGAGTAATAGTGTGGAAATAACACTACTTGTAGCTCTTTCAACGTTCACTCAGTAAAAAAAAAAAGGGTGTTCAAAAATGGAGTGTAATTCACTTTGTTGAAATTTAATTTAGGTGTCTTTTCTTTTACAATAGTTAGGTGGTCCTAATTTTTTTTTATATAATGCTTGTTGTTAAGCGAGGTTTTTACGCAATGCCTATTACAATAATTTGAAATTTCAAAACTGAGACCTTCATAATGATAGACTTCATTCAGAACCAAGTTGGTCACACTCACGGGTACTCAGTCATGGTAAACTTCAGAAACTTCGAAGGCTAGATATGGAATAGATGCTGGTGGTTGTAGAAGTCAATTCAGGTGGGCAGTTTTCTTTAATACCTTATTTGGTCCATGGAGGTTTTATACCGCGACATCTTAGATTATCTGGCATTTGTCAACATATATAATACTTTGTAAACATTCATCTGAGGAGGCCCTGTTGGGAAGGTTGTGTTTGTGGAAGGGTTGATCTGACTCCACTTTGAATTAACATATTTAATAGAAGAATAGGGTACAACATTTATAACAAAGAAGGAATTTATAAGGAAGGAACGACACACCCAGCCTGTCTGAAATCTCGGAGCAGACTGAATTAATTGCTATGCAGGGTTTGCTCTCTGATATAAAAATCACGTGCACAGAGAGTGGGGCTATACACGTGATTGTTACGTTTGCAGAGTAAGATGTTAGGCCCTGCACATCAACTCTGAAGCGATTCTTGTGGTTCGTGAGACTACTATACAATAATGACCACATTTATGAGTTCTATGGCCAGTTGTAATATCTGGAGAATTGATTATCAAAATATGTCAGTGTTCTTTATGTTTATAAGGGATTGACTTCCAGAGTTTGGCAATGCATAAGGTTTTAATGATGTTGGAACCATGCTTATTGTCCATTTGTCATTGACTACACACGTAGGAGTACTTCAATTTTAATAACGATTTTCACTCCTATTGTTTTTGGTGAAGTCAGCATTGTTGGTCTCTTTGACGAAGACGATTTTCTGCCACCATCTCCTTTACAAAATGACTAGACACGTAAGGTTCTGCTCGACAGCATAGAAGGAAAATCCCGTTATGACTCTCTTAAAGGACGACGTCACATCGAAGTCATTGTCTTATAATAAACGAAACACGTAAGAGTATCTACGATCCAGTAGTTGCATTATTTGATTAACGATACCTAAACATAGTAGATGCTAAAGAATTGAGCTCTGTGGAGCATGTGTTTTATTATTCTAGTAACAATAATAACGAGGAGAGGTTTCGTCTTAATGATGTCAATGTGTTTTTTGTATGACACATGTAAATTTTTTTTTGTTTCAATCGATTTAGCACTCATGATTGAACAATGCCTTTCACATAACATATATTAATAGTTATGTGTGTCATATAGACAAATCGAACTGCATTTCAGTAGATATGGTCATCAACCATTGATGATCAACATCTATAACTAACATGTGCGTGGCTTTCTGAACACATAGAAGTATTTTGCTTTCAGCAATCAGGGAAGATATATCCATTTAAAGTAAAACAATGCCTTGGATTAAGTGTGGCTCGTGAGCACATAAAAGTATTTCTATTTCAGAAGTGTGATATTTACACATAACACATACCAATGTCTTGGTGCTGCCTGGAAATTACGAACACATAGGATTTTGTATGAATGGCATCTTGACATAATACTTGACAGAGTAGTTATTGGGTTGTTTGGGGACTAATCACAACAGCGTTCAACGTTCAGGGGAAATTGTTGAGTGATGTCCGGTCATAAGATTAACAAATATCACTAGCTTGTATGGGACCATCAGTGAAGTGTTTGTCTTATGAGAAACGATACACGTAAGAGTATCTACTATCCAGTAGTAGGCCTTTTAACACATTTGAGTGTCTTTCCTTTAGCGGAGTGACGCTTCCACATAACACATATTGATGACTTGAGCTTACGAATACATAGTGTTCACATGTGTAATGAGCATATGACATAACACATGCCAACTAATTTATTGGGCTGTTTGTGGCTTGTCATAATTGCATTGTAGCGTTTTGCTGTTAACCATCAAAGTTGAGAGATGTCTTGACATAACGTCTGCAAATATATCAGGATGTTTGGTACGTGAACAAATAGAAGAATCTCCTTCAGAAGTCGTGGTTGATGAGGGAAGTCTCTACGGAGTTAGGGTCTCTGTCTTTGCTGTTGGCGTTATCCGTGTTGGCCATCAAGTTGAGCTCCACAGTGACGTCCACCGAGTTGACATCTTTGCTGTTGTTGGGAACGCTCCTCCGCAATCTGTTCTGCGAGTAGTCTGTCGTGTCCGCGGACTGTCTCGACCGACCCACGGACAGTTCTGACGTCGCCGTCATCGACGTCGGATGGACGTCCAGGGATCGCTGGAGACGGAAGCGGTCCACGGAACGACGGATTAGCTCAATCACCTGCATAAATCAAAAAAGAGATATTTTTAAGCATCGTACGTAGCATGTAAGGCCCTTATTATACATAACCACTCCTGTGGATGGGGTTTGCCATATCAAAGAAGCCTGGGCTGGCCACTGCTGTGGCTCAGTATAATAAGTGTCATATTATTGCATGTATTGCTTAGAATTTGAGCGCCGTAAGCGAAAGACGTAACCTCTAGCTACAGCAGTCTCCCAGTATAATAAGCTCCATAGGATTGTATGTTTCGCTTAGAGTGGATTGTTTGAGCGACTGAAGCGGTGATGCACTTTCGTCACTCGAGTGGTTCTGTATAATAAGGCCCTAAGATTGCTGTGGCGGTATTGAAACATTTTTCTTTTTTTGTATGAACAGAATCAAATACATATCACTATAGTTTTATATGCTTATATAGGGTTGACTAAAAGTGAGGGATGTATTTTAAAAAAAAAACCTTAAATAAAATCTTTGAATTTGTGTGGAATATTACGGATTCCAAGGCTTCGAAAAAATACGAAATTACTTCGAAAATTTAGAGTGTAAGTTGTTTCACTCACGATGTACTTTTAATGCTTAAGAAACTATCATAAGAGCTTTCAGAAGAGTTTAGAGGTTGAAAATCAGCAAATAATAATGTGTAAGTTTAAAAAGATGTTTTAAACGCTCTCTTTCTATTTTTCAAAGAAATGTAATTATACGTAGATCAAGTCACTAAGAACAGATGATGGGCTGGCCGTTAGTAAGAGTATCATCTCAATTGAACTGGTCTAGTGGTTGAATTATAATAAACCTTTTCGTCTTTTTCCCTTATAAGTACTGCGAGCCAAAGACAATAAAATAGTAATGAGAGTAAATTTCAAGATTTTTCATAACATTGGAAGTATTACTTTCTTAAATTTGGATAAATTTACTGTCATTAAGAAATAAAAGCAGTGTTCAAATCATACAAGTATTTAAGTAATTTGTTTTGCATTGGGTTGATATTGTTTCAGGGTATTGTAATATATATATTCACTAGCTGAATACTCGTGCTGCGCTACGAAATTTTACCTTTAGCATTTTAGCGATCAAAAGACATTCATGTATTCTACACTTCAGACGTTTGCCCCCATTTCGATCCCGACAAATTAATTTATCAAACTAGGAACTTTCCTTTGTTGAAATTTTCCCAAAATTTATAATTGCGAATATATTGGAAATGAGACATATGAATATCCCTCGTTTAGAACGTTTAACCCCCTTTAGTCCCTTTTCAATTAGTTAATCGAGATTGCAATAGTTTATTGTGTTTATGTTTGCTCTTAGTTCTAAATTTCAAAGTTGTAACTGTATTGGATGACAGATACTCCTCGTATAGTTTCAATGTTACTCAGACTTTTCATTCCTTACAAATTCATTAATCGATATTGGAATACCAGATTTTTTCTATGTTTGCCCTTCTTAACATTTTCACCAAATTTCAGAATTGTGACAACTTTGGAAGTGGGTCATTCGGATATCCCTCGTTTGGAACGATTAACCCATTTTCGACCCTTTAAAGTTGGTTAATCGAGCTAGGAATAGCTTACTTCTTCCAAGTTTGTCTTTGCTGACACTTGTATCAATTTTCAGTTATGTGGCCATTAAGGAAATGGAACATTCGAATATTCCTAATTTGAAACGTTTAACCCCTTCTCGCCCCTTTAAAAATGGTTAATCGAGATCGGAATGGCTTGATTTTTTTCTATGTTTGCCTTTTTTGATATTTGTATAAATTTTCAGAGTTGTGACCATATGGGATGTGGGACATTCGAATATCTCTCGTTTGGAACGTTTAACTCCGTTTCCACCCCTTAAAGTGGGTTAATCGAGATCGGAATAGCTTACTTTTTCTATGTTTGTTGACATTTGTACCAATTATCAAAATTGTGACCATGTGGGAAGTGGAACATTCGAATATCCTTCGTTCGGAAAGTTTAACCCTTTTCCGACCCCTTAAAAAGGGTTAATCGAGATTGGAATAGCCTATTTTTTCGATGTTTACGATTATTGATATTTGTACCAATGTTCAGAGTAGTGGACACGTGGAGAATTAGTATTATAAAAGAAACAAAAATTGCAAAAAGCATGCACATGATACCCAAAGCGGCGTTAAGAGAGACCATCAACAATCTCTGTCCCATAGACCTAATCCTACCTTTTCATAATCGCGCTAAGCCAATATATTGCAACAAAACCTGCATTTTCGTAAACGTACATCAGTAGAAATGCAGCTAATTTTTATTTCTAAACCCATGGGAACTAGAGATTGGCATTTGAAACAACTTGTTAAATGTTTTTCAGTCTTAATATATAGCAGGTGGCGCCACGAAGAAAATAATGATTAACAAATAGATATTAAATGCTAAAATTAAAAGCGAACTATATTTTCTCTCTAAATTTAATGAATTAGCTACTTCTACAGCTATTATTTCTAGGGAAGACTTTGTTACGTTTTGCAGCTGTCAAGAATGTGATTTAGACTGAGAGGCGACAGCGAGTTGAGGTACTTCATCGAACATCATCACGAATTTTTTACAGAATGTGGAGAAAAGTTAGTAGTTTAGTAGATTACGAATCAATTGGTCTGCCGGGTCAAAAATGGCCGAAACTGGTCAAAAATTAACTTTGAGTGAGTTGAGTTAAATCAGTTTGCTAAATGCGTCATAACTTGTCAAAAAGTGAGCACTCTTTTTCGTCTGATAACGCACGCACTTTAATTTTCTATCATAAGGGCGCGGACGATTTCTGATCTTAGACTCGGAAAAATTGAATTTTTTTAAAAGTAAGCTAAATTTGCAATATCAATTACGTCATCAGTGACGTAATATTTACTGCCAACTTGGTTCCCTTTGAAAAGATAACAAGTAAGCCGTCGCTAGATATCTGAATCGTCTGCAACCTCTTTCATTGAAAATTAAAGAGCGGGTGGGTTGCCAAATAAAAATGAATGCTCCTTTTTTGGTAAGTTATGGCACATTTGTGAGTCGTATTTAGTTCAACTTATTCCAAGTCGATTTTTGACCAGTTTCGGCCCTTTTTTGCCTCTATCTATTAGCATCATATCCATAAGGTAGACGATATCCCTCTTAAATAAGTATGTGAATTGTATAAATTAATGTGTAAGAGGGTCTGTACCCCCCAGAAATGATTGGGAATTTTAGCCTGGGTAGTGACTGATTAAATCAGATCATTGGATTTCAGATATTCACACTTTGTTCACTTTCAAGAAGTGACATTGCCTACTAAACGGTATAGTGGTTAGCCTACTAGCTTCTAAAACCGCGAGGTTGCGGGTTTCGAGTTCCGTGTAAGGCATGGGTGTTTGCAAATGTATGTTGGCTTGTCAAATGACGAATGTTTCGGAGCATTATAGCCCTCGTGTTGCTGACGTCGCAAGATAATCTGAAAACAACCAACCAAGAAGTGACTTTAATACTTTAAGTTGAACTATCAAAACGGTGTAATTAGAAAAAAAAAATTAACCAATTAATTGAACGCGAGTAAATTATTGCTGAGTCTGGATTCTCAAATGGAAAGCAGGGCTCGACTGCAGTTAAGTTGACAAACTCTACAAAAAGAATTGATATCTTCCCAAAAAAACAACAACTAGACGTTGTAAAAAAACTAAACCAAGTCAGTCAAAAAAGTTATGAAATCTAATGTTTGCCACCAAGCGTTCGCGTTTAGTTTCTTTGAGGTACTTGTACACAATGAACTAAATTGTGATTATTAAGGGGGGGGGTAACCATAAGCAATCAGTACTTGGCAGGCTACAGTTATTTCGGATTAATCTCATTTCATTTGCTTCAACTTCTTTGCACCGATAGCACTGAGCTGAGATTAATTCTACAAAAACTCTAGTCTGCCAATTACTGATTGCTTATGGTCATCCCCCCTCATGATCACAATTTAGTTCATTGTGTACAAGTACCCCGAAGAAACTAAACGCTGCCGCTTGGCGGCAAACATTAGATTTCATAACTTTTTCTGGCAAACTTGGATGTTTTCAGATTATCTGGCACCGTCAGCAACACGAGGGCTATAATGCGCCGAAACATTCGTCATTAGACAAGCCAACATACATTTACAAACACCCATGCCTAACACGGGACTCGGAACCCGCAACCTCGCGGTCTAGAGGTTAGCACGCTAACCACTATACCGTTTGGACGGCCTGGCAAACTTGGCGGTTTTTTTTTTGGTTTTTTTTACAACGTTTAGTTGTTTTTTTGGGAATTATATCTCTTGAGGTAGACTATATCCCTCTTGAATAAGAAACACGTACGGGTGCACGTCTACCAGCCGTATTTTCCTGTTGGACAGCGTTTCCGATCGAGTGGATCTTCGCCAGTCGGACGAAGCGGTCAACCTCCTCTGCAACTTCAGCCTCTGGAACGACCTCAAGACCAGTCCCTGGATCTGATTCGCAGGCAAAGAGGATAGAAAAGAAGCAAAAAAGAAAGGCTTTAAGCAAAACAAAGCAAGAATGCACATGCAAAAAATGTTATGGCAAAAGAGCATGCTTTTACAAAGAGTTAAAGGGGAACAAAATACGCGCTGATGTAAAATGACGTAGCAGAACACATTAGTAACAACACACATGATAGATCCAGACCATAGACTTATTATTTATTATCAATAGACCGCGCGTTCCCACTTCAATTATACAACGAGAATGAAACCAAAATGAATCACATGAGTAGGGACACTTTTTGGCACATTTGGCGGGTTTCTCCTCACTCAGGCGATAAAGGATAATAAGATTATTAGATAAAGGATTCATTTTACGACGTAGTTGTCTTGTATGTTAAATTGTTGGTTGCTAGACCGCGTGTTTAGAGTAACCTCGTGTAACCAAATTAAAAACTACATGACTGATAGACGAAGGAGGAACGAAGAAGATCACTCATTCCAATGGAAAACGCCGAAATGCGTCTGACGGAAAGTACGTGAATACAAGAAAAATGGTGAAATATTGTTCGGCATTTGGTTGCAAAGAAAAATTCCAGAAAGGAGGCTCAATAACCTTTCACAAGTAAGTGCTATTTTTTAAATTTTCTATTTAGTTAAGGTTTTACAGTACACTGATAAATATGTTTATCGCCCGAGTGAGGAGAAATCTGCCAAAAAGTCCCTACTCATGTGATTCATTTTGGTTTCATTCTCGTTGTATAATTGAAGTGGGAACGCGCGGTCTATTGACAATAATAAGTCTATGATACAGACACCAAAATGCGTTGGTTTAGTTAATAAGTAATATGAATTTAACAAATTATCATGTGAGATAGCGGTTGACAGTCAAAAGCTTGTCTTCAGAGAAAGAAAATTTAGTTCAAAATCCGACACATAGATGGTGCTGATTATGATTGCAACTGTTTCTATAGAATCTTTTGTGATGTTTTGTTTCCATGTTTTTACTATAAAACGCTGTTTATAGATATAATACATGGCAAACTGCCTAAAAGTTACAATCAATATTAAGTATGAAACTTTTTCAGTTGTTTCAAAATTTCTCTACTACGATGAACATTTTCCTGCAGATTTAACACTGGTAAATCCACTTATTGATTTTCTACCAATTTTTAAGTGAACCTACTACAATTTTCCCATTTAGTATTACAGATACATGTATTGTTTTTGTTTAGATAATCATTTGTGCAAATTAAAGGGAATGATAAAATCCAGGATGTGGACTTATACAACTTCCAAACACAAAAAATATTTGAAAACCATTTATACCATAGAGTACTTATTTGAAGGAATATTCTGCAACACATATAAAGACATACACACAAAACAAGTTTCCGAACTTTTTTCTTTAATTTAAACATTAAATATATTTGTATGCGTTTTTTTTTTTTTTTTTTTTTTTTTTTTTGTAAAGATGCCTCAGAAAAACTGCTCATCGTGAAATATCAAAAGTTACTACATTTGAAGAAATATGTTGATGTTTTGTTTACAGTATTTTGTTCAGTTATATCTTGTTGTTACATGGAAAAAAATATTTAAATTTTAGAAAATTAGGGGCGGCGATTCATAATTTCAGATATTATAAATGAATTAGAATTGTATATTATTAAGACTAAAATTGAATTGTAACAGTAATTTTCACTAAAAGACCACTTTTAAACACATTTGCATAAGATTGTTATTATTCCCATCATGTTCTATGATACCAAACTTATAATATTTGACAACAACTAAATAATTGAAACATTCAATTTGGAAAGGGGATGAAAAAAAATGACAAAATACCTGTATAAACAAAAATGTCGCTGTTATCGTGTTTGGCGATAAACTTGGAAGAGAAAACCTGCCACAAAATATCCAAGTTCTTGTCAGATATCTTTTTCTGAAGCCAATATGGAAAGAGTACTTTCAAAATATCCAAGTTCTTGTCAGATATCTTTTTCTGAAGCCAATATGGAAAGAGTACTTTCAAAATATGTCAAACAACTTTTAAGTCATCACAGGTCACTAATTTAATTTCAACAAAATTGTTGAGATAGTAAATTATAATCAGTTTACAGTTCCAAAAAAATATAATCAATTTAGAGGGTTTAGTTTGATTGTGTAAGAATTAACCACATTCAGAAATTAGTTACACCGGATTAAAAAGCTTCTCTCAAACAGTTTGCAATAAAATCTTGTACCACGCCCAATTAATTATTTCAGAGACATGGGCACCATGCCAGGTAGGTTGGTTGTTTTCAGATTATCTGGCGCCGTCAGCAACACGAGGGCTATAATGCGCCGAAACATTCGTCATTAGACAAGCCAACATACATTTACTAACACCCATGCCCTAACACGGGACTCGGAACCAGCAATATCGCGGACTAGAGACTAGCACGCTAACCACTATACCGTTTGGTCGGCCCATGCCAGGTAGGAATAAAAGATTGCACTTGCACCCTCCCTGGCCTTTGAAAATTAACCAAGTAAAGAAAAGTTCTACTACTCACAGAAATTCAGAAGATAAGTTTTATATCTTCTAAGGAATAAGAATGGAAAGTATAACTAATAATTAATATTTCATCATGAAAGTACTTTGAAATATCAATCATTGTATACAAATATTTAGGCATCACACACCTTTTAGTGTGATATGCACTTTTCTGGAAATAATACTGCAGGCGTCGTCCGTGTTCAGAAACAAATGTATTTTCAAACTTAAATGAGCTTGTTGTCTTTCATTCCTTTCCAACACTTTTACCCCTAAAGAGAGAGAGAACTACTAGGTGGGATCATTCTCTATACCCGCTATGTTACAATCTTTATAATCCAGTGCATTTAGAAACTACTTTCTGTAATACTTGGTGAGTAGGTACGAAAATGATCACTTAATGAAATGACATAAATTAAAAACTCGAAAATAACGTCTAATATATTTTATTTTATATTGGAAATCCTTTCATTAATGCTTATACCCACCTGGTTTTGTCTTTTAGTATTTTAATTTTTCATTTATAAAAGACTAGCTGAATACCCGTGCTTCGCAACGAAATTTTAACTTGTGCAATACTTTAGCTAGCTGTGAGGCCTCGCGTTGAGGAAATCTGTGATTCGTGTATAGGATCCTGTTTTTGGCGCTTCGCTCGCAGGAAGATTCATCGCTACGCAAAATCGAGCTCTCTTCGTTCACTGAAAAGTTCATGAACAGATAAACATAAGGCTTATTTCACTAGTTAAAAGTTTCATTGCTATGCAAGAATAGGCTCGCTTCACTCACTAAAATCTAATTGCTAGGTAAAAACTTAATATTGGAAGCCTCTCCCTTGTCGAGAAAAAAAAATAAAAAAAATGTCACGTTATTACAATAATACAACACCCCTTTAAGATTATTTTACCACGTGTTTGTGGAAAGCAAAATTAGAGGCTAAAACTACTTATGTTGAAACTTTCAGAGATCTAGGCCTATTAGATATCGTTTTGTAACATATTTATTAATTGATTGAAAAAAGTTTTTTTTTTTTTTTTTTCAAATTCTGTTTTTCAAAAATCCTGAAAATAATTCAAAGCTGTAGCCCTATTTAAAATCGTTTTGTAATATATATATTAATTAATTATAAAAAATAATTAATAACGAACTAAACAAAAATTTAAAATTCTGTTTTTCTAAAGTCCAATTTGAAGGCCAAAACTATTTTTGTTGAAAATTTTAGAGCTGTAGCCCTGTTAGAAATCATTTTGTAAAATATTAATTAAAAAAATTAATTAAAAAGAAACTAAATAAAAATTAAAAATTCTGTTTTTCAAAAGACCAATTAGAAGGCCAAAACTACTTATGTTGAAAATTTCAGAGCGGTAGCCCTTTCAGACATCGTTTTGTAACATATATTTATTAATTAATTAAAAAAGAACTAATTAAAATTTTAACATTCTGTTTGTGATGGGTATACAATTAGCAGGCCAAAACTACTTATGCTGAAAATTTCAGAGCTCTACTCCAATTTTAAGTAGGTTTCTATAGATCCACAGAGCCACAGACAGACAGACAGACACACAGCTTGTTTTATTATTATATATAGATGTTAAATGAAAACAATGTGTGTCCTTTCATTAAGTGATCATTTTCGTACCTACTCACCAAATTTCATAGTTTTCTACTAAGTAGTTTCTAAATGCACTGGGCTAGAAGATTGTAACATAGTGAGTATAGGAAATTATCCTTACTAAGACTTCCTCTTTAAGTTATTTTCCGAAATAATTTTTATCTTTTAAAAGATAACTGTAATACGATAGTATATTTTTAAACAGCAAATTACATATATTATAGAAACTGTGCAAAAATCATCACTCACAAAGTCATCACGCCCTAGATATAAAAGCCGTATAGCGCCGAAAAGCTTAGAGTTTTGTTGAGGCCCATTACAAATCACTGGAACATTACCTTGTAAAGTTATGCCATTTATTCCTGAATGAATGTTATCAGATCCATATCTAGCTATAATGGAAGCCAAGTGGCAAATTCTAAGTAATTTCCTAACTTAGCCGGAGTGATAACTGATAAGGTTCAGAAGGTAATTTATCCACAATTCCTGGTCATTGGATTTCAGACTGAAATGAGATTTGGAGACAAGGCACAGACGACATTCCATTTCGGAATGGATGTCTTTAATTGGTTCACTCCATCACATCACCCCCCCTTTCTCCTGTTTCGTCGCGCAATTCCATATTTCATATTATTCGAACTTTTATCGGATTTGACAACGGTCGGCCTCGGTCAAATATATATCTTGAAATGAAAATAAAATGCCTTTGTTTGTGAAACTGCAAGTTTCTGAAAGGGAAATCTAATAAATCGTGATCACAGTTAAAATATTTTTGTTAATTGATTTTTTTTCCCCCTATTACATTTGTTTCCAGTGGATGGTACCACAAGGACAAAACCCCTGAAAACTTCTGATTTCCTCTTTTCTGTTGATAAAAAAAAAAAAAAATTGGGCACCTAATTGTATGAAAATATAAAAAGAACTTACTATTCTAAAAGTTGGGACAGCTTTTTGAAAACTCTTCAATTACGTTTAGGTGGATTACTATAGATCATATATGGTATGTCAGTTTCAGGTATTAAAAAACTACGTAGTCAAATAAGCTGTATCTTTTTACTGGTGGTATTTGAAAATATTTTTGCATGTAGCTATGGCGAAGTTAATTAAAAACATTTACAGTAACCTCTCGTTATATCGCGTTTCAATATATCGCGCATTCGGGTATATCGTGCTTTTGCTATGTCTGCAATTTTTCTGATCTCCCGTTTTTGCATTTTATCATATCGCTCGATATATCGCGCATTCGGATATATCACGTATTTTGCTTGTCTTCCGACAAGCGCGATATATCGAGGGGCTGTGAATCCCCTGCTGTGACCCGAATAGCTGTGAATCTCCGTGTTTCAGAGAATCGTCACTAAGTATAGATCCTTATCTTTTGTCGCTTCTTAAACCAGGCCCCCTAAAAGGGTAATTGTTACGAAAAATCAGGCTCACTTTGCTCGTTAAAAGGACTATTGCTTCGCAATCACAAGCTCTCTTCATGCTCTAAAACGTGTATTGCTGCGCAGAGTATTAAGAGTTCTGTTAGTGGGAAATGTGTCTCTTTTAGAAATCACACTGGATCTGCTTATCGCCGCTCTGGTGGAATAATGACGCAAATGTAAAATTTGTCAAAATGGAGTTAAGGTTTCTATTGTGCTAAGGAATACCTTGCGTATTGAGCAGGACAAAGAGTTACGTTCAGGGCCGTATCAAATAGAGTTACGAACAGGACCGCCAAGTTGATAGGCACTTGGAATCGCACTCCCTTAAGTTAACAGTGATATTAATTTTTTATTTATTTACTTTCATTTATTTATTTGTTTTCATTTATTCTTTTATTTTAATTTATTCATTAATTTATTTTTATTCATACATTAATTTATTTTGATTTATCCACATTAATTTATTTCTATTTACTCATTCATTTATTTTCAATTATTTATTCATTTATTTACGATGATTTATTCATTTACTTTCATTCATTTATTTCATTCATTTATTTTCATTCATTCATTTTTTTAATTATTGAGTTTCGTGTAAAATTCCAATTTTCGCAGTTGTGTTATTGTTCAACCTGAGTGGGGATATGTACTAAGTATTTTTTATTTTTTTTATTTTTTATCTCATCCTCATCAGTAGATTTTGTATCATGCTTTCAATTGAAATCCTATAATTAAATAAAAAAATATATATATAAAAACATTCGAATTTTTTTAAAAAACAACAACTATGTGTTATATTTCTAAAACTCTTTTTGCCCCTTTCTGTGTATTTTCGTGACCATCTCTACACCCCATTTCCTTTAAACTAGTGCTATATATCCTCGACAAACAAAATTCAACGCTCAGAATTTAGAAATTACACTCCATCCAATTGTTCACTTAAATTCTATTCGAACCCATCTAGCGTCCATACAAAGTGACGACAGGTTGAGGAAAAGGAAGGGAGGGGGGGGGGGGCATTCAAATCCTTTTAATCGTGCCCATTTACTGCCCCGAGCAAATATCCCTTTCTGGGTTCCAGGGCAATTTACACTAACTTCTCTTCCGCTGCAGAAGCGGCCAATCTCGCCTTGATCGATGGACCCAAACGTGGTCGCTTAATGCTGTGGCCCCTGGACCAGCACTTAGATGATATATCGGGTTAAAGGAGACATTAACCAGCATTAAGTAACCATTAACTGGCATTAAGTTGTAAATAGATGTCGGCTGGATTTAGTAACGAAAGCTCATATTCATATATCTATGGAAGGACTGATAGTGTAACAGTTCAAGTCTAAATTTTTTTTTTTTCGTTTTCTGTGTTCCGTAGTTAAATTTCAAAAAACGGAATTTTAATAGAATCAATTCGACGAGGCTCTGTCCAAAAAAATTAATAATGCGGGAACTAGTTGCTGGAATGTTTCAAATGAAATTTGCACAGCAAATGGAAATGTCTTAAAATAAGACACAAAATTGTCTTAAACAAGTGGCACTGTTTTAAGACGAAAAATGGTGTCTTAAACTTTAAGACACTTGAAGTGTCTTAAAATGGGGTATTTTCAGACGTTTAGACTGTCTGAATTGGGGATATTTTCAGACAGTTGATGTGTCTGAAAGGGTTGTTTATGTTACCTTTCAGATGTTGGGAAGCTAAAAATACATTTATTTAAATTAAAATGCAATAAATGAGCTTGTGTTAAATTACAAATTTTTATTAAAATAAAAGTCAAAATAACTTTCTGTTGACTATGTTTCACTTTCCTGGTAAATTTAAGCATGGGATTGCAAAACTGCAACACAACTGTTAATAATAGGCACACAACTATTAATATATCCAAGCAAGGGATTTGGGACTTAATGTAAATATATGTATTGGGATAAAATGGACATTGTATTGTGGCTGAATCTTAAATAGAAAAGGTTTGACTTCCAAGATTGTATCACAGTTTTAAGTTGCTTTTTACAAGTCAATTTTAACATCAAATAACAAGCGTGATGTAAACACTTATAGTAGTTGCATTGGCAAGTCTAAGATACATTATGTGGCAACATAAACTTATTTTAATGATGAATCAAGCAGTAATAATCTAATTATTCTCCATCTGGGAATTTAACTTGTTTATAACATTTCCCTATAATAACACTACATAATAAACACTACAATGCTTCAATTATTGTCGAATAGTTGAAGCAGATATAGGACTTTTAAAAAAAAAACATTAAAAGGTGCATAAAAGATAAACAATTAAAACAGAAGGCATTAGAAGTATCTGTAAGGAGACATTTCAGAATATGGAGGTAGAGTATATTAAATTTGAAAAGTATGCAAGTTGTGCAAAAAATTTTGCGTTTCTGAAAACGTCAGTTTCCCAAATTTTTGTATGCTTGTAAAAAAAATATGCCAGATATACAGTTGAAATTTTTTATTATGATTAAATAACATATTAAGTGCATACTAAAACTAAAATAATATTAAAATTCCAGTAATTTGGGGATGGGACCTTTTTACAACTATTTTCCCTATCGCTGCGACTTTTCGTTAATCGTTGAGAAGCTAAAGAAGAGAGTGCATTTAAAAAACCTAAAAAAATGTAAGAAAAGGGAGAGGGGGGAATTAAAAAAGGAATTTGAAATATCTGTAAAGATGGCTGCTTCAAAATACAGAGTTGAAGCACATTAAACTTGGAAAACATGCAAGTTATTAAAACTTTTATAGTTCTTTCACGTTTTCTCAAAACGTTGATTTTCCAACTTTTGGTATGCTCATATAAAAGACTATGCAAGATATAGAATTGAAATTTTTTATGGCAATTATATAACATCTGAAGTACATATTAAACAAAAATATTATTCAAATCTATACAATTTAGTTTTTAATTATTATTACTTAAAAAATTGCAAATTTTCATACGCTCAACAAATTACCACATAAAAAAACTTTTTATTATTATTTTGAGAAAGCTGATATTTAATGTAGTATATAGACATTTCTAAGAAATAAAAAGCAAAAAAACTTTTTATTAGTTTTAAGAAGATTCCTCTACAAACGTAACCAAATTCAACTCATTGCAAAAAAATTTTTTAATCGAGTTTTTAAATAAGTGATTATTAATAAATTATTAGCCTATTATTATAAACTTTTTTCTAAAATATAATTTAAAAAAGGTTTGAACAACATATGTAAAAAAAATTTCTTCATTTTGACCAATATTCAATTTATTTCAAATGCGTTGATTTTTCTGATTTTAATGCTGTCATCGAGTACCCAGTCCTCATAATATGCAGGTCATATCATAAATATCCTCAGATGTAATAATAATAATATGGAACATACAAGATCATTCATAAAATAAAATTCAAGGACACGATAAATTTTATCCAAATTACATCACATCATGCTAAATATATTTTCAAAATCATTAGTACTTGTAATATGCAACAAAAATGTAATTGAATGTTAAAAACAGAAAATTTAGAATTCTATGAGGGTCATTTAGAAATCGATCAATTAAAATTTACTGTAATAAAAGCACTGAAAATAAAATAAATAATATTACATAAACCAACTTTTTCACTAGGAATGAAGCCGTTGTGGGGACCGTTGTGCATATCAAAATAATCATTTCTGAGTTTGAGCAATTGATTGCCAAGTCACTTAAATACTATTCTACTTGTACATGTATATATTATTGTGAACAAATGCTTTTTAATGCTGATCAAAACATTTGACTACTTCAAGCACATAATTATTTCAAGTTTGAATACTGTTGTCATTAATGTCCCTCGGCGTTCAATTTATGTTTTTTGTGACATAGTACTTACTCTCATATCATGCAATCAAAGAGTACTGCTCCAACAGCTTGGCAACGATGCTCAGTTTGGATATGTTGCTAAGTGCTATTGAGTATGAAGTAATAGTATTAAAGGGCAATTAGAACATAGTGTATACCGTTCGTCCATGATTCAGCAGTGGCAGCAGTTCTAGAAGAGGCAAGCGATACCAAAACTTCTGATCACACTTTTATTGCATCAGATTAATGAGGAATATTTTTCCTATAACCCCCAATTGAATATTAAAAAAAAAAAAAAAACACTCAAGACACATTTGGGTACGTGAGAAAACTCTGGCAACAATATTTGATACTTTTCCGTTAGACGGGTACCAAAAACCGTTAAGTCGGAAAGTTGGCGTAGTTATCGCCAAGCTGAAATGTTTACGCGAAAATAATATTTTGATCTAGTGAACTTTTATTTTTATTCATTAGTTTGGGAGACTGCCAAACCAAACCTTATCATAGATTGGAAGTTATTAGTTTGAATAAGTTATCGCTGCAAATTGGCTATTTTTATCTGGTACCCGTCAAATGGAAGAATTCAAATGATGTTGTAATCATTGATCAGGAATAGGTTAATATTGGCCTATAACTCATGATCTACAGAACCAATTTGGACAAAGTTTGCTTTAATAGATAGAATTTTTGCTGAGAATACACTTTAAATACAAAAAAACCCCGCAATTACATATGAAAATTAATGTCGTATTGCTGTCTATGCTGGAGCGAATGTGCGCCAACGGGATTCGAACCCAGGACTCCTAGGTCAGTAGATAGGCATGCTTACCGCTAGGCAAAAAAAAACACTAGTGCCTGGATGTTGTATCTGTCATTTGTACACGAGACCACCACATAGACTCTTCGCAGTGAGTCGCGAAGGGATCGAACGATTGAGTTGCTTGTGTGCGAGTTGAGTTTGTTACATGAGAGTTGAGTGGTTGTGTGAGAGAAAAAGTTTCTTGCCGAGTTGGTAGTGTGGAGGTCGTGCAGTAAATTTTTCTGAAGGCGTCGATAGAACTCCTCTTTGGCAATCTGTTTTTGCGGAGACCGATGTCCAGTTACAGGGTAATTGATCCATAAGTTCTAATAGTGGAGTCGTTAGCAGCACTGAGTTCGTAGTTATCTACAGGTTGTAGCCCAGGGACACGTGAACGAGGAAACACGCACACTTTGGATCCGGTGTCAATAAGAAACCTCACTTTTGAAGAGTTATCCGTGACGAGTAGGCGACTTCCTACAGCGAGGCAGCTAGCCGTCACCGCTAATAGCTGCCATTGGGGTTTTCCGAGAAAGAGCAGGGTGGTTCGCGATAAAAACATGTTTTCAGAGAACTCACGAATTGGTTCGGGGCTATTGGTGCGACGACTCGGTGCTGAATCATCAGTGGAGCGGCGTTGACGAGAAGGGCTTCGCGCGAAACGACTTCTTGTTGTTGGGGGAATCGCCATCTTTAACGCTGCAACTTAGTTTGAGAGTTCCAACACTTGTTTTTCAAGTCGACTCGCTGTTTCCTCAGTCAACGGTGGCTGCGTTACCGAATTAACTCCCCCAGGTTGAGGAGGTGAGACTTGCACTTCTAAGATTCGGTCAGCGACCTTGGCCATTTCCTCAG